>CM030367.1:138752273-139502273 GCA_017893485.1 Hemerocallis citrina
CCACCAGAGCATGATGAAGACATTTTGAAGCGCCTCCAAGAAATGGAGGATCGCCTCGACCACTTTGGCAACGGCGACCCAAGGACGGCTCAGGGGTACAGGCCGGTTCGCCCTCCTTTCTCCGCCCTCATCCTGCAGGCAGAGATACCCCGGAATTTCCGCCCGACATATGACGGCGAGGGCGATCCTGCTGATCACATGGAGGGCTTCAAAACCCTCATGATGATTCACAGCGCATCGGATCCCCTCCTGTGCCGAGCCTTCCCCGCCACCCTTCGGGGTCCGGCTCGGGAATGGTTCTCCAAGCTCACCCCCGGCTCCATCTATTCTTTCGACCAGCTAGAGGGCAACTTCCTCGCCCACTTCGTAACCAGCCGAAAAGCCGAAAGAACGAGTGCGTCCCTACTCGGGCTCTGGCAAAAGGAAGGGGAGTCACTCCGAGTGTTCGTCCGGAGGTTCACCGCCGAGGCAAGGTCGGTCTCGTCCCTCGACCCCGGGGTTGCCTCGGCAGCCTTCCGGCACAACGTCCGACATGGACAGCTGAAGGCTTCCCTGGTAAAGAAGCCACCGATAGACTACCCCGACCTCCTCAACTGGATCGAAAAATATATCCGAGCCAAAGAGGCCCTTAATCCAGAGGACCAGAAGGAAGTTCCCGGGAAGGGGAAGCACAAGGCCGACGAGGTTGAGCCGGTGAAGAAAGCTCCGAGAGGCGGGGGCACCGCAAAGAAGGTTCCGCCGATCCCCCGCTTCGAAAGGTACACTCTGCTGACGCAGAACATATCGACAATTCTCTTAGCGATTGAAGACAGCGACCTCGTACAGTACCCTCCTCGACTGTCCAATAACACCAGTAAGAAGAGAGATCAGCGGTTCTACTGCCGTTTCCACCGGGACAACGGGCACGACACAGATCACTGCCGTGCCCTGAAGGACGAAATTGAGGCCCTCATTCAACGAGGGTACCTCCGAGAATTCAAAAGGGAAGGTGCCCGAGAACAGAGGGACGCCAGAAACAGGAGGGATTCCCCTCCTCCTCGAGCGCACCGACAGCGTCCCGAGCGGGATCTTGAGCCTGAAGAGCCTGAGGGTCAGGCAATCCTGCATTGCATTCACGGAGGGCCCATGGGAGGGGAATCCAACACTTCCCGCAAGGCCTTCGTCCGGGATGTCAACACCGTCCAGGGCCCTCTCTCCCCCAAGGTCCAGCAACTCCCTGTCTCCTTCTCAGGAGAGGATCTGGAGGGAGTCCGGCTCCCTCATTGTGACGCACTTGTCATCAGCCTCAGCATGGAGAACTTCGAGGTCTGGCGAATCCTCGTAAACAACAGGAGCTCGGTCAACATTCTATTCCTGGGAGCATTCGAGAACCTGAAGCTCTCCCGTGAGAAACTAAAGCCGGCTGGATACACCCTACACGAATTCTCCGGCGTCCCCGTGACTATAGAGAGGATCGTCACCCTAGATGTCACGGCAGGCACAACCCCTAACAGAAGGACCGAGTCCATGGACTTCATGGTTGTGAATGTCAAGGCAGCCTACAATGCCATCCTCGGCCATCTGGGGCTCTGATCCCTCCAGGCGGTTCCCTCGGCCTACCATCATAAAATGAAATTCCCAACTAACACTGGCGTCGGGGTTGTCTGAGGGAATCAAGTGTAATACCCTGATTTTTCATTTAATGAAAAATTATTTATTTTGCACGTAGTGTGCACGTGCAATATTT
This sequence comes from Hemerocallis citrina, assembly GCA_017893485.1. Taxonomy (NCBI): domain Eukaryota; kingdom Viridiplantae; phylum Streptophyta; class Magnoliopsida; order Asparagales; family Asphodelaceae; genus Hemerocallis; species Hemerocallis citrina. The sequence goes on from CM030367.1 coordinate 138,754,000, forward strand.
TGGTTAATATTTTCATCAAGATGAGTAAAGATATTTTAATATGTGCTTTTAATTATTCTATACAAAAGCCTTATTTTAATTGGATGAAAAGCCTTTTTCTTTTAAAAGCCCAAAATGTAATTCATTTATTTTATTTTAAAATAACTATTTTGGCCCATAAACTAAAGCTCATGGACTATTTTTATACAATTTGTCATGTAGAATACAATTTAAAGACTATATTATTTTTATACAAAAATTTAATGCATAATTTTTGGGCCTAGTGGCATGCACGTGCATTGCACGTACACGTGCAAAGTGCACAAATGCATGGGCCGGTTGTGATTTTTTTGGAGGGAAATCAAATTTGTAATGGTGATCATGGTGTTGTGGTTATTTGGATGTGGGTAGTTATTGCAACTCCTACTTTCATCTTGACCCTCCATCTTACAACCAACTAATTGATCCTAGCCCTCCATTCCCCTTGACCTTTAGTATAAATACCCCCCCCCCCCGGCTAGTTCTTCTTGTGCTAAACTATTCTCTACAACCTATAGTCTAAATTGCATTATCTAGTAATATTTTTGTGAGTTAAAAGATTGAGTGTGTGTGGGCTTGTTCTTGCAACACCAAGAAGAAGGAGAGGCCGGCTATTCTAAGGAGGGAGCTTTCGGTTTGGTGTGCTCGGGTTGGAGGCTTGTGCGCGCGTGTACAAGGAGGAGAAGGATTTCGTTGCAAGGACATTCGTCTAGGAGATCACTAGTGTACTTTATTCAACAAGGTGGGTAAATTTTCCCTATTTCTAAAGTAGAAATGCATGCTAGTTTAATTAGAAAGAACGAAGCATGAAAATGATTAAGAAGAGCACACTTTAATTGGGAAAAATAACTTCTTGAATGATTGAAATATGGATATGCAAATTTATATGTGGTTCTATTATTTGAGTTGTATGTGAATTGATTAGAATCATGGATTGATTGATAAAAACACATTTATTACTATCAAGAATTACACACAAAAGTTAGTAGTTTGATGATACTATTTCATGTGTTAAATAGATCTTTTGTGTTAATGTGGGCATGAATAATTTAAAATATGAGTTTGTATGTTGGGTAAATGATTAAAGACAGAGAATTACTGTGAAATTTGTTGATAAAAAGATTAGAATGCTAAATGCGAAGAAATGTCGAAAAGAGAAGAAATGTAGTATTATAATGTAGAATTTGAATTAGTTGTATGAAAATATGTTTTAATTGTACAAAAACTATTTTGCTCATATTGAGATGTAAATTATGTGAGGAGAAAATTTTATTGTGGTGATGATGATAAACAGATAAGAATCACATGGTTGTGTGGACAATGTACATATTGTAGTATGGCAAAAAAGATGTGTGCTTATTGAAGAACAAAATAAAGAAATGATTTTTTTAATTCGAAATTAACCCTGTTCAGTCGACCGAATGTATGTAACAGTCGACTGTACTGAACACAAAAAGTTGTATAGTTGAACTACCCAGGACAGCCGACTGGTATGAATGACAGTCGACTCCCCTGTAAATGATAATTGAGATTTTGAACGCTGCGGAACAGCCGACTGACCATGTGCAGCAGTCGACTCTTTCGAGCGATTATTGAAGAACTTTATTTGACTGAACAAGTCGACTGGATGAGCTCCAAGTCGACTGTTTAGAGTACTTTTGGTATATCAGAAATTCTATGATTTGTTTATAATAAAGGTTATGAATCTTATGTTGATTATTGGTTATGACAGTAAATTCTATTTGTCTTTGTGTGAATTTACATGAAGTGAATCATTTATTAGAATTTTTGAAAGTTGTATGAATGTGAAAGCTATGAACATGAAAAAGATAATCTATTATGATTATGAAAAGTGAACTTATGAGCAAGTAACGCTCAATGTTGAAAATTGTGAATTGGAATTGAAACAAAAGAGTAGCTAAGTCTCCCCTGGCAATTGAAAAGAAATGAAATGAATTGAAATGAAAGACCAAGGTTGGTCGTGTTTGAATGAATGAATAAGTCCGGTTTAGTGGAGAGGCTAACTCTAGAGCTTTGATTTTGTTCATGATTCTAATAACGACTAAGGATTAGTACATAGTGGAGACGTGATGAAAGTAGGAGAAAAATACGAGTATGAGGGCTATCGGATTGGCGGTGTGAGAGTGATCCACAGGCTGCCTGCTTGATGCATCAAGACATGGCGTGGGCACTACTCCAGAATTATCGTCCCGGTTGCGGCGCTTGTGGGGTGTTTGGTGACTGCAAGAGGATCGTGTGCCATGAAGTGAGACTGAACTACCACAGGCTGTCTTCACGATGCGTCGTGACATGACGTGGGATTCCCCTCCAGAATTTTCTGTACACGAGCTTGTACTCATAGATCATCTAAGATACCTACCGTAGTTACAGTAGTAGATTAAGGCATGGCGAGGGATTGAACCCTACAAAGATGAAGAACGAATAAGTGGCTTGCCCTCGGACCTATGTAGTATGGGATGCATAGAATCCGAACAAGTGCGCATTAGTGTCATCTAATATAAATAATTGCATTAAGGACTAAGTGCACAATCACAACGCGACATCAATAGGGTAGTCCCTTTAGTTTGAAATGTGACAAGTTTGTGTTTGCTAAATATGGAAAATAAGTTATACTATTTCCGGCATAGAGAGGATGGCCGTGTATAATGATCGTCGGTTGAATAAACTGACGTACCTACAGTCTTATATGCAGGTAAATGGCTTGATAAAGATTAAAGAGAAACAAATGCTTAAAGATTACTCAATATTGTTGTATACTTGTTTCATTGTTGTAAATTTTACTTCCGCTGTGCAATGTAAAGTGTAATATTGATGTAAACTCTGATGTAAAGAGAAAAGTTTAAATTTCCTTGTAAAATTGTACTAAAGGGAGCGGAAAGATCCTGTAAAACATCTCGAATTCAGTGTATTTGGGATTCGGGGCGTTACGAAGTGGTATCAGAGCCACGCTTTCACACTTGTACAAATTTATAAGGAACGACACCCTAGTAGTGGACATTAGAGTGTGTGTTTGAGTCTAGAGATTTAAATGTAAGTAACTTACATTTGTGTTGTTCTATGACTTATGCTTCTTCTTCTCTATTTCTAAGATGGCTGATCACTTCGACCCTGTTGGAGGCGACGACTGGCATATCATTGAGGAAGAGTACCATCCTGAACAGGCAGATTCTGAGGACGAATACTATCCAGGGCAAGCAGATTCTGACGGAGAAGAATGGCCTGAATCCCGAGAGATTACACTACCTCCGGATTCATCTGATGACTCTTCTTCTGATGAAGAAGAAGAACCAGTTCCGAATAGTCTTATGACTTCTCTTCCGAGGCAGGTAGAAACACTGCGAGAGAGAGTTGGCTTATTGGAGGCTCAACTGGCAAAGCGTAAGGACGACTATTCTGTTCTCAGTCATCGTATATGGGAACTCGAGAAGAGGAAGAATCTGACAGATGTGCTGTAGCGCCCCGATTTCCATATACTGGAAAACCGTGACACGAGCCAAGACCTTTTCTTCAATTAGTCACAATACACAGAAAAACAGGAGAATTTAAAACTTTTATTCAATACCCAAATGTATTACAGGTCTGAACATTATACAATTGCAATACAATACAATAGAGTTACAATAATACCTTTACATTCCTAAGTATTACAACCTTCAACATCTTACATCAGAGTACAAGGAATGAAGAACAACACTTGGTAACTCTCACTTGAGTACTTCTCAACTAATAGATAATCAATACATATACTGCAGCGAAACTAAACATAACACTGACTCCTTGCTTTCCTTGCCTTGAGTCCTCCTAAATCTCGCCTTGTACTTCGGCGACCCAGTACCTATGGAAGTGGGAACGTCAGTATTCACTGACGCTTAAAGGCTGATCATATAGCAGCGAATCTCCCAAACAACATACAAAATATAGCAATGGTGTTGGTGTAGTTTAAGTGTTCGTGAGTGCTATGACTAGACTCTAATGCGATATTTAAATAGAACTAGGATGCTTCCTATTCTAATGTCAGCAAGTCTCCGAAGTCAACATGCAGCCCATACTACATGCGACCCTTCTCAAGCCGTTTCTCCATATATAGGGATTTGAACCCGCGTTATGAATTCTAATTGTACACAACCTGTTCCTGACAGCTACACGTGACTTATGAGGTTGCAGATGTGGTCAAGTCCCACTAATGCATTTCGCCAGTGGTGTCTATGTTCGCCACTGCGACCCGGCTAACCGGACCTCTCTCAAAATAGACGAACCCAATGTATCGGGTGTCATTACAAAATCAAACTATAGGGTTTCGCAAGCGCAGGGTAGCGTGAAGCCTACCCTGTGGCACCTTCTGGGGTCTCGCAAGCGCAGGACTGCACAATGCATCCTGTGGCACCCCAGCCACGGTACTTCAGGAATTAACAGCGCGAGATACGCAACCCGTGTCCTCAACTTGTGAGACGGCACCGTACGTATCCCTTTGACGGGAAGGTACAACCCAATAACACCACCTGGTCTGCCTCAAGGGACGATTTAGTCATAAGGTGCCCCCTACAACCGACTTCTCTCTTCCGGCAAAGGTTTTAAGTAATGATCTTTATAAGTCACTACCCTAATAATGTCCCTAGACTTGAACACTCCTAGGGAGGACAATATTATAACCACAACATGCTAGGCCTTAATTTAGACTTTGCAAGACAACTCTACTAGGCTGCTTAACCTAGACTTACCGGAACCCCTCGGGATCCGGTTCGTGGCTCATCGATCCAAGACTTCGGCAGTGCGAATATACATGCATGCCGTTACCTAAAACTTGGATTTCGTCTATACTCCGGTCCTCGATCAACCTACCATGGTTAAGATTCGACAGTACACAAGGAGTGACTCTACCACAATTTCTTAGGGTAAGAAAACATATGTGTTGATGGTCGATAGCCCTTAGGGTGGTAATATCACCCTAGACGAGCACAACAAACTGTGTACTAGCTAACAAGCTATACACGAGTAACAACCACATACGAGCCAATAAGCTACGTATGAAATACTAACTACCTACGAGCCCGGCGGGCCTCGTAGGATATAACCACGTACATACCAGCCAAATAAGCCGCGTATGAGACCAACAGCTACGCACGGGCCGGTCGAGCCGCGTACGAGACAACAACCTATATACGAGCCAAATAAGCTATGTATGAGACCCACAGCTACATACGGGCCAGTCGAGCCACGTACGAGCACAACCATATGCAAACAACCATACAGGTAATCAATCTTAAAAGCAACCAAACGTGCTTACTAACAAACTTGATCTTCTATTATTAGAAGCAACAGAAGAATCTACTAATAGTCTATGGTCGGTATTCTACCAATGAAGGACCGAAGGCGACATAACAGCCTTCATCAGACTAACTATTACTAGTGGTCTTCCCGACCCTTATTACTTCATCCTATAGCACTTTAAGCATGGCATACAATTTGCAAGCATCTATCCATGACAATCTAATTATGGTACATAACATAACCACTCACCATAATACTCCTACAATGTTCTAACATGGTAGGTCAATTAAACATCAATCCTACAACATTATAAACATGTATAATGATTCCTACTACAATCTAAGTATAGATAAATGAATCTAGCATGGTATACGACTTTCCTACAAGCATGTAAGCATAGCTGAATTTATCTAGCATTATATACCACTTTCCTACAATTATCTAAATATAGATAAATTAATCTAGCATTATATACCACTTTCCTAAAATCATCTAAGCATAGATAGATTAAACTACCATGGTATACTACTTTCCTACAATCATCTAAGCATAGATAGATTAAACTAGCATGGTATATGCTTTCCTACAATCATCTAAGCATAGATAAGTTATTCTAGCATGGTATATGCTTTCCTATAATCATCTAAGCATGAATCTTATTAAGCATGAATAACTACTAAGCATGAGTATCTTATTAGGCATGGATAACTACTAAGCATGAGTATCTTATTAAGCATGGATAACTACTAGTATGAACATACAACATTCCTAAACATGGTAGGTAAATTTTTAGAATGAATCCTACAACATTCTAAGCATAAATATACTTCCTAAACATAACATTCTAAGCATTAATATACACTTAGCATGGCATACATTATTCCTAAACATGGTAGGTATTTTTAGAATAAATCCTACAATATTCTAAGCATAAATATACTTCCTAAACATAATAGAAAATTTTAGAATGAATCCTACAACATTCTAAGCATAAATATACACTTATCATGGCATACATTATTCTTAAACATGGTAGGTATTTTTAGAATAAATCCTACAACATTCTAAGCATAAATATACACTTATCATGACATACATTATTCCTAAACATGGTAGGTATTTTTAGAATAAATCCTACAACATTCTAAGCATATTTATACTAATCTAGACATGATAGGATTTTTAGAATGAATCCTACAACATCCTAAGCATATTTATACTAATCTAAACATGATAGGATTTTTAGAATGAATCCTACAACATTCTAAACATAATTGTCATTCCTAAGCATGGTAGGTATTTTTTTTAGAATGAATGCTACAACATTCTAAGCATAAAAATCATCCTTAAACATGATAACTATTTTTTTGAATGAATGCTACAACATTCTAAGCATAAAAATCATCCTTAAACATGATAGCTATTTTTTTGAATGAATGCTACAACATTCTAAACATAAAAATCATCCTTAAACATGATAGCTATTTTTTGAATGAATGCTACAACATTCTAAGTATAAATAAATTAATCTAAGCATGGTATTTACTTTATTTTAATAAGAACATAAAATAAACATCTACAACTATCTACTACTACTACTACTTCATTTTAACATAACATAAAGCTTCTACAATCCCTTCTTTTTCTCATCTACTACTACTACTACTTTATGTTAACCATAAGCATCTACAACTATCTACTATTACTACTACTTCATTTAACATAACATAACATACAACTATCTACTACCACTTCTTTATTTAGCAACATACCACTACTACTTTATTCTAACAACATGCTACTACTACTTTATGCTACTACTTATTTTAACAATATACTACTACTACTTAAATGTCTACTAGTCTTTATTAGTTGATTTATTGTCACTAGTGATTATAAAAGAAAAGATCTTTTTAGTTATTCTACAACTAGTGATTATAAAAGAAAAGATCTTTTTATTTAAGAAAGAAAATTACAATAATAAAATGAGGTAAGAACCTTCATCCAATATATGCTTATTATTATTTTGTCCAAGTCCAATACAAGTCCTACAACCAAACATGGTTGTATAAAAGTGTTCATATGCTTTATGAATAGTTCATATCAAGTCCTACAACCCCAATCGGTTGTATGTGAAAGTCCATATGCCTTATGTCATTTTAGTCCAATAACACACACAAACAACAACTACAACTATAAAGATTTGATCTTTATGCTTGTTTAGCACTACTACTTGTTTCCATTCAACCATATTACTAAAAACAACCATCCAAAAAGAAAATAAAACAAGGAGGTTAAGAAGAAGAAGAACATCAACACATCATTCAAATAAACAACAAACAAACAAACAAACAAACAAGCAAGCAAGGAGAAACCCCTACCTTGGTTCACTTGTAGGAAGAACTAGCTAGCTCAACCTTCTCCTTCCCCTAGCTCTTAGAACTCCTAGGAACCCTACAAATAAAACTCTCAAGTTAGCATGGTGATCTCTCTTTTTCTTTCTTTCTTTCTTTCTTTCTTTTTGATCTTTCTAAAATGGGACTAAGGTGAAGGAAGGGGGTATTTATAGGAGGTGAGAAGGGTGGAAAGTGCAAATGTGTATGCACACAATTTCACAAAAGCCCTCCCACAAAAGGTGGGCCGGCCATACTCCTAGGAGGGTAGGGGTGAGGTGGAGGAGGTGTTATGTGGGGGAGGTGTTATGTAAGGGTTTCTAGAAGGGTTTTCTTAACCTTCTCATGCATACTTAACCTAGGTTAAACACTTATAAACCCTAACAATCTAATAGGTTTTGTCATAACAAAACAAGTGTTGTCCAAAAATACACAACACACAATTTGTATAATGTATTAATCGACATACTACTCGTACGTGCGCACATATGTCTGTATACCGAAAATCTTCGCATAATTCGTATAAAAATAATTAAATCTCAGAAATAATAATAAAATAAATTTTATTATCAGTTCGGAAGATCACAGTATCAATAAGATACAATACGGATGTATACTGACTGATATCTAGGTACAGATGATGTCTATGAATAAACCGGGTGAAAATCACCAAAATAATTCAATTTTGGAATTAAAACAAAATAATAATAAAATAAAAATAAAATATTAATTTATATAAGGTAATATCTGTCCGGGATATCACATGTGCTGAAGGATGAAGTTGATGAACTACGGGGAGAACTTCGAGAAGCGAAGAGGAACCGTAGGAGTTAGACTGTTGTAGCTTTTACTGTTTTCATTCTGATGTCAAGAAATATTTTTCAATTCTAATGTATAAAGTTTGAAATTCAATGAGATGGAAATATTGACTTGAAAATTCATGTCCTATACTTCGAATTTGATGGACCTTTTACATCAGAATATGGAATGAAAGCGTTGTGTTGTTCGATACTGGATCCTCTCATACTTTTGTGTCTCCTAAATTTGCTAAAGTGTTGGGAGTTGAACCGAAGATTTTTTCAGGCAAGATCTTAGCAGTGGCTACTCTATCAGGGGAAACTTTAACCACTGATCGGTATTATGCTGATTATGAGATTGTGATTGGAGATCGAATCTTTGGGATTGATCTAATCGAGCTGACTATCTTGAGAGTCGATGTTATCATTGGCATTGATTGGATGTCGGTGTACAGTGCAAGCATCGAGTGTAAGGCCAAGACGGTAACAGTGAAGGCTCCAGGTGGAACTGAAGTCACTTTCCAAGGGAAGAAGAAGTGTTCTAAGCTGGTGGCAGCTATCCGCAAGGAAGAGACTCCTGTGGAAGTGCAAGGAATTCCTGTGGTTCGGGACTATCCGACTGTGTTCTTGGATGATTTTCCTGGGTTACCCCCACATCGTGATGTAGAGTTCAGCATCACTGTTCAACCGGGAAGTGCACCCATTTCTAAGGCACCGTATAGGATGGCTCCAATGGAACAGGATGAGGTGAAACGACAGATTGAGGAACTGTTGGAGAAAGGCTTTATTCAACCTAGTGCGTCACCTTGGGGAGCACCAGTGCTTTTGGTAAAAAAGAAGGATGGATCGATGAGAATGTGTATCGATTACCGAGAGCTGAATAAGGTCACTATTCAGAATAAGTATCCCATACCTCGAATTGATGACTTGTTCGATCGTCTACAAGGAGCAGCTGTTTTCTCCAAAATAGATCTTCGATCAGGATATCACTAGGTTCGAGTGAAAGCTGAAGATGTGCACAAAACTACATTTAGAACTCGACATGGGCATTACGGATTCTTAGTTATGCCATTTGGAGTGACGAATGCACCCGCAATCTTCATGGATTTAATAAACAGAGTTCTGAGTCCGTTCATTGATTCTTTCGTCGTGGTGTTTATCGACGATATCCTCGTGTACTCCAAGTCAGAGGAGGAGCACACCGAGCATCTGGCAGCAGTTTTGAAGAAGCTGGAAGTGCAGAAGTTGTATGCTAAGTTATCCAAGTGTGATTTCTGGAAATCTGAAGTGGCATTCCTAGGTCACATCCTTTCTAAGGAGGGAGTGGCAACTGACCCTCAGAAGATAGAGGCAGTGAGAGATGGGGCTAGGCCTACTACAGTGAAGGAAGTCAGAAGTTTTCTTGGGATGACTGGATACTACCGGAGATTCATTCAAGGTTATGCTCAGATAGCTGTGCCGCTTACTGGTCTGACCAAGAAGAATGTGAACTTCAAGTGGACTGAGCAATGTGAGGCGAGCTTTCAGGAGTTGAAAGAGAAGCTGACTACTGCACCTATTTTGGCTTTGCCTAGAGCAGGTGTTGAGTACGATGTTTATAGCGATGCTTCACATCGTGGGCTTGGTTGTGTCTTAATGCAAGAAGGAAGAGTAATCGCTTATGGGTCTAGGCAACTACGACCGCATGAGAAGAATTACCCGACTCATGATCTGGAGTTGGCTGCGATTATCTTTGCCCTGAAGCAATGGAAGCACTACGTGTACGGTGAGAAATTGAACATGTACACGGACCACAAGAGCCTGAAGTATATATATCAGCAGAGAGATCTGAATTTAAGGCAGCGGAGATGGTTGGAAGTGTTTGAGGACTTGCGACCTGAGATCAAGTATCATCCTGGGAAAGCTAATGTTGTTGCTGATATACTTAGTCGCAAGAGCAGTTTAGCCAGTTTGATTACGACTCAGAAGCATCTGATTGAGGAATTGGACCGAGCGGGTATTGAAGTTGTCTTGCAAGGATTGGGAGCATCTTTAGCCCAGTTGAGGCTTCAGCCTACACTGAATACAAGGATCATTGCAAGTCAGGAGGTTGATGCTGATATCTTGGAGATGAAGGAGCAGGTTGGTGCTGGCAGGTTGCCCGGATTTCAAATCAGGGATGGAGTGCTGTGGTTCGGAGATAGACTATGCGTTCCAAATCAGGAGGACCTGAAAGAGAGTATTCTTCAGGAGGCGCATGCTACTCTTTTGTCGGTACATCCTAGGAGTACTAAGATGTACAAAGACATCAAACAGCATTTCTAGTGGTCAGGTTTGAAGTGGGATGTGGCTGAATTTGTGGCGAGGTGTGAGGTTTGTCAGCAAGTCAAAGCCGAAAATCAGAGACCCGGAGGTCTATTACAGCCGTTACCTATTCCAGAATGGAAGTGGGATAACATCAGTATGGATTTCATCACGGGATTGCCTAAGAGTCCTAAAGGCAATGATGTGATTTGGGTTATAGTCGATCGACTAACCAAGTCCGCTCACTTTCTGGCGATGAAACTCACTGCTTCGATGGACAAATTAGCTGAGTTGTATGTTGGCGAGATCGTCTGGCTTCATGGTGTTCCATCAACTATTGTGTCTGATCGAGATGCGCGGTTTACTTCGCATTTCTGGAGGAGTCTTCAGACAGCTTTGGGTACCAAGACAGATTTCAACACTGCTTTTCATCTGCAAACCGATGGGCAGACCGAGAGAGTCAACCGTATTCTTAAGGATATGCTTCGGTGTTGTATACTAGACTTTGGAGGCAGTTGGGAAAGGCATTTACCTTTGATAGAGTTTGCCTATAACAACAGTTTTCAGACTAGCATCGGGATGGTGCCGTACGAAGCTTTGTATGGCAGGAAGTGCAGGACTCCTGTTTGTTGGTTTGAAGTTGGGGAGCGTCAGTTGTTTGGTCCTGAGCTTGTGCAGCAAACTTCTGAGAAGATTGATCTGATCAGGAAAAGGTTGGTGGAAGCTCAGAGCAGGCAGAAAAGCTATGCAGACAACCAGAGAAGGGACCTTGAGTTTGAGGTAGGTGACTTTGTCTTTCTGAAAGTATCACCCAGTAAAGGTGTGGTTCGATTTGGCAAAGGCGGGAAATTAGCCCCGAGATTTATAGGCCCGTACAAGATATTGAAAAGGATCGGGAAAACTGCTTACCGGCTTGAGTTACCGGAGGAGTTATCTCATGTGCACAATGTCTTTCATGTGTCTATGCTGAGAGGTTATATTCCAGATCCGAGTCATCATTTGCCTGAAATGCTGGAAGGTTTGCAGTTGGACCTGAATTACATCGAGTCTCCTGTCGAGATTGTTGATCGTCGAGAGAAAGTCTTGAGGAATAAGACGATACCGATGGTCAAGGTAGTCTGGAGAAACCATTTGGTTGAAGAGGCTACTTGGGAGTCTGAGGAGAGGATGTTGAAGGACTATCCTGAGCTTTTTGCTTGATTGTATCTTTGTATCTTTTTGTTCTTGTTGTGAGTGTTGTATTTTTTGTTTCTCACTCTTGACTGTAGTTCCGGGGACGGAACTATTCTAAGAAGGGAGTGTTCTAATACCCTGATTTTTCATTTAATGAAAAATTATTTATTTTGCACGTAGTGTGCACGTGCAATATTTTGGTTAATATTTTTATCAAGATGAGTAAAGATATTTTAATATGTGCTTTTAATTATTCTATACAAAAGCCTTATTTTAATTGGATGAAAAGCCTTTTTCTTTTAAAAGCCCAAAATGTAATTCATTTATTTTACTTCAAAATAACTATTTTGGCCCATAAACTAAAGCCCATGGACTATTTTTATACAATTTGTCATGTAGAATACAATTTAAAGACTATATTATTTTTATACAAAAATTTAATGCATAATTTTTGGGCCTAGTAGCATGCACGTGCATTGCACGTACACGTGCAAAGTGCACAAATGCATGGGCCGGTTGTGATCTTTTTGGAGGGAAATCAAATTTGTAATGGTGATCATGGTGTGGTGGTTATTTGGATGTGGGTAGTTATTGCAACTCCTACTTTCATCTTGACCCTCCATCTTACAACCAACTAATTGATCCTAACCCTCCATTCCCCTTGACCTTTAGTATAAATACCCTCCCCCCCCCCCCCCCCCCCCTCCCCCGGCTAGTTCTTCTTGTGCCAAACTATTCTCTACAACCTATAGTCTAAATTGCATTATCTAGTAATATTTTTGTGAGTTAAAAGATTGAGTGTGTGTGGGCTTGTTCTTGCAACACCAAGAAGAAGGAGAGGCCGGCTATTCTAAGGAGGGAGCTTTCGGTTTGGTGTGCTCGGGTTGGAGGCTTGTGCGGGCGTGTACAAGGAGGAGAAGGATTTCGTTGCAAGGGCATTCGTCTAGGAGATCACTAGTGTACTTTCTTCAACAAGGTGGGTAAATTTTCCCTATTTCTAAAGTAGGAATGCATGCTAGTTTAATTAGAAAGAACGAAGCATGAAAATGATTAAGAAGAGCACACTTTAATTGGGAAAAATAACTTCTTGAATGATTGAAATGTGGATATGCAAATTTATATGTGGTTCTATTATTTGAGTTGTATGTGAATTGATTAGAATCATGGATTGATTGATAAAAACACATTTATTACTATCAAGAATTACACACAAAAGTTAGTAGTTTGATAATACTATTTCATGTGTTAAATAGATCTTTTGTGTTAATGTGGGCATGAATAATTTAAAATATGAGTTTGTATGTTGGGTAAATGATTAAAGACAGAGAATTACTGTGAAATTTGTTGATAAAAAGATTAGAATGCTAAATGCGAAGAAATGTCGAAAAGAGAAGAAATGTAGTATTATAATGTAGAATTTGAATTAGTTGTATGAAAATATGTTTTAATTGTACAAAAACTATTTTGCTCATATTGAGATGTAAATTATGTGAGGAGAAAATTTTATTGTGGTGATGATGATAAACAGATAAGAATCACATGGTTGTGTGGACAATGTACATATTGTAGTATGGCAAAAAAGATGTGTGCTTGTTGAAGAACAAAATAAAGAAATGATTTTTTTAATTCGAAATTAACCCTGTTCAGTCGACCGAATGTATGTAACAGTCGACTGTACTGAACACAAAAAGTTGTATAGTTGAACTACCCAGGACAGCCGACTGGTATGAATGACAGTCGACTCCCCTGTAAATGATAATTGAGATTTTGAACGCTGCGGAACAGCCGACTGACCATGTGCAGCAGTCGACTCTTTCGAGCGATTATTGAAGAACTTTATTTGACTGAACAAGTCGACTGGATGAGCTCCAAGTCGACTGTTTAGAGTAGTAGATTAAGGCATGGCGAGGGATTGAACCCTACAAAGATGAAGAACGAATAAGTGGCTTGCCCTCGGACCTATGTAGTATGGGATGCATAGAATCCGAACAAGTGCGCATTAGTGTCATCTAATATAAATAATTGCATTAAGGACTAAGTGCACAATCACAACGCGACATCAATAGGGTAGTCCCTTTAGTTTGAAATGTGACAAGTTTGTGTTTGCTAAATATGGAAAATAAGTTATACTATTTCCGGCATAGAGAGGATGGCCGTGTATAATGATCGTCGGTTGAATAAACTGACGTACCTACAGTCTTATATGCAGGTAAATGGCTTGATAAAGATTAAAGAGAAACAAATGCTTAAAGATTACTCAATATTATTGTATACTTGTTTCATTGTTGTAAATTTTACTTCCGCTGTACAATGTAAAGTGTAATATTGATGTAAACTCTGATGTAAAGAGAAAAGTTTAAATTTCCTTGTAAAATTGTACTAAAGGGAGCGGAAAGATCCTGTAAAACATCTCGAATTCAGTGTATTTGGGATTCGGGGCGTTACATCAAGAAGCAGCCCGTTCGTGCTACATAACGGCGATCGGGAGCGGTGTATTTCACCTCGATGCCATCGAGCTGGAGCCCAAAAGGACCCAGCCCGAACCAGAGCCGGCAGACGAGCTAGAAGATGTCTCGTTCGAGACAGAGGATGCATCGAAGCACTTCCGAGTAAGCTGCTCCCTCGCGCCCGACCTCAAGTCCGCCCTGATCGCCTACATTCGCCGCAATATCGAACTCTTTGCCTGGAAGCCCTCTAACATGCTCGGTATCTCCGAGGATCTCATCATGCACAAACTCAGCGTGATCCCCGGGTCGAAACCAGTCATCCAAAAGCGGTGCAAGTTCGCTCCGGAGAGACAACAGGCCGTGAACGCGGAAGTGGACAAGCTCTTGTCCGCGCGTTTCGTGCAAGAGGTCAGCAACCCTGAGTGGCTGGCAAACATCATCATGGTCAAGAAGGTGAGCGGGAGTTGGAGGATCTGCATAGACTTCACCGACCTCAACAAGGCATGTTCCAAGGATCTGTTCCCTCTCCCCAGTATTGATGCCCTGATCGATGCTACCTCGGGCCACGAGCTCTTATCCTTCATGGATGCCTTCTCGGGCTATAACCAAATTCGGATGTTTCCTCCGGACATCTCCAAGATGTCCTTCGTTACAGACCAGGGACTGTACTGCTACCGGGTCATGCCCTTCGGGCTGAAGAATGCTGGCGCTACCTACCAGAGGCTCGTCAACCGAGCCTTCAAAGATCAAATCGGACGTAACATGGAGGTATACGTCGACAAACATGCTCGTCAAAAGTCAACAAGGACAGGACCACGTTGCCGACCTGGAAGAGGCCTTTGGGGTCCTTCGAACCCACAACATGAGGCTCAACCCGGCAAAGTGTGCCTTCGGTGAATCCTCGGGGAAGTTCTTAGGGTTCATCGTCAGCCAGCGCGGCATCGAGGCGAACCCCGAAAAAATCCAGGCCATAATAGACATGGCCCCTCCCAGGAACGTCAAAGAAGTCCAAAGGCTAACAGGGAGACTGGCGGCCATCGGCCGTTTCCTCTCCAAGTCTGGAGAGAAGTCCCTTCCGTTATTCAAGGCACTGCGCGGCACCGGAGGGTTCGAGTGGGGTACTCAGCAATAAGAGGCCTTCGCCCAGTTGAAGGAGTACCTCGCCAACCCTCCTCTCCTTAGCAAGCCCGAACCAGGGGAGCCACTCTGGCTCTACCTTTCCGCTTCGAAGAACGTGCTCAGTGCTGTCCTCGTCCGAGAAGAAGAAGGGGTCCAAAAGCCCCTGTACTATGTGAGCAAGGTCCGGCTCGACGCCGAGACCCGGTATTCCAGGATGGAGAAAGTAGTGTACGCCTTGGTCATGGCCACGCGGAAGCTCCATCCTTACTTTCAGGCGCACTCGGTCCAGGTACTCACGGATCAACCCCTGAAGGCCGTGCTCTACAAAACCTGAGAGCTCTGGTCGACTAGTCAAATAGTCGATCGAACTCAGCCAGTATGACATCGGCTATCAACCAAGTACGACCATCAAAGGGCAGGCCCTCGCCGAATTCATCACAGAATGCACCATCTCCGAGCAACCCGCGAGCAAGGAAGCCGACCAAACGTGGGAAGTTTACGTCGATGGCTCCTCTTGCGAGGCAGGAAGCGGTGCGGGCATTATTCTCCGGGGTCCAGATAGTTCCTCCTTCAATACTGTCTCCGCCTCAACTTCCCGGCCTCTAACAACGAGGTTGAATACGAGTCCATGATCGCCAGGTGGTCAACCAGATCACGGGGGAGTACGAGGCTCGTAACGATCGGATGATCAGATATCTGACCGTGGTCCAATGCCTATTAACGTCCTTCGACGAATTGGCTGTATTGAGGATCCCCCAGGAGCTGAACGCCCAAGCTGATGCCCTGTCAAAATTGGCTTCCTCATCCTTCGAAGGCCTCGACCGCACGGTCCTCATTGAAGTGCTGTTAAAGCCAAGTATAGACTTCCCGGAGATTCTTTGCGTTGAGGACGGAGCCCCCCGTAACGACTGGACCACTCTCATCAAAAAATTTCTAGTCAAAGGAGAGCTCCCCGAAGATCGGGCTGAAGCAAGGTGGATCAGGGTCCAATCTAAAAGATTCGCGGTCATCAATGCCACCCTTTTCAAAAAGTCCTATACCACAACGGATGGTAGACCCTACCTTCGCTGCCTAACCCCAGACAAAGCCAAGTACGCCCTTAAGGAGCTGCACGAGGGGATCGGCAGATGTCACATGGGAAGCCGTTCGCTAGCGCGGAAGGCGTTAAATTACGGGTACTACTGGCCCACTATGCTGCAAGACGCCCTCACCCTAGTGAAGAAGTGCGGCCCCTGCCAACGGTTCTCCCCCGTGAAGAGGGCTCCTCAGGCGAACCTCCGTTCAATGGCCAGTCCGACCCCCTTTGCAATGTAGGGGATGGATTTGGTTGGCCCATTTTCAAAAGCAACAGGCCAGCAAAAGTTCCTCATTGTGGCAATCGACTACTTCACTAAGTGGATCGAGGCCGGGCCATTAGCAACGATCACCGAGCGATAGACCCAGCAGTTTTTCTAGAAACATATCGTCTGTCGGTTCGGGATTCCGCAGGTGCTCATCACAGACAATGGGACTCAATTCGCGGATAAGCATTTCTGCAAGTTCTGCGAAGATCTCGGAATCCAGCAGCACTTCTCCTCAGTTTGCCACCCCCAGTCTAACGGTCAGGCCGAGAACGCGAACCGCCAAATCCTTGATGGTCTCAAGAAACGAATCGATAATTCTTCTAAGGGGTTATGGGTCGACGAGTTACCCAGCGTTCTCTGGGCCCACCGAACAACGAAGAGAATCCCCACGGTAGAATCAGCGCGGAGGCCGTCATTCCCTTGGAGATTGGGATCCCTTCACCCCGAATCATGGCTTTCGACGAGGCCATCAACTCCAAATAGCTGTGAGCCGACCTGGACCTCATAGACGAGGTCAGGGAGAAGTCCGCCATTAGAAGAAGCATCTACCAACAAAGGATTGAGAAGTTCTACAACAAGAAGGTGCGTCCCACCGACATCAAGCTCGGAGACCTCGTTCTCCGAAAACTGGCGGTATCCAATCCTGATCAGAAAAGAAAATTGGCCCCGAACTGGGAGGGCCCTTACAAAGTATCAGAGATCGTGCGCCCAGGGATGTACCGCCTGACCAACCCGGAGGGTAAGGCCATCAAGAGGCCCTGGAACGCTGAACACCTTATCAAGTTTCTAGGAGGAGATTAGCCTCCATCCCATGTAAATTGTGAAGAATGTAATCGGCACATCGTGCCTTGTTTTTGTAAAAATCCCTTATGATGTAAATGTGCCAACTTTCTTAAACAAGTTTATGGCTTCATATTTTGTTCTCAATAAAAGACCTCTCGAGCTCGGCACTCAGATAACAGCGCGAGCCAGAAAAGCTTCTCTAACAAGCTTGGGGCACGGCGCTCGGATAACAGCGCGAGCCAGAAAAGCTTCTCTAACAAGCTTGGGGCTCGACGCTCGGATAACAGCGCGAGCCAGAAAAGCTACTCTTACAAGCTTGGGGCACGGCGCTCGGATAACAGCACGAGCTAGAAAAGCTTCTCTAACAAGCTTAGGGCTCGGCACTCGGATAACAGCGCGAGCCAGAAAAGTTTCTCTAACAAGCTTGGGGCTCGGAGCTCGGATAACAGCGTGAGCCAGAAAAGCTACTCTTACAAGCTTAGGGCAGCTACGCACTCTGAGAATAGGTGCGGGAGCTCAGCGTCGACCTCGAGCAAGGCAGGGGCTTTCTTCAAAGCCCCTTGGCCTTGACACTCGGCGGCGACCCTCTGCTACGCCTGCTACTGGCTTTCTCTCCGGTGTGGGGGCTCGGCACCCGTCCCTCGCTCGGTTTGGGCTTCCTCAAGCCCATCAACCGATGCACGAGGCGACAACCGCCAGCCACGTCCGCACCGTCTTTCCTGAGAACAAGTGCGGGAGCTCGGCATCGACCTCGAGCAAGGCAGGGGCTTTCTTCAAAGCTCCTCGGCCTTGACGCTCGGCGGCGACACTCTGCTATGCTTGCTACTGGCTTTCTCCCCGGTATGGGGGCTCGACACCCGTCCCTCGCTCGGTTTGGGCTTCTTCAAGCCCATCAACCGATGCACGAGGTGACAACCGCCAGCCACGCCTGCACCGTCTTTCCTGAGAACAAGTGCGGGAGCTTGGCATCGACCTCGAGCAAGGCAGGAGCTTTCTTCAAAGCTCCTCGGCCTTGACGCTCGGCGGCAACACTCTGCTACGCCTGCTACTGGCTTTCTCCCCGGTGTGGGGCTCGACACCCATCCCTCGCTCGGTTTGGGCTTCTTCAAGCCCATCAACCGATGCATGAGGCAACAACTGCCAGCCACGCCCGCACCGTCTTTCCTGAGAACAAGTGCGGGAGCTCGGCATCGACCTCGAGCAAGGCAGGGGCTTTCTTCAAAGCTCCTCAGCCTTGACACTCAGTGGCGACCCTCTGCTACGCCTGCCACTGGCTTTCTCTCCGGTGTGGGGGCTCGGCACCCGTCCCTCGCTTGGTTTGGGCTTTCTCAAGCCCATCAACCAATGCACGAGGAGACAACCGCCAGCCACACTCGCACCGTCTTTCCTGAGATCAAGTGCGGGAGCTCGGCGTTGACCTCGAACAAGGCAGGGGCTTTCTTCAAAGCTCCTCGGCCTTGACGCTCGACGGCGATACTCTGCTACGCCTGCTACTGGCTTTCTCCCCGGTGTGGGGCTCGGCACCCGTCCCTCGCTCGGTTTGGGCTTCTTCAAGCCCATCAACCGATGCACGAGGCGACAACCGCCAGCCACACCCACACCGTCTTTCCTGAGAACAAGTGCGGGAGCTCGGCGTCGACCTCGAGCAAGGCAGGGGCTTTCTTCAAAGCTCCTCAGCCTTGATGCTCGGCGGTGACCCTCTGCTACGCCTGCTACTGGCTTTTTTCCCGGTGTGGGGGCTCGGCACCCGTCCCTCGCTTGGTTTGGATTTCTTCAATCCCATCAACCGATACACGAGGCGACAACTGCCAGCCACGCTCGCACCGTCTTTCCTGAGAACAAGTGCGGGAGCTCGGCGTTGACCTCGAGTAAGGCAGGAGCTTTCTTCAAAGATCCTCGGTCTTGATGCTCGGCGGCGATCCTCTGCTATGCCTGCTACTGGCTTTCTCCCTGGTGTGGGGGCTCGGCACCCGTACCTTGCTCAGTTTGGGCTTCTTCAAGTCCATCAACCGATACACGAGGCGACAACCGCCAGCCATGCCCGCACCGTCTTTCTTGAGAACAAGTGCGGGAGCTCGGCGTCGACCTCGAGCAAGGCAGGAGCTTTCTTCAAAGCTCCTCGGCCTTGACGCTCGGCGGTAACCCTCTGCTACGCCTGCTACTGGCTTTCTCCCCGGTGTGAGGGCTCGGCACCCGTCCCTCGCTCGGTTTGGGCTTCTTCAAGCCCATCAACCGATGCACGAGGCGACAACCGCCAGCCATGCCCGCACCGTCTTTCCTGAGAACAAGTGTGGGAGCTCGGCGTCGACCTCGAGCAAGGCAAGGGCTTCCTTTGAAGCTCCTCGACCTTGACGCTCGGAGGCGATCCTCTGCTACTCCTGCTACTGGCTTTCTCCCCGGTGTTTGAGTTCAGCACCCGTCCCTCGTTCGATTTGGACTTATTCAAGCCCATCATCCGATGCACGAGGCGAGAACCGCACACACCGCCATCCCCAAGAGATAGCGGCACCTCGTCAGCCCAGAGCAAGGCCGCAGCTTCCTTCGAAGCTGCTCGACCAATACGCTCGGCTACGGCCTAGTGCCACGGTTCAGCAAAATTTAAAAAGGTTTAGAGCGTCTGCCTTCGGCAGATGCCCCGAGCTCCGAGTCATTTGATTGACCACCCTCTCGCCCGTGAACAACTCGGGGTTTATGGCTTTCGCAAGCCCAAACCCTGAACTGTTCAAGGACGGCAGGGGAGCCACTGACCCTCTGCTCTCTTCGTCCCGAACTGACCCTCTGCATTCAATCGACCCTCCTCTCGCCCACGAACAGCCCGGGGTTTCCTGCTCTTGCGAGCCCGAAATCCCGAACTGTTCGAGGACGGCAGGAGAGCCACCAAGCCTCGGCTCTCCCCGAACCCCCGATCCAATCGGCCGGCCCACCACTCACCAACGAACAACTCGGGGTCTTGCGGCCCTGCAGACCCGAACCCCGAATAGTCCGAGGGTGATTGGTGTGCCCCCGATCCGGAGCGTTCGGAGAATATTTTTTTTCTGGGCACCCGCCTCCGGCAGGCACCCAAGTCACGCGACTTTCACTTCTTAACCATCAGTTGGGGGGAAGTGGGGATTATATAAGCCCCTGAGAGGGACAGTTATTGCGTATGGGAATACAAAACGGCGGAAGGCAAAACGTCGCCATTAATGCTCATGGAAAGGCGAAACATCGCTATTTAAGACCCAGCCGCCTCGGCGATGACCCCTTCGCAGTAGACACAGCAGCCACCTTCGGCAACCGAGACAATGGAGGCACAAGAAAACGAATGCTATTATTATTACTCATTGCTTACAACTCAATGAACGTCGGTACAAATACAAAGAACACTCACTCACACTCGGCTCGAAATTCAAACTCGGTGCCTCCTTCGGGCTCACAGTTCTCACGCTCGGCTGGGCCGGCCCGGGAAGATACTCCTGCCATCGAGCTCCCTACATCATCAGGCTGGGCCTCATCCAATAGAAATGTCGGAGACCGTCCCGGGGTCGAGTTGCTGGCCTCTTCAATGAGACCCGCGCCTAACACCAGCTTCAGCCTGCGAATCTCCAGCTCTTTCTCAACCACGGCCTCGCGAAGGAAGGACTCCGAAGCCGACTGCCCGCTCGAGGAATCCGAGAGGGGCCAGTCCGTCTCGATTACCCACCAGTCCCGGTCAGCTATGGCCTTCTTCAGGCGCGCCACCTCCAGACCGAGCTCCCTAGACTTGTTCAGAAAATAATTAACGGCGGCCGCTCGGTCCCGAGCCTATTTTTTCTGGCGAGCCAAAGCTACCTCCATGACCTCCTCCCCCGCTTGAACTGGAGGTACCTCGGCAGCAACAGGGGCAGCAACCCAGGTCCTGTGCGTCTATCAAAAGACGAGAGCAAACATCACAAAAAATGCAAGTCTTGAAGCCTCGGCCCAAAAAGTATATTTCATTTCTTTCAAAAAATTGATACAAAAGCCGCGGTGGCCAGTCCGCTCGAAGCATTTACATCAAAACAAACAAAAAGAAAAAAAGAAAAAAACTATTCTATTCTTGAGGGGGGGTGGCACCTCATCTTTGGCCTGGACGCCCCCCGCTTCGTCGCCCCCCGGGGTCGGCAGAAGATTCGCCTCCCAACCAGAGTAGAGGTGGTCCACGTTCTGCTCGGGGTAGATCTGCCGGAAGTGCGCCTTGGCCTGTTCATACGCCTCGTCCTGAGCTATGATCAGAGCTTCCGCCGAGGCCACCTCCATCCTCTTCAGGGCCTTCCGCCCCTTCTCTGCCTCCTCCTCGATCCTCTCCTTGAGATGATCCACGTCCGCCTTGTGGATGTCGGAGAGCGAGGCCACCTGGGCCTCGTGGACCTTCACCATAGTCTGGGCCTCCTTCAGGTCGTTGGTGGCCTTATTCAGCTCGTGAAGGTACTTCTCCGCGTTCCTCCTCTCGATGCAAATCTCCTTCTCCAAGCACTTTTGGAAGTGCTGGCCATGGAGCATCGCCTGTCCGAGGGGAGAAAGATCAGAAAAATTCCACCAAGTTCAAAACCAAGGGAGAAGTTGCCGAACTAGCTTACCAAGATATGTGCCTGGGACTAGCGCATGAAGGCCTGCTCGGCCGTCTACGACGACAGCACCATAAAGCCACGCTCGGTGTCGGCCTTCGTGACGAACTCTACCGCCACTGGCCCGTCGAGCAGACTGTCCCTCCGCACGATCGACCAATCGGGGACGAAGGGCCGCAGTCCTTGTTGGCCCACCATCTCCTCGGTGGTGGGGCGTGATGGGGGAAGGCTCCTCCCCGGGGTGTAATGCCCTAATTTTCATTTATGAAAATTATTTATTTATTTTATTATTTTGCAAGTAGTGTGCACGTGCCATTTTATGAAATTTTACAATGAATGATGAGTATATGTCTATGTATATATGCTTGCTAAATTATTTCTTTTTTTTAAAAGGTCCTTGTTTCAAATAAACTTAAGCCCAAAATCTAAATTATCTATTTTGTAAAAGTTAATGTTTTGGCCCATTAATTTAAGCCTAAAAATTAATTCTCTTTTAACAACTTGTAAAGTAAAACTCTTTTAAAAGATTATTTTGTAAAAAAATGTATATGCACAAGTTTGTTTATATGGAGACTAGAATAGCACGTGCATGCAACATGGTGTGCATTGCACACTATTCCTTTCCATGGCCGGTTTTAATCTTTTGGAGGGAATTGGAAATTTTCAAATGGAGATCATGCATGGGTGGTTACTTAGTTGTGGGTGGTTAATGCAACTCCTACTTTCATCTTAGCTCTCCATCTCATAACCATCTACTAAATCCTAGCCCTCCATTTCACCCAAAATTGTGTATAAATACCCCCCAATTAATTGTAATCTATCCAAAAATCTATTTGAGAAGAGAAAGATATATTTGTAAGAGAGTTGTGAGTGTGATTATTCTTTGGAAGTCAGCATTACTTCAGAAGATTCTCGGTGGCAAGGAGCAAGGAGGAGGAGTCACATTATCACTAGAAGGCTTTTCGGGATTTCGTTTATTTCGTCAACAAGGTGGGTGTTTCTCAGGACTTCTAATGTAGTGATCATGCTAGGGAAAAATTTTGATTGTTATCATGCTTGTGAAATGTGGATTGATATGGTGATTATTATACTAAAATGCGTTGTGCTGTATTTAGTATGAAAGATGTGAATGAATGAACATGATTAATGAAAATTTAAAAGATCGGAACTGACCTGTACAGTCGATCAATCATGTGAATAAGTCGACTGGTACGAGGTGGATGTTTCCCATGACTTCTAAATCAGAATTCATGTTAAGATCGAGGATTTAATTGTGTATGTATGTGCAAACTGATGTGATAGAATGATTGCTAATTGATATCTTCCATGCTGTACATAGTGTAGAAATTATGAAGTTATGAAAAAGGACTAATAATAATTAGAGAACTGGAAATGACCTATACAGTCGACCGGTCGTATGAACAGTCGACTGGTATATTGAAAGAAAATATATACAATTCGGATTTTTATGAAACGACGTATTTTAATGGGAATTATTAACTTGATGTTCTAGCATGTTAAATTGGGATTAGTATTCATCTCCGTGAGTAAATGATGAGTAAAAGGAAAAATATATGTTTAGCATTTCCTTTTGAGAAAAGAAAACACTAGTTATGTGGAATTTACATTTTTATCGAAAACTATGTTGTGATGTTAATAAACACATAAGAATGTCATGTTTATGTTGGCATGAGCACATTGTAGTATGACAGAAAAAATGATGTGTGAACAGAATAAAGAGAGAATTCCTTAAGTTTGAAAGTTTAACCTGCTCAGTCGACCGAATGTATGTAACAGTCGACTGTACTGAACTTGAAAGGTTACATAATTGAACTCTGCTGAACAGCCGACTGGGCGGATTGACAGTCAACTGCACTGTAGATGATTCTTGAATTTTGAACGCTACGGAACAGCCGACTGGCCATGTGCAGCAGTCGACTCTTCCGAGCAGTTTACTGAAGGACTTTGTTTGACTGAACAAGTCGACAGGATGAGCTCTAAGTTGACTGTCTAGATGACTTTACGATACATCATAAATTCTATGACTTTGTTTTATAAGAAAGATTGTGAATCTTATGTTGAATATTGGTTGTGACAGTAAACACTTTTTTTTCTTTGCATGAATTAAATATGAAGTGAATCATTTATTTGAATTTATGAAAGTTATATAATTGTGGAACTATGGAAGAGAAAATCTATGGTGATTATGAAAAATGAACTCATGAGTTGGAAATGCTCAGATTTTTTAGTAATTGTGAATTGGAATTGAAATAAAAGAGTGGCTAAGTCTCCCCCGGCAGTTGGAAAGAAATTGAAATGAAAGACCAAGGTTGGTCATGTTGAATGTATGATTAAGTCAGGTTTAGTGGAGAGGCTAACTCTAGAGCTTTGATTTTGTTCATGATTCTAATAAAACTAAGGACTAGTACATAGTGGAGATGTGATGAAAGTAAGACAAAAAAATTGAGTATGAGGGCCATTGGATTTGCGGCGAGAGAGTATCCCAGGATGACCCCATGATGAGTCATGATAGGGCGAGGATACTACTCCAGAGTACCGTCCCGGTGGCGACGCTCGTGGGGTGTTTAAAGACTACGAGTGGTTTGTCTATGGTAGGAGCTGAATTACCACAGGATGCCTGCATGATGAGTCATGTGTCAGTGCGTTGGGATTCCCTCCAAG
The DNA here is from genome assembly GCA_017893485.1 of Hemerocallis citrina. Classification (NCBI taxonomy): domain Eukaryota; kingdom Viridiplantae; phylum Streptophyta; class Magnoliopsida; order Asparagales; family Asphodelaceae; genus Hemerocallis; species Hemerocallis citrina. The sequence continues at coordinate 138,778,892 of CM030367.1, forward strand.
GCGCCTAGACATGAGTTCGTAGGTCAGAAAACATCTAGGATACTTACCGTAGTTACAGTAGTAGATTAAGTCATGACGAGGGATTGAACCCTACAAGATGAAGAACGATTAAGGGCTTGGCCTCGGACCTATGTAGTATGGGATGCATAGAATCCGAACAAGTGCGCATTAGTGTCATATAATATAATATAACTATTGCATTAAGGATTAAGTGCACAACCACAACACGACATCTTTAAGATTTCCCCTTCATTTTGATATGTGAACAAGTTTGTGATTTATTAAGAAATGAGAATCGTTATACTGTTTCTGGCATAGAGAGGATGGTCATGTATAATTATCGTCGGTTGAATAAACTGACGTACCCACAGTTTTACATGCAGGATAATTGGCTTGATAAAGGTTAAAGGAGAACCAATGCTCAAAGATTTTGTGTTGTTGCATCTTTTGTATAAAGTTGTAATTGCTTCCGCAGTCATTATTTGTAAATTATTGATGTATATGTTCCTGCTGTAAAATATAAAGTGTAAAATCTCATGTAACTCTGATGTATAGTGAAAAGTTTTCAATTCCTTGTAAAATTGTACCGAATGAGACGAAAAGATCCTGTAGAACTCTCGAATTCAGTTGCATTTAGGAATCGGGATGTTACAGAGTGGTATCAGAGCTACGTTTCACATTCGTACAAATTTATAAGGAACGACACCCTAGATGTGGACACTAGAGTGTGAGTTTGAGTCTAGAGATTTAAATGTAAGTGACTTACATTTGTGTTGCTCTATGATTTATGTTTCTTCCTCTCTACTTCTAAGATGGCTGATCACTTCGACCCTGCTGGCGACGACAATTGGCATATTATTGAGGAAGAGTACTATCCTGGACAAGCAGATCCTGAGGAAGAGTACCATCCTGAGCAAGCAGATTCTGATGAAGAGGAGTGGCCTGAATCTCGAGAGATTACCCCACCTCTAGACTCGTCCGATGATTCTTCTTCTGATGAAGAGGAGGGACCAGTTCCGAATAGTCATGTGGCTTCTCTTCAGAGGCAGGTTGAAACACTGCGAGAGAAAGTTGGATTATTGGAAGCGCAAGGATGACTTTTCAGTTCTCGGTCATCGTGTATGGGAACTCGAGAAGAGGTGCTGAAGGACGAAGTTGACGAACTACGGGGAGAACTTCGAGAAGCAAAGAGGAACTGTAGGAATTAGACTGTTGTAGCTTCTACTATTTTCATTCTGATGTCAAGAAATATTTTTCAATTCGAATGTATAAAATTTGGAATTCAATGAAATACAAGTTGATTTAAAATTCATGTCTTATACTTCGAATTTAATGGATCTTTTGCATCAGAATATGGCTAGAAGAGGAGCTAGAAACGGGGAAGGTCTGGATTTGGAAACAGAACTTGCAAGGGTCTATCAGACGCTCAACGCCGTAGCCATGAATCAGAACCAACGAAGGGGGCCTGCGAATCCAGTGCCCGAAGCGATTAAACTAGTGGAATCGTTCAAACGAATGAAACCACCTGTATTCGAAGGGAAGTCAGACCCTGGTGCGGCTGACAACTGGATTCGTCAAGTAGAGACCATATTTGAAGTGCTGGAGACCCCTGAAGGTAGCAAGGTGAAGTTGGCGACTCTACAACTTGAGAAAGATGCGGCTGTGTGGTGGCAGTCGATGAAGCGGACCATGGGAGGTATAGCTCTTGGCTGGGAGGAATTTTTGAAAGAATTCTGCAGTCACTATTTTCCCTTCGACGTCCAGGAGAAGAAGGCTATGGAGTTTCTATCACTACAACAAGGTGGCATGTCAGTGAGAGAGTACGAGACCAAGTTTACTCAGCTTTCTAGGTATGCTCCTGAATTAGTGATGGATGAAACGAAGAAGGCTCGTAAGTTCGAGCATGGATTGAGGTCGAGCTTGAGATCCCAGATGGTACCTCTTGGTATCAGGAGATTTGACAAGTTGGTCAAGCGTGCAGCAGCCACGGAAGCAGATATGGAGCAGTTCCATGTTGTTCAGAACCGGAGGAACAACTGGCAGTCTGGAAAGAGGCCCGCAAATTCTGGAAGTTTCAAGGGACAACCATCTGCACAAAGGTTCAAACCGACAGGGGCGAACGCTATTAGTGTGGCTGGAAGACCTGGGAACAATATGGTGAGACCTTCTGCGGTAACTTGCTACAACTGTGGTGAGACGGGACATTACAAATCTCAATGTCTCAAACCACGGACTGGCAATCACAATGTGCCAATGCAGCAGACTGGAAAGAGACCGTACCAACCAGGACGAGTATTTGCCTTGACGGAAGCTGATGCTGATGAAGTAGATCATGTCATCACTGGTACAAGGGCGGATGCTTAGAGGTTTATGTTATTTCTTTTTCCCGCTTATTTTGTGAACTGTTACGTAATGGGTGTGTATTATGTAACAGGCGAACTTTATTTGAATGGAATGAAAGCTGTTGTGTTGTTCGATACTGGATCCTCTCATACCTTTGTGTCTCCTAAATTTGCTAAAGTGTTGGGAGTTGAACTGAAGATTTTTCCAGGCAAGATCTTAGCAGTAGCTACTCCATCAGGGGAGACTCTAACCACTGATCGGTACTATGCTGATTGCGGGATTGTGATTGGAGATCGAATCTTTGGGATTGATCTGATCGAGCTGACTATCTTGGGAGTCGATGTTATCGTTGGCATTGATTGGATGTCGGTGTACAGTGCAAGCATTGAGTGCAAGACCAAGACGGTGATAGTGAAGGCTCCAGGTGGACCTGAAGTCACTTTCCAAGGGAAAAAGAAGTATTCTAGGCTGGTGGCAGCTATCCGCAAGGAAGAGACTCCTGTGGAAGTGCAAAGGATTCCTGTGGTTCGGGACTATCCGACTGTGTTCTTGGATGATTTTCCTGGGTTACCTCCACATCGTGATGTAGAGTTCAGCATCACTGTTCAACCAGGGAGTGCACCCATTTCTAAGGCATCGTATAGGATGGCTCCAGTGGAACAGGATGAGGTGAAACGGCAGATTGAGGAACTGTTGGAGAAAGGCTTTATTCAACCTAGTGCGTCACCTTGGGGAGCACCAGTGCTTTTGGTAAAGAAGAAGGATGGATCGATGAGAATGTGTATCGATTACCGAGAGCTGAATAAGGTCACTGTTCAGAATAAGTATCCTATTCCTCGAATTGATGACTTGTTCGATCGTCTACAAGGAGCAGCTGTTTTCTCCAAAATAGATCTTCGATCAGGATATCACCAAGTTCGAGTGAAAGCTGAAGATGTGCACAAAATTGCATTTAAAACTCGACATGGGCATTACGAATTCTTAGTTATGCCATTTAGAGTGACGAATGCACCCGCAATCTTCATGGATTTGATGAACAGAGTTCTGAGGCCATTCATTGATTCTTTCGTCGTGGTGTTTATCGACGATATCCTCGTGTACTCCAAGTCAGAAGAGGAGCACACCGAGCATCTGGCAGCAGTTTTGAAGAAGCTGGAAGAGCAGGAGTTGTATGCCAAGCTATCCAAGTGTGATTTCTGGAAATCTGAAGTGGCATTCCTAGGTCACATCCTTTCTAAAGAGGGAGTGGCAACTGACCCTCAGAAGATAGAGGCAGTGAGAGATTGAGCTAGGCCTACTACAGTGAAGGAGGTTAGAAGTTTTCTTGGATTGACTGGATACTACAGGAGATTCATTCAAGGTTATGCTCAATTAGCCGTACCGCTTACTGGTCTGATCAAGAAGAATGTGAACTTCAAGTGGACTGAGCAATGTGAGGCCTGGGTGAGAAGTAGAAAATCCCTTCCTGATCTCCAAGCGAGATGATCCCTAGGATGGCTCGGAAGTACGTCAACCTCGGCTTCACCCCCTTCTTTTGGCACCTCAGAATGAAGCAGATCAAGTGCTTCCAAGAGTTCGGGCCGTTCTGCATGGGGCACAGTTTCGCCCAATTCAAGACCCTCTTGACAAAGGGATGCAGAGGCAGCCTCAAGCCCGAGGCGAATGCATCCTCAGGAAACATACAATAGCCCGGTGCCAGGACCGTGGTGGGCCGAATGCCGGGGCTCGGAATGAAGACCTCGAACTCCCACGGGATGAAATAAGAGGCCCTCAGAATATGGAGATAGTCCACCCTCAATATGCACAGGATGCTGTCCATCCGAATCTTCACTCGGCCCTCTTCACCTGGCACGGGGGGGATGAGACCTATGTCCTTGATATCATCAGGATACATCCGAATCGATCCCAGATTTTTGAAGGAGACTGGGGGGAACTCGAGCCCCGGTCTGGGTGCATATTCATCTTGCGGAGGAGGACTGTCCGGAATAGTCAGTTTCCGCTTCTTCCAGCGAGGACGAGCCTTCATCTCGGGAGACGGGGTCGATAGGGGTAGAAGAGGTGGAAGGTCATCCCCGATCGACCTTCCTGCTGTGCCTTCGCCAACACCCTCTTCAGCATCCTCATCCTCATCATCAACAGCGCCCTCATCCTCCTCACCTTCATCATCGGTATCCGGATCCTCCTGATCCTCATCCTCCCCCTCCTCTTCGCCTTCGGCGCCCTGATCCTCCTTGTCATCTCCCTCCTCCTCTTCACCCCCGGCTTCCTGACCCTCCAGACTCTCCTCATCCTCTTCCTCCTGCTCTTCACCTTCGTCTACTGGTTCCTTCCCTGGCCTTCGGGATCTTAGTGGGGACACTATGAAGGCTGCATCGTCAGTACTAGCCGACCCAGGGTCTGACAGGACCTCCTGCTTCACCTTATACTTGCTAAGAGACGAGAACGTCTCGGACTCGGACTCCCTTGCAGAGCGACCCGACGAGCTGGCCTCGGATCCGGACTGAACGCGCGATATTACAAAACAGAGAGTACTAACCTGAAAAGTTACCGAACGATTACCGGAAAATGTCGCCGACGGCAAGTGAAAAACCTGTCCTTGAAAAAGTGGAGAGTGAGAGTAAAGAAATGAAGAAGAAAAAATGAAGAAGGGGGAGGGGATTTATAATGAATAGAGCGACTCCTCGATTTCCGCAATTAAGATCTGGCCGTTGGATCTTAACCATCAAGATCTAACGGCCGCCAAGATCTGGAGACACTTCGATCCTTGCGCTCCTGACGTCAGCGGTGGGAGTGGAATTACCTAAACTACCCCCACGCCCTTGTTCCTCATACAGCGGATTTCTCACGACAAGTCAATAAAGCTCGGGGCTCGGATGGCACCACGAGCCATAATTCCTCTTCTATTTTTTACAGAAGGGTCGACGCTCGGATGGCACCGCAAGCCACAATCCCCCTTCTATTGTTGCATAAGGGTCGACGCTCGGATGGTACCGCAAGCCACAATTCCTCTTCTGTTTTCACAGAAGGGTCGACGCTCGGATGACATCACGAGCCGCACCTCTCTCTTTGTTGTCTAGGGAGCTCGGAGCTCGAATGAAATCCCGAGCCATAAATTACTCTTATATTTTCACAGAAGGGTCGACGCTCGGATGGCTTCACGAGCCGCACTTTCTCTCTATTGACGATGAAGTTCGGAGCTCGGATAAAATCGCAAGCCAAAAATTCCTCTTCTGTTTTCACAGAAGGATCGACGCTCGGATGACTTCACGAGCCGCACCTCTATCTCTATTGTCAAGGGAGCTCGGAGCTCAGTTGAAATTCCGAGCCATAAATTCCTCTTCTATTTTCGCAGAAGGGTCGACGCTCGGATGGCTTCACGAGCCGCACTTTCTCTCTGTTGACGATGAAGTTCGGAGCTCGGATAAAATCGCGAGCCAAAAATTTCTCTTCTGTTTTCACAGAAGGGTCGACGCTCGGATAACATCACGAGCCGCACCTCTCTCTCTGTTGTCAAGGGAGCTCAGAGCTCGGATGAAATCGCGTGCCAAGAATTCCTCATCTATTCACAGAAGGGTCGACGCTCGGATAGAATCCCGAGCCACCCCACTTTCTCTCTGTCGACAGAGAGCTCAGAGCTCGGATAAAATCCCGAGCCACTTCTCCTTCTCTGCTCGTCGGTAACTCGGAGCTCGGAGAACATTCCGTGCCGCAACTTCCTCTCCTATTCAACGAGATGGTCGACGCTCGGATAGCATCACGAGCCCCCATAAGCCCCCTTCTTTACACGGGAGGCTCGGAGCTCGGATGGAATCGCGAGCCCCAAAACCCTCCTTTGTCCCACAGACTGGGGATCGGCTGCCGACCCCTAGCACTCGGCGAACCGAGCTCCAGCAAAGATCGACCTCGACGGCCCTCGCTCTTCCAACTAGCGAGAGGGCCGTCCACTAGCCCTCATGTTGTTGGAAAATCTAGATACCTAAATAAATAGACTAACTAGACACAAATTATAAAACCTCGCAAGTGCACGAATCGAATCGTAGTAATAGCAAGGGTCGATCCCACAGAGATTGTAGACTTCAACTTACTAATCAATAAAACTATAAATAAAAATGAATAAGAGTTGTTATAATATTCTAAAAGAACTAAAAGAGTAAAACTAAGATGAGAGGTGTTGAATCACAAATATCTCTTGAATAGTTGGGTTGTTGATCTCCACCAATAGTTAGTAATGTTAAGTTGCCTTCTGAATTTACTTCTAATTACTCATGTTTGTTCACTTCAAGGGCATGGTATCTGCTCCTTAAAGTATTGTTTTCCTAAGCCAAGAATTAGGCATGGTATCTACTCTAATTCGTTTCTTCCCCTAAGTATTTTAGCATGGTATTTACTAAGTTATACTTAACAAAAGCATAAGAACAGTGGAAACGAACAAACACTCAAAGTTCTAGAAATTGGTATCAGATCTAGATCCTCTAAGTTGATTGAACCAAGAATCCTAAAGATTCCCTTGTTACAAATTATGAGCACGAGATACGGGTCGTCTCAATATGCTCATATAACAGATTCAGATTTCTAACTCACAAACTTGATAATATCAGACTCTGTATGGCAGTCGACTGGCTCTCACCATCAGTCGACTGTACTTATAACTCCTGAACAAGTTTGACTGTTATCAATCTATGTCAATTCAACTAGATTCAATCAATAAGTAACATAGAAGGATTCAGAAGAATATAGCATTACATAACTACGGTTTCGATCTACCCAACTATGAAATTAGTTCCACATAATAATAGCTTTATTAATCAACCAGTTTGAATACATGATCAACATAAAAGAATAAAGAGAGAAGAAATAAACTAATGGATTCCGGCAATAGAGTCGACTGGCTGTCACACAGTCGACTGCCTTCGAGTACTGGCTCTCCTCTTCTCCTTCTTCGATGCTGATAGAATGAAGCTCTTTGTTGATGACTTGATAGTTCAGGACTTTGTGATCCGGATGTGGTGGCGATGGATTCTGGCGGCCCCCTGAATAATGCTTCTTTTCTGATATTTATAGGATATGGCTGAGAATTAGGGTTTCCACTTTTTCAGCAAAATCCTTCTCTATTTTATTTGATGATTTATATCTTTCTCTTTTCTTCTTTCCTTCCTTATCTGTTCACCACGTACTCTTGGAAATCCCCAGTCTCTAGATTTGATTCGTTGCACAAGATCTGGTTTCAAATAGATTTGAAATTAGATTTGAGTGAATCTTCGAATATCTTATCTGTTTACTCCGCCGCAGACCAGTCGACTTATCTTCGAACCAGTCGACTGTGTCGAGACTTTTGAAGATTTCATAATTGTTCAGATCAGTCGACTGTCTTTTGGGAGTGAGTCGACTGTGTCGAGAGTTGTGGAAAATCAGCTTCTCCTGTCCAGTCGCCTGTGTTGGGGAACCAGTCGACTGATCCTCTGCAGTTTGCTGTGTATTATCCTTGAAGTCCTGAACCTGCTTCGTTTTGCTGTTATAAGCTGTTTCCTGTGGAAAAGAGAAAATAGGAGTTAAATACCACATATAGAGCTTTTAAATGTCTAATTATATTAAGATTATTGCTCTAAAAAGTGAATAATATTGTGTTCATCACCTCATGACTCGCCCGCCGACCCTCAACATCCCGCAAGCAACAGCTCGCTTGTCGACCCTCGGAGCTCCTCTATCAACCCCAAATGCTCGGCAAGCCGAGCTCCAACGAGACCGACCTCGACGTCCCTTTGCTCTTTCAACTAGTGAGAGGATCGTCTACCGACCCTCGGAGCTCCTTTATCAACCCCAGACGCTCAGAAAGCCGAGCTCCAACAAGATCGACCTCGACGTCCCCTCGCTCTTCCAACTAGCGAAAGGATCGTCTACCGACCCTCGGAGCTCCTCTATCGACCTCAGATGCTCGGCAAGCCGAGCTCCAACGAGATCGGCCTCTTCGTCCCCTCACTCTTCCAACTAGCGAGGGGGATCGTCCGCCGACCTCCGAAGCTCATCTGCCGACCCCGAGGCTCGGCGAGCATCACTCCGACTCTTCTACGCTTAGCATCCCGCGCAAATTCCAATAAGGGATCCCTTCCTCCTACCCCCTGGCCTCTTCTGGAAGTAGAAAAACCTACTTTCTCACCGCACCTTCCACCTTGCTCTTCCTACAGCGGCGAAGAATCACTCCTACACGGAAGGTTCACCCAGCCCTACAGGAGTGTGGGGCTTGTGATATGGGTTAGAAATGACATGGCCCATCCTGGGCCACGGGATTCCCTCAGGATGCGCGCACCTTCTGATCCCCCGGATCCGCCACGTCAGCGTCGGAAAACCGCCCGGGCCGCTGCCACGTCAGCCCGGAAACCGCCCGGGCATCTGCCACGTCAGCCCTATACTGCTCGGGTTTCCACTGCTTCAGCCTCACGGGCAACCGGGTCCAGACCCGGCCCCAAAAGGGTCCAGACCCGGTTGGCTTCTCCTATAAATACCAGACCCCCTACCCCTGGATTCAGGTAATCAATCTTTTCACACTCAAAATCCTAGTTACTGTTACTCTCTCTCAGTAGCTGACTAGATCGTCGGAGGGTCTGCCACCGGGACCAACTCCGGTGTTCCTAGACCGTCTGCAGGTACACGAGCCCTCGAATCCGAGCCTACAGATCCGAGCCGAGCATCCAGCCTCCACCTCAATACCGCCTACCTCAGTACCGTTCGTCCGGCCGAGGGTCATCTGCATAGGAGTTTCCTCCATCAATACAAATCGAGTAAGAACTCACGCCTGGTGCATCTACACGGCTCCCAAAAACAAACCGCATCACTACCAAATGAACACATGTGGCAGTTCTAAATTCTAAGCAACACAGCTAATGTTGATCAGGGTTTTTTTAAAAGCTAATAAAGGCTGTGCTTGATTTAAGAAACAAGTTCATCATTGGAAAAAAATGAAAGAACATATTTAGTGATATTCTCCAGTTCTTAATTATTATACATGAAAAAGACTTTGTTTCGTGCTTTCGATTATAAGTTGTTACTAGAAAAAACAATGAATTCAATCAAAATATCTCTGTATATGTTTACAAACAACATCCCGGGAGCAAAAAAGAAGAAAGAATGAACATGCAGAAATAAACTTGAAAACTTTCTAGCTTATGCTCCTCCCAAGCATCTCATGATACTGCAACAACGAACGTTGTCGCTGCATCTTTATTTGATCATAAAACCTCGAAATAAACTCCTCTGCCTTCGAATCTATCCCTTCTTTTCCCTCCTTGACCACATCATTCTCTTGCACCATCTCATTCTCTTCTGCTTCAAGTTCAAATCGGCTCTCCGCACTTTCCCACTTAAAGAAATTCCTCTCATCATCATCTTCATCAAAATTGACTTGTGGGTTGATACAGGACGATATCCAACGCAGAGAACTGGGACGATGCATCTTGAGGTGGAATGCTGGTGTCTCATCTATCGAGAATTGTCGCTCCATATAGCACAGTCTATCAGACTGTCCTAGAGTGTCGAGCTTGGATTTGGGCTTGAGCATTTTTATTTTATCAGCGTACTTAAATGCTCCGCCCTTTCTAGCCCATAGAAGGGCCATTCTTAGGAGGCTCAATGCCTGCCCGGGCAACCTTGGCTTGCTGCTCTTCTTCCCCATTAGTCTTCTTCTGTTTGAAAGATTGATTGGTGAATTAATTGAAGGAGAGAGATTGATGACAGAGATGAGTTTGAGATGTGTATATGTGTGTGTATATATATATATATAGATTGAAGTGTTGATTGTTGTTTGCCAGTAAAGCACATGAGTGAGGTATGAACGGGAAAATGGGCCTAACCACCGAAACAGTGTATTGGTATGTGTTTGCTTGAACTAGTTTGTTGCTATTAGGATTATTTTAGTTATGTTTGATGTCAAACAGCTGTTGGTAGCTTGCAACATGAGACACAAAACGAGTTGTCTAAAACGAGCTGTTGGTAGAAGAAAACAACATGAGACACAAAACGAGTTGTTGTCTAAAATAATCAGCATGTACAACATTACTACATAAATGTGTTGAAAAAATTTTATGTTGAAAAATGCAAATTGATACACCTTTGAGGTTCGTTTTTATGACAACTCTTTTCTAGGAATCTTCAAAATAGTTCTTATTATTTAACTGTAGAATATGAGATGAACTTCTACTGACCATTACCTTTACCATCCAATCGGAATTGCTCTGGTAAAATATATTTTTCACTACACTAAAACTTCAAATCAAGTGAAGAGTTGCAAAAAAGTACGAGATAATCTAAAACTTTTTGAAATAAAATATTCATGATTAAAATTAGTCCTTTTTTATTGAATATATATGACTTTTATCATCATTTTTGGAGTTCTGATATAGTGGCATGGGTCTCACACAATCTTTTGATAGAGGACAATCTACTATAGGCAGAGCATTTTCATTTTAAACTTTCCTCATCATGTAAGAAATTGATTTTGAAAATATTCCTTAATTCCTTTAAAAATTGAAGTTAAGTAATTAGAGGTGTTCATTAGATATTATTTTCTGCACTCTTTTCATTGTTTGATACCTGATAGTGAGGATTTAGAACAGAGCAAGTGCATTGGCAAATCAATAACACTAAAATATTTTTAAATATAATAACAATAATCTAACAGAGGTTTGGGAGGGAGCCCACAGTTTTTAAATTATATCTACTAGTAGTGTATATGCACATATTAATTTTTTTAAAAAAATTAAAGTAAAAATTCTGATTTACACGTACGATGCATGTCTTAATAAATAGGATTATATATTTTTAAAAGTAAATGTGAAGACTATAATGGGAGAGTTGGAGTTGTATGTGTATTGCACGTAAGTAGGTAGATTTACAATTCCAACCCTTTCATTATAATAGTTATTATATATTATATTATAGATAGATGGATAGATAAATAGATAATAATTAACACGTGTGATGCGCATTTAATATATTAAAAGAAAATTAAAGAAAAAAAAACTTACGTAGTGAGGACTCGAACCTGAGACCTCCTTTATATTATTTATGCACGTGCAATGCACGCGTTGGTAGATTTACAAATGACACTAAGGTCTTCTCCCATTATAATATTATTAGAGATTAGAGATATATTATATTAATAGGAGAGAGAGTGTATATTCTTTATATCCTTCCTCTATTTTGAAATAGAGAAAAAGAGCAAAAAAAGGAAATCACATTTATTAACACGTGCAGTATGCACATTTTTATAAAAAAAATAAAACAAAATAAAATAAAAGTTCCAAACCTATAAATCTGATACTTAATTTCTAGAACTATGCTTTACTCATTAAGTGTTCAATGAAATTCCTATGTAGTACACAAGATATTTGTGAAAAATGGATTTGAGAAATTTTGCTTAACTAAATCAATTGTACTTATGTGTGGTGTATGTATTAAACTCTGAAACCTTAATTTATTACCTCATGTCAATTTCTAATTTGTGCTTTTAATATCTCGAAATTGGATTTTTAATATCTCGAAATTGGATTTGGGGAATAGTACGAGTTAAAGATGGGGATGACTGCGGTATCGGGTCCAAGAATGATACTTGGTAAGGAGATAAATGGTGGATAGCAGGATGAGGCAGACAGAAAGGTGGAGAGGGATGTTGGAGAAGGAGATGTCATTGCGGTCGAGGACAGTAGAGAGGACGGAAAGGAGGAAAAAGGCGACTGATATGGTGTGGATTTTGGAGGGGGAGGAGAGGGAGGGAAAAGTCGAGATGAGGTGGGCTAGGACCTGGATGTTGCCGATCAGGATATATACAAAGTTGTGAGCGTATTTTTTAGAGTAAATTTTATTAAACTGTACTCTTTAATAAGCAATTTCTCTCAATTCTCTCACACTTTTTTAAAGATCAATTTAATTTTATGAGTCTATTACAATTATTTAGTTCGTGCAATTTGTACAGGAATAACACTATTCATACATGAAACAAACCCAAATGATACAGAAAATAAGGGGATGACAACCTGAAGCAGCTATAGTAGGCCAGGACAAATTTGTACAACTGAAAGCCACATATTTTAGGTGGAACTTAAACAGATTGGATTCAGAAACAACAGAAGAGCTGAAGAATGATAGCCCATGAAGGAGCTATGAAGCTTCGTTACTGAATTTGTTTTTTCTGCTAAATTCATCTCATTTTACATGTTCTAATTTTGGATACAATAATGCTACACCTACATTACTTATTACAAATTTTTTTTCTTTACAACCTTACGTGACATCAAACTATTGGAAGTTTCTACAACCAATTTTACAATAACATCCAATAGTTTTGTGCTGCATAAAATTGTAAATAAAAAAGTTGTAGAAAAAAAATGTAGGTGTAGCATTATGCTTATGATAAAAAATAGGGTTTTTCTCACATGAGTCACTAACAAATATTTCAAATCTATATACCTCACTCACATGTACTTAATTCGATTAATCAATAACTCACTTACAACCTTTAGCAAAAACCATTATCAATCCTAGTTGATTTTAACCATCTGTTTATTATCCTAATCTTACACCAAATACCCATTATCAAGAAGCAAGTAAATCTTGAAAGTATGGATGTCTCCTACCAACTACTGTCCCCGCTCCCCTACTCCCCAACTCCGGTCATCTTCCTCCGGCACTCTACCCAGTCTTCATTCTGCTGATACCTAACCATTACTCCCCCTCCCTTTGTCACGGCAACCCCCCCCCCCCCCCCCCCCCCCAATGCGGTTGTCTTCTCCCTTTCCCTTCTTTAACGACTTTCTTCTCCCTCTCTCCTTTGTCTTCAACACCTGCTGTTCGGGTTTCAAGTTTTACCCCTTCTTTTCAACCCTGATACACCACCATGGCGTCGTCTTGGCTCTCTGTCCTTAAGCTCAGTGGGTGCGGGCCCAATGAAGGGGTCCGCCACCCACCGATTACCCCTTGCTCCAACGCCTGCAAGACTGACGATACTACTCCATCGCCAAATACAACTACAACCTCTATCCCCGTCCATATTCAAACATCTCACACTCTGGTGAAGCCTGCTGCGGTGTGCACAGTGGATAAGCACCTGAGGGACCTTAGACAGGCGACCACTCCCCTTGTGGAGAGTAGAGAAAGTGAGCTCAGGTGTAATCGCTCCCTGACGCGTGCACATCAGCGTGCACTGCATCGTCATGAAGGGAGGATGCACGATCATCATCGCTCCGTTTCCCATCGCCAACAAGGGGAGTCTGTCGGAGGGAGGGCCCAACGATGGGGTCCTCCTCCAGGCCATTTTAGGCGGAAGAGTTCCCCGCCGCTTCAGCATCAACCACCTCCTAACAGGGGTCACTCTCAGGGTGCTTCAGCCGTAGTGCCGCACAGACAGCTGCACAAACACTACAGGCATAGCAGCTATAACCAAAAACAAGTACTGAGACAACCACCACAACCACAACAACCACAACAGCATTGGCAACCAGAACTCCACAACCATCAAAAAAACTACCCCAGGAAACCAAAAACCCACAATGTTCACACAATATCTCCACAGGTTCCAAGTCCCATCTCCACTTCCCCCCAACTCCCCAAAACCCACCACCGTCCAACACGCCAGTGCAACAACTCTGGAGTGTCCAGCACCTATCTCCAAAGCCAAGCAGGACCCGGGGGGGATTCCCTGGGCGGAAACATGGTGGAGGGACACTCTGAAGATGAGGAATGCGGGGGGCAGTGGGAACTAGTGCGGAGTAAGAAGATCAGAGGTGAGAATTTGGACACTCACCAGCATGATGCGCACCCCCAGAACCATAAAAGGCAGCGGAAGGGTAAACGGAAGCCAGCCCTTTGCTTTAACTGCGGCGACCTCGGCCACTTCAGAAGTGAGTGTACGAAAGAAGTGCGGTGCCTCAAGTGTTTGATGTGGGGACATTTGTCATATGCACCAACGTGGTGGAATCCAAGAGCGACGAAGAACGGCAGGTTAGACGGGGGAGATCCCCCGACCATCCCACTGTCATTCGTCTGGCAAAGAGCTTGGATATAGTTAAAAATGAAGAAAGATGGTTGCGGAATTGGTGTGCGATTGCCAAGGTGAAGTCTGGCAGGCCTTCGGAAGCGCACCTTATGCAAGCTCTCAGTGAAAAGTGGCCAGCGGGGGGCGATAGAGATTGGGTGGCCAAAAAGTTGTGCCACATGCAATTTCTTGTGTCATTCCCCTCACCGGCGACGGTGGCTTCGACTGTTAGCTTGGGGATCATAGATTTTGGGCACTTCCAAGTTGAGTTCACCGCTTGGACCCCAACTTTCGGAGCCGAACCACCACAAGGAGACTTGTATTGGGTATGGATACATAACGTACCCATGCATTTCTGGAAGAAGGAAGCACTCCAAGAAATGGTCGCCGACTTTGGGAGTATTGAAGAAATTGATGAGAAGACAGTTAGACGATCGGAGTTGGTCTCCGCAAAGGTCCTCATCACGAGCTCTGACATCGAGTCGATGCCGCGTTTCGCCAAAGTACACTCATTTGATGAAGCATACTTGATTAGGTTTGTGCTTGTAAAGAAGATTGAGGCAACGACTACACAGGTGCCTGGTCTCTCCCCCAAGACAACCAAAGCCCTTACAGATCACCGGACCTACAAACAAGTCGTAACGCCATCTAACTGCCTCACGATTGATGGTTCTCACGAAGTTGAACGAGCTCACCGGGAAATTCTTATGGCGGCGAGAGCTCAGGAGTGTAACCAGCGTCCGGACCTTGTCCCACCGTTCAGAGAGCCTCCTCGAAGGGACCGCCCCGTCCAACCCAACGGTCAAAAGTCCTGTGGGACCCTCAACACGCTTGATCGAACGGTGGAACCAACGGTTCACTCATCCTGGGTGGAAAGCGCAGGTGGTCAGGGGGGCGGGACAGGGTCAGATCCTCAAAGTGGCTTGGCTACAGACTGCAGTGACAGGCAGAAAATGACAGCAGTGACCGAGGCGACAACTTTGAGGAAGGCGACAGAAGTTGGTAAGCTTTTGACCAAGGAGTGGGTCGAAAGGCTGTGGTATGCGCCAGAAAAAGAAAAAGAAGCATCTATGGAGCTGTTGCGCCGGGAGCCAGAGCTGCCCCTGGAGCAGACCAAGCCCAAGCTAGAGGGTGCTTTGGCGTTCGATTTGAACAAAGATGGAGTAGGTAGGAGGAGGAAGCTTTTGGAAGGGGGCGATTTGGGGAAATTTGACAGAGGTTATGAGGCGAAGGGGAGGAGCGAGAATGGTAAAGAAGGGGATGAAGATGAATCGCCTTTTGCTAAGGTTTCAAAAGGATCCAACTTTTCTGAGCTCTCAGCTAATGCTTCGAAGAAGGCGCCTGCTGTCTCTGCCGCTGCTCTCGCTAATGAAGCGCTGACAGCTGGCGACTTTGACAGATGTGCACTGACTGGCAGTGAGGTTATCAATGCGTGCGGTACGGTGCTCCGCGGGAACAACGTTATGAAAGAATTATCTGATGGTTTGAATCAGGGAGCATCTATTGGGCTTGAGACAGGATCTATTGGGCCCAATAAGGGGCCCGGTGTGAGCAACTTTGAAGTTGTTGGGCCCAATGAGGGGTCCGTTTGTAATTTTGAGAACGGGCCCAATGGGGAATTAAGTTCCTATGCGGGCGGGGTTGGTGTGAGACCGTTACAAGTCTATGGACCTACAGAGGGGTCCAAGATGTCTCTCCCAGCTTCGACTGTGTGTGTATCAACTGTTTTGCCGAAATTTTTGGAGTGTGGGCCCAGTGAGGGGTCCACCGTTGGAAACAAAGCTTATGAGGTGGGGCAGACGGCGATGGTTGGGCTCGTGGAGGAGTCCACATTGTCAGGGCCCAATCTACAAACTCTAACTCAGTTAGCAGATAGTGACGAAGATTCAGAAGAGCGTCTGAACCTGGAGGTTGACTTCACTCTTACAGACGAGGACTCTGAGGATCTTGAATTCGTTGCAGACACCCAAGGGAGGCGTTCACCAGATATGGTATTGTCCACACTGCCAGATACAGCCCCCAGAGGAAGCTCAGGGTCGTCTCAGAGGACAGTTGGGTGCAGAGTTCTCCGCTCACCGAAGAGGGCTCATGCGGAGTCCTTGGATGACTTTCTGGAGAGAGCGACGAGCGCCAAAGCGGCAAAACACGTCAATGGAGGTACAAAAACTTTTCTTGCTAATATTTTAAATTTCATGTCAGATTCTGAAGTCTTTATATTAGCTGCTACCTGTGGTTTGGAAGTGTGTGATAAAGAACGCAACGCGTTTCTGCTAAACAAAATGAGGGGTTGGGAAACTGAGAGAGCGAAACCCAGTGTCTGTGAGGTTTTAGGCTCCATAACTAGGGGGAGTACGATTTCTGAGAATGCCCTATGCAATGGCGCTGGGCCGACTATCATTCACGAGGATGTAGCCAGCCCCGCACCTTCACCAATGATCTCTGATGTCAATATCTCCCAATGAATACACTTTTCTGGAATGTTCGGGGACTGGGGGATAGGGGGAAGAGAGATATGGTAAGGGACATCATTAACAACTCCAAGGCAGAAGTTGTTGGTCTGCAGGAGACCAAACTCCAGCACGGGCTCAAACTCAAAAGAGTTGGAGGTAATAGAATCAAGGAGTGGTTGTTACGACCGTCAGTAGGTGCCTCAGGGGGGATTGCTATAGGTTTCAATTCGGATATCCTCTCCTGCATAGAGGTACACGGTGGAATGTTCTCCCTGACGGCCCGGCTGAAACGACGTTCCGATGATTGGATTCAGACGGTAACTGTTGTCTACGGGCTGAATGTGGCCACAGACCGGGAGGCCTTCTGGCAAGAACTGGTCGACATTCGACGACGGCGGTCGGGACCCTGGATTGTGGGTGGGGACTTCAACATCACAAGATTTGCTTTTGAGCACAAGGGGAGAGGTGCCAGTGACAGGCACAGAGAGGAGTTCAATAGATTGATCACGGAACTGGAACTGATCGATATCCCAATCAATGATAGACTTTTTACCTGGTCTAATATGCAGGCGGCCCCGGTTATGGCCAAGTTGGACAGGATTCTAGTCTCCATGGATTGGGAAGCTAAATTTCTCTTAGTGTCGGCTAGAGCGATCCCTAGACCAACATCAGATCACACCCCGATCCTTCTCGATGCGGGAATTCGAGGACAACGTAGGCCTAGAAAATTTAGATTTGAAAAGGTCTGGTTGGAAATTCGGGGTTCCATCACTTGGTTATGGAGAACTGGGCGCTCCCAATAGCTGGCAGGGACGCGGCATCTCGCTGGTGTGGAAAAATCCGAAGGTTGAGAAAGAGGCTTGCAAGATGGAACCGATCTAGGTTCTTTACCATCTGGCATGCTAAGGAATCCTTTTTGGAAGGTATTGATGAGCTAGAGAGGATTGAAGAGTCCAGAGTCCTTTCCCAGGATGAGCGAAGCAGGCTATTACAATTCCGTGAGAACATAGCCAATCTTTATAGACTAGAAGAGATCAAATGGCAACAAAGGTCTAGGATTTCGTGGCTCAAAGAGGGAGACGCGAATACGGCCTATTTCCATCGGGTTACAAGCGCTAGAAGGAGATCCAATCTTATCCTATCAATTCAGACAGACTCAGGAACATCACAAGATGAAAAGGTGATCTCCACGACCTTTCAGACTTACTATAAGGACCTCTTCGAGAGGAAGAATGATTATAGGGTCCCAATGAGCGAGGACTACTGGCAGGAGTATCAGAATGAATCAGGTCAAAACTTTTCCTCCTTGGAGGCACCTTTCTCAGAAATAGAAGTCAAAACGGCCGTCAATCAGATGGGAGCAGACAAATCGCCTGGACCAGATGGCTTTCCCATGATGTTCTTCCAAGTGTTCTGGGAAGAAATTAAAGGAGACTTTATGGATCTAATGGAGGAATTTTACCACAACAATCTGAGACTGGGAATGTTCAACTTTGCAGAAGTGGTGTTGATCCCCAAACGAGAGGAATCCAAATGCGTTGGGGATTTTAGACCAATTAGCCTGATAAACTGCTCGGCGAAAATCATCACTAAGGTCCTAGCGATCCGCTTGGGAAGTATGATGGACAGTCTTATCAATAAGACCCAGACGGGTTTCATTAAGGGCAGATGTATACTGGACTGTGTGGCCACCGCTGAACAAGTTATCCACCACTGCCACAAGAGCAACTCCAAGAACTTCCTCCTAAAGTTGGATTTTGAGAAGGCATATGACTCCGTAGATTGGGAGTGTTTGCTGGAGGCGCTCAGAGGGAGAGGTTTCGGAGACAAATGGATAAGATGGATCAAACAATGTTTGCATTCTAGCAAAACAGCAATCTCGGTGAATGGGAGACCCGGTCCATCGTTTCCTTGCAAGAAGGGACTCCGGCAGGGAGATCCGCTATCCCCACTGTTATTTACTATTGTTGCGGATGTGCTTAGAGGAATGATGAAAAACTGTCACAGAAAAGGATGGATAACGCCTGTGGCCAGCAGCCCCACTAAACAAGGTTGCACGATACTACAATATGCTGACGACACCCTACTCTTTGGAAATGGCTCTATAACTGAAACAATCTGCTTTAAAGGGGTCCTTTATTGTTTTGAGGCCTGGTCAGGCCTTAGGATTAACTTCCACAAGAGCGCGTTGGTCCCAATCACTCTATCAGAAGCAGAAGCACGGGAGCATGCCACCATTCTAAACTGCGCGACGGAGGAGTTCCCGATCAAATATTTAGGGCTCCCGCTCAAACCAGGGAGACTCACTAAGGCTGACTGGTTGCCTATTATAGACAGGGTGGAAGACAGACTGTCTGGGTGGAAGGGCAAATCGCTCTCGCTCGGGGGAAGAGTGGTACTCATCAACTCAGTGCTATCCAACCTGCCCATTTACTACATGTCGTTTTTTGAACTCCCAAAGTGGGTGATCCAAAGGATTGACCGAATCCGAAAAAGATTCCTTTGGAAAGGGGCAGATTCAATTAAGGGAGGCTACTACCTTATTAAATGGAATATCGCCTGCATGAAGAAGAGACACGGAGGGCTAGGTATCATTGACCTTAGAGATATGAACCTGGCTCTCCTAGGCAAATGGTGGTGGAAAGTGTTTCACCACTGTGGGGAAGGATGGCAGGAGTTTGTTCAACCCTACCTTCGAGGAAAAGGGACGAGAAGTTTAGGCTTCCGAGTGGGATCTAAGGCCTCCCGCTTCTGGAAAGGAATTACAAAAGCCAGTGGACTGTTCAATTCAGCAGTAACGTCTATTATTGGTAATGGACGGTCCACCAGGTTTTGGTGGGACAAATGGTGTGGTCCACTCGCTCTTAAGGACAATTTCCCAGAGCTGTATGAAAAAACGAATCGACCGAATATGTCGATGGCAGAAGCCTGGAAAAGAGGGACTTGGAGACCGTCGTTCCAAGGAACGCTTTCACCAGGTTTGCGTCAGCAACTGCGTGAACTACAGTCGAGAATTACCCAATCTGGGGTGCTGTGTGCCCAAGGCCCAGACCAGTTGCGTTGGGGACTTGAGAAGAAGGGAGTGTTCTCGGTTAGATTTCTTTACCACCGAATTCACTATCGGGGATGCAGACCCAGCTGGGCAACGGTGTTATGGAAGGCAAAAACACCTCTTAAAGTCAGAGTCTTTCTCTGGCTTGTGCTCAACAATGCTATACTCACCAGAGAGAACCTAGCCAAGAGGCAACCTCACATTGCGACCGACTGTGGATTCTGTAACACACATACGGAAGATCTGAACCATTTGTTTATTCACTGCACAAGAAGTAAGGCCGTCATGATAGAAGTTCTAAGAGCCCTAGGTACAAGTGACTACCCAAGAGAGTATGAG
Organism: Hemerocallis citrina; assembly: GCA_017893485.1. NCBI lineage: Eukaryota > Viridiplantae > Streptophyta > Magnoliopsida > Asparagales > Asphodelaceae > Hemerocallis > Hemerocallis citrina. Next base: position 138,799,098 of record CM030367.1, read on the forward strand.
GAACTATGGGTTGGCCCCAGATTTGCATCGACCCGACACGACATGAAGGAGGCATGGTATATTGCCATTGCGGCAACCACATGGGTGTTATGGCTAGATAGAAACAATTTTTATTTCCGTGCTTCATGTAATTCTATTTCTGGTAACCTTACTCTCATCATGCATCTGATTTCCTTTTGGGCTACAGCTGCTGCCTCAGGAGCGAGAGGGAGGATTGCACGGGTCTTCCAGGTGGAAGAATTTGACGATGAGGAGATAGAGTTCGGGCCGACTTTGGATTGAGGAGTGCACCCGTCTTACAACCCAGTTGCGTCAGTGGCACTCTCTGTGTCTATTTATGTTGTTTCATTTCTTTGTACTTTGGTTGTCTGAGGTTTAGATGTTGAAACCCACCTCCCAGGGTTCTGTTGGGGGTTTATGTTTTATTTCCTGTTGTCTGAGGTTTAGATGATGAAACCCACCTCCCAGGGTTCTGTTGGGGATTTATATTTTATTTCCTACACTGCACTTTTGTTTTCTCCCGGTTCTGCGGGGTTGTTTATTAATTTCTTATTAATAAAACAGGGTGGTGTTATTCCACCTTTTAACTCAAAAAAAAATAACTCACTTACAATATAATACAATATAAAATTCATTTCAAATAACTATTTTTGCTGTTAAAATTTAATTCATTATAACTCACTCAAAAGTATTTATATAAAATTAAATATTTATAAATAAAGTATATAGAATTAAAATATTTATTAGTGACTCGTATGAGAAAAACCAACAAAAATATAGAACAGCCGATGATAGTCAAAGGCCATGCTGGATCCTCCAAAATGATAAAATAATCAACAATAGTAAGAGAAGATTGCCGAACTTACTTGAGAGTTTTTTTTATAGTACTTATTATTATTATTATTATAATTATAATAATAATTATTATTATTCAATTCGTACACGCAATTAACTGCACCCCAATTGATCACATTCGCTGGAGACTTTGCCGAAGTTCAGTAACGGATTGCGGAGTAGTGGTACGGCACCATCATTGCCATCTTTGTTCCTTTTATTATGTCCAAGCTAAGCATGACTTGTATTTTTGCTTCCCAGCTAGAAACAGAGGGTTGCAATCAAGCATGACGAAATTGACTCAGATCTTTCAAGTACCGGCTGTACACGTATTGGATTCATTCGTTTGGCAACTGTCAACATCTAGCAGTGGCCTATATATTTCAAACCATGGAAGTTGGTTAGCACTTAAGTTAAGTCGTACTTTGTTGTTTGAATCTGTATCTGTATTCAACAAACAATATATAAAAGGCAAAAGTATTTTGCAAATCCTATGTCTAAGAGCATCCACAGTCGTTTGAGGTAAAAAAATAACAAAATGCATATTTTATCTTTTCATTTCGACGGAATGCTACAGTCGATAAAAATGCAAAAAATGCATATTTTACCTTTTCATGTTTCGTCTGTGATTAAAAAATTATTTATATAGTCAAAAACAGAAAAAATATTAATAAAATATACGGGATGTTTCGTCCCAAAATGAAAAAAAATTGCAAAATGACATCATGTTAATATTAATAAAACATCATGTTTCATCCGGGTTTTAACGAGGTTTTTTGCAAAAAATAATTGCAAAAATATTTACAAAATTGCAATTTTTTTTTATAAATTTGAAAAAATAATTTAAATAATTGCACCCAGTAATCAATGATGGTAATTTGCAAAAAAAAATTAAGGAAATGTGAACCAATGATGTTTCATTCAGCCATTATATGCATATTTCTGGGTTTTTTTTATTTCTTTGTTAATTTTTTTAAACTTCCGACGAAACATCATATTTCGTTTGATTATTTACAAATATAATTAAATAATTGAGACGATACATGATGTTTCGTCAGGCATAATATGCATTTTGCTATTTCAAATGCTATTTATACCTTTATACTGTAGCCAGATAGCTAAAAAATGGCAAAATAGCCGACGACTGTGTCAGCTACAGTACTCCCAAAATGCATAACATGAAAAAAAGGCAAATGAGCGTGGGTGCTCTAAGGCGCTGATCTTGAAGATTTTTTGTTATGTATGTTAGCAGTGAGTTAAAGCATGTATTGTTTTTTTAAAACGAAAATGTAGAGTATGACCACCATATTTCATTAATAAGCCGTTAATAAAACAAACTCAGATTACTGAGCAAATTACATAGTTCTACAATACATAAATGAAACATAAAGCCGCCCATGAACATGGGAGGGTGAGACAAACATAGAATCCTACAGAAAATATAAAAAACATACAAGACTCAAGAGTACATGAAAGCAACAGTAGCCCCCCAACAGGCCTTGGGGGGTGAGAATTTATCACGAGTACAAAAACTCAGTAAGACATCCCCTCAGTCAAGCGTATGACCAATCTCAATTTCCTCATCATTGTAATCCTCTACCTGGAAGATCCTGGCAATCCTTCCTCTTGGACCTGTCGCTGCAGCTCTAGCCCAGATGAAAATAAGATGCATGATGTGAGTTAGATTACAAGAAATATTATTACTAGTCACACGAAAGTAATAATTATTCATATAGCTAAAGGATCCAGGTCGTAACATCAATAACAATATACCAGACTTCTTTCATAGAACGTCCCACAGTAGCAAATTTTGGAGCGTTCCACAGTGTAACCCCCATTCCCGTAAATACGTATTTTCTGAATATTTTCTATATTTCGATATTATACATTATTTGTTAAAATCATTTTGGATTTTATATTAAAGTGTTTTGCTAATCGAAAATTTATTCTTTTCAAATAATGATGTGTTTTGATCTTATTTTCTAGATCTTATTGATCAACTATTTGTATTTGAGTCCAAATTATATATATATATATATATATATATATATATATATATATATATATATATATTGGGTCATTTTAATAAATTGTTAAACCCGAATAATTATTCTATTATATGATTTTATTATTTTTATAATTATAACTATTAATCGTTATTCCTTGATTATTTAATTAAAGTACATTTAACGAATTATTTTGTTTTCGTACTTGATCTGATTTTCATGGTGAATTCTAATTTAATTTCATGCCAACTTATATTATTTTTATTTGTATTATTTATCTATTTATTTGGATTTCAATTTTTGTTCATGAAGTTCTTTGTTCTTATGATTGAACTTTTATTGTCGATCCTTTTGTCCTCTTATTTATTGTTAGTATTTTTATTTGAACCCTATTGATTTGGATCTATCTCTAATTGAACCCTAAGACCCAATTTGAATTGTTCTTGATCCAAAATCGCTTTTATTGAATCCTAAACCTCTAACCCAATATTCTAATTGTACACTATAAATAAAACTCTAGTGCAAACCCTAATTTGCACACAAATCGAAGCCCTAGCCATCTAATATCTTTCCTTTCTCCTCTTTCTCTCCTCTGTGTTTCGCTCTCCCCGTTTTCCCGCCCAATTTCTCCTGTTCACCTTCCCTATCAGCTCCGGCACCCCCTTCGTCCACCTCACCTCCGGTGACCCCCTCGTTGCCATCCACCGCCAGCATAACCCCCCCGACCTTCTCCTCTGTCCTCGTCATCAGTAGACGCTAGAACCCATCGTTGTTCTTCCTCCCCATTTCATCGCGCCGCCACCGCGACGCCGCCGTCGACCTCCCGTCGACGTCGACGCCTCTCTCCGACGGTCGCCAGTGACGCCGCCACCCCTTGGCTGAAGCCCTCTACTGTTGCTGATGTTGCTGCCATCTCTTCTGTTGCAGTGCTTGTCTCTTTGTATGCTGTTGTGGTTTTGTCTCTTTGTGTGCACGTATATTGCACGTAGTATTGGTGGGTTGAACTAGTGCATGAGTTCGTTGCTTTGGGATCCTTATCCCGTTATTCTTGGTATTCGTTTTCACCGATTAACAGGCAAGTCACCGTCCTCTTGAATTGCTAATTGTATCAAATTCAAGTTTTATTGAAATTCTTGCAAGTAGATCTCTTTGTTATCGTATTATCCATTGTTCATCTCTTCGTTGGGTCTATTGAAGGTTTACACGAGCTAACCCCAATATTCTTGATATCGTGCCTTTTTTGACTCTAAAGTTTGGATCTTTCATGAATGCATATAAAATTGATAATAGGGTTATTCATATAATTGACACACAAATTAATTATTGTAGAAATAACTACTAGGTTGTATGTTTGGTTGATTGTTCGTTGTTTGATCAATAATAATTTAGTGTATGCATGTGAATTTATTCTTATTTATCATCTTTTGACACTCATCATGTTGGTTACACAATTTATTGAACAAAGAATCGATACCCCATCATATTTAATTCATTTATTTTCATGAAAAATACCCTAAAACCTATATCTTGCTTGCTGCCTAAAATTTGTCTGTTGTTTTTGACCTAGTAGACGACCTTAAAATGAAATAATTTTTAAATATGAATTTTATCCTTATCTTTCTAGTTTCCAGAATGTCTTGAATTTTTGAATTTTGAGTTTTGTAGCAAAAGTTATGCCTGTTTTACTACAGTTGTGTTTTTACTTTCAGATTTTTAGATTCTCGTATCTTTCACGTTTAAACAGGAAAAATGTTGATCAAATGATAAAATTTTAATCTGAAAATTTCTAGATTGTTGCTTAACATATTTAGGAGTCTAGATTATATTGTTACTGAATTTAATATTGAGTTTTTGCTGATTTTAAAATTAAAACAATAAGATGTCAAATTTCTGTCTGAACATAAAACCTGTAAAGAAATATGTGATTGACCTAGTTGCTGTTGTCAAAATTTAAACTTTAAATATGCGTTGGAACCGTGTAGAAGTCTAGTTTACAGATTTTCTGACAGATTCAACTTTTGATTTCTGAGTCAGCAGAAAACTGTATTTTTGTACAGACTGTGCTTGCTGTCCAGAATTTTAGATTTCTCTTTTTAATAGATTAATTATTCTTATATCGTACTAGTGAATGAATTAATGAATGTATGTTGCATTGCATATTCCCAATGAGTTATTGTCACTATTCTAATTGCCCTATTCCATCTTATCACCCCACTGTTTCCCCATTGATACTATTGCTGACCTCTTGTCCCATAATTGTATATTGTGTTGTTATATTGATAAATAATTAACAAGCCGAGGTTTAAGAAATTGACTTTTAGTAGTGGAAAATATAAGGACTGTACTCGGAGGAGGGACCCGTGTTTCCCTAAATAATGTTCCGACTGTTGTTTTATCGGTGATTGTGATTATGGCCGTAACCTAATCTATCGTGTATTGTATTGTTGCCGATAAACGTATCGTACACCAAAAGGTGAATAATGTTTATCGTTGAAGAGTATATGAACTATAGAGCTCACCACTTGAGTCTAAAACGAAATTGATTGTATACATCGAACCTGTAGTATGGGATGCAGTAGTACATGCATTAGTTAGGATAAAAATGATTAATAGACTTAAGGATTACACAACATATTGTTCATATATGGACACTGTATATTGTTTCTCATTGTTCCTATTGATATCGAATATTGGCTAAGTGTTACCGTTATTGATCATTAATTATTGTTACTGAATATTGCATCATTGTTTATAGCCAACTGCATCAATTATCATGATTATTGTCCCATGTTATTGATTCCTATTGATCTATTGATTCGTTGTTATACCGTTATTCCATTGTTCCCTGCTTTCTCTACTTGCTGTCCATGACTTGATCTAAGGATATTTTTTTCTCCTCTTTTTAGATAAAGTGTTTACAGGTAATGAAGGAGGATTGCCTGCTGGAATTGGAGAACAAACATTTTGAGGACCACTGTTTTCTAATTGTTTATTGCTTTAATAAACTTAATGTATTGAGACTTGTCATTATTTTTGGATTGGATTATTATTATTTGGGACTTATGTCCCGGATTTTATTATTATTTTCAGACATTGGATTATTATTATTGTATTTGGATATTTTTATCATTTCATTCCAAGTATTATTGTTCATGAGATTATTATTATTGCCTGCGCAGTTGTCTGTATTGATTATATTATTGAATTGATCGGATAAACAGCTTATGGGTGACGTTTGTCATTCGCTGGGCCAATGTTACGTGCTCGTATTCTGTATTTTTGGGAAGCGGGACGTGACACACTGGTCCTCATATTTCAAAGGATCTCATTAGTTCCCAAAGCACTCAGTATTTGTACAAGAACTGCTTTGCTCTTGTGACACTCCAGAAATAGATGGTCTCTGGTCTCGGATAGTGCATCACAAAAACCCCATGAAGAATCAATATTCAGTTGGTGTTTGATAAGATTCTCTCTAGTTAGAATCGCATCGTTTAGGACTAGCCATATGAAGACATTTACTTTAAGCAGGGTTTTTGGCTTTCCAAATAATTATTGACCTTTTTGGTCTACACCCTCTGAAGTGAATGCGGTTATAAAGCGATCGAACCGTGAATGTGACGTTATGCTCAAGTTCCCAAGTTTGCCTATCCGGTCCATGTGCACATTTTAACTCTGAGTTGATGATATAAGCCCGCAGTTCCCTAAACCAGAGTTACGAGCCCTGGTCCGGGATTTGAGTAAAGGTTGGTTTCCACGAGCTTCTTCTCCAAACTCTGATCCCCGTGCAGCGTGGCTGTGTTGCTAGTGTGTATAAGTCTGGGAACAATCTCTTAGTGTGTGGTCACCACACCATTTATCCCACCATAATCTAGTAAGCATACCATTGCCGATAAATGATTTAACACAGCTATTGAAAGGGTCGTAGGCTTTTGTAATCCCCTTCCAGAACCAAGAGACACGTTTCCCCACCCTAAAGCCCTGATTCTGTGTCCCATTCCTGGGAAGATAAGCTTGAATGAAATCCTTCCAACCTTCTCCGTTATGGTGGAAGATTTTCCAGCACTATTTTTCCAATAGTGCAAGATTCATATCTCTAAGATCAATAATACCGAGTCTTCCGTGGATTTTCTTCATGCATGCTTTTTCCTTTCTAATGAGGTGATAACCACCTATCAGAGTTAGTACCCTTCCTGTAACACCCTAGATTTTTAAATAATGATTTTTAGATTTATAAATAAATTAAAATTATTTTTGATGATTTAATAAATATTTTTCTGAAAATTTATCTTTTACACGTGCGAAACACGTGCAAATATTTTCTTGGGAAGCTCAAAGTCAAAAACTATTTTGGGGGAAACTATTATTTATTATTAGGTATTATTTATGAATTTTATGGATTTTTTCTGATATTTATTTGACATATTTGCAAATATTACAAAAAGAGGGGTTTTTGTGCAAAATTACCACTTGGAATAAAAGCTCCATATTTTCGGACTTTGGGCTGAGCATGATGGCTAGAAAATTCAGAGTTAAAGAGGTTACTTTTTTTATAATAGATTTGGTTTATTTCGCAAATTTTCTTAAAGAAGGGTCTTTTGTAAAATTGCCACTTAGAGGCAAAAATTTACTAAGTTGTTTTTCAGAGTTTAAACATAGTGCCGGCCAGATCTGGGTATTTATTTTTGTTTTTAAATCTTTATTTAATTGGTTAATCTAATTTCCAACTATAAGGATTTATATATGTAAAGATATATTCAAAAGGGATATTTTGCAAAATCTATTCAAAACCCTAAAAACCTAATGACCGGCCTATTTAAAAGAGAGTGCAGTCGTCTCTTTGCAGGACTCCGGCTGAGAGAGGAGAGACTTTATTTGGTCTCGATCTAGCACTACACAAAGAGTTTTTTTTTATATTATTTTCTTAGAGTTTCGAAGCAAGGATCTTGGTTTTCTTGCGAAAGGAAAGACTTTTCTTATTCTTTTTATTACTTCGGTTGATTCTTCAAAAAGGTGAGTGGCATATGTTTGTTTTTGTATTGTTCTATGCATGTTGTATGTGATAATTTGTCTATTAGAAAGCATGTTAGGGGTTGTATGATGATATAATAAATTATTAATGGATGGATAAATAAAAATTTAATCTTTTTATGAAACCTATGCTATTGATGATTTAAAATTCCATATACATGAATTGAGATTGTTAAGAACCTAATAGAAATCATGGGCTTGTTGTTTTGTATCATATTATTGCTGATTTGACCACCTATTATGAGTTGTATGAGGTAAATTCAATAAGAGAATAAAGTTGAGTTCTTTAGTGATAATATGCTTATACATGTACTGTTATGATGTTTGATGAAGTAAACTTGATTGTAATAGCATGTATTCATGGGTAAACTAATGAAATTAGTGGGGTATGTGTATAAAAAGTTGTAGTAGAGTTTTTGGATCACAAAGATCATGTTTGAAGTAAAAAAGAAGAGTTTGCTTTTCGGGTCTGGAGGTTATGGCCGGAATTGACTTTTGTGCTTTTGTGAAGTTTTCGAGTTGGACTTGAGTTGTTTTGGTACTGAGATTTGTTTGAACATTATACTAATTCTAATTGATGAGATTTTGATGCTTTAACTGATGCAAATATACACATATACACACTTATATATATATGCACTGTTTTGAAGTATTTTGTGAAAATTTACACTTTTGTGATCTTGATGTGATTTTGATTGTTTTATAAACTCCAGTATGTTATACAAGTTATATTTGATCATCTCAGGAATTTATTTTTGCAAATTTGTGATTTTACAAAGTATAATTGAAGTATCAGTAAAAAGGTGCACGGATATTAAAGCTACAGATTTTGAATATGATAGTCGACCGCACCTATTTAACACATGAAGTGACGGTCGAGTGATAATTGTGGATTTTCAGATTTTGGGTATGACAATCGACCGTTGTCTTTTTGAACTGATATGACGGTCGACTATCAGCTGTGCTGATGAGTTGTTTTATGGAGTTTTCTTCGTTTTTCTTGAACGATTGTTTCTTCGATATTATGGATTATTGATCTACTGTTTTAGATGATATTTTTGCTACAAATTACAGTATTTTACAGAGAGTTATAATTTGATTATAATAGAATTTAAATTGTATTTCTATGACTTTATAAAGTGAACTATATATGATTTTTGAAGAAATAGATGTTTTGTGACTCTCTATGATTTCAAAATATGATCCTCAATTATTTAATGGATTTAATACTTTATTTCAGTTCTGGAATTTATGAGTATATTTAATGAATTTGGATATGTTGATTTTTATGAAGTTTTCTTAATATGAGTATTGATAATGGAATTGAGAGTTTTGATGAAAGATTTTGTATTAATGGTTGAATTGTGAGTCTCTAGAGAGTGTGTGGGACCCTAGTATACCGACAGTTGAGATTTTTTGGTTTGGCCAGTTGTGGCTTTGTCATTGATCAGTTGAGTTATGTCCGGCAGGGTACACCAACTCTGGGAGATTCGTAATTAATTAATTAACTTAATAAGATACAGACATACATTAGATGATGATATGATGAAATAAGTGCAAACATGAGTTATGGACTCCAGGATGATCCGATGAGTGAGATAATCTCCAGTATTCCGGGACGATGACTGAAATAGGTCACAGAATGATCCAACGTAAGTGAAATTGATCTCCAGCATTCCAAGGACGAGAGCGATGCTCATGGAATATTTGTGCAATAAGGGTTCTAGGATGACCTGCGGAGTGAGGCAATCCTCAGTATTCCGGGAGGATGGATGTAAGGGCCACAAATTGATCCACGTGGGTGGGATTGGCCTCCAGTATTCCAAGGGTGAGAACAAATACTTGGAAAATGTCTAATTCTCATAGTAGTCATCGTGATAGGATTAGTTGCATAACGAGGGATCTAACCCTATAAAGTGGAGAACGATAAGGGCTTGCACTGGACCTATGTAGTATTGAATGCACAGAATCTGACAAGTATGCATTAGAGAGTCATCATATTGCATTTGTGTTTTCTTTGCTTGGTTTTATGCATGTATGTTTTCTGTTTTATTACACTTGACACTTTGCTTAGTTTCACTTGATGTTTTCATGCTTTATTTGTGATTATTTCACATTCCATTTGTTACTACTGTTGATATATATTGTTTATGACTTTATTCTTTATGTTTTGTTCATGTTGTATTTTTTTTGATGTCACTCACACCGTTATGGCTGACCCCATAGTTTTGGGGTTAGGGTTATCTCTATCCTCATATTTTACAGGTAGGTACCTATAGCTTGAAAATTGGATACATGTGGTAGAATGATATTGTGGCTTATGTAAATTGTAAAAGAATGTGTTGTAAAAGAAAGAATTGTAATTCAAGGTGTTTAATTTTCCGCTGTGCTTTGTAAAGAATTATTATAATAAAAGTTGAAAAATTTATCTGTGTTTTGGTTCTGTTTACTATTACTCTTGAGGTAGATGCTAAAAATTATGCCACGTATTTCTGAGATATTATATTGGAAATTCGGGGTGCTACACTTCTAGAGGAATCATTTTCGGATGCGGTCAATTCTTTGGATAACCCGTCATGGCATTTCGAAAAAGGATAGATAATAGGTCGGTAGGTTGCATAGGAAAGAGTTGATTAAAGTGATTCTCCCTCCCAGGGACAATGATTTCCTTTTCCAGCCCACAAGTCTATTCTTCACCGTGTCAATGATAGGTAGTCAGTCTTCCTTTTTGAGCTTACCCGGTCTCAGCGACAGCCTCAGGTACTTAATGGGGATGCTCTCAACATTGTAGTTGAGAATGGTGGCATGTTCCTTAGCCTTCTTTAGCGGTAAAGAAATTGGGATTTGGGCATTTTTACAGAAATTAACCTTGAGCCCGGACCACGCTTCAAAACAATAAATGAATCCTTTAAAAGTTGTGGTTTCTCCAAGATTGTCATTTCCAAACAGTTTAGTATCGTCTGCATATTGAAGGATTGAGCAATCCGGACGGTTAAAGCTAGTGGCCACAGGGGTTATCCAGTCCGCCTGTCTGCAATTAACCATAATATCTTTCAGAATGTATGTTACAATGGTAAATAGGAGAGGGGAAAGGGGATCCTTGTCTAAGGCCACTTTTGCACGAGAAAGGTTGCCCCGTAACACCATTCACCATGATGGTAGTCCTACTAGTGGTAAGGCAATTATGGATCCATCTGATCCACCCATCCCCAAAGCCAATTCCTGCAAGTGCTTCTGAAAGACATGTAACATCCCCCCAAAATAATAAAATTTATTTATCATATTTTACAATTGCATTGCACGTGCAATTTTTTAAAGCAATTTAGTCCAATTTTTTTTCCCCAAGAATGATATCTATTCTCAATTTTTATTTTGATATTAAATCCATAGGCCCTAATCTATTTTAAAGGCCCAAACGAAATTAATTTCAAAATAAAGGCCCATGATAAAGTTTTATATTAAATACAGTTTTAATTGTGTTACCACACTTGTCATGTAACAAATATATACATTTAGGCTATAAACAAATAATTAAACACATGAGTAAAAGTGTGTGCACGTAGAGTGCACGTGCAAAAAAGTGCACATGAGGGAAATTCAAGAGGTTGGCCGGCCATATGCATAGGAAGGAGAAGGATTTGGGGTTTGTATAATTAATGGTGAGTGGATGTTTAATGAGAGAGTGGGTTTCATTTAGGGTAGTGGGGTCCTTTCATCTACCCACATGACCCTATAAATAGTCCCTCCTATCTCTCATGAACAATTCTCAAGAAACAAAAGAGAAGAAAAGAAAGAGAGTGCTTGGATTTCTTCAAGAATGAGGGCTTGAGCTTTGCTTTGTTAGGAGGAGAAGGCTAGCATCTTGTTGGAGCTGGGAGCAACATCCAAGGAATTTTCTTCCATTCTTCTTTCTTCAATTAAGGTGGGTGACTTCTTGAACTTTCTAAATTATAGTATCATGTATGTGTAGGAAAACTGATATATAAAATTGATTTTATATACAAGTAGTGGTTAATTTGTGATGATGATATTTAGAATGAAAATGCATGCTAATTGAAATATTGTCATGTATATAAGTTGAAATGATGTTTATTTAGGTGCATGGTAATACATCATGATTAGATTAAATGAATTAGATATAAATATGTACACAAAGTTGGTAAATCATGCAAAAAAAGTTACTATTTTGAGTTTTGTTTACACATCAGAAAATCATGTTGAATAAAATAGTTGGAATCTAGAACTAAAACTTTTATGGGAGCATCTTGTATATGTCAGGCACATCTCTTTACAATTTCATAAGATTTGGAGGTCGTTTACTATTTTAATAAAGTCTAAACTTAGGACTGGTTGGCAGTCGACTAGCTGCTGGAAATCTGTACACATTTCGATTTTTTTTATCATTTCAGCGTCGTAAATGAAGTAATTTGAGAAAAGTAAAAACTAAGAACCTGTATTAGACTTGTTAACCTTTCTTTAAAGTCAAAGAAACCAAATTTTCACAAAGAATTGAATTTATAATGAATTTTACAAGACTGTACAAGTGGCAGTATTTCAATATTTCGACCCTACTGTAGATTTCGAAGAATTCAGGGTTAAAGATAAAATATTTTGGAGAAACTTATAACTAAAAAATTGTAGTAGACTTGTATACCTTTATTTTGATCTAATGAACACAAAGTTTCTTGAAGTATGTAATTTTCTATGATTTTTACAAGAAGCATGAACTACAGTTTTCTGGTTTTGAACTTGCTGTTTTGCAAATGAATTTAGATGAAGTAATTGAGGATGATTCTAAGTGTTTTTAACTACAAAGTTATAGAAGAATCTTTTATGGGAACAATGAATCTATATTTTGAATATAATTGAGATTTATAATTGAAATAAGATTGAATATGAAAGGAGTTTTATTGATCAAAGTGAACCTTGTATTTGGAATATATTTTTGAAGAATAAATATAAGTGAAAATGAGTTTTGTTAATCAAAGGGACTTGGTAATGAATTGTTGCTTGTGTGATCAACCAAGAAGTGTTACTTCATAGTTGGTAAATAAGAATAAATGAAATGATTTGAATGAAATATGAATACATGTAATTGAGATTAAAAGTTATAAGGGTATGTGTATCCCAGTTGTTGAATATGAAAGATGTTAGTCTAGAGGCTAGGCGAGACCCTAGTAACCAGCATAATAAATAAAGAAAATTGAGAACTAACCAGTGTGGGTTAAGTATCTCTTGAGAAGTAGTCAGTTTGGGCTAACTTTCTCTCGTGTTGATTTAAGTTTGGTAGGGTAAGCTAGCTCTAGGTTATGATGACTTAAACTAAAACTTAAGGACATGCACTAAGGAGAGATGTGATGAAGTATGGGCAAACATGAGTATGATAGCTTAGATAGTGCGATGGAAGGTATCTCCAGAATTACCTGGGTTGAAGCTCGCGGTGGGGGATATTACTCCAGAATTACTGGGATCAAGGTGACGCTTGTGGGGTGTTTGTGTGATGAGGTACCGATGACAGCACGGTGTGGGTTTCGTCTCCAGAATTATCGGGGTGTTAGGAGTGATGGCCGATAATCACTCGCGATGGGAGAACGACTCTCAAGAATCACCGGGGTCATAGCTTGCGATGTGGGTATTCGCCTCTAGAATTACTGGGTGTGAGGCAGTGTGTCCAAAACCACTTGAAGTGGGTGCGATACTCAAGAATTATTAGGGTGGTACTAGATACTCACAGGATATCTAGAACATACACTAGTCACCGTAGTAGTAATTCATGGTGAGGAATTCAACCGTTTAATGTAGAGTACGTAGGTGCTTGCCCTCGGACCTATGTAGGATGGGATGCATAGAATCCGAACAAAGATACATTAGTGTCATTGTATTATAACATCTGCATTAGGCATTAAGTAATATCTACACTGACATGTTTAGGATAGTCACTCTTTACACTTTTATATGCATTCAAGTTTGTGTTTGGTAAAGTAAGAGATTTCGTTATAATACAACATAGAGATGATCACTGTTTATAACATTGCGTCGGTTGTAAGCAACTGACGTGTCCACAGATTTTCAGTGCAGAGCTTGGATTGGATTGGCAGGGACTTAGAGACGGTGGATGATAAAGATTATATTCATAATTAAAGCTGCTGATGTTAGAGTTGTATTTCATATTGTATTTTATTTAACTTCCGTTGTGTAACTCTGTAATAAATATTGTTGTGTAATAAAAAAATTTTAATTTCCTTGTAAAATTGTACGAATTGAAGCAAAAGATCATGCTGAACTACGAATTACATGTAAATAGAATTTGGGGTGTTCTCCCATTCAACTGAATCTTATGCCTTCTCGAAGTCCAGATTGAGAAGATAGTTCCTAGTATTTGAGATGTGGTATTGATGGATTGTTTCCTCTGCAATAGCAACACAATCCAGGATACCACGTCCTTTTATGAAACCACTTTGTCTACGACTAATGAGTCTGTCCATGACCTTACCCAACCTATTAGCGAGGGTCTCGGTGATGATCTTAATTAAGCAATTAAGAAGACTAATAGGGCGGAAGTCCCCTACCCGTTGGGATTCTTCTATCTTAGGGATCAACACGACCTCTGCATAATTGGTTCTCCCCAACCTTAACTTATGATCATAGAAATCAGCAAACAGGTTCAGAAGATCATCTTTGATTTCCTCCTAGAATATATGGTAAAAGAGAATTGGAAACCATCTGGACCTGGTTCCTTTTTCTTTCCAAGTTGAGTTATCACCTCCTTAATTTCCTCCTCCGTGAAAGGAGCTTCAATGGCCTGTAGCGCGTGACCTAGGTCATCCGAATTAATTTGGCAAAAATTTGGGTTTAGTGGGATTCTCAAGTCAGTTTTCCGTCCAAACAAGTTCTTGAAGTGATTCTGGAAGGCCAATTTGATAGCTCTTTCTTCTTGCAGTATTCTTGTGTCAGTATGGATAGAATGGATGAGATTAGATATGCTACGGGCACTGGCCATTTGATGGAAGAAGGCTATGTTCGCGTCGCCCTCTTTGAGCCACAAAATTCAAGAACTTTGTTGCCATTTCAGTTCTTCTAGTTTGTATAGTTGAGCAATGTCGTCTCCATGTTGTAATAACCTACTCTGACCCTCTAGAGTGAGGTCTCTAGCTTCTTCAATCTTTTCCAGTTCCTCAATACTTTCTAGGAGGAAGTCTTTCGATCTCCAAATCATCGTGAATCTAGTCTGATTCCATTTCTTGAGGTTGGATCGCAGTCTTCACACTTTTTCACACCAGATTGTAGCTGCTTCAGTCCCTCTATTTGGGAGAGCCCAATTTTCATTGACCATGTGTTGGAAACCTTGGATTTTCAACCATGCTTTTTCATACCTAAATTTGTTCGTTTTTCTGGGTTGCGTTTCACCAGTAGAGAGGATAATAGAGATATGATCCAAAGTAGGTTTGGGGAGAGATTTGGCCTAAGATAGCGGGAATTTGGCTTCTCAGTCCGTAGAGACCAATACCCTGTCTAGCTTAGCCAAATTTGGGGATGACTCCATGTTTGACCATGTAAAGAGTCTATCAGTGAAAGGAATGTCAACGAGTTTGAGGTCTACAATAGCCATGTTAAACTCTTCCCTGTCGGAGTCACAGAGCCTCTACCTCTGTGTTTAGAAGCAAATATGGTGATGTTAAAATCTCCCCCCACTACCCAAGGGTGTTTCCAGTTTGCACGAATCACATGTAGTTTTGCCCAAAAGGTCAACCTGGAGGAGGCAATGTTTGGGCCATACACCACCGTGATTGTTTGGGACCAGTTGTCTGACTTAAGAAGGAGTAGGAATGATAACGAGATTGCCCACAGAATTTGTCAACACAAGCAAACATGTTTTAAAGCCTATGGCGATACCCCCTGATGCCCCCAAAGATGGACGAATTTTCCAAGTTCGATTTCCCCCAACCTTCTAAGCTTGTTAGAGTGAGACAAGTTGGTCTCCTGCAAACCCACAATATTGAACTTAGATCTGTTGATAACATCTGATATGGCTAAAAATAGGCTTAGATCGGAACCGTTCAAATCGGGCACGAATCTTAAAGTTCAGGGGTAAAATGGTAATTTCACCTATAAACGAGTCTGAAATGGGAACTGGGTCTTTCTTCAAAAGCCCAATAACCCATAAACGGATCTGTACTGGGTACGGGTTCCAACCCGTAAGAAACCCAGTCTGACTGGATAGGAGAGGATTCATATTTATGATTATCCTTAAACAGTGGTCTTAACCACTTCTATCCATTTACATCGGAAAGTAGGGATTTGATCTTATCCTAAAACTGATTCCTAAGGTGGCTATAAATACCCCTCTCCCCCCATTATTACCAGGTGATCAATCTTTTGCCAATTTAAGCTCTTTCTTAATCATTCAGATTACTGACAAGAGCGTCGGAGGGTGCGTCACCAGAATCAACCCCGGTATCTCACACTTTTTGCAGGTAAATGGCAAAAGGATATCGATCAAACTCTGGTGAAGTGGTTCAGGCTTGACTATTCACATTCCCTTGTATCCACAAATCTATCTGTTTTCTCCTACACTGATTTCAGCGGCAACAGATTGGCGCCATCTGTGGAAAACATCGAATAGCAGTCCAACCTCTTCCACCGGTCAAGATTGCCTCCAACCATGCCACCAAGGAAAGTAAGATCTAGAGGGTCCAACCGTGGACCCACTCCCATTCCTCCCCAACCGCAACCAGAGGCTCCCCTCCAACCCGTCCAGCAACAGGGACAACTCCCTCCTCAACCTGATCTGCCGCTACAACAGGGGCAGCCTCCTCTTCAAAATCTTCAACCCCAGAAGGCTCAACTCGGGCCCCAGAATGCTGGTATAGGGACCTCTCGTCCTAATCCTCAGAACCAACCTCTTCACCGTGATCATATCTCGGTACATAACCCTTCCACCGACTCCATGGCATCTCATAATCCTCGACCGTCAGAAGATCTTCGCAACATCATAATCAATTGGCAGAAGGAGGAAGACCTTCGCCGCCATTTGGATAAAGGCGGGCCCGAGAGGGAGGCTCCCACTCAGAACGTCCAAATGTGCGATGTCCTCGCCACCGCGACCACAAGAGGTCCCCTCCTCCTAGGAGGCGGAGGGAGTCCCCCGAGTACCATCGAAGGGAAAACCGTTCTCCCACTGGTCGACAGGCCCAAAGGGACCAGGACGGATCCATCACCAGGGCGGAATTCCAAGACTTTCAGGTAGCAGTCTTATGGGCCCTCAATGCCCCGCCAAACAACAACAATAATATTCAGAGGGTCCCCACTCCTGAGCCGATTTGAAGCCCTCGTCATCGATCCCAAAATCTTCCTCAAGCTCCGAGCCACCGACCTCACATCCCCAGTCCTCACCAGTCTCCGAGCTACCGTCATCGTAGCCTACGTTCCCCTTCATACGAAGACAAGTCCAGAGGCTCACTAGGATACCGTCGAAGGGAGGATGCTGTCTACCGTCATCTCCATGAGATGGAGAGGTGCCTCGGTCAACTCGATAGGGACGAGAAACTAAGAGGGAGGACCCTTCATCCAAGCAGACCTCCATTCTCTCGTACCATCATGGAGGCCCCCATTCCGGTAAATTTCAAGCCTCCGCAGTTCGAGACATACACAGGAGAATCAGACCCCATGGATCACATCGAGAGTTTCAAAACTCTTATGATGACCCATCAGGCCTCCGATGCCTTCCTATGCAAGACCTTTCCAGCCACTCTCAAAGGCCCGGCTCGAGAATGGTACTCCTGCCTCATCCCGTCCTCAATCTTCTCTTTCGACTAGTTCGAGACCCTTTTCATAACCCATTTCGTGAGCAGCCGCCACTCCGAAAAGACGAGTATTTCACTACTCTTCCTTAGTCAGAAGAAGGGCGAGAAACTGAGGGATTATGTCAAGCGGTTTACCGCGGAGGCCAGGTCCATCGCCTTCCTCGATCAGTTGGTCACCGCGGCCGCCTTTCAGTCTAATGTCCTCAACTCTGACCTCCGCTCGTCCCTAGCCAAAAAGCCCCCACGAGATTTCTCTGATCTTCTTCTCAGAAGCGAGAAGTACATCCGGACGGAGGAAGCTGCGCACCACCCCACATTCGAGGGATCCTCTTCTGGAAGTAAGAGGAAGGCCGCTGAAGACGAGGGAGCAAAAAAGCTCCAAAAGGACAACGTGGGTCAGCGTCATCCACCTCCCAGATTTGAGAAATTCACCCATCTCAATGCCAATGTCTCGGCCATTCTGGTGGAGGTTGAGAAAGAAGGAACTCTACCCCCTCCCCCAAAGATGAACACTCCTGGGAAGAAGAGGGATAAGGAGAAGTGGTGCCGCTACCATCGAGACCACGGCCACGACACCAATGACTGTCGGGCTCTGAAAAACGGATTGAAGCCCTCATTCAGAGAGGGTAGCTCGCCAAATTTGTAAAGAAAGACCGAGTCGATATTCCTCCACCCCCCAGGGGGGATAACAAGCGGCCCGAGAGGCGCGAGGAGACTCCCGACTTCGAGGAAGAGCGCATCTTGCACCTCATCCATGGAGGTCCAATGGGAGGAACTTTTAACTCCTCCCGAAAGGCCTTCATCAGGGAAGTCAATTCGGTGCACAGCCTCCCCCTCCCAAAGGTCTTGGAGTCCCGGTTACTTTCTCGAATGATGATCTAGAGGGTGTTCGAACCCCCCACTGTGATGCACTAGTGATCAACCTCTACATGGCTAACTTCAAGATAGAAAAGATTCTAGTGGATAATGGCAGTTCTGTCAACATCCTCTTTTTAGAGGCCTTCCGAGGGCTCCAATTATCGAGGGACAGGCTCAAGCCCGCCGGTTACACTCTTTATGGGTTCACAGGAGTGCCAGTGACGATCGAGGGTGTTATAACCATCGACGTAACCACTGGCAAAGCTCCTACTACCCGAACGACGCCAATGGACTTCATGGTTGTTGACATCCCAGCCGCCTATAATGTGATCCTAGGTCGACCGGACCTAGCTGCTTTAGAAGCCGTCCCATCAGCTTACCATCTAAAGATGAAGTTCCTACCAAGGTGGGCATGGGAGAAGTAAGGGGAAGTCAGGAAACGGCCTGCAAATGCTATATGACCTCGACTGAAGGACCCATCCTCTCCCTCGAGGCCCTTGAAATTCCCCAAGAGAACACACAGCCTATGTCCGAACCGGTAGACGAGCTGGAGGAAGTGCTCTTCTCGGAGGAAGATCCGACCCAGAATTTCTTAATCAGCAAAACCCTCCCTTCCGCCCTCTGCTAGTCCAGTGCATAAAGAGAAACAGTGACCTCTTCGCTTGGATAGCAGCCGACATGCCGGGGATTTCCGGGGGCCAGACCGGTTCAGCAGAAGAGGCGTAAGTTTGCCCCCGAGCGCCAGCAGGCCATAATGGAAGAGGTGGAGAAGCTCCTCAAAGCCTGGTTCATACAGAAGGTCAACTATCCAGAGTGGCTCTCCAACGTTGTGATGGTCAAAAAGGCCAATGAAAGTTGGAGGATCTGTATCGACTTCACAGATTTAAACAAGGCATGCCCGAAGGATCCCTCCACACTCACTAGCATCGACACCTTGATCGACGCCACTTCGGGCCATGAGCTGCTGAGCTTCATGGATGCATTCTCCGGATACAACCAAATCCGAATGTTCCCCCCAGATATCACGAAGATGTCCTTCGTCACGGATCAAGGCCTCTACTGCTATAGAGTGATGATGCCCTTCGGGCTTAAAAATGCTGGTGCCACCTACCAACGTCTCGTCAATAAGGTCTTCAAAAATCAGATCGGGCAGAACATGGAGGTTTACGTCGACGATATGTTGGTGAAAAGCATCAGTGTATCTGACCATGTCGCCGACCTCCAAGAGGCCTTTGACGTGCTAAGAAGGCATAACATGAGACTAAACCCGAATAAATGTGCATTCGGGGTCTCATCGGGTAAATTTTTGGGTTTTGTGGTCAGCCAGAGGGAGATTGAAGCCAACCCTGAGAAGATAAAGGCCATACTTAATATGGCTCCCCCCTCAAACGTGAAAGAAGTGCAAAAGCTCACCGGACACCTCGCGGCTATAGGGAGCTTCCTCTCCAAGTCCGGAAAAAGTGTCTCCCCTTCTTCAAAGCCCTCAGGGGGGCTAAGGGCTTCGAGTGGGGCCAGCAACAGCAAGAGTCGTTCGACCAACTCAAAGGCTACTTGGTCAACCTCCCACTCCTCAGCAAGCCGACACCCGGGGAAACCCTTTACCTCTACCTCGCCGCCTCCGAACAGACCCTCAGTGCTGTCTTAGTGAGGGAAGAAGACAAGGCACAGAAGCCTATCTACTACATGAGCAAGGTCCTTAGAGATGCCGAGTGCCATTATCCGAGGTTGGAGAAGATAGCCTACGCCCTGGTTATGGCAGCCCGAAAGCTTCGTCCCTATTTCCAATCTCATTCGGTGGTCGTCCTTACCGACCAGCCGCTCAAGCAGGTCCGGTATAAGCCCGAGACCTCCGGACGTCTAATGAAGTGGTCATTGAGCGATTCAACATGACATATCCAATCAGCCTCGGACCGCTATCAAAGCTCAAGCACTAGCCGAGTTCATAGTGGAAAGCACGATCCTGGAGGTCAGTCAAGCAGCAAATGAGCCATCCATCTGGATGGTGTATATGGATGGGTCTTCTTGCGCTGAAGGGAGCAGAGCCGGAGTTATCCTGGCAGGCCCAGATGACTTCATCCTCCAATACTCCCTCCGCATCAATTTTAAGGCTTCCAACAATGAGGCAGAGTACGAAGCCCTAATAGTGGGCCTAGGCATGGCTCGCAAGGCAGGGACAAAGCATGTTCAAATATTCAGCGACTCTCAGCTCGTGGTGAATCAAGGTCTTAGGAGAATACGAGGCACGAGATGACCGTATGGCCAGGTACCTAGCCAAGGTCAAAAGTCTCATGGCTTCGTTCGAGGCAGCACAACTCCTGCGGATCCCCCGAGAGGAGAATGCCCAGGCAGATGCCCTCTCCAAACTGGCCTCCTCTTCCCTCCAAGGCCTCGAGCAGACCGTCTTGATCGAAGTTCTACTAAGGCCCAGCATCGAAGAAGAAGCTCCTGACTCAATGAAGTCACTACCGGTCTAACTCAAAGATAACTGGATGAGGCCTTTAGTTGAGCTCCTCAGAGACGGGAGCCTTCTCCAAGATCCGAAAGAAGCTCACCGAATCCAAACAAAAGCAGAGCGGTACACCCTCATTGAGGGAGTCTTGTACAAATGCTTCTACACCCAAGTAGATGGCCAACCCTACTTGAGATGTCTCTCTCCAGAAGAAGCCTTGTATGCTCTGAAATAACTCCACGAAGGGATAGGCGGAGCCCATTCAGGATCAAGGTCCCTCACCCGAAAAATCTTGAATTATGGGTACTTCTGGCCTACCCTCCTTCGGGACGCCGAGCAACATGTCCGACGATGTGGCCCCTGTCAACAATTCTCCACTTTCCGTCGCCTACCACAAACTCAACTCTCTTCCCTTTCAAGTCCAACCCCCTTCGCAATGTGGGGAATGGACCTGCTAGGTCTGTTCCCACTGGCTCCAGGCCAGCTCAAGTTCCTAGTTGTGGCGATCGACTACTTCTCCAAGTGGATTGAGGTCGAACCACTAGCAACTATCACTGAGAACAGGGTGCAACAGTTCTTCTGGAAGAACGTGATCTGCAGGTTTGGCATACCTCGAGTCTTGGTAACAGACAATGGAACACAATTCACGGGGGCATTATTCTGCTTCTTTTGTGAAGACCTCGGCATTCAACAGCAGTTCTCCTCCGTCTCCCACCCTCAATCCAATGGCCAGGTAGAGAACGCCAACAGGAAAATCCTCTCGGGCATCAAGAAGAGGCTAAATAAGTTGGCTAAAGGCTTGTGGGCAGAGCAGCTTCCTAACGTACTATGGAACTACCGCACTACAAAGAGAACCCCCACAGGAGAGTTGCCCTTCAACCTCACCTACGGTTCCGATGACGTAATCCCCTTAGAGGTTGGTTTGTCATCCCCATGCCTAATTGCATATAATGAAGAGCAGAATGCAAGGGAGCTCCGAGCCAATCTGGACCTTATCGATGAACTCCGCGAGAGAGCCTCGATTCGCCAAGAGAATTATCGAAGAAGGTTCGAGAAATCCTACAACCGTAGAGTCAGTCCCACAGATCTTAAGGAGGGGGACTTAGTCCTCAGAAAGCTAGCCATCTCGTTCTCCAGCCAAAGGAGCAAGCTAGCCCCAAATTGGGAAGGACCATACAAGGACTCCATGGTAGTTCACCCCAAAGCGTACCAACTTGAAGACCTCGAAGGCAGGAAGATACCAAGAACATGGAACGCCGATCATTTACTGAAGTACCAAAAGGGTGTTTGAACACCTCTCCAAGCACCACCAGTTTTTAGGCTATTCTATTTGTTTTTCCATTGTAATAACGGCCCGCAACTTAGAAGCGGCTGATTAGCAATAATTAATAAAGAGTTTTTTTAATTATAATTCTCTTGTGATCAGTTTATCTCTGTTTAATACCCCCAATTGTATTGTCCCAATCGACGAGTTCGGAGTCCAACACTTGGCTTGATTCCACTTTGCTAACTTGCTCTTAAGTGAGTTAGAAGTGGTTCGCCATTCGGAACTTCTCCCACAACTGTTGAATCTCTCCCAAACGATGAGTTCAGAGTCCAAAATCTTGGCTCGATTTCACTTCGCTAACTTGCTCTTAAGTGAGTTAGAAGTGGTTCGCCATTCGGAATTGCTCCTACAACCGTTGAATCTCTCTTAAACGACGAGTTCGGAGTCCAACACTTGGCTCGATTCCGCTTCGCCAACTTGCTCTTAAGCGAGTTAGAAGTGGTTCGCCATTCGAAACTGCTCCCAAAACCATTGAATCTCTCTTAAACGCTGAGTTCAGAGTCTAACACTTGGCTCGATTTTGCTTCGCCAACTTGCTCTTAAGCGAGTTAGAAGTGGTTCGCCATTCAGAACTGCTCCCACAGCCGTTGAATCTCTCTTAAACGACGAGTTCGGAGTCCAACACCTAGCTCGATTCCGCTTCGCCAACTTGCTCTTAAGCAAATCGAACTCGGCCATCCACCAAATGTGAGCCAAATCCACCAGTTGGATGGAAACCCCGTCCACCCTATCAGCCCCGGCAACACGTGCCGCCAAGAGCAAGCGCTCGATCCGGATCAACCACTATTCAGCCTCCAAAGGAATCTCAGTGCCAAAAAAATGGTCAGAATGTAGCCTCATAAAATTCGTAACTGTTCCTGGATGAGGCGGAAGATTTGCCTGCACAGGCACAACGGGAGGCGGAACCCGAGCAGCTTCAAGAGCAGCCATCACTAGATTGCTATGGTTTTGCTGTTGATTGATCAGCCGCTCAAGCACAGCAGTGACAGCCTCAATCGGATCAGTCTGAGAAGAATTCCCACGAGCCATAACTGCACAAAAATCAAAACAATTAGCATCAAGAATCAAAGTTGATAATAATTCATTTACGTATGCATGGTTGGTGAAATATTAAGACGATCCCAGTTCGAGCCAAGCTTGTCTTATATATTAGGCAACTAATACATTAGCCAAACCTGGGCTCTGATACCACTAAAAGCCTTGTCATGCCCCACTTCCTAAAAAGAATATGGAATACGGATACGCGACTCAACCGAGTGAATGATTTGCATCATCCATAAGCTGTTCAGGAATCTTTATAATATCTCACAATATAATCAGAATCGGAAGCAAAAGAGTCAACCACACATGCATAATTGACTTAATAAACCAACAGAATTTACTTGAAACAAAACACATTACGCTCAAATAAATCAGAATCTGGACAAGACAAAATCCTGGATCACATCGCCCAAATACAAAGTAATCATCCAAGTACTCAAAATACATTATTCAAAGCAACAAAAATAGCAATAATAATAAGCAAGAATCCAGCACTAATTTCTCATTTCGCCAATGTCGTCGGGCAGCTGACCATCCTGATCTACAATTAATAATTGCAGGAGAAGGAAAGAGAAAACAAGTACCTGTCAATGCAAGTTACGGGCTACTTATAATGTAGGATACAAGTACATGGGAAAGGTAAACAAATAGCATGGAATAATGCATCAACAGTAATAACTAGCATGAATCAGTAATATAAAGTCAACTAGCATGGTAGACTAACAGTACAAATGAATGTGTCAAGTATAGTGTCATATGGCAACTAACAGTGTCCAGTAACAGTAAGCTCAGTATATCAGTGTAACAGTATAACAGTATCAGTCTACTTGTATTAGTCTTATGTTCTTACAGTCTTGTGTGTATTACTAGCTAAGTAGCACTTCATGCGTCCCAAAATATAACACATGGTTGCTACAACAAATAATTTCGCTTTTAGATTTCATAGTGGACCATAATAGAGCAGTGTACTCAGGTATCAGTAATAGTAGCAGTAGCAGTAAAATAACAGTAGCAGTAGCAGTAACAGTAACAATAACATTATGAAACACTAGTTCCCTTCCAAGTACATGTTTCCATATTTTTCACTACCAGATCTTCCCTTAAGAAACACCAGCTTGGTCACTTTTTTTATGGTTATCAGACATGATAGTGCATGAAATAGTGTCAAACTAATATGGTATAATCAGTATTAGGTTTAGGAAAACAAATAAACATGCATAGATGATATACGGTCACATAAACGAGCAAAACAGTGCATGTTCATATTCAGGACAGCATGACAGTACAGTACTAAAACAGTGATTCTTGTTACTACAGAAATCCAAATCTGAATCTGTCAAAGAATCTGTAAAATAGACTTCTACACGAATCCAACGATTATATATAAGCCATATAGTATTTCATAAAATCATAACTCAAAACTGATTTGAATCCAGAAAATACGTTCAGCCAGAAATCAGTAAATCATATTCATTGATAGAAAAATAGCATTAAAACTCCTCAAATATTTCCAGGAAAAATCTGAGATATTCCCCTATATGTATAGTATCATAATATAAAGTTTCATAATTTTCCAGTAAGATTAGCTTAGCCAACAAAATTCAGAAAACATCAAGAAACGATAGTTTGGCAAATCTGGAATTCCTAACACTGCTGTACGGAAACTGTAATATCTCGCAAACCATGAAACGAAATCCAAATATGCCAAAGGGAGATGAAAATAGACAATATAAGCTAACTTTCATATTTAATAAATATTTTCCATACAGGAAAAGTAATTAGGGTGAAAATATAAATCTTTACAGAACAGCGAGCAAAATCCAGCAAATATAGTCTTTATAAACAAGCATGAAACGGTATATAAAACTCATCAATAAAATCCACCAAAATTCGTTGTAATCCCTAAATAGGTATAGAAATACTGACCAAAATTTCAGATCAAAATAATATGCTTAGCACTAGTATCAAAATAGTTTAGTCATCGAAGTCATCAAGAAATGAAATCTGGAAATAAAATACAGTTGTAAAACAATCATATCTCACACATACGAAAAAAAAATCGATCAAGGTCAACGAGTTTGGAAAGAAAACAAATTTCTCCACAATTCATGTCTAATACAAAAATTAAGAATTCTGACCTTAATAGGGTCTAAAATACCAATCAAAACTGATTATCGACAAATACAGATTTTCTCTTGAAAACAAACGAAAACATAAACCACACGAAACTCGTTCCAATCACAATCAAACATGGTATAAAGTCTACTAAGTGTCCAAACAATCATGAAATAGAGTATATGACATATTCACAACCATCATATCACATGGATTTCATCAAACACATAATTTCACTTAATTATCTCACATATATGAATAGATCAAGAACAGTCAAACCTAGTTGTTTCATGTCGATTTTTGTGTCGTGAAGCAACTATGGTCAATAGCACTATAGAGACAAAACCCATCAAAAATAACACACACACGAGTTGTCTCTAGAACCCAACTACACTATAAGCGGTATTTTTGACTTGTATCATACAAAAGAATTTGAGTACAAGTTACTTGCCTTAACCGAAGACGAAAATAAAGAATACCAAGAATAACGGGAACATATCCCGGCAACGAACAAAACGAATGACGAATCCCACGAACAAAAACCACGAACCAAGACAACCACACGTGCAATAGCCGTGCACGTGCAATCCAAACAAGAGAGAGAGAGAGATCGAAAGTGAGAGCACCGCGGGGGAAAAGTCAACGACGTACGGGCTGGCGCAACAGCAGGTGCTGCCGCTGATGCTGTTGGACGAGGACAACCAGGGGGTCGCTGGCGATGTCGGTGCTAGCTTCGGCTGGTGCTAGCATCGCTGGTCGCACGACAGAGTGAAGAGACAGAGCTGGAAGACGGGGATAGCGATGAACGGAGAAAGAGATGGAGATGATGGTGATGATGGTGCTCGGGTGCTAGGGTTGATCGGGCTATCAGGGATGAGCAAGGGTGAACGGGGATGTAGGGAGCGAGGGTGCGGGGAGAAGTCGAGAGTGGGATATGCAGTGGGTTCGATGGGGGCTAGGGTTTCTATCGATGGGTGTACAGGGTGAGAGAGGGATAGTAGTATATATATGGGGGAAGAGAGAGACTTAGGGTTTTGGCTGACTCAGTATCTAGTGCTCCCAACTTAATGCCTCAAGCGTCCATCCAGGGTTATTGTGACTCTCATCGCAATCAAAAGCCCCACTTAGTTCAATCATTCAAATTACTCTTTATATATTCTTTTCTGCAAAAACAATATTTTTCCCACAACACCACGGCTGTGAATCAAAATCTCAAACATGAAATACTTTATTCCAAAAAATAACACTTGTACATCCACAAATCCCTTCATTATTCAGTTTTCTTTTAATAAACCGTTACTACCATAACAACTCTTTCTTATATAGAAACAAAATTCAATCCACGAAATCCTTTAAATTTCATTTTAAATATCACTTTTCATACATACATAAAACCCAATAAATTTCTCTTTAATCCAATCAACTTAAACTGAAACAAGTCGCCATATTACCTGGGATCTGATGACTAAAATATGCAATTTAGTTCTAAAAAAATGAAATGCCACCTCTTTAGAAACAGGAAAATGCCCTTTAGAATTTGAATTTTCGTGTTTCAAAACTGCAACTTATATTCCCTCAAAACTGAGAATTTTATCTACAAAAATATAGATTTGCTCCCTCAAAAGTATTACTTAAATACATTAAAAATTGAAGCTAGATTTCTACAAAATCAGAAATTTGCACATTTGCAACTTGATCAAAAGAACCAATTAAACTTTATACAAATACTAGATTTAAACATATACATATACTCATCTATATGCACACTAGGGTCCCCAACCCTAACACCCAAAAACCTTCACAAAATCCATCAAAACTCTAGCCACAAACCCGCACCGATAGCCAACACAGCACAACCAGGGTCTGCATAGTGCTCGGGTTTACACTGTGCAACCCTCCAAACCGAAACTCTTAACCCCTAGGGTTAGTGGCCAAACCCTAACCCCTAATATATATATATATATATATATATATATATATATATATATATATATATATATATATATATATATATATATATATTTACCTCACCTTGATATATCTTTTTTTGGCTACAATTAAACGGGGACATAAAAATACATAATTTAGAGAGGGAGTACCCGGTAGGGATAAGTTTAAAATTGATAAGTCGTAATTCTATTATCGCCACACCTTCATAACTTCACCACCTTCATAACTTCACCTTTGCCCCCCTCGTTTTATACTACACCCCTCTTTTTGGTATCAGAGCCTTATCATAGATTCCTCAGAGTTAGACTCTTGTTTCCACCCTAGGTTAGTTACTACTTCAGACAAACAGATCCTTAGCTATAATTTTAAAAAATCAGACGAAGTAAAGCATTTATTTCATAACAAAGATCCAGTTCAGAATACACTGATAGACTTAGTTATAAATTTAAAACGAAACCTAGACGTCAGAGAGAGCGAAGAACAAAAATTTAGAGATAGCCTACTTTCATTCCTAAGGGAGAAAAACCAGATTTTAAAAGTTATTTCTAGTAAGCTAGATAACATAAAAGACCAGAATAATTCAAGGTTACATCATTCTACACGAAATGAAGAGAATCCTAGAATCATTGAGACAATAAACCAAGTACACGACGTTGTCATAAATAATAAATTAGAATTAAAAGAAATAAAAAGGATTGTTCTTAATTAATGCAAAAGGCCTATTTAGAAGCTTTAGATTATACAAAGACTTTTCAACCCGGCCCCAAAAGTTATAGTAATTATAACACAGAATCAATCTCAGAAAGAACTATTATTAAACAAAATAATACTATTATTAGACTTATCCTTAAAATCCACGAAAGAATTGACGAAACAGAACAAAAACTAGTAAATAGGATTGAAGAGGTTGAGCAAAAACTACAGAAATTAGAAATATCAAATTTCCAGGATAACCTTAGCAAGATAACTGACAAACTAGGATCAGTAAGGCTGGAACCAACAAGAAAAGAATGAGTTACAAGGAAACCGGTAGTATTTACTTTTCCAAGTAGACCATTAGAAAAGAAAGAACTATCAAAACCATGAGTAGGCCACGGACAGAAATTCAATCATACACAGGATCCTCTAGAACAATCAGGCCAGACCAAGGATCTACAAGTAGAACAAGACCACTTTTATCAATAGACTACTTTCCAGAAGGTCAAGTAATTATGATATCCAACTCGGAGAACTTATAGACCCTTAACAAGACTATGAAAGATTCCAAAAGGAAGGACTCAATATCCTAAACCCAAAAATTCTTTACTAGACTGGACGTTTTGAATTCAGACCAAATTTTTTCGGACATAACTGAGAACAAGCACTAAGTTTTCTAGGAAACCAGACATGTAGTCTACCTTTAGTAAGCTAGGAAGCAGGACATGAGCTTAGAACCTCACGATATAAATTAATGCATTTAGGTTTAATAGTCATAGGTATTAAGGGACTTATGAGAAAAAACTTAGGCTGCAAAGCTCTAATCACCTTATATGATAATAGATGGAATGATATTGCTAGAGGTATGATAGCCAGTATAGAAGTTGATATGCACAGCAATTCAGGAATATTTTATTGTAGCCCAGACTTTATGATGACTCTTCAAGATTTTACATGATATATCCATATTGGAATTTAGACAAAAGGATATGAAGAAGTCCAAAACGGAGATAACCTATTAGTACACATAGCATTCTTAGGACGAACTGCAACCAATTCAAAGGTAAAATATCGAGTAAACGTAACAGAAATAGTTGATTTATTAAGCAGCAAAGGAATAAAAATGGTAAAACCATATTCCCCAAGGCTAGTAGGATTACAATGGAATTTGGACAACTTCATAAACCCAGTAAAAACTCTTGTACCTCAAGAGGCATTAGTTTATCAAGAAAAAAGTAGAACTAGCATACGCTTTACAGATTATGTCCCACAAGTCCACAGAAACATACAAGAATTAGAAATGGATGTAGAATCTGATTTAGTGCATATCGAATGCCTTGAAACATTAGTATCAGAAACTGATAGGATTCTCTATCCTACAGAGTTAAGCCTAGGAAGGTTATCACCTAAAGAATTATTAGAACTAGAAGATATGCATTATATGAATGGTTCTATAAAAGAACAGGAATATTTATACTATGATATAGAACAAAATATCAGAATCGGAATTCTACAAGAAGAAATTCTACAAGAAGAAATAGATAATGAAACACAAATTTCAGAGGTATCATACCAAAAGGATCCAGTAGAAGAATCCGAAGTTACTCCCCGCTATCGAGGAACACCAATATATAACCCATCAGGAGTTGTAATTGGCCAAAGGGGTTATAGAATTGGCAATACCCCCAGAACAAGAGTAGACGATTACAAAGAACCAGAAGATAAATATAAAACTAAAGGAAGGAGACAACCTTTAGAGCAACCAATTAAGTTTCAGACTAAAGGAGAAGCTCAGATTCTAAACCTAGCTGCCCATGATCCACAAGCTTGGTCAAATATTTTGGATGTATAGAAATATACACTGATAGGAGATTATTATAGAACATCTTTAAATCTAGAAACAGAAGAAATGTATAAGTATTTAGAAACGTTTTTAGGAGAAAGCGTTAGGGCTTTATGGGAAGCCTTTAAAGTATTATATGTGGAGGATTATAATACAATGCTAATGCTACGCCCCAATCCCTATAATTTTGTAAAAAAAATACAACCTTTAGTCACGGGAGAAGATCTGAATACGGGAGCGATAGGATTACAAAAAGATGCTATCAGAACTTTAGAACAATTAAGTCTATACAAATGGAAATATATAAAGAAATTTCTTAATGATTATTTTTATTATACCTGTATTTCAGGAAATGCTTTTAACCAAGATTTAGGTGACAAATTATTTCGAAAACTTCCTGGAGCCCTAGGAATAGAAATAGCAGAAAAATGGAAAAATTGGCTGGAAGTAATGACAGCCGGACCAGGTCACCCATGGTCAATAGGACAAAGAATACAACATGTTATTAATGTATTAAAAGACAAATGTACTGAAATACAAATTCAGAAACAATTAAAAAACTCAGATTATGGGTTTTGTAAAGAAATATACACTCCTCAGACATATGGTATAGGAGAAAGAAGAACTAGAACTTATAAAGAACATAGCAGACGCACAAAAGAAAACACAAAATATAGAAAGAAAAAATATTTCTTAAGAAAATCAAACAGACGAAAACCATATTTAGACCCTCAGAAACATGTTAGAAAATTTAAGCCAAATAGATTGTATAAAAATAAACTTGAATGTTATACATGTGGTTGTTCAGAACATTTGAGTAGAACTTGTCCTAAAAGAATAAATAGACATGATAAAAGTAGCATACTCAAAGAATGCACAAATGAGGATTTAATTAATATTGACGAAACAGTATCTGATTCTGAATCAATTTATTCAATCGTCACCATAGAAGACTTTGATGAAGAAAATGAGATGCAAGATGATAAATAGCCAAATGAAATAATTGAAGATTTTGCACCATTTCCCAATATACCAGAAATAGACTTCTCTGATTTAGATATGATGAACATAGAATCTACTAGTAAGGGACAAATAGCTTCATCATTATCGACCTCAAG
The DNA here is from genome assembly GCA_017893485.1 of Hemerocallis citrina. Lineage (NCBI taxonomy): Eukaryota > Viridiplantae > Streptophyta > Magnoliopsida > Asparagales > Asphodelaceae > Hemerocallis > Hemerocallis citrina. Next base: position 138,830,166 of record CM030367.1, read on the forward strand.
CTTATTGGAAACTTGTAAACATGATTGGCAGACCCGAATAGGTATGGATAGCATGCCATGTTTATTTTGTAAAGGATACTCTAGTAAGTTGAACAGAACAAAATGTTCCAAGTGTTACCAAGAAGGTTGCATGAAATGCATAGAAAAGAACTACAATATTACACTTAGTTATTCAATACCCAAACCAACAATAAATGCCAATGAAGTAAAAATCCTAAGAAAAAGAATAGAAAATTTAGAAGATACACAGAAACTTCTTTATACAAAGGTAGAAACAATAGAAGAAAGGTTAGATAGAGGAAAAATGGTAGTAGACCAGAATGAGCCAAGAATAGATCCATATCAAATTGATCTAATTCAAATATGCAATAAAGTAAGACTAAGGGCACTAAAAGTTAGATGTGTGGTAAGAATGATGGCCTACGAAGTACATTGTCTAGCATTAATCGATACTGGGTGTACAAACTGTATTATAAATAAAGATATAATTCCAAAACAATACATAGTAAAAGCCTCGAAACTTGTAGTAGCCCAACAATTGGATGGAAAAGTTTTTACGTATAATGATCTGTTACTCCCAAATAGTAAAATTAGATTTGAAACCAACTCTAGAGAAAGTATAGAAGACACATTACCTAAAGAATCCACATGGGTTAGACAACTTGACCTAAGCAATGATTTAATTTTGGGATTAAGCTTCTTATTAAAGGATAAAGCCAGTATGCTAATAAGTAAAGATTACTTGCAGTTACAGAATCATACAATCTTTACACTAGTTTATACACATGATGAACCAACCATGATAAGAGAGCTAGAAAATCCCAAAGAAGAAAAAGAATGCAATTGTCCTCATGAAAGGCAATGTGAGTTACATTATGTAATTCCCAATGACGATTACATTGCTCATGACATAGATCAAGAATATGAGATAGAAGTTCACACAGACTTTACACCCTCATAAGTGAACAAGATGTTGAACAATTAATATCAAAAATAGAGAAATTAGGAATAATGGGTGAAGTAATAAAGTATTGGGATAAAGATAAGGTCATGTGTAAGCTAGATATTATAAACCCTGAATATAAGGTTAGAACAGCAAAAATAAATGCCACAAACCAAGACATAGATGATTTAAAATGCATATTACAGAACTCCTAAAATTAGGAGTTATCAGAAGATCTGAAAGTTCCCATAGATCTGCTGTTTTTATTGTTAGAAAACAAAGTGAAATAGCTAGAGGAAAAAGTCGAATGGTAATTAATTACAAAAGATTAAATGACAATACCAGAGAAGATGCATATGATATTCCAGACAAAACCAGATTAATAAATCAAATATAAGGATGTAACATATTTAGTAAATTAGATTTAAAATCCGGATTTTGGCAAATTAAGATGCATCCTGAAAGTGTAGAATGGACAACATTTACATGTCCTAAAAGACATTTTGAATGGCTCGTCATGCCTTTTGGCCTTAAAAATGCACCATCTGTTTTCCAAAGAAAGATGGATGAAATTTTTCTAAAACATAAAAAATTTGCTGTTGTTTATATAGATGATATCCTAGTTTTTAGTAAAATAAGGCAAGAACACAGTGGTCATTTGCAGATTATTATTTCAGAATTTATTAATCATTGTATCATAATTAGTAAAACAAAGATGTAGCTGTATAAACCACAAATCGAATTTTTAGGAGCCATTATTGGGCAGGGAAAAATTAAACTACAACCCCATATTGCCCAAAAAGCTTTAGATTTTTCAGACAAATTAGAAGAATTAAAACAGCTCCAACAATTTTTAGGGTTGATCAATTATGCAAGACCATTTATAAAAAATTCAGGAAAAATTGCAGGACCCTTATATGCAAAAACTTCCCAGAAAGGACAAAGATACTTCAACAAAGAAGATGTCAAATTAGTCCAACAAATTAAGAGCTTGATTAAAGAACTTCCAGAATTAGCTTTACCATTGGATTCAGACTATGTAATTATAGAATCAGACAGTTGCAATAGAGGCTGGGGCGCAACTTTGACTGCTAAACCAAATAAGTATTCCGATAAAAATTTAGAAAGAATTTGCCGCTATGCTAGTGGTAAATATAAAGAAAAAGGTAACATTAGCAGTATTGATGCAGAATTATTAGCTATCTCTTATGCTTTAGATAGTTTTGAACTATTTATTATTTCTAAAAAAGAAATAACTGTTCGAACATACTGTGAAGCCATAGTTTCTTTTCATTCAAAAATGGCTTTAGAACCAAAACGTAGCTCTAAACGGCATTGGCTTAATTTTTTAGATCGGCGCCTTCACCTTAGCACCCATATTACTTTTGAACACATCAAAGGCAGTACTAATATCTTACCCGATACTCTTAGCCGCCTGCTCCATCAGCATGCTCTAGTGGACATAGGAGATATAGGTACATCTTTTGACTTACTTAATGTAGATGAGCATCCACAAACTTATAATGTAACCCACGAAGACCTAGTATTGACAGAAGATATTGCCTTCTTAGAACATTGCACAGAAAATGAATTCATTTCTGTAATTACTAAAATAAACAATGTAACAACTCTTCATGAGCTATTAGAATATTTGTGGGATAAAGAACCATATGCTACAATTATATCCAACAGGTTAAAAGAAATTCGAGAACAAAGATATGCACAAATTATTAAACAAAAGGCAAAAAATCTTGAAAAACTTGGGGCACTATCCACATCAGAAGTATTTCTCACAATAGATATAAGACAAAATGAAGGAATAGATAATGATATGGCCCATCCTAATATTAGCGACTTTCCAAATCCATTCCTAGAATATACAGAGATAAACTTTACACTATTCCACTTTTTGCAATTATGTTTTATCGAAGCCTTTTCTATCAGTATTAACTGCATCTATGACAAATATTTTTTATACACCCTTGCTGAACAATTTGATCCTTATGAGGATGGTTATGAAAACCAAATCACGAAACAATTAATTAAAACACGAATTTCTTATCTCTTGCAAACACCACAAGATTATACACCACACGATTATCATCTAATAAATAATTTTTATGAAAATATGCAGATGGCAAGGCCACCACCATAACCAGGTATCCGTCCAGATAACATGTTTCCACCACAGAATAGCCAGCAGACCAGCAAAAGCAGAACCCCCTAGGGAACCCACCAAGAACAATTGCGATTTGGAAACCAAGAACTTTTTGTTTTTTCAAATGGCAATCCTTCTTTCAGAACATATTCTCATATTTCTACATCAAAAGAACAACAATACATCTTAGACAATTTATGGATTGCATTTAATAGAAAGGACCAGAATATTTTTTAGTAGCCATGAATTCTTTATCAGAAGTATTTAGTCAGAACCAGAGAGAATACAAGTTTTATGCAGTTCTCCAAGGTAATTTAGTAGGTATTTTTCATACTTGGATAGAAGTAGCAGACAGTATTAAGAACTTCAAAAATCCAGTTTATAAAGGTTTCTATAATTTGTCAGAAGCACTAGATGTAGCTAGAAGTTACTTGGGACCTAACTATTTTGTTTCTTCTTCCATAAGATCCATGCAAGAAACTTCCCTGGAATACTCTATTACAAAGGATATGCAGGGAAAAATCCTACGTCACGAACGGTAAGAACATTAAATAAAAATAAAAATTGTCTGATTTTTGAAAAACATAAATTACAGGAAAAGATAGCCAGCTTGGAGAAACAACTATTCCAGACCAGATTTCCACCTAAAAATCCACACAGACTGCTCCCCCGGTCTATAATAAGTGGGATGAGAAGGGTTTGCATTTCCCTCTAAATGCTGATAAAGGTACTATTGAGCCTACAAATTCAATAGCTAGTCTGGTTCAAACGGCAACCAGTAAAGACACATCAAGTCCGTTTATGGCTGAGGTTTTGCCAAAAAACCTTCACTGAGATATCATTGGGTCTACAATACCAATGGCTAGTCCGGAACAAACGGCTACCGGTAAAGACACACCAAATTCATTGATGGCTGTGACTTTGACAAAAAGTCAAACAAGGGCAAAGCCCCTATGGAAAACCAAGATATTACAGACCCAAACAAGTATGACCAAATTTTGCAGCTCCTCCAACAGATTGAAGGCTTCCAGAAGCAACCAGAAAGGATCCAACCAAGTCACAAGAAAAGCAAAAGAAAAGAATCAATCCGAGCTATGATTGCAAGTTTGCAACACAGGTAGCGGAAGCAGTCAAGACAGCTGTCTCAAAAGAAAAGGAGAGTGACAGAAAATGAGAAGGAAATTCCTGAAGATAAACTGCCTCTATCCAAAATAGACAACTTTTCAGACACAGGAGATAGTGGCGACAACAATCCCATGACCCCAATGTCCTTAGATTCGGTGGCTCTACATAATTTGGACACCTAGACTCCACTCAGAATATTCCTACACAGATGTCACCTCCACTCAGAAACGCATTTTGGACACCTAGATATTCCTGCACAGATGTCACCTCCACTTAGAAAGGCGTAGACAGAATCGTCACTTCCACTCAGAAAAGCAAGGACAGATTGATCTCTCCACTTAGAAAGGCTTGGTCTCCAGGAAGCCACGTGTAAAGCAACCTCCACTTATCCCTCCACTCAGAAAGGAATAGACTCCAGATTGCAAAGTGTAATGAAATGTCCACTTAAAAAGAACCCACTAGAGAAGTACATATTCTCCTTCAAGTGCTCCTCTCAGAAAAACCTCTATAAATACCACCCCTCTCATCTTCCACAAATCATCCAATCCCTTACCCCGCTTCAAAAACTCCTCTTGTACTCCAATGTTCTCCCTCACCACCGCTTTGTAAAATATTGCATGTACTGTAAGGAACAAGCTCCTCAAGCTTGAACTCATTGTAAGTTTTTCTTAGATCGTTAAGGGATTTCCCGAAAGGGAAACCTCTTTACTATATATCCACTATGTTTCCCAAATAAATAAAATTCTTTATTATGTGCCTAATTTGTAGCTTTGTTTTGCACATGAACTCCTCTTATCCTTTTTTATTCTAGGTATATCATAATAGCATAGTTAGGTCTTATAACCAGAAGTGACCCTGTAGGCAAAGAAAGCCGACTCCAGAGAAAAGGTTGTGAGTATGCCCTAAGGGGAAATTGGTTTGGTTTGGCTGAGAAGTTAAACAGACCAACCTCACCTTGATATATCTTAGTAAAAAAAATAAAAAAATAAAAAAAATAAAAAAAATAAATAAATTACTGTAGCTATAGTAAAACGGGGACATAGAAATACATAATTTAGAGAGGGAGTACCTGATAGGGATAAGTTTAAAATTGATAAGTCGTAATTCTATTATAATCGCCACACCTTCATAACTTCACCTTTACCCCCCTTGTTTTTATACTACACCCCTCGTTTTTATACTTCACCACCGTCATAATCGCCACAAAAATTATTTTGTATTAAAAAAGTGAATAAACCCTAAAAATCTCATCTTTTAATGATTAACATGAATTTTAAGAACATATGACAAATTCTAATCATCTACAACAATTTATGGGTTTAGTAAATCAATAAAAACTTGATCTTTCATGCAAAGAAAACTTCATTACTTCAAGAACAACTTATTTTATATCAACATACAATTAAGATTCAATTTTTAATGTCAGATCATCAACAATCTCATATCAACTATACATCTTTACAAGTATCTCATACCAAATAGCACAATCATGCTAACATACATCCATGGATCACTAAACATTTTATCCCTAGCATGATACTACACATCCATGAGATAAAAACATAACAAGAGAGACAGTGTGTTACTCACCTCTTGAAGAAAATTGATACAAAAGAGTAGCATTCTCCTCCAAGCACTAGATCGACTCTTCAATATCTCCAAATCACCAAAAATACAAAAGAAAAGAGGGCGGTCGAAGCTTGCTGCCCTCTAAATAGGTCAAGATTGATTTCTAGGGTTTCTCGGAACAATTTACAAATAAACCCCCTAGAAAGTCCTTAATTAAAAAATCCAATATTTTAGGAGATCAATTATTGTTACATTCTATATTTGGCCCAATCAATTAGGATTTGATTTTCCCTCAAATCCTCCTGAATTGGCTAGCCTAATACAGCCAAAAAATTTAGAATTTCAAATTTTGCCTCCAAACGATCTTTTCACACAAAAGTCCTATTCTTTCGAATAATTTACAAAAATAGTCTCTTATTCAGAAAAATCCCAAAAATTAAAATATATCCAATTATAAATAAGAGAATTTATTTAGCAACTCAAAATTCCAAAACTTGTATTTTAAAAATATTTGCACGTGTTTTTCACGTGCAAAACGAAAATTTAACAAAAACTCAAGATAATTAAATAAATTTGAAAATTATTTATCAATTCAAAATATTACCTTTAAATTTCTGGGGCGTTACAATATAAGATGAATATTGTATCAAGACTAAAACCTAGGGTTTCTCTAGATCTTTATTGTATTGACCTCTTTTGAGAGGCAAGAAAGTGTACTTTATTGTAAAAAGAAATAAAAAGCGTTCTCCATTGTAAACAACAAATTATCTTATAATGAGACTTAAGAGATAGATATGTTCTTGGTGAGAGTGTTATATCTCATGTATCTTCTCTAATTGAATAATATTTTTCTTATTTCTTCCCCGGATTAGGCGTAGCCAAACCGAGATAAATATTGTGTGCTTCGTGTGCTTGGTTTGATCTACTAGTCTGATTGTTCATTGGATCAGTTGTTGCCAACCTCAGCAGTGAATTCCTAGTAATTGGCATTAGAGCTTCATGTCATAAATTTCTGCAGTTCGGGAGTTGCTTGAGCTTTCCTTATAGAAGATGAAAGATTAGAGTTTCACGAAGATCAAACAGGGGAGGTCATATGACATAAAATAGAATAATCGATTGAAGATTTATTCAGAATCCTTGGATTTAATTCAAATATTTTCGGCAAACAAAGTCAGGTGTAGAAGAGCGACGAGTCTGTGGGCAAGACTATATAACTGACTACACAGAATTACCATTACAGGGACTGATGTACTGGATGAGGAAACTGTTTAGTTACTTAATGAAGGAAGATATCACTCTTCAAGATCATATAGAGGAATCCAATTTTGAGTCATCTAAATTGAAGGTGATGAACACACATGATCTTAAACCTTTCAACTTGACAAATTTACTACCATATCTATACAAGCATATGATAAGAGCATCCACAGTCGTTTGAGGTAAAAAAATGGCAAAATGCATATTTTACCTTTCCATTTCGACGAAATGCTGCAGTCGTCAAAAGGCAAAAAATGCATATTTTCGTTAAAAATGAAACAAACATCATGTTTTGTCCGTGATTAAAAAATCATTGATATAGTCAGAAACTGAAAAATATTAATAAAATATACGGGTCGAAAAAGAAAAAAATTGCAAAATAACCGTCCGGATTTTAAGGAGGTTTTTTTGCAAAAAACATTTACAAAATTGCAAAAACAATTTATAAATTTGCAAAAAAAAATTTAAATAATTGCACCCAGTAACCAATGATGGTAATTTGCAAAAAAAACATTTAAAGGAAATGGGACCCAATGGCCTGGACGAAACATCTTCCAGCCATTATATGCATATTTCTGGGGTTTTTTTCTTTGCTTTTTTTTTAATTCAGACGAAACATCATGTTTCGTCCGATTATTTACAAATATATTTAAATAATCCGGACGAAACATGATATTTCGTCCTCTATAATATGCATTTTGCTTATACCTTTCTACTGTAGCAGAATTGGTAAAAAATGGCAAAATAGCTGACGAGTGTGTCGGCTACAGTGTCTGAAAATGCATAAAATGGCAAAATGGCAAACAACTGTGAGTGATCTAATTACCATGATAGATAGAGAGTCTACCATGGAGAAGTTTTCGGTAGCTGAGATGATCAAGGGCATGGAGGAGGATGGACTTAGGAGGGAGACTTAGAGCTCGACATCTACTTATACGAGTCGCATCAGTGTTAATTGTACTTCGAGTGGAAGGAAAAATACATATAAGGGTAGGATATATAGCCACCATTGCAAAGGGATTATGTATTACAAGAGGGATTGTCATAAGTTGCTGAACAGGAAGAGCGCCAACATTGTTAGTGTTGCTAGTGCTGTTGAATCAGGTGATAACTTAGATTGTACTTGTAACCCTTGTTTCTTGTATTTATATTTTCTGTTGCATTACATTTCATTGTACACTTTTTATCAATTCAAAATCCTGTATTTTGGTTCCAGCTCTAATAAAAGTTATTTCTTTTGACTTCGACTCAAATTTTGTGCCCAATCTACTTCATTACACTACAACACAAGATGGATTTACCGGCGTATATTCCCCGGCGTTTTACCAGAAACGCCGGGGTAGGTAGAGATCAGGAATGGGGCATCAAAATGGATGGTTATACGCCGGCGGCCTCTAAAAAATGCTGGGGAATTATGATATTCACCGGCATTTTTTATTAAAACGCCGGTGAAGTCCATATTCACCAGCGTTTTAATAAAACACGCCGGTGAATATACAGATAAAAAATGTACCAAAAAATCTTCTCTCATTCACCGGCGTTTTTTAGTTAAAACGCCGGTATAGGGTTTGGGATAAATTTCCCCCAAACCCTACAGCAAGTCCTCCTTAGATCAAAAAAACAACAAAAAAAAAATCCCAAATTTTCCCCCTCTCTCCCGCACTCTCCCGCCTCTCCTATTTCCCCCACGCCTCCTCTCCTATTTCCCCCAAATCCTCCTTTTAGTTCACGGTTCCATCTCTCCCTCTCTCTCTCTCTTTCTCTCTCTCTCTCTCCCGCCGTCATCCCTCACGGTCCCCACCGCCGTCGTCCCTCGTCGTTGCTGTCTCCCTCCCCCGTCGTCGCCATTGCTGTCTCCCTCCCCCGCCATCGTCCCTCGCCGTCCCCTACTGTCTCCCTCCCCTGCTGTCGTTCCCCGCAGTCCTCTGTTGTCTCCCATCGTCGACGATCTTGTAATCTGGTAAAAACAAATTTAATGTTAATTTTATGGTTTTAGGGTTTTAGGGTTAATTTTGTTTTGGGATTTGTTAGTTGTAGGGTTAATTTTGTTAATTTTGTTTTGGGAAAATTTTACTGAATTGATTAGGGTTCAATTTTTACTGAATTGATTTGTTAGTTGTAGGATTTTAGGGTTCAATTCAGTTTCGATTCGATCCCAAAATCTGTAGTTGTAAAATTGTAGGAATGGTTTAGGAGTTAATCAAGTTGCTTACACGGAATCTAGTTCTGTCCATGGTGAAAATCTAGTTGCTTATACTGTTTAGCTAAGAGATTTAAAGTAGGAAATAAAATGGTTTTCATATTTGGAAGGAGAAGAGATATGACAGAACAAGTCATTGGCATTTCCTAGCTTCCTCCTCTAATGTCCTTTTGATATCCAACTTGTCCTGGCAGTCCTGCATTGGAACATAGAAAGAAAATGAACTCATGGAAGATGATATATATTTTATAACCAACATCATTTTAGTTGCATGCTTCAATTTCTACTAATAGTTTATTTGGTTAACCAACAGAATAGAATAATTCCAGCCAGTATAATTACATATTACATATTCTTCATCTCAATAATAAGGATAATTCCAGCCAGTACTAGGTTCTTCTTAAATAAGTTTATTTTTTAACCTATAACTCCCTTAAATCATGTGTATTAGCTACGAGGTTTGTATCAAGTATGAGGTCTGCCAAGTCACATTGCTCACTAGCTAGTAGGTCTTTAATTTGAACGACTTAAGATATGTCAGGTCCGACCGGCTAATTTCTGGTTATATCCTACAAAATCACAGTTAAGGAACTAACCAGAGGTGTCTGTGTAATTAAATTACGATCTGTTTTTCTTGGAGGGAATTTTCTATAATCATTAACCGCCACCACTAGAACTCTGCATAACCTCCTTGGTTTCCCTAGGTCAGTCTCTGTAATTAAGAGAAGGAGCTAGCTTCTCAAAATTAATCTTCTCAGAAATAAACCAAAATATTATCTAAACATCAGATCTGAGAATTTCCTATTTTGATTTGTAAGTTATTTGAACCTAGATTTCTCTTTATCTTAAACTATCTTTTAACATTTTCTCTCTATTCGTCCTAAAACCCCATTTATTTACTGTGCAAACTGCAAGGTCCTTGAAAATAAATCAAAAGATTTGGGACTCAGGGTCTTAGATATTAAACCGTTATTGGGTCTTGAATCTTGATCCTTCTTTTGGTCAGTATTACAATGCATAAGGTATTACTTCCAACCCAATATAGTTCCATATGCAACTTCAAAATGCACTCAGTAGGACTACTTTTAATATACTGACTAATTTATGAGTCAAGGATTGGCAATCTACTTTTCATATACTGAGTGGCACTCACTGATTAATCTTTACCTCTTTACCTGACTAATTTTGAGTCAGTAAGTGGCACTCACTGATTGTGCTTCTCTATTTTATGAACAATCCTACTGAGTGCATTTTGCATATTGATCTATATTTATCATGCTTGAGTAATTTATGCCATAGTATTTGTGAGAACAACTAAATATGCTTGAGTAAAAACAGTGAACAAATAGAGTTTCTTCTCATTATTTTCGAGTGAATGAGTGATGATGAGATGGATTATGCTTCTGAATTTGCACACTATATTTCATGATTCATTGAATAAATGAATTATAGGAGTAACTAGTGATGATTAAATCCTATCTGAGCATTTAATGATTAATCTTTACCTGACATTTTGGGATTTTTTAGAGTGCATTTTGCACCACTTATGAACAATCTAGTGAATTTTGAATTAGTGAGTGGCATTCACTGACTTCATCTTATATACTGACTAATTTGGATAATATGAGAAATTTGGAGAACAAAGATGAAAATTTTGAGATGTATGAACTGAAATACTATGGCACTGAGTCACTGACTTCATCTTATATTTACTTGTTCTCACAAATACTATGACATAAATTACTCAAGCATGATAAATATGGATCCAACCCAATATAGTTCCATATGCAACTTCAAAATGCACTCAGTAGAACTACTTTTGATATACTGACTAATTTATGAGTCAGTGATTGGCACTCACTGATTATGCTTCTCTAATTTATGCTTTTGCAATTGGTTTTGATTAGTAAAGAGTGTTGAAGGTTTTTTTTTTTTAATAATTAAATTTTTTTTAAAAAAAAATATAGCTACACCGGCGTTTTTACAAGCGCCGGTGTAGCTTTCAGCAAAAAATGGAGATATATACCGGCATTTTAAAAATGCCAGTATAGGCGATGGCCGAAAACAGTGCTTCCAAACGAAACCACACATTCCCCGGTGTTTTTACGACCGCCGGTGTAGTTTTAACCTACACCGGCGGTCGTAAAAAACGCCGGTGAATGCCCCTAAGCTACAACGACGCACGATTCAGCGACACTTGCACCGGCGATTTATAAAATGCCAGTGGCATCTACAGCGGGGTTTATGATCGCCGGTAAATGTGCAAAAAAATGCCGGTAAAGACTGTTAGTCTTGTAGTATTTATACCACAGACCCTAGATTCCATCTAAATCTTCCAAATTCTCAATTCTACCAAAATCAATAACTTTTCGAATACACCGAGAATTGAATGGGGTCATTTAAAATCTTAATTGAATACACCGAGAATTGAATAGAATCACTTAAAGTCTCAATTGAATACACTGTGACTTTTATAAACTCCTTTAAAATCCTTATAGAATACACTAGGATTTTCACATTCTCTTAAATTCTTTTCAAATTCCAATTCAATACACCCTTGTAAATATGTGGTTGACAATCTCCAACTCTGAACCCGAAGCTGACAACGACGCCTAGCCTTTGATGGGTTTGATCATCAAAATGAACGAAGGGTTAGGATTGGGTCTGGACTGATTTTTGATTGGGTCTGGATTGATTTTTTTTCTTATTCCTGCGTTTTCAACTGAGCACTTCCCACACACACACACACACACCCACACACACACACACACACACACACACACACATACACACACACACACACACATATATATATATATCATTATAACTAGTTTTGCATTAGACTATGTGACATTAGTGATGAAGACTATAACCTAGCGCCTTATTCCACCTTTTCTCTTTAAAAAAAAAAGACTATAACCTAGCTAAGTCTTGCAAGAAACTATAGATTTAGCAAAGTTTGACTGACATCTACCTTAGTTTCTTCCGATCAAATACAAATGTTGGCAAGGACATTTTTTTAAAAAGCAATCGTGCGAGACGATTTTTCATAAATTCCTCCTTTTTAACTTTGGTAATGTGAAAAGAGTAAAAAGTAAAAGATAAAGTTAGCCCACTTAACAATTTTTTATTAGGGTGAATGACCAATTGACACCCAAAATTAGCAATAATATCATATACACACTTGGAGTTACAGTAATACCCCAATAACACCAAAAATTTTGAAAATTGGACCTATAGGCACCCGCTGTTCAATTTCGTTAAGTTATTAACAGATATAGCGTGAATTTACTTTTTTACCCTTACCTCCTTATTTGTCTATGTTATCTCTGCTGTCTTCTTCTCCTCTCTTTCGAAATCAGATGGAGCATGGGGCAGGGGCACGTGGCGTTGGATAGGGCCAGCGGCGCGTGATGCGGCAGGTGGTAGGCGGCGCCTCAGGTGGTAGGTGGTGGCGCACAAACAGCAGATGTATCAAAAGGTGGAGAATCTCTCATCTTTGCATTTGATGAACTTGTCTCTTAGTCTTTATAGATTATTTGTAGATTAATTTGGGTTTTAATTATAGAATACTCTTAATTGTTGATTATTCTTGATGGTTGTAGTATCTTTCCTTCAATTTATGATTGAATTTGGGATTGCTATTAGGGTTAAGTTAGGATTACGAATTGTTGCAAATAGAAATTTGGTATTGTATTTCCGATTCCGAATTAGGAATTTGTGACTTTTTAGAGGGGTTCCGAGTTAGGAATTTAGAATTTGGGCAATTAATTTTGGTATTGAAATTTGGGATTGAAATTGAAATATAGATTGAACACATTATACTAGCTTTGTACTTGATCCATTAGAAATTGGAAAATACATGTAAATTGAAAATATTGCATTGTTCTTATCAGCCCTTAAATTGTTTTTCTTCTTGATGAATTGACTGATTCAACTCATCTAATTCATATTGCCTAATTATTATGATTTTTGACTCAATATCTTTTTGGATCCTATTCAAACCCGCTATCCAATAACCCAGACCCATTAACCCAATACTATATAAAAACCCTAACCTAATTAACCCTAACCTTAATCACCCCCTACCCTATTACTATTGAAACCCATCTCCTTAGCAGCGCTGCTTCCCCTTCTTATCCTGCTCCGTTCGTCTTCCCCAACCCAAGCCCTCGACCTCCCTGCCCTCGTCGCTGCCTCATCGTCTCCCCATCACCCTCGTCTTCATCACCGCCTCATCATCGACCCATCGTCTTCCTCAACCCACACCTCGCTCCCGAACCCATTACCTTGTCGACCACCGAAACCTTTACCCATCGCCTTGTCCTCTTCCTCGTCATCATCCCCCATCACTGCATCCCCCTCCGTCGCCTCACCATTACCGAAACCCGGAGCTTTTGCCATTGCCTCACCCACATCACTTCCCCTGTTCCTCTCCAAAACAGAGCCTCGTCGCCACTCCCATCGCCGTCGTTGCCCTCCGTCGACTGCTCCTCAGTCGAGGTCCTCGACGCTGCCACCGCAGTGCCACCATAGCCACAGTCAAAGCCTTCTGTGCCTTCACCACTGTTTGATCGAGGGAGATTGAGCTTTGATCTCCTCGCTATCGTTGCCATCATCAGATCAGAGCGATCCTGGCCTTCTGACATCCTTATGATTTGGATCATCATCATCATCAAGTCAGATCGTCTTCATCATCCGCTCCAGATCAGATCTGAGCCGACGATCATCTTTGATCTTGATCATTGAATCCCAGCCATCGGTCTTTCTCGATCTTGATCGGCATAAAAATCCGTGCCGATTTGATCCATCCAATCTCGATCGTCGATCAACATCCTCATCCAATCAAGGTAAGTATCTTCTTGTACAGTTCGTTGTTCTAGTACAAGCATTTATTTAAAAATACAGTAAGTAGATTGTAGTTGTGACTCACCTTTGGCTTATCATTGATGATCTCATTTTTACTTGTTGCCGTCCTTATCAATTCCATGATCATAAGAGTCACAATCTTTCGTTGATATATGCATTTCACAACTAGTTAGATCTATTTTATCATCTAATTATTTGAACACATAAAATTAAGAATCATCTTGACTTGTAGATCTATGTTTGTATGATGCATGTGTTGATTTTTGCTCACTTTTGAGTTGAGAATAGCCATGGGCACTGATTTGATGCTTAAACCCCTGATTTGTATCACACTCTAATTTAGACTCATAATAATTATCAAATATGACACTTTTCATATAAAAAAACCAACTTATGTTATGTTCCTATTTTTGTCTGCTGTTTCGACCTTGATAACATCAGAACCTGGACTTGAGTTCTAAACATGAAATGTAGCCCCAGATTTTTAGTTTACAGCCCTTTTGATGGAATTGAATTCTGAGTTATACCTTGTGAATTATCACTGTTTTAGTACTCCTGTGTCTGAAATTTCAGATTCATAAATTTGTCGCGTCACTTTGTTTCACAAATTAAATTGACTATGCTACCTGTAAGGTAATGACTTGAAATTTTGTATGCTAATACTAGACACATTATAGGAACTTCCCTAATTTTCCTAGAATTAATTAATGAATTTTCAGACCTGTTTCATGTTTCTAAACATAATTATACAAATTCTGGCTGAACATAAAATCTGTGTAGTTTGTTGTTTTGACACAAGTTGCTGCAACTATTATGTATCTTGTTTATATGCGCTGGAACCGGAAGAGAGTCTAGTTTCTAGATTTTTTTTACGGATCCATATTTGCATTCCTGTAGCAACGAGAATCTCAGTTTTTGTGCAGCAACATCCTGCTATCCAGAATTGAAATTCTCGTCGTTTTTGATAATTTTAATTTGTTTTGACACTCGAATATGCTTGCTACTTAGCATGAACTTGTTTCCTGTTGATGATCATGTTTACTCGCCCTGTTTGTGTACTTTCATGCTTGTTTTGATAATAATAACAAATAATAAGCTGGGGTTAAGGGAAAGACCTTAGTAGTGGATAATATAGGTAAGTGTACTCGAAAAGGGACCCGTGTTTCTCATTACTTGGTTCATAAACTTGTTGTATCATTAGTGTATTCATGAACCCATTGCTTGGTTCATGAACTTGTTGTATCTTTAGTGCATTCATGAACCCATTGCTTGGTTCATGAACTTATTATATTGTTAGCGCATTCACGAAATGGCTACTTGGTTCGTGAACTTGTTAAATTATTATTGCATTCATGAACCTTCTTGCTTGATACTTGATGTCTGTGTATACCGCCCTATAAAATTCACCACTAGGCCTAAACGTAACTTGTTTGTATGTAGCAACCATGTGATAAAAAATTTGGACGCATGAAGTGCTACCTAGATAGAATTAAACAATAGACTTAAGAATCACATGTTACTTGTACACTCTTGTTTCTTGTCCTGCTTGACACTTGATACCTATTACAAATCTACTTGTTCACTTGTTACTTGATCCTGTTACTCGATTCGTTTTACTTGCTTGCTAGCCTCTTTGATCTTTATTACTTGTTGCATCCCTATCATGTCATGTTGTATATTCTTGATTCCAAATATTTGTTTCATACTTTTTTGCACCTATTTCCATACCCAGTGCTTATACTACTTGCGGCCCGTAACTTGCACCAACGGGCGTCTGTATCTTGTTTCTCTATTTTTCTTCTACATGATAGATTTTGGAGATCAGCTACCTGCAGAAGTAAGTGAGCAAGCATCTTAAGCTGTGCCTAGGAAATCATGATTTAGTTTTATATGTTATGAGGTTAATAAATTTCTTGTTGCTACTTAAAACTTGTAACGGGCTTGTAGTCCCGAAGTTTTACTTTTGTTCCAGATCTCTATTTATTTGGAAAATTTATATATGTTTCAAATAAATTATGTTGGTTTATAATTTGTTCATGCATGCGTGGTTGAGTATATTCTTTTATATTTCTTGTTCTGATGTTGAGTCGATCTATAGCTTATGAATGATGAAAATCATTCGCTGGGTTTTGTCACGTACTCGTATTCTGTATTCCTTTTTGGGAAGCGGGGCGTGACAGTACTCTTGTCCCAAGTTCTACATATGTGTATTCAGTTAAATTTTCTTGATTTGGGTAGTTCTTCTCATATTTTCTCAGAGAGGGAAACATTTTCTACTTACAAGTTCACAGAAGATTGTTGTGTGAGAATGGTGGATGGTAAGATTTATGAAGTATCTGGTGAGGGAATAGTCGAGTTGGAGGCATTAGATGGAAAGGGTCACACACTAGAGAAAGTCATGCATATTCCTATGTTGAAACAGAATTTTATATCCTTAGGAACTCTTGAAGCACAGGGCTGCAGGTATACAGATAAAGTGGATTTCTAACAACTTGGGAAGGTCGTCATAAGGTGATGAAGGGAAAGAGGGGTGTTCAACATAACCTCTACAAGTTTTGTGGAACGAGAAATCTTGGCCAAGTGTTTCTAAGCCCGGTTTTTCCAAAGCATTATCTAGTATGTCGTCACTAGAATCATCGAAGCGATACCACGACATTCGAATATTGTTGAGAGGTGGAGAGTGCCTCGTGATAGGTGGAGTTTGTGAGAAGGGTGGTGCCTCCGTGCGTGTTAACACCTACCCGATGTGTCCTTGAGGGGGCATACTGATTGGAGAAAAAGGTTGTAGATAAATTCAACTAGCTAAAAAACCCCTAAAGCAAGTTCTTTTATAGGTGGAGAGTGAAAGAGTCTAAAGGTGATTAGTCACATAATGTTGGAAGCATGAGTATGCAATCCAATGTGGAACTGTTGGGTTTATATCTTGCATACTTGAGTTCGATGTGAATAGAAGGCGATGAAGCGAGAAGAGGTCAAAGCGTCGTTAGAAGCAAGAAGGTGCTGCAACAATAGGTGACAACAGAGCAATAACATGTAGGAGCAGTCGACTGCCATACGGGCAGTCTATTGTCCTTTCTCTCTTGAATTGATTTGGGTTCATTGCAGTTGTCTGCCACTTTGGGAAGTCGACCACCGATGGCTGTTGATAGCTGATTGGGCCGATTCTTGGGGAATCTTTCAGGCCAACTTCTTCTCCAAGTTAGATCGTATGACTCCTATCGTGTAGCTTCTTCTTTAGGATATATCAGACAATTATCGTATCAAGACTACAACCTAAGGTTTCTCAATATCACTATATATTATTGTATTGGCCTCCTTTTGAGTGGCAAGAGAGTACTTCATTGTAAAGAGCAATAGAGTGAGTATTTCATTGTAAAGATCAATAGAGAGAGTACATCGTTGTAAAGAGCAATAAAGAGAGATATCCATTGTTAGCAGCATATTATCTTCCAGTGAGGCTTGAGAGATAGATGTGTTTTTGGTGAGAGTGTTGTATCCCATGTATTTTCTATAGTTAAATAATATTTCTCTTATTTCTTTCCTAGATTAGGCGTAGCCAAATTGAGACAAATATTATGTGCTTTGTGTGCTTGGTTTGATCTGTTTGTTTGATTGTTCGTTGGATTGGTTGTCACCAAGCTCAGCAGTGAATTCCTAACATGTCGCACGCTCGTCAACATCTCACATGGATATGTACTCTTTTTTTTTCTTAACCAGGTTTTATTTCATTGGTTTTTCTGGCAATGTTTTTAACAAAATATGTACCATATATGGTGGACATGTAACCACTGTTTTCGCAAATACATATTTTCTGTGTTTTATTTGAGTTTGGGTTCTTTATAAAATTTTTCGTTTTCTTACATTCACTTTATTTCAAAAATATTTTGTATCTCCTGTTAAAATCCGTTCTTTTCATTAATTGTATTTATTGTTAATTTTAAATGATTATTATATTATAATACAAATCCTATTATTGTTGTTATTATTATTATCAGTATTATTTTGATGTACAAACCAAGTACATTATTTGTATATGACTATTCTAATTGTTTGTGAAAAGTTAAATATTAACCTAATTGTATTCTTCAAATTAATTTTTAATTAACTTTGTAAAATATTGTTTTGCAACATATGAGAATTTGTGAAATTGTATTTTATAAATCCCTATTTATTTTTCCTATCGAATTTTGAGCCCAATAACAATTCACCCTTTAACCCTATAACCTATTTCTATTCTTAATGGATTTTAAACCCAATACCCATTAATACCCTAACCCGAAACCCCTGTATATATATTCCCATACTGTCATCTACCCTATATATATAATTACCCTACTGTACTAACCTACCCCTGTTTACCCTATTCTAAACCCCCAGCCGCTTCATCTCCCTCACCCCCTACCTCCCGCCGCTACCCATCTCCCCTGACCTCCTTCCGCCCAACTGCAGTGCCCCCTGTGCTCTTCCTTGTTGCGTCGTATTTGCGGCAGACAACCCCGACACTCTTGCAGCCGACGCAGCAGCAGCCCCACCATCCGCCAGCCTTGTGCTCCTCTCGACGACATAGTCAGACCCCCTGACCGTTCCCTATGTCTCCCTGCAGTGTAGCGCCACCATGCAGCCAACCCCCTGGTCCCCTCTGCTGGTGCTTCCTCCGGAGCGATGCCAGCCAGTTGCTCAGCCACCTCCCTGTGCTGCCCTTGCCGGCGCTGCCCTTGTGCGCGCCTCCCCCTGTGCTGCGCCCCTTCGATGCCAGCGAAGCAGAAGACAACACCCCCCTGCGCCTGTCTCCCCTTCGACGATAGATAGCGCAGCCTCCCTGTGCTGACCTCACCCCAATGCCATGGCAGTAGCGTCGACACCCCTGGCCTCTGCTCTCCCTCTCGCAGAGCACTCCCTCCCTCCTTGCTCTGTTTTTGTGATCTCGTGATCTGGGCCGTTTGATCATCATCGTGATCGTGATCATCGTCTCCATCTGATCTGATCTGATCATCTTGATCATCACCATCGGGGTGATCTTGGCTGTCCCATCTTGATCTTGAACTTCGATAGGGATGGCAAGTGGGCCGGGTCAACCGCCGACCCACCTGCGAACCGCCCGTATAACCTGGCCCGCGAAACGGCGGTTTAGGTTCGGGTCGAACTCGTGAACGGTAACGGATTGATCTGGGTCGCCAAAATACCGAATCGAACCCGCCGAACCTGGCCCGCGAACCCGTTAAAATCACCCCAACCTGCCTGCCAACCCGCGGGTTGAGAATCGTTTGACCCGCCACGGGTCAACCGCTGACCCTTGGTTCAGCGTGCCGTTGGGTTAGGCACTGTACACCAGAGACAGCAGCAACGGCTCTTAGAGCCGTTTTGCTATTTTTTTGGTTTTTTTATTTTTAACCCTATAAATACCCCCCCCCCCCCCCAAAACCCCATAAAAAAACCACACCTTACTCTCTTACTCTCTCTACTATTATTACTCATTTCTAAGCAATTTATGAAAAATTAAAGTATTGAACAAACAAGTGTTCAAGGCATATACACGATCAAATTCCGATCGTATCGAAATCAAAATTCAACAACGTCTTCAACTCCTCAACTCTCGTCCAACTCCAAGTGATCAAGTCTTCAACTCTCTTACAAGCTCTCCTCAACTCTTCAATTCTGGATTTGAGGATTTCTACTTCTACTTCTATTCTTATTTTCACGAATTTTTTTATATACGCGTATCTACGGTGAACGGAATCAGAATTTCATACCTCTCTTCTTCTTATTTTATTTTTGTTGTAGTTATAATTTCTCGTATCTTAACTGTTTGTTGGTTTTTTGATCTTCTCTATCTCAACCCTCTTGTTTTCTAGATTTTTTTTTGTAACTCATCGCTCTTACATTGTGTAGTTTTTTTTTTACATACATTACTATATTATGTCTAGATCAAGCGGTAGCGGTCATAGCTAAAGTGGGCAAGATTCCACCGGCACTTCCCGTAAGCCACCAATTGTCCCAATTAGTGAGCCCGCCGAAGGGTTCCATGATCCTCCTACCCAACAGTGGGTACACACGATGAGTTTATAGGAGACATACAATTAGAACAACAACAACAACAACCAACCGAAATAACACAACCCCATAATGGTAGGAAAAGTAGAGGGAAAAGTAGTGATTGTCATAAATTTTACGATTTTATCCCGGACAAAGAAACTCCGAGTATAGGTTTTAAAGTTTGTAAAACATCTTCTAAGGCATACAAATTCAAGAGGGGTGATGGAACCGGTACAATTAGGAGATACATTCAAAATAACCATAAAGACCTTCTTGTTGACCTACCCGGCCAACAAAAAATTCACCCTAGGACCGGTCTAGTTGATAGCCACCCTTATGATCCCGATCTTGTTCGTCGGGAAATGGCCTGATAAGAGTTACCATTTTTCTATCCCGAGAGTAGGGACTTGGAAAATTTTAATCAAATGGCATTAAACCCTCATTTTAGAAGAATCCCGAGAAATACTTGCAAATCGGATTGTTTTAATGAGTACAATGAAATGAAGAACGCTTTGATTGCAATTTTATGGAGTTTAACTTATAGAGTTAGTTTAACTTCGGATTGTTGGACAGGTGTCAAAAATATTCTAATGATGGGAATAACCTGTCATTGGATCGACAATGATTGGATTCTTCAAGAAAGAATCATATCACTTGCCGCGTTGCTCTATCCCCATAGTGGCACTGAAATAGCAAACCGTATTTTAGAAATTTGTGATATTTTTCATATTCGCGATAAAATTATGTGTATTAGTTTTGATAATGCATCAAACAACAATGCATCAATTAGTACTTTAAAATCCGCAATAAACCCTCCATCTGACATTATATTTCATGTTAGATGTGCATGTCATATTTTAAATTTATGTGTTCAAGATGCATTAAAAATAGAAGATCCATATATACTAAAATTAGAAATTGTGTACATTTTATTGTATTAAGTCCCAGCGTATTTCAAGAATGGAAAATTTGGTGTAGGATTTCAAATGTACCTTTTTGAAGATTTCCAAAGGATGTTAAACACCGATAGAACTCTACTTTTGATTTACTACTTGTTGTTACCGAATATAAAGCAGCTGTAAATGATTTTTGTATCGCAAAAAAATATTCCAAATTTTGAAATGACTCCCACCGATTGGTTTTATGCCGAATCTTTGTTGAAATTTTTAGAACCTTTTAAAACCGCAACTTTAAAATTTTCAAAATCATATGAATCTAATTCTAGTAGCATTTTTATTTCAATAGTTACTATGATGCAAACATTTAACGAAATGTTAAATGATGCTTTTGTTGGTGATATTGTAAAACCTGCATACAAATTTTTTTTGAAGTATTTTAATCCTCCGCCTATAATGTTTTGTGTTGCTACCGTTATGGATCCTCGTATCAAATTAGAAGGTACGAAGAGTTTGATTGAAATGTTTTTTGCATTACTTGGGGAAAATGTAGAAATAGAAATTGATTGCACTTTTTTTTAGTTAAATTTGAATCTACATTAAATAACTTGTATGATTATTACGATAGATCTTTTGCTTCTAGTAGTACAACTTCTGTAGTTAGTTCTTCTTCTACTACTTCCAAAGGTAAGGGTAAGAGTAAATTTGATGATAGAACATTTAATTTACTTGTCCAAATTCAATCAAAAAAACGAGGACTAATCAACCAAATAAATTACATTGGTATAATCAATAAGATTCTGAGTCTTTTACTTCTTCACTAGATATTTTACAACGGTGAAAAGACCATAAACACACTTATAGTATTCTTAAATATATGGCTAAAGATCTACTAACTCCTCCCGTTTCTACAGTTACTTCTGAAAGTGCATTTTCTTCAAGTGGCAGGATTCTAACTGATTACAGGAATTGTTTGAAGTTCGACTCGTTAGAGATGCTCATTTGCACAGAAGACTGGCTGAAGGCTGAAGATAGGACACAAGGGAAAGTATTATCTACGTCCACAAGTGGGAGCAACTTGCTGGAAGAAGAAGAACAACAACAACAACAGCAACAACAACAACAGCAACCAAAATGAAGAACTCAAGACCAACAACAACAAGTCAACAACAACAAATTGAAGGCCATCAACTTGAAGACAACTGTAAATAGATAAAAAAAATTGTATTAAATCTTTGCTTGTTATTTCAAATTAGAAAAATTGAAGTAAACTGAAATTGTATATAAGAAATATGTTAGTGTATAAAACAAATTTGTGAATTCTTTATTTCTTATTAGAAATTGTGAAACTTGTATAACTTGAAATCATATGAATAATATTTCAATATTTTTTGGCAATTTCACTCTTTCAACCTTATTATTATTATTATGATTTTTAATGTTTATTATTATTATTTTTATTATTATTATTATTATTATTATTATTATTATTATTATTATTTTAAGTTTAAAAAAAAATAATAACCTATCTAAATGGGCCAATCCGCGACCTGACCCGAACCGAACCGACCCGGGTTGGACCCGAAAGGATTCACGGGTTGGGCGGGTCGCCATTTTCACTTTTCGACCTGGCTCGGTTAAGCCACCAACCCGACCTGAACCCGCCCAAGTCAACATCCAACCCGGGCGAGTCCGGCCCGGCCGGGCCCGTTCGACCCGAATGCCATGCCTATTCTTCGATCTCAGGCATCCGATCATCACATCTTGATCGCTATCTTGATCATTGAGATCCGTGTTTTTGTTTGTGAATGTGATTGTGATCGTGTGTCCGTGTTTGGTTCGTTCGTTCGTTGAGTTCATGCCCGGGATCCGCTCCCGTTATTCTTATTCTTGCTCCGTTCTCGTCATCGGCTATAAGGCAAGTAACTTGTATTCTTTTTGTTTTGTAATACATGTACTAAATACCACATGTAGTGTAGGTTTGTTCTAGAGACAATTCTTGTGCAAAATCCCTGTTATATCTTGTCCCTATTATGTTGAACCGCCCGTAGTTGTCTCATTACACACATGATATGAAATAACTTAGAGATGACCACTTCTTGATGTGTACGTGCATGTTGTTCGTATGATGTCGTATGCTTGCTTGTGTTAATCATAGTATAACTTGTTGTAGACTTGTAAAACACCCTATATCATGTTGCTTGGATATCTAGTATACCCTATTTCATATTTGGTTATGATTTGGATGTGTTTCATATGATCTAGTTGATTTTATGCTTGAAGAAGATTTCAGTTTTGTTGTACCCCGTTTTTGTTCAGTATTTTAGATCGTATTAAGATCAGTATACGAAAATTATTTTTGAATATGAATTATAAAGAATTTTGTGTACTTTCCAGAATTTCTGACAGACCTCAAGTTATTACTGTTTTACTACAGATATGTTTAAAAATTCCAGTTTCCATTTTATATGAATTCTATCTGGTTAATTATGTTTCTACTGATGTTAAAGATAATATTTTGATCCAATATTTCTCTGAGTATAACTAGACTTGATTGGTATTAACCTCTAGTTTTTGTGGATTTAATTGATGACATTTATGAACTATTCTATGCTTGCAAACAACTACTATACATGCAGAATTTTCATACTGTTCAGTAACGATACATAATTTCAACCCGATTCTAATTGCTTTTTACAAAAACTTTGTGAATATGAAATGTAGCCTACTATATCTATTTTATCACCCTTTTGACGGATCTGGATTTCAACTTATGTTTTGTAAGATATTTCTATTTTAGTACTGCTGTATTTATGATTTCAGATTTACAAAACTGCTGTATCTTGCTACTTGCCGATTTTACTTGACTATTCTATCCATATTAGAAAATTATGAAACTTTATTTTCTGATACTAAACATACTAGGGAATACCCAAGATTTTTCTTGATTTTAATCAGTAAGTTTTGATACCGTTTTTCTGTTTATGAATACAAACCTCTGATTTATGGATGAACATGTTTTCTGGATACAAATATATTTTGAGACTTGTTTTTGTGAAATACCATATGACTTATATATATTTGCTGGATTCGGACGAGAGTCTATTTTCCAAATTCTTTGACGGATCTAGGTTTGTATGTTTGTGACAACGGAAATCCCAGATTTGGTGCAGTACTGTCTTGTTGTCCTGAACTAGAATTTTTGTTATCCTACTCTTTTATGTGTTGTCTTTCACCCGTACATGTTTATCTTTCAACCTGAACCTGTTACTTATTCATGTCATATTATTCTTGCTCTGTTTTGTGCACGTATATGCCTGTTTAATAATAATAACAAGTAACCAAGTCGGGGTTAAGGGAAACACCTTAGTAGTGGACAATATAGGTATGTGTACTCAGAAAGGGACTCGTGGTCCCATTACTTGTTGCCATGTTTCATGATTACATGATTCATGCTTGTTATTACTATATGCCTCCATGTTTCATAATTACATGATTCATGCTTGTTATTACTTGTCGCCATGTTTCATGATTATATGATTCATGCTTTGTTATTACTTGCTGCCATATTTCATGATTATATAATTCATGCTTGTTATTACTTGCCGCCATGTTTCATGATTACATGATTCATGCTTGTTACTATTACTTGATGGAACGAGTTCACGATTACGTGATTCGTGCCTGTTACTTGTTACTTGACTTGACGCCTGAGTATACGGCCCTATAGAAACCCACCACTAGGCCTAAACAAAATTTGTATGAAGAAGCAATTATGTGGTAAAAATCTGGAACGCATGAAGTGCTACCTAGATAGTAATAATACAAGACTTGACATAACATGAGACCTGTTATATGCTTACCTGATACATGATTACCTATACATGCTACTTGACACCTGTTACATGTTTACTTGCTTGCATGATGTCTGTTACCTGTCATATGTTATATACACCTGTTATCTCACCACCTGATTCTATTCATGATTCATGCTTGTTGTTCTATTTTGTTGCCATGTCTATTTCATGCTATGTTGATTCTTTTTCTTGTACTTGTGCCTGCAATACAAGCGGCTCGTAACTTGCATTGACGAGCATTTTGTTTTCTTTTCCTCTTCCCGCAATTTGCTAAATTGCAGATCATGGAGATCAGTTACCTGATGGAGTAGGTGATCTGAGATTCTAGTCCTGGAGTTCTTGCTATAATTTAATTTCCTGCTATTTTTGAATAAATGTATCTATTACTTGGATTATTTTGTATTGGGCAATGTGACCCAGGATTATTGACTTGTTCAGATCTGGTTTATCTGAGATTATTAAATTTTATTTCAAGTAAATTCCTGTTGATATATTGATTCATATATGCATGCGTGGTTGACTTCTCTTGCTTCCTACTCTATTATTCTTGTGCTTGTTGTAAAGATCCTTACAGCTTATGGATGATGAAAATCATTCGCTGGACTTAGTCACGTATTTGTATTCCATATTTGTTTTTGGAAAGCGGGGCATGACAGGACATCCAATGTGGAGTGTTGTAAATACATGATAGTGGATGACCACAATAAACACTCATTTATATCCATCATATAAAGAATTTTGTAACATAATCTCCAATGAGAGTTTTGTAACATATGCTGTAAATAATATGATTATTTAGATTATAATTATTGTATTCAATTACCTATACATGTAAGCTATAAATAGAGGCTTATGAACATGAATGAGATAGTTTTGATATTACAATTTTCTCTTTTCTCTTAACACTTTATAATAGAAATGATATATAAATAAAATAAAATAAACCTCATTTCTCATCCCGGCCCAATGTCACAACAGAAATATCTAAAGCTAACTAACAAGCCCAAACCCGATACTCAACTCTCTTCCTCTTCTTCTTCTTCTTCTCTTCTAAAAAAACCCAAATCCCGCTCCCTCTTCGTTTCTCAAGGTTGTTTTGAAGCTTCAACTGGTAACGCTTTCTTTTCCCTCAGAACTCTATATTCATCTTCTTTTGTTAGATATTATAGTCCCACATTGGGTATTTGGCTAGTTTTGTATTTGGTTCCTTATATATATAGGAGATATTGTACTTAGTTATTTTTCAGTTCAATATTCAGTATTGTTTTCATCTCTCTGATTTATCTTAACATGGTATCAAAGCCAATTACTCAAATTTTCTTCTCTAAAATTTTTCCATCCAAGAATCCTCAAATTCTCAAATTCTCAAAAAAAAATAAAAAAAAATATCAAACGCCGAAACGTCAGCATCATCGTCTTCTCCGTCAACCATCAGATCTACAACACCCACCAAACCTCTCCTTCCTGTCTTCTTCTTCATCTTGTGGTGCTGAAACCCACCAGATCTAAAACATCGTCTTCATCTTCCGGCACCCTATCACCGTCTTCTCCGTCGATCTGCCACCTCACCACTTGACTACACCCCATCATCGTCTTCTCCGTCGAGTTGCCACCTCATCGCTCGACTACCCCCTGTTCCCCTCTTCCAGTCATGGCCACCGAACCTCGAGGCTGCACTCATCCACATCCCGCTCGTTAACTAGCCGCCCCTTTCCTAGACCACCGCCAATCCCCCCCCAACCTCCACTGTCTCCCACCTCAAACCCTAACCCATTAGCCTCTCCTCTTGTAAACCCATTACCCGAAAACTCACGGTTTTGAGTGTTTCAAAAAAAAGAAAAAGAAAAAGAAAAAGAAAAAGAAAAAGGAAAAAAAGGAAAAAAAATATCAAAAAAATAAAAAATAAAAAATTACAGGTACTACTACTACTTGATGGAATCTCAGTCTCTTCCACATATTTTTGCCTCCACCGACTTCCCCGCTGCAACCTCCTCACGTTCCCTCGCGCTCCCATCTCGTTCCTCCTCCATATCTAAATAGCAGCAGCGCCACCTTCAGTCTGCCTCCAGCCTTCTACCTTCTCCCAGCATCATTACTCACCCTACCCCACCTCTACTTCTACCACCGATAGCACCGTCCTGCTCCCTACCCCGATCCAGATACTAGCAGCATCTTCCTTCTCATTTTGCTCTCAGTCACAGCAGTACTAGTCTTATTTCTCCTCGCAATGCTTCTTTCCTTACATCCTCGGCCATGTACGTCACTCCAGCTTTGTCGTCACCTGCTGATTGGGCTAATCTTCAGCAATGCCTCACTCAGCTGGAACTACAGCTCATGGGTTAGTCTATCAATGTCGGCTCCTCTGCTCCTGCATTCTCTGCCACTCCTGGTATGAAATCGTTCGGAATTTTAGATTCTGGTGCATCACATCATCTCACTAGTAATCAGACACTTTTCACCACCTGCACAGCACTTCCCTTTAACTCTCCATCTCCACACATAGTTGATGGCTCATCACTTCTTGTTACACACTCAGGAGAAATTAGCTCTCATACTCTCATATTACCATATGTTCATTATGCTCCTCATCTATCCATAAACCTTATTTCTATTAGTGCGTTATGCGATAGTGGTCTTGTCGTTACTTTTGACTCTTCGGGTTGTTCTATTACTGATTCATGCACCGGTAAGGAGTTGGGCGTGCTAGTCATCAGGATCGTCTATATCATCTAGATTTCCTTCATGCACATCACTCTCCTTCTAGTTTTGCCGGTATTGTTTCCTCTTATGTTGATCTGTGGCACAGACATTTAGGTCATATTAGTACGTCTCAACTCCAGACTTTAGCTCGTAATGGTGCCCTTGGTTCTCTTACTTTTCAACATTTATCTGATTATCAGGGTTGTCATTTGGCCAAGAATATTGCACTACCCTTTAGTCACAAAAGCACTTCTCAAACCACCCATCATTTTCAACTTGTTCATTCTGACATATGGGGACCCTCTCCTGTACCTTCGTGGAAAGGATATCTCTATTATGTTGCCTTCATCATGACTGTACTAGACATACATGAGTTTTTCTTATGCGTCAGCAATCAGAGATACCTGATATTTATCGGTTCTTTACAACTATGATTCACACTCAGTTTGGTGTGCGCATTAAGAATTTCTGCTCGGACGGTGCTCGTGAGTACACTTTCACCACTATGAGATCGATCTTTCAGTCTCATGGCACTCTTTTTTAGCAATCATGCCCTCACACACATGAGCAGAATGGTGTAGCTGAACGCAAGCATCGTCACATCCTTGAGACGACTCGCGCTCTTTTACTCTCCTCTTCCGCTCCATGTTCTTTCTTGGCTGAAGCTGTCATGGCCTCTGTTAGTCTTATTAATATTCTGCATCAGCCCTAGCTGGTACAACGCCTTATGAGGCTCTTTATCACTCACCTTCTGAATACAGTATGCTCCGTACCTTTGGGTGCACCTGTTACATCCTTCTCCTTCCTACTGAGCGCACGAAGCTCTCCGCTCGTGCTGCTAAATGCGTTCACCTAGGTCTCTGTCCCGAACACAAAGGTTATCATTGTTTTGATCCATCGGTTGGTCCTGTCCGTATTTCTCGACATGTATCCTTTGTGGAAGACTCTCCTTACTACCTAACCCCCCTTGGAGGATGCTAGATTTCTCGATTCCTCTTTTGTTGCTAACTCCCCGACCTCATCTTCCCACATTACTTTTGATCCCACTCCTCTGGTTCCATTCACATCTCCTACTGTCCTTACTCCTATTGTCCCCCCTAATGAAACACCACCTGCATCCCCACAGCTTCCAGCACCCACCCCACCTACTTCCCCACTAACACATGCACCCACTCCACTGCCCTCACCCCCACACCCTGTCAGTCCACCATGGCTTCGTCAGTCTACACGTTCCACTTCTGGTATTCCTCCGGCACGTTATACACCTGATGCCACTGGTCTTTGTGACCAGTTTGGTTTTGCCACCCTAGCTTCTTACTCACCACAGTTTAATGCATTACTCACTGCTATACACTCTACACGTGAGCCCAGAACCTATCAGGACGTAATTTAATATCCCGAGTGGAGGAAAGCTATTGCAGAGGAATTCAGTGCATTTGATCAGACTGACACTTGGGATGTCGTTCCTCTACCATAGGGCGTTCAACCTATTAGTTGCAAGTGGATCTTCAAGGTCAAATATCAACCTGATGGATCTATTGTGCGGCATAAGGCCCGTCTAGTAGCCCGAGGATTTACTCAGGAGCAGGACATTGATAATGATGAGATATTTGCTCCCGTTTCACAAATGACTACTGTTCGCACTCTTCTTGCTGTTACAGCCATCCGTCAATGGTCGTCATACCAGATGGACGTGAAGAATGCTTTTCTTCATGGTACCTTATCTGAGGTTGTTTATATGGATCCTCCTCCTGGCCTCCTACTCCTCATCGTCATGTTTGCCGGCTGCGTCGGGCTATATATGGTTTGAAGTAGGCCCCTCGAGCCTGGTTTGAGTGTTTTTGCCTTGTCATCACCAAGGCTAGTTTTAGTCAGAGTTCTCAGGACCATTCTATGTTTATGCAGTCATCACCGCAGGGGAGGGTACTTCTACTACCTTATGATGATGTTATGATTATTACTGGGGATAACTCTGCAGGCATTACATCCACCCAAAAATACCTTCATCAGCAATTCTATATGAAAGACTTTGGCAGACTACGTTATTTTCTGGGTCTAGAGATTGCTCATGGATCTCGAGGGATACTCATCTCTCAACAGAAATACACATCAGATATTATCTCCGCTGCATGCCTCTCTGACAGTCGATCAGTCGATACACCCTTAGAGCTTCATGTGAAAATTCATCCTACTGATGGTGAGCTCCTTCCTGATCCCACTAGATACAGATAGATTGTTAGACAGCTTGTCTACTTATGCATGACCAGGCCCGATATTGCTCACGCAGTCAGTGTTGTTAGTCAGTTTGTTTCTACTCCTACGTCAGTTCACTACGGTGCTCTTCTTCGGATTCTCAGATATCTTTAGGATATTATTATTTGCTCATTATTCATGCCTGCTACATCCAAACTAGCGCTGAGTGCATATTCTGATTCAGATTGGGCAGGTGATCCTATTACCAGACGGTCTACAACCGGTTTCTGTCTATTTCTTGGTGATTCGCTGATCTCATGGCGAAGTAAGAACTAAAAAACAGGCAGTTGTTGCATGTTCCTCGACCAAAGCTGAGTAGAGAGCAATAACGGCTAGTACTAGAGAGATTGTTCATGTTCGTTGGTTGTTATCAGATATGGGTGTCACTCTTTTAGGAGCTACTCTTCTTCATTGTGATAACCGGAGTGCACTACACATTGCAAGCAACCTGGTCTTCCATGAGAGAAAGAAGCATATAGAGATTGATTGTCATTATGTTCGTGAGCGCTTTGAAGTAGGGACCATTTCACTTCATTCTCTTACAACGTCACAGCAGACGGCAGACTTCTTCACCAAATCTCATACTATTCAGAGATTTCGATATTTAGTGGGCAAACTCACATTGTTTGACCCACCGTGAGTTTGAGAGGGAGCGTTAGATATTATAGTCTCACATTGGGTATTTGGCTAGTTTTGTATTTGGTTCCTCCTATATATAGGAGATATTGTACTTAGTATTTTCTCAATTCAATATTCATTATTGTTTTCATCTCTGATTTATCTTAACACTTTTCATACATTTTGATATTCGCGTGTAATTTTTTCTCCAACTTTTTAAATTAACAACAGTAATAATTCATGGACTCTTATTTGTTGATATTACACTAGTTCATGTTGTGTCTCATTGGTCTAATAGTCAATACTGTATGTGTGTGTTGACTAATGCACTTAAAAATCATGATTAAGAGAAAAGTACATGCAAAATTCTATATCGATACAGAAATGATTTATTAACAAAGGCCTAAAATTCATTACGTACATAACTATAGGAGTTATAGATACCGGAAACCAAAAAAAAACCGAATAAAAACAAATTCGAGATGTGTGCTCACTGTTGATGCAGGAGCGACTGGTAAACTGGATGGTATTAAATTATTATTTCGTTGAAAATAATAATTAGCTGATGGATAATTTTCATGGAGTTTAGAGATTTTAATATATTATTATGGTTTTTTTATTTCTTTATTTTTTTTTATTGGAAGATAAAGATGCCCTGTTTGTGATCAAAGTTAAAGTTAACTTTAGGAAACTATGGTTATCTCCCTTGTTTTAAAATATAACAGTTATCCTAACTTTGACGGGTTTGGTATCCATTTTGGAGTTCAGATTACTGCAGTTATCTAGGCTCCACTCTAATCTTTTTTTTCTTAAAGGTACACTAACTTTAGTTACCATCTAACTCCACTCTAACATCTTTCTTTCTCCCCTATCAAGTGCAAAACTTTGGGTCTCCCTAAACACCAAGTTGAATTTTTTCCCAAACTGTCCCACTTTTTGAAAGTTTTTTTCCAAACTGGCATACTTTTTAAAAAAAATTTCAAAACGCCCTACTCGATTTCTGAAAAAGCGAGTTTGGCTAAATCCTCATCGTTTTTTTGGAAAGCGAGTCTTAGGTTTTGGTTTTGCACCTGCCTACACTCGCTTTCTTAAAAAGCGAGGGGGATTTAGCCAAACTCGCTTTTTGAAAAAGCGAGTGTCAATTGGGTCTTAAGCCCCCACGCTCGAAATCAGATCTCACTTTCTCTTTTATTCTCTCTATCTTCTTCCTCCTTTTCTAACCCTGAAACCCTAACCCATCTTAGTTGTGGTCTAATTTCGGCCATTAACCCACCACAATACGTCGATTCACTCATAAAATCATCATATTTCTCATCTTCTTTCGATTTTCCACTTTGAATTTGGGGGTGCTTCGAATTTGGGGGTAAAGCTTGCGGTGGAGTGCTTCGAATTTGGAGGTAAATCATGCGGTGGAGGTGTAGTGCTTTGAATTTGGGGGTAAAGCTTGCGGTGGAGGTGTAGTGCTTCGAATTTGGGGGTAAAGCTTGCGGTATATTTATGAAACTCTTGTTTTTTTAATGTTGTATATATATATATATATGTAGATATATGTAGGTAAAAGTTTGGGATAAAAATTGGATATATGTCGAATTTGGGGGTAAAAATTTGATATATGTAGATATATGTAGGTTATATATTCTGGGGTAAAAATTGGATATATGTAGATATATGTAGGTTATATATTTGGGGGTAAAAATTGGATATATGTAGATATATGGATATATGTAGATATTAGTATAATTAAAAACGATTGTTTTTAGTTATAGTATACTCTCTTTTATTATAAATGGCACGCACGATGGGGAATGTGGAGGAAGGATCGAGTAGTAGACCTCTTCGCGGCGATGGACCACGTACTTCTTTTGGCTCACCTTCTCGTGGTGGACGTGGTGGTCGTCGTGGTGGTACCGAGCGTACTAATGTAAGTGAATAATTGTTTACATTCGACTTGCTTTCACAGAAAGCGATGAGCTTTTTATTAGACTCGCTTTCCGAAAAAGCGAGTATAGGCTTCGAAAATGACATCTTCATATTTGCTTACAATACTCTTCAACCAAATCATACATAACCAAATCTCAACACGCAACAATCAAACTCATACATAACAAAGTGAGATTAATGCTTCTTCAAAATTAAACTCCTACAAATTAGTACAAATACAAAGTCCAAATTACATAGTACAATTACAAACATGGTACAATTAAATGTTTTGAGATCCTCTATTAATACATCGTCGCTTATTGTGTCCATGCAACCCACATTTCGAATATTTCATTCCCGTACCCCTACTAGACCTATCTCTCACATCCATGTCGTTGCAAATTCTCATAGATCTAGGCCTGCCTTTCTTTGAACGTCGCAAACTAGCATCAGGTACGAGTCGTGGTCCATTAAAAGTAGGCCAATATGCTGGATCTAGAGTAGGATGAAAGAGGGGAGCCCATGTTTGTGCTAATGAAGTAACAAGGTAAAAGTTATTAACAAAAGGCTTGTGATCGATTGCACAATATGCACAAGCTGTCAATACATGAGAACATGGAATATGATATAGTAGAAATTTCATACATGTGCATGTTTTGGTACCCAAGTTAACAGTGTGCAAGTTCCCACCCTTCCTTTCTCCACTTACCAAGCGTAGACCCGTTTTGACGGAAAAAACTCCAGGTTGATGATGAAACATTGTAACCTCATGTCGGTTGCTCTCTCACGGCGACTATCGATCAATTCATGTACTCTTCGAGCAAAAATCTTCCTTCCGATAAAAGCTTATTGGCTTCCTGTCGACGAGTAGTAAAGTAAGAGTTTAGATAATAAAAGATCATCTCCACAATCGCAGTTACCGGTAAACTACGGAAACCTTTCAAGACTGAATTGAAGACTTCTGATAGGTTCGTAGTCATTATGCCGTATCTTCGACCTTCATTTGCATAAAATGCCCATTTCTCAACCGGTTTCTCTTTCAACCAATTAGCCGCCTCGACATTGACGGTTCCCAGTTCAGCTAGTTTGGTCCTGAACTTTTTTGGTTGGTTTTGACACGGTATAATTTTGGCCTTTTTGCGCAATGTCTTGCTAACAAATTTACTAAAGAAATTTGTAGCGAAATGATGCATACAATAACGATGATATGCATTAGGTTTGTTTCAAGCTCCATTTTGCAATTCAATAGCAGACAAAATACCAGTATGACGATCAGAGATAACATACAACTCAGTATGATCGGTGACAAAATACCGAATGCTACTCATGAACCATGTCCACGTATTTATACTCTCTCCATCAACTAATGCAAATACAAATGGAAATAAGCAATCATTTGCATCCAGAGAAACAACAATTAATAAACAGCCCTTGTACTTGCCGTACAAGTGAGTTCCATCAACACTAATAACAGGTCTGCAAGACTTGAAACCTTCAATCGAAGGATCAAATGCCCAAAATACTCCTTTGAATGTTTCCTCGATAGGACTAGACTGATATTTATCCCAATGGACAACGGTTCCTGGATTTGCTGCTTGTATTGCTGATAGTAGAAAAGCAAACTTCGTGTATGCTTCTTCGAAGGTACCGAACAACCTCTTAATTGCCTTTTGTTTTGCAATCCAAGCTTTCTTATATGAAATCTGATAATTATATTGTACTTTCACTATCTCAATAATGGACCGTGGTGTTAAACCTATCTCAGACTTCACCACACTCATAATTAAATTGCAAACAAGGTTAGAATCAACTTTACAGTTGTCCTGATTCAACGTGGGATTCGTACAAGTATGAGGCCCAACTATATTCTTTACCACGAAATTTGTTCCGCCTTTTGGAACAATTGCTCGTAATCTCCAAGGGCTTCCACCATCACTTACTACTGAGGAACTTTGCACCATCTCCTCAATTGTACGTTTTCTAGTTGCTATTTACATTTAACAAAGTACAATAATGGTGAAGATTTCAATGTGACGAATTCACGATGTTTCTTGATAGAATACAGCTTCACAGTATGCTGAATCGACTTTTTACTTACAATCTCCTGTCCAATGTACAATTCGTCTACATTGGATGAACCAGACGACTCATGTGGAATTTAATGTACTCTAGCACCTTCTGTCATCTCCTCGGTAACATGAGCATTAATATTGGCATAGCTATCAGCAGCTCTCACTTCATTAAAACTGTTGTTCTAGAATTGCTACATCATCATCTTCGTTCCCATCATCATTTTCTACACTCTCATCAACTTCATCGTCTGTTTCTTCCTCTTCTTCATCATCGTCTAATAAGTCGTTGTTAATGGTAGCATTTTGAAATAATTTAATAAAGTGTCATTTGGTACATAGTCATGAACCGGACTAGGTTGACGTGACAACTTAACTTCTGTAGAATCCGGATTTGTTGTATTTGTGAAGGTGTCTTCTTGTTGTGGGGACAATGGGATTGCTTGTGAAGTTTGAACGGGATTAAACCTCATCTACTGTGTCGGTACTACCCGTACGAAGCTTGAACTAGGAATATCATTTGGCTGAGCATTCAAAATTTGGATTTGCTGAATATATAACTCTAATGCAGACCAAGTATATTTGGATCAAGTGTCCTAGCAATCATTGACTTCTTAGCATTATCAGTAGAAATGGGCACTGTCATAAAATACTGACCATCTCCTCTTCCTAATGCGTATCGAGCTAAAATTTTCATATTCCATTGATCCCTATCATAATTAGTAATGTCATAAATTTTCTCAACTAATTCTGCCAATAT
The DNA here is from genome assembly GCA_017893485.1 of Hemerocallis citrina. Lineage (NCBI taxonomy): Eukaryota > Viridiplantae > Streptophyta > Magnoliopsida > Asparagales > Asphodelaceae > Hemerocallis > Hemerocallis citrina. The sequence goes on from CM030367.1 coordinate 138,865,393, forward strand.
AATGGTACGAGGTGTCCAAACTATTTCAGGATCCACCGCATTATAACAACAACAATGTCATAAATTTTCTCAACTAATTCTGCCAATATAATGGTACGAGGTGTCCAAACTATTTCAGGATCCACCGCATTATAACAACAACCAATCTTTGGATCACGAATTATTTCAGCACCAAAGTATAACCAAATAGGAATATCGTAATCCATACCTACGTATATTTATACGAATATACGAGTTATTATCTACCAAAAAAATAAAACCTATGAAAATGTACAAAATAATAGGCCAATATGCATTATACCTTCACAAGTTTATTCGAAAGGATATAGTCGTAGATATTTGGATAGAAGAGTTGAAGTTGCTATCCTCTTCAAGTTTATCAAAATTTCAAATTTTGGATGTTTTTGAAGATGGGTTTAGAGTTTTCAGAGCGATTTTATGGGTTAATTGACGAATTTTTGTGGTTATTGGATGAAAATGAGATGAAAGATGGGTTAGGGTTTCGGGGTTAGAAGAGGAGGAGGAAGATAGAGAGAATAAAAGAGAAAGTGAGATTTGATTTCGAGCGTGGGGGCTTAAGACCCAATCGACACTCGCTTTTTAAAAAGCGAGTTTGGCTAAATCTCCCTCGTTTTTTGAGAAAGCGAGTGTAGGCAGGTGCAAAACCAAAACCTAAGACTCGCTTTCCGAAAAAGCCAAACTCGCTTTTTCATAAAGCGAGTAGGGCATTTTGGAAATTTTTTTTTAAAAAATAAGGCAGTTTTGGAAAAACTTTTAAAAATTGGGACAGTTTGGCAAAAAATTCCACGAAGTTTAAGTTGAAGTTTAAGTTAATTTTACGTTGGAGGTAAAGGGATAGTAACTAAAGTTAGTGTACCTTTATTACCTCATAACTAAAGTTATCATAACTTTGTTTCCCGAACTGGGCCTTATGAGTTTTTTGTAGTTTGGATTCTTTGGAAAATTGGCATGTCACTAGTAAAAAAAGGAAGTTTGCTGAATAAGGTAAATAAGGTAAATAATTATTTTGTATTTTTGCTAAGTTTTTTGTAGGTTGGAGGTAAAAGGAAGTTTGCTGAATAAGTCTTGTTTTATCCTTTGGTGAATATATATATATATAGAGAGAGAGAGAGAGAGAGAAAGGTTCAGGTGAGAACCATTCCCTGGGGTGAGAACCTAAGGGCCTATCCTAGCCATTCATCTGTGTAATCTTAACGGTCAAGATTTTTTAAAATTAAACAATAAGATTAATTAATTTCTGCATTAAGATGTCAATCCCTTTAATTAAGGGATGAGGACCGCGTAATCCCTTTAATTAAGGGATGGGGACCGCGTAATAATTAATAGCAATTGATAGTATCTGCAGAATCGATATAGACTCATTTTGAACATAATTAAGAAATCTTGGCCCTTGAAACTCAATTTTACACGTTGTGATTGGTTTATTTATTTTCATGATCATTATGACTGCAAATTGTATTCCACAATAAGAATATTTTTGATATTTACAAACTTACATCATCATTACTTTAATTTTAAATAGCAACTGTAATAACTATAAATAGCAACTGCAATAACTATAAATAGCAACTGTAATAACTATAAATAGCAACTGAAATAATTATACAGCAATACCTGACCACTTAAACAGCAACTTTAATAATTATAAATAGCAACTGTAATAAACAGTAACTGTATGGAACAAAATGGTGAATGATTCTGCAGTTGCTATTAATTTGGGAATAAATATTTTCAATTCAAAAATAGCAACTGCATAGAAACTCAAATCAAAATAGCAACTGCATAGCAATTAATTAGCAATTGCATAGCAACTGCATAGTAATTAATTAGAAACTCAATATTTCAAGTAAATAGCAACTGCATAGCAATTAATTAGCAACTGCATAGCAACTACAGAGAAACTTATGTTGTTTATTTCGAACTTAAACAGCAACTGTAATAATTATAAATAGTAACTGTAATAAACAGTAACTGCATCTGTAATAACTATAAATAGCAACTGTAATAACTATAAATAGTAACTGTAATAACTATAAATAGCAACTGAAATAATTATACAGCAATACCTGACCACTTAAGCAGCAACTGTAATAATTATAAATAGCAACTGTAATAAACAGTAACTGTATGGAACGAAATGGTGAATGATTCTGCAGTTGCTATTAATTTGGGAATAAATATTTTCAATTCAAAAATAGCAACTGCATAGAAACTCAAAACAAAATAGCAACTGTAATAATTATACAGCAGTTGCTATTTTGTTATGACCGCGTAAATAGCAACTGTAATAATTATAAATAGCAACTGTAATAAACAGTAACTGTAAGGAACGAAATGGTGAATGATTCTGCAGTTGCTATTAATTTGGGAAACAAAATCTTCTCCAATATTTTACGGGAATAAATTATTTATCTCTCCAGTTTGTTTAAATTTGCCTTAACCGTCGCACACAAAAAAAGGCAATTTATAATTATTCCTTTTATTACGCGGTCCCCATCCCATAATTAAAGGGATTGACATCTTAATGCAAAAATTAATTAATCTTATTGTTTAATTTTAAAAAATCTTGACCGTTAAGATTACACAGATGAATGGCTGGGATAGGCCCTTAGGTTCTCACCCCAGGGTTGGTTCTCACCCGAACCGACCCCTATATATATATATATATATATATATATATATATATATATATATATATATATATATATATATATATATATATATATATATATATATATATATATATATATATATATACATACATATATATATCTATATATATATACATATATACATATATATATATATATATATATATATATATATATATATATGGATGGACGAGTGATCCAATGAGAAATCTTAAAATGAGATAATGAGATACATCAATAATGACCATTTGATATAATTAGATTGAGATGAATGGCTCTAATCCATTTGGTTTATTTCTACTAATCTATCAAAAGAAAAACCAAAAAAAAAAAAAAAAAAAAAAAAACCAAACAAAAATCAACTGTTATTTCATCTATATGATGAACAAACCAGAGGATGGTTTATTTCTACTAATCTATCAAAAGAAAAACAAAAAAAAACCAAACAGAAACCCAAACAAAAACGAACTGTTAGTTCATCTATATGATGAACAAACCAGAGGATTCCCTAACCTAAATTGCGCTAATTCTCAAACTGCCATAGCCGCGTTTCCGCGTCGCCATCGTCGTCGCGTCTGCACTGCCACCGTCTTCGCCGCGTCCGCTGCGCCCAGCCGCTGCGCCCAGTCGACCATCCCCCACCCCATCAGATCCTCCTACTTAAGTTTACTTTCAATTCTACCAACGTTAATATCCTATAACTAGAATTTTGTTTTATTACTCTTTTTCGTCGTTCTTTTTCATTACTCATAACTTGCTAATCTATACCTTAGCAAGTTATTGAGGAAGCTATTGAGGAAGCAAGTTATTGTAATGTTATTGAGGAAGCTATTGAACAAACCAGAGGGAATTTTACTTGACTAACTAGAGGGAATTTTACTGGACTTTGAATATGCTGGATCTGTAATTGTGTGTGCTCATAATTGTGTGTGCTTATAAATTGTAATCTGTACCTTAGCAAGTTATTAAGGAAGCTATTGAGGAAGCAAGTTATTGTAATGTTATTGAGGAAGCTATTGAACAAATGAGAGGGAATTTTACTCGACAAACCAAAGGGAATTTTACTGGACTTTGAATATGATGGATCTATAATTGTGTGTGCTCATAAATGTGTGTGCTCATAACTTGCTAATCTGTACCTTAGAAAGTTATTGAGGAAGCTATTGAGGAAGCAAGTTATTGTATTGTTATTGAGGAAGCTATTGAACAAACCAGAGGGAATTTTACTCGAAAAGCCTATATCCTGATTGAACTGTTTTGCCATCTGCCATCTATATTGATTTTGCATCTATTTCTCAAATTTTGTTTTACTGTTCACTCAACTTTTGAATCAATTTTTAGATGATCCTATTATGAAAACTTTGAAAACTTTGCAAAAAAAAAAAAATCTTTTCAATTTCAGGTGACCTCATTTCTATAGCGATTCAACTAGGTGGTTACTTTGATCTAGGTCCACCTAAACAATATGTAAATGGTTCTTGTGCTCGTCTCGATAAAGTTCGTCCGGATGAATTCTACATGAGTTCTAAATAATGGTGGAGTGTGAATATTTAGAACAGTATAGAGTCTTTTGTAAGATGCATGAAAATTCAGTGGGCGGTGGCTACAAACTTCTGAATACAAATGAGTCTTTGCATGAAGCTTTAACAGAACATCAAAACTGGACAAAACTTGTTCTATATATTGAACATCTAGAGGATGAACATGTGGTGACAGAAAGCACTGAGGAACTTGGGATAGGTATGAATAACATGCTTTGAAAATATGACATTTTTTTCTGTCAGTAATCTTCTAAATTTAATTTATGTTCGGTTTAATGCTTTTTGTTAAGGGCTTGAAACAATTCACACGAATGATGCATTTCTTGATGAAAGATCAACAAACATGAACTTTGGGGATACTAATAATGATAATGTCTCGGATTCAGATATGGATGCAGTTGAGGTTGGTTAGTGTAAAGAATTAATTTTCTTTATATACATGCAACAAATACAACAAAAAATATGTAATGATTTTCTTTTTTATTACTGTTGACTCATTAACTAACTAGTCTCAATTTTTTTTAATAGGCATGGAGTTCGTCTCCTAAAAAATTAAGAGAACATGACCATGGAGAATGGACACCAACTGTAGATGATATTAATCGGCCGAAACTTGGGATGAAGTTTGCATCATTAAAGGAGGGGAAACTTTTTACTATGCATATGGAAAGCTTGGAGGCTTTTCTGTTCGAAAAGCGAGCACAACTTTGGATAGGAACACAAAAGAATCGAGAATAAAATATTTTGTCTGCTCAAAACAAGGTGAAAGTACTGCAAAATAGTAGAAGGTGAAACTGTCGAGGAGCTTCCAGTGGGATCAAATGCAGGTAAAAAAAAGACGATGATCTGTTATTAGGGAGAATTGTATGGCTTTGATAAAATTTAAGAGAGTTGAAAATGACATGTGGGAGATTGTTAAGTTTATGAAGGTCATTGCCATGTTCTCACTAGTCCTCGTAGAAAACAATTTTTAACAATAAATTGAGGAGTATCATCGACACAGAAGTCCTTAACACAAATCTATGATGACGCTAATATCTCCACATCCCAATTAGTTACAGTTCTAAAGATTCAAGCTAACGGGTACGAAAATATGGGTTGAGATGAAAAAGACATCAGAAATCATAAAAGGAATGTAAGAAAGGCAATGAAAGAAACAAATGCGCAGATATTTCTAGATAATTTGCAAGAATGAAAAAAATCAATCTTTCATTTTTCTATGATTACAAGGTTGATAAAGAAATGAAGCTCACTCATGTATTTTGGGCTGATGGACTTTCAAGGAAAGCATACCACCTGTTTGGAGATGTAGTAGTTTTTGACACTACGTATGAAACAAACAAATATTCGATGATATATGTGCCGTTTACAGGTAGTAATTTATCTATTATATGAAATTATCTATTTTTATTATTATTTGCAATCCATATAAATGTTCAATATTAATTATTGTATTTGCACTTTTACAGGAGTTAATCATCATAGACGGTCAGTGAACTTTGGTGCCGGATTTTTGGCTAATGAGAAGTCAAAATCTTTTGTTTGGTTGTTTGAGAAATTCTTGGAAGCCATGGGGGGAAACAACCATTAGCATTCATTACAGATCAATGTCCATCAATTTGTAATGCTGTAAAAGATAAACTGGACAAAACAAAACATAGCTATTGCATGTGGCATATTCTCAATATGCTGTCGGGAAAGGTTGGATCTGAGTTGGCCTCTAACAAAAAATTTCAATAAGATTTTAAACATTGTGTTTATTCTTCTGAAACTATTGAGGAGTTCGAAATGCGGTGAAATGAAGTTATAACAACTTATCAGTTAGGGAACAATATGTGGCTGAAAATGATGCATGAATTAAGAGAACTATGGATACCAACATGTCACGCCCCGCTTCCTAAAAATATGGAATACGAGCACGTGACGAAGCCTAGTGAATGATTTTTACATCATCCATAAGCTGTAGGATCGACTCAGCATCATAACAAGAATATAACCAGATTTATATATAACCAAGCACGCATGAATAATTTATTAAGCAACAGAAAACAATTTAAACAAATAATAATATTCAAATAGTTCTCATGTCTGGATCAAGTGTAAACTCGGAAACAAGTCTTATACAGCATAAGAAATAAATACCTTAAGGAAAGCAATTATTTAAACAAGTCCTTGCTCCAAGCTAAGCCTAAAATGTCTGCTCGTCAATTCCAGCAGGTAGCTCGTCCCAAAGTCTGCTTAAAAAATATGAAAAAGGAAAACAGGGAAAAACAAGAGAAGATGCCCTTAGTGCAAGCTAGGACCACAAATAGTAAAAGCAAGTACAAGTATGGGGAACAGAAACTGGAATCAAGAATGTAACAGAATTATAATAAGTAGTGGGAACAACCAGGAACTAGCTAGCAAGAGGGGACTTCCTAGTAAACATGCTAGTTAACAACTGCTAATAGTAAAACATATGTCAGGTGAACCTGTAGGGGTAACTAACATCAAGTATCATGTTGCATGTATCAGGTTTCACGTATCAAGTTTCATGTTTCAAATCTCATGTATCATGTTTCATGTATCATATCATCAAGTATCAAGTAACAGGTGTCATGTTCAAGTTTCATGTTCAAGTCTTGTAGTTATTACTATCTAGGTAGCACGACATGCATCCATCTTTTTACTACATGGTTGCTACAGTCAAAACAATTGTGTTTAGACCTAGTAATGGAGTCTATAGGGCGGCGTACTCAGGTTTCAGGTATCAAGTATCAGGTATCAGGCAGGCACGGTTCATGAATACGAAATTAAATAACGGGTTCACGAAACGAGTTCATGAATACTAACAGGTTCAAGGACCACACAGTGGGTCCATGAATACAACAGGTTCATGAGCCAAGTAACTGGCTCCATGAATACATCAAGTGCAACAGGTTCATGAACCGAGTACTGGAAAACACGGGCCCCCTTCTGAGTACACTTACCTATATTGTCCACTACTATGGTCTTTCCCTTAAACCCCGGCTTGTTACATTTATTATTTTATCAAGCAAGCATACATGTGTGCGAAACAAATAAAGAAATCAGGGTCATGTACATGGAATGGCATAATGGAGGGTCGACATGAATAAATTATCCAGCTAAAATGTTCAGGCAGAATTTGTGTATATGTATTCTTACATATGAAATAGTGTTTAGGTAATGTAAATTAATTCTAAGAAAAATTGGAGATGTCCTATAGGGTGTCCAGCAACTACATATGAAATTTCAAGTCACATGCTTGCTGTTTACATAGCTAAAATTATTTCACAAGGTAAAGGTGTGCAGCAGTTTTGCAAATCTGTGTCTACCGACACAGCTGCAGTAAAACTGCCATAATTTCTAGACCGTAACTCCGAATTCAAAACTTTCAGAAGCTATTGATATCTACACATCCAGATCTACAATTTATATTCAGGGCTCGGACCCAGATTCAAATGATAAATGGGTCGAAACAGCAATGGAGATTCAGGACAGCAACTCGTAGAAATAACTTACTAGAGTAGGTTACATGGGAAAATGTCATTTGGCGTCTAAGTTATTATGTGGCATAAATACATGATAATGGAGGTCAAAACAACAAATAATAAATGTTTTTCAAGTTATAGGGTTGCCAGTTCGTCAAAAATTGAATGTGACATGTATCTACAAATTTAGGGCTCCTTAATTCATATGTCTATGTGCTCATGTGTTCAAGGGTAAAAGAGTCCAATAATTATAAATTAAATGCAAGGAAATTTTGTGACTCTTAGAATTGTCAATTTGGAGGTTCAATATTGATCTACAACGAATTTCAAGGAGGAGTCACAATCTAACTATTTGTAGTATTTCAAGGGTGCTTGTACTAGAACAATAAAATTGTACAAGGATACTTGCCTTAATTTGACGATGATTAGATCCACTTATTGTAGAAAATTGGGTTGAAAAATCCCGGAAGAAGTCCTCGAAAAGCACGTGTGAAAATCACCCGTAGATCGAGTTTTCCCCCACACCGGATCAACCCAGAACAGCGGATAGCGAATCGGATCGTCTGCGCCAAAACACGGGACAGCCAAACAAGCGAATCAGATCGTTCCCCCACAATGGATCTGGCCGAACAACAAACAGCGGATCTGGGATTCGCTGTGGACGAACACGGGACAGCGATCACGGGCGCGGATCTTGGCGCAATCCTACGGTCGAGATTTGATCCCGCCCTTCTTCGTTGTTCTTCTTCTTCTTCGTTCTTTCGATCGGAGGATAGCGAGGGAGTGGTGGCGACGCTGGCGATGGCTTCGAAGGCGAGGTGGCGTGACTGCGACACTGGCGGAGTGGCGAGTGTGACGGGAGGCGACGACGGTGGGTGTTCTCTGTTCGTGGGTTTGAGAGCAGGGGAGCGATCGGAGGAGTGGGTTGGCGGTTGTTGATGGCGAACGGAGGGATGACGAGGCGATGGGGGTTGGGTAATGGCGACTGGTTTGCGAGGTTGAAGGGACAATGGTTGAAGTGGTAATGGCGGAGAAGGATTGGGTCGGGAGTTGGGTGTGGCGAGTCGAAGGAGTTGGGGATGGCGAGATGGGTGGTGGTCGTTGAGACAAGGATGGAGGAGACGACGGTGGAGGCGAAGGTGACGGGGTGTAGAGGTATTGGGTTCGACGGTTTGGGTGAGCGGGAGGAAGGGGAGTTGCGATGGAGAAGGAAGAAGATGGGGAATTGGTTTCGGGTTGTTTGTTTTGGTTGGTTTTGTTTTGTTAAACAGGAGAGGGAGAGATGGAGTAACGGGAGGGAGAGAGAGAGTAATGGTAGGGTTTTAATAAAATAATATTTAAAGTTGTGGGTAGTTAGAGAAAGTGGGGATGTGGTTACGGGGATGTGGGAAGAGTGGGGAAAATTATATACGGGTGTGTGCATGGGTTTGTAGGTTTGGGTTTAGGGTAGAGTCCAATAGGAGGTGGGCTTGAGTTTGGGCCTTAATTAAATATAATAAACTCAGTAATAATGGTTGGGCTTCTAAGTTTTGGGCTCAGATTAAAAGTATAATAAAAATCAACATATAGAATTTGGCTTAAAATAACAATTAAACAATTGGGCTTCAGATTAATTTAATAAAATCAAGTACAAATTTGGGGCTTAGAATAAACAACTGGGTTACAGAATAATAGTTTAAATAAACTCAATTAAGTAAGAACAGTTATAAGATACTGATGATTTAAATACGGGAAAATACTTTAAAAAAAAATACTGTATTAATGAAAACAGGGGTTACACAACATTTTTCAAGAAAACTTTTTTGGCTGGAATGAGGACAACACAGCGCAACGAAAGTATGAAATCTTTTTTTAGTTACTTTGTTAGCCAGAGGAATAGTTTGGTGGAATTCCATACACGATTCGAGAGGGCATTGGAGCACCAACGACATAATGAATTGAAGGCTGATCATGATACAATTTATACCAGGCCAAAGATGAAAATAAAGAATTCAGTGGAGAAACAAATGAGTGAGATATACACACACGCTAACTTTTATCTATTTCGAGATGAGTTGCTTAAGAGTTGTGTCAATTGTGATACAAAAAAAATCGATGAGGTAGAAGATGTGTATTTTTACATTGTTCAAGAAAATAAGGAGAATAAGAAACTCAGATCAAGAGAAGTAGTTTATGTTCAAGCTACTAAGGTGGCATATTGTGATTGCAAAATGTTTGAGGGAGAGGGACTTCCTTGTCGGCATGTTCTTACTGTGTTAAAAATTGAATTTGTGGATGAGCTGTCTACTCACTATATTGTAAGGAGGTGGAAAAAACTTGCAACAAGTCCTTAAATATTCGATGTTGAAGGAAATGAGTTATGTGGAACTTCAAGTAACATAACTGGAATTAACTTATCATCATCGTGGGATTTGCTTTCAGAGTACATGCATCTTGCTGGCTATTCAAATGAGAGCATTTTACATGCTATGGAAAGAGGTAAAAATCTTAGAGATGAATTACTAAGAATGAAAGAAAATCTGGGTGCTAATTTGAATCATACGAAAAAGAAACATTTCACTGGGGGGGATCTTCCAACAACTTCAAATAATGACAATATTTACATACCGGATATTTCAAAGACGAAGAGAAGTGGGAAAAGATTAAAAGAAGGGAAAGAGAAGGCCATGGAACAACAAGAGAAGAATCTTAGACTTTGTAGAACATGCAACAAGTATGTTGGCCATGATAGTCGAAATTGTCCAAAAAAGAAAGCATCGTTTATTTGATTTTCTTTGGTAAGATAACTACATTTATTCGTATCTCATGTTCTGCATGTTTAGTTATAGCTTTCAACTAATTATACTTTTTTTTGTTACCAGTTCCGTATCACGCAAGAGCATGATGTGTGAAAGGAGGTTGCGGAGAAAATACTTTGTGTATGCTTAACAGGATTTATAGTTTCATTTTTTAAAAGTTCTATCTCATTCACTTTTAGGGTACATGAAGCAATTAATTTGGGCACCGTCTGCCTGTAGATCCAATAAATTGTATGTGGTCTTTCAAAAATCTGACTTTGTATTTGTATGTAATGAAAGTACTAGTTTTTTTAGAGTTTTTGTTTGTAGGAAATTAATAAATGACAAAATGAAGATTTCATTACAATATGATTATGAAGTTCATAGTAGCCCTTGTGCTTTAGTTATCTACACTCTACAGAACCATAGTTGAACCCATCTCTTTATGGGGAAAGGCTTATAAAGTTTGATGTGATTATGAAGTATCATTTTTTTTTTATGTTATTAGCTAACTTCAAAAAACTATGTGATCATCTTACTGACATTGTGTTCCCTCTACAATGGAACAACATTTCCAAAAAAGCAAGAAGAGAAAATTGACCCTATACTTGATTGGATGCAATCTGAATTTGGGTTCTGTTACCGCTAAATCTGGTGTGGGGGTAAACAGATAGAATTTGTGAGTTCTTGGAAAACCTGAATAGCAAACCTCTAACCCGTTCCACCGGAGTTTGACCATTGACTCCTGCCGTACACCTGCAAAAAGTGCGAGACACCGGGGTTGATCCCGGCGACGCACCCTCCGACGCTCAAGTCAGTAACCAGAAATGATTATGAAAGAGCGTTTAACTCATAAAAGATTGATTACCTCTTAATGGAGATGGATGGGGGGTATTTATAGGCATCTTAGGGACTAGATTAGGAATGTAATCCCCGTGATCTGATAAGGAATATAATCCCCGTAATCAGATAAGGAATGTAATTCCTAATCCCCCGTGAAAAGATAGATGTGAATCAGGGCCGTTGATTAGGATTAATCAGAGACCTTGATTTTATCTTGCTGGACTGGGTGTGTTTCGGGTTGGGACCCGTACCCAGTTGAGGTGGATCCGTTCGTGGGTTATTGGGTCGTGAAGAAAGACCCAGTTCCCATTTCAGACCCGTTAGTAGGTGAAATTACCGTTTTACCCCTGAGCTTTAAGATTCATGTCCGATGTGAACGGTCCCAATTTAATCATATTTTTAGCCATATCACGAGCCCCCCACTCCCGAAGACTGAGTTTGATCAGCCTTTGAGGAGTAGTTTTGTTGTTCTAATGGCGTACGGGATTTTATCGGTGTTCTTAAGGGAGTTTGGATCTTGCTCGGGGGTGTAACGGTGTTATTCTGGGCTTGTAAAATACCCAAAAAATATCCTCAGAATTTTCTGGATTTTTGGTGATTTTTTCAGATTTTTCTGAATTTTTTCTCATTTTTTTGAATTTTTTATTCATTTCCCGAATTAAATAATTAATTATCGAAAATATTAAATAATTATTTTAATTAAATAATTATATTTTTCAGAATTTAAAATAATTTTTCTGAATTTATAATTATTTTTAGAATTTTTATTTAATTTTTTTCGATTTTTAAACATTTTTTCGAATTTTTTAAATAATTAAAATAAATAAATAAATAAATAAATAAAATATTACCTGGACACGTGGCGCGATCGTGTGCGTTGATCACGATCAAGCGAGCGCGCATCGGGAGGAGGAAGAGGAGGCCATTTTTTGGTGTAACAGGGTCGGTTCCATGAATGCTCGGCAAAAAGCGGCGAAGTCCATGTGGACGCCACGTGGCAAGTCAAAGGTTGACCCTTTTTTTTTCCGCTGCTGTTCTTCCTTCTTTTTTCCTTCTTCTCTCTCGTCTTCGACTCGTCCCGTGCCCTTCCTTCGTCGTTACCTCAACGAAGAGAAAAGCTCGGCGGAGCTCATCGGAGAGGAACGGAGGCTCGAAGGGGTGAGGTCGGAGACTGAGGTGAAGGTGCAGCCTTGGTCGAGGAGCTCGAAGCTGGCGAAGAATCGATCGAGCTCTAGCGGGGAGGAGCTCGGTTGTGGGAGAGCTCGACGCAGTGGTGAGCTCGACGAAGGAGATGTTAGTCATGGCGGAGCTTGCTCGATGTGGGAGAGCTCGACGGAGCTTGGCTGCAATCGGAGCTCGCCACTGGAGCCGGAGCTCGGCAGTGGAGGCGTGGAGCTCGGCGCGAAGTCGTTCGGAGCTCATTATTCGAGCGTGGAAGGAGTTTTGGGTTCGAGCTCGGGAAGGGGATGAGCAGCGAACGAGGGGGTTCGCCGTTGGACGACTCTGACTGTGGCGAGCTCGGCGATTTGGAAGCTTCGGTGAAGATGGAGGAAAGGAGCTCGGCGGTGAATCTCGATGGAGCTCCTTATTGGAGTTGGAGGCTGACGAGGTCGAAGGTGACGAAGGTAGAGCTTGGCGACGGTGGAGGCGGAGCTCGGAGGCAGTTGGTGATGGGTCGAGAGTTGAGCTCGACTGTGGCGGTGGCGAGCTCGAAGCTTGGTTTCGGCGAGGAAACGTTGAAGCTCGTCACCTGTGCTGGAGCTCGGCGGCAGAGGAGTGGAGCTTCGGATGTGGCAAGTCGAGGTCGGCGATGGAGGAGAGGAGCTCGACGTCGGAGGAATGAGAGCTGCATGGGTTTTTTTTTTGCCCTCTCTCTCGTCTCCTTCTCCGACTCAAACTCCAAGCGAAGGGACAGAGCTTTGGTAGACCTTCGACTGGGGAGCTCGAGGTGGAGGAGAGCTCGTTTGGAGATGAGAATGAGACCCGAAGCTTGCTGGGGAGAGCTTCGACGAGGCGCTGCGGTCGAACTCGGCGAGGGGAGCTCGAAGGAGAGGAGCTTGGTGATCGTTTGCTGCGAACGTCGCGAGCATGGCGGTGGTTCGAGCTCGTCATCGCCGGAGGGGCTCGACGCCGAAGCGCTCGCCTGAACTTGCTTGAGCTCGGTGAGGAGTGGAGGTGACGCTCGGCTTTCGGATGAAGGTGACGAGGAGGTCGCTCGATGGGTTTGATGGAAGTAATGAGCTCGATGACGAGGGAGTGGAGCTCGGGAGCTTGGCGTGGCGAGGAGATGGCCGACGTTAGCGTCGTTGGCCATGGCAGAGCTCGTTGGAGGAGAGCTCAGTTTTTGGTACTCGCGACTGCGGAGGTGGAACTCGTTGTGTGGCTTTTGACGAGTTGGCGAAGAGCTCGGAGCACGGCGGAGGACGAGGTCGGCGAGCTTTCTCTCATGGGGGAGGGCTCGAGCTCGGCGACTGTGTGAGCCCTACAGTGGGTTCGAGTTCGAAGCTCCGTGATGCTTGGCATGGAGGTCTGGCGCAGTGAAGGGGAGGAGTGTTGGGTTTGTTCTTTTGATTTTTGGCGCCAAACCATTGGAGAAGAAGGGATGGTTCGGTTTGGGTTTGGGTCCCCTTAATGGGTCCGAACCCGGCCCCTTGTGCCCCCTCTTTTTTTGTTGTTGTTTGTGGGTCGGTGCTGAGAGCGTTCGGCGAAGGGGTGCCGAGGTCCGATTTTTCTCCGTAACAGGGTTGGTGTCAAGGGCGCTCGGCAGCTGGTGCCGAACCCCAATTTTCCCCTGAAACAGGGTCGGTGTCAAGAGCGTTCGGCAGCTGGTGCCGAACCCCAAATTTTCCCCTATAACGGGGTCGGTGTCAAGAGCGCTCGGCAGCTGGTGCCGAACCCCAATTTTCTCCCGTAACAGGGTCGGTGTCAAGAGCGCTCGGCAGCTTGTGCCGAGGTCCAATTTTTCCCTATAACGGGGTCGGTGTCAAGAGCGCTCAACAGCTGGTGCCGAACCCCAAATTTCCCCTGCAGAGTTCTTCTTGATGTTCCCGGTGCTACGGAGGTCGGCTCGGGGCGTGCGACCCCTTGTTTCGAAGCTAATTCGAAGATCTACAACTTCTCTTTAGGAGTGGGATGAAGATTCACCCTCCTTCATGGTCAAAATAGCCCCGCAACATCCTTGTCTTCATGAAGTTGGGGAGTGTTTTGGTTTTGGGGATTTTGAAAGAGGAGCTCCACTCCCAGGGACGGAGAAGCTGTGCTAGGAAGACCCTTGTAAGAGCCGTGGGAAGACCCATCCTTTGAGGTGAGCATAGCGAAGAGCTTGGCTCTAGAAGAGAGCCAATTGGGAGACGAGTGTGAGGAGCAACTCTAGGAAAGAGTTGTGAGCTCCCAACTCGTTGAGAAGAGGTCCACTTCGGAGGCGAGCGGAGCGAAGAGCTTGACTCAAGGAGAGAGCTATTTGTGAGACGAGTGTGAGCAGGAACTCTAGGAGAGAGTTGTGAGCTCCGAACTCGTTGAGAAGAGGTTCGCTTCGGAGGCGAGCGAAGCGAAGAGCTTGCCTCTGTGAGAGAGCCATTTGTGAGACGAGTGTGAGGAGGAACTCTAGAAAAGAGTTGTGAGCTCCGAACTCGTTGAGAAGAGGTCCACTTCGGAGGCGAGCAGAGCGAAGAGCTTGACTCAAGGAGAGAGCCATTTGTGAGACGAGTGTGAGGAGGAACTCTAGGAGAGAGTTGTGAGCTCCGAACTCATTTTGAAGAGGTCCGCTTCGGATGCGAGCGAAGCGAAGAGCTTGACTCTGGAAGAGAGCAATTTGGGAGACAAGTTTGAGGAGCAACTCTAGGAGAGAGTTGTGAGCTCCGAACTCGTTGAAAAGAGGTCCACTTTGAAGGTAAGCGGAGCGAAGAGCTTGACTCTGGAAGAGAGCCATTTGGGAGACGAGTTTGAGGAGTGACTCTAGGAGAGAGTGGTGAGCTCCGAACTCGTTGTGAAGAGGTCCGCTTTGAGGGTAAGCGGAGCGAAGAGCTTGACTCTGGAAGAGAGCCATTTGGGAGACAAGTTTGAGGAGCAACTCTAGGAGAGAGTGGTGAGCTCCGAACTCGTTGAGAAGAGGTCCGCTTCGGAGGTGAACGGAGCGAAGAGCTTGACTCTGGAAGAGAGCCATTTAGGAGACAAGTTTGAGGAGCAACTCTAGGAGAGAGCGGTGAGCTCCGAACTCGTTGAGAAGAGGTCCGCTTCGAAGGCGAGCGGAGCGAAGAGCTTGCCTCTGTGAGAGAGCCATTTGTGAGACGAGTGTGAGGAGGAACTCTAGGAGAGAGTTGTGAGCTCTGAACTCGTTGAGAAGAGGTCCGCTTCGGAGGCGAACGGAGCGAAGAGCTTGCCTCTGTGAGAGAGCCATTTGTGAGACGAGTGTGAGGAGGAACTCTAGGAGAGAGTTGTGAGCTCCGAACTCGTTGAGAAGAGGTCCACTTCGGAGGCAAACGGAGCGAAGAGCTTGACTCTAAGAGAGAGCCATTTGTGAGACGAGTGTGAGGAAGAACTCTAGGAGAGAGTTGTGAGCTCCGAACTCATTTTGAGGAGGTCCGCTTCGGATGCGAGCGAAGCGAAGAACTTGACTCTGGAAGAGAGCCATTTGGGAGACAAGTTTGAGGAGCAACTCTAGGAGAGAGTTGTGAGCTCTGAACTCGTTGTGAAGAGGTCCGCTTTGAAGGTAAGCAGAGCGAAGAGCTTGACTCTGGAAGAGAGCCATTTGGGAGACGAGTTTGAGGAGTGACTCTAGGAGAGAGTGGTGAGCTCCGAACTCGTTGTGAAGAGGTCCGCTTTGAGGGTAAGCGGAGCGAAGAGCTTGACTCTGGAAGAGAGCCATTTGGGAGACAAATTTGAGGAGAAACTCTAGGAGAGAGTGGTGAGCTCCGAACTTGTTGTTTAAGTGAGGTTATCAACGGTCGTGGGAGCAATTTCGAATGGCGAACCACTTCTTACCCGCTTATGAGCGAGTAATTTGAAGCAGAATCGAGCCAAGTGTTGGACTCCAGAACCATCGTTAAAGTTATTCAACGGCTGTGGGAGTAATTCCGAATGGCGAACCACTTCTAACCCGCTTAAGAGCAAGTTATTCGAGGCAGAATCGAGCCAAGTGTTGGACTCTGGAACCATCGTTAGAGTTATTCAACGGCTGTGGGAGCAATTCCGAATGGCGAACCACTTCTAACCCGCTTAAGAGCAAGTTATTCGAAGTAGAATCGAACCAAGTGTTGGACTCCGGAATCATCGTTAGAGTTATTCAACGGCTGTGGGAGTAATTCCGAATGGCGAACCACTTCTAACCCGCTTAAGAGCAAGTTATTCGAAGCAGATTCGAACCAAGTGTTGGACTCCAGAACCATCGTTAGAGTTATTCAATGGCTGTGGGAGCAATTCCGAATGGCAAACCACTTCTAAATCGCTTAAGAGCAAGTTATTTGAAGCGGAATCGAGCCAAGTGTTGGACTCCGAACCATCGTTAAGGCTTAGTGAGTTGCGGGAGGAGCCATGTAGAAGAAGCTGGACTCCGAAATCACCATTTAACGAGTCGTGACTCGGAGAGATTGAGATGAAGCAAGAGCAACAATTTCCAATGAAAAAACGTAAAGTTTTATTGAAATAAACTAAGTGGCTGTTTCAATAGGGTGAGCCATTATTACATGCTATTGGCCGGGTTACAAGCTTCGACCTTATTGAAAATCAAAATCCTACTTCTACGATAAGGTGAAGACCTCTTGGGAGGAGCTGGGAGGTTCTGAGTCTTGAAGCTCGGCGAGCCTTTCTGTTCGTTTCTTGGTTCCTCAAAGAGGGGAAGCTAGGCCCCATCTTTTTGGATGAACTTGGTCAGGTGTCCCCGCTGTACGAGTTCTTCGATCTCCTCCTTGAGAGCCCGACAATCATCCGTGTCGTGGCCGTGGTCCCTGTAAAAGCGGCACCACTTATCTTTGTCCCTCTTCTTGCCAGGGGTATTCATTCTAGGGGGAGCGCGGAGTAGTCCTTCCTTGTCCACCTCCATAAGGAATTCTGATATATTAGCAATGAGGGGGGTGAACTTCTCAAAACGTGGAGTCGAACGGCGCTGGCCATTACTGTCCTTCTGGGATTTTTGGGACCCCTCTTCACTTGTGTTCTTCCGTTTGTTCCCGGAAGATGTCTCCTCAAGAGCAAGGGGGTTGAGAGCCTCTTCCACTCGTATGTACTTCTCCACCCTAAGTAGGAGCTCTGAGAAGTCACGAGGAGGCTTCTTGGCAAGGGATGCGTTGAGGTTGGCATTAGTGACGTTGCGCTCGAATGCGGCAGAGGCTACTGACTGGTTGAGGAAGGGAATCGACCGGGCTTCGGCGGTGAAGCGTCGAACGTAATCCCTTAGGCGTTCACCTTTTTCTTGGTTGAGGGTCACCAGAGATACACTTGTTTTCTCAGCTCGGCGGCTACTCACGAAATGAGTAAGGAAGAGCCCTTCGAACTGATCGAATGAGAAGATGGAGGCCGGGGCGAGTCGAGAGTACCATTCTCGTGCGGACCCCTTCAGCGTGGCAGGGAAGATCTTGCAGAGGAGGGCATCTGAAGCATGGTGGATCATCATGAGAGTTTTAAAACTCTCTATGTGATCCGCGGGGTCTGATTCCCCAGTATACATCTGGAGGTGAGGCAGCTTGAAGTTTTCTGGGATGGGGGCCTCCATGATGGTGCGAAAGAATGGAGGTCTGCTCGGATGGAGATTTGTCGCTCGTTGCTCTTCTTCCCTGTTAATTCGGCCGAGGCACCTCTCCATCTCGTGGAGACGGCGGTAGACCGAGTCTTCTCTTTGATCATATCTTGCCGAGCTCCAGGACTCATCTTCGTACGAGGGTGGACTGGGGCTGCGGCGATGGTAGCTTGGAGATGGAGGAGGACTGAGAGTGTGAAGGCGATGGCTCCTAGTTGGCTCATGAGTAGGTGGTCTCTGGTCGTTCTTTGGGGTGATATTGAGGGCCCTTAAGACTATCGCTTGGAAGTCTTGAAGTTCTGTCCTTGTGACTAGTGCCTCTCCAGCTTGGCGGTCCCTATGTGTGGCTCGGCTTATTGGAGAATGAGTTCTCCGCCGATGACGCTGAGGGGACTCTCTTTGCCTCCTCGGAGGAGGGGATCTTCTAGTCCTCGGTCGGCGGGGGGTTCGGATTCTTGAAGCCCCTGAGTTCTCGGGTTGATGGACTCCACCAAGGGCTCGCCATCTATTCAGGCGAGTTCTGAGGTCGACCCCCTTTTGACGGTTGGCAATCACTTGACGAAGATCCCGCTCGGGGGGGGGGCTTTGAGAGGCCACAGATTCAACTGAAGGATTGGGACCCGCGACTTGATCATGAGGAGGATGTTGCTTCGGACGACTCTGACGGGAGCGCCCCTGGGCAGCCCCCCGTGACCCTGGAGGGGCCTGTTGAGTAGGAGCACCTTGAACTGGAGGAGGGAGAGGAGGAAGAGAAGTGGTTCTTCGGTTGGAGACCGCTGCCTTCCCCTTCTGTTTTGGATGCATGGCTGGAGAAGATCTGTTCCACGGGAAGAGGGGAGGTCTCCATTCGTTAGTTTCCCACAGTCGGCGCCAATCTGTTACCGCTAAATCTGGTGTGGGGGTAAACAGATAGAATTTGTGAGTTCTTGGAAAACCTGAATAGCAAACCTCTAACCTGTTCCGCCGGAGTTTGACCGTTGACTCCCGCCGTACACCTGCAAAAAGTGTGAGACAACGGGGTTAATCCCGGCGATGCACCCTCCGACGCTCAAGTCAATAACCAGAAATGATTATGAAAGAGCGTTTAACTCATAAAAGATTGATTACCTCTTAATGGAGATGGATAGGGGGTATTTATAGGCATCTTAGGGACTAGATTAGGAATGTAATCCCCGTGATCTGATAAGGAATATAATCCCCGTAATCAGATAAGGAATGTAATCTCTAATCTCCCGTGAAAAGATAGATGTGAATCAGGGCCGTTGATTAGGATTAATCAGAGACCTTGATTTTATCTTGCTGGACTGGGTGTGTTTCGGGTTGGGACCCGTACTCAGTTGAGGCGGATCCGTTCGTGGGTTATTGGGTCGTGAAGAAAGACCCAGTTCCCATTTCAGACCTGTTAGTAGGTGAAATTACCGTTTTACCCCTGAGCTTTAAGATTCATGTCCGATGTGAACGATCCCGATTTAATCCTATTTTTAGCCATATCAGGTTCAAACCACAAGTATATTATAGTTTTTTTGGTGGTAAACAGCAGGATGGCCTTGTTAAGGCTATTGAAGACTTGCTTAAGAAAATAAATGATCGCGTGTTAATATACTTTACCTGTCCATATATGCTGCTACGAACTCCCTTTAGAAACTGGGAAATATGCATTAACTCGTTTTTTCCCCTTATCTAAGACAGGAACAACCAGAATCTCCGAACCAACCAAGAACTGCTGATAGGTCAGACTGTGGATATGCTGGCCTCTTGGGTAATGGAGGAACAAATGTCGAGCAATAGGCAATCCTTTTTTTAGAATCTTCCTGTTCAATTCAAAATATATGAGCTCAGTACAATCCAACAACATTAGATACACTAACAAATGGTATATCCAATCATCAGGTCGGTTTGTTTGTTTCTGATTTTGTTTTTCTTTTTTGCCTTAGGATCATCAAATTTGTAATGAAACCATGATCTTCTTTTATGTTAGCTCATGTATCAAAGACAAAAGAGTAGCAGTATTACTGATACCTAATCGCTACCATCTGATGCCATAACATAAAATTATAATCCATTAGTTACTAACTTTCTGAACTCGAATAATAATGCTTTTAGTCGCTGACTATGTGAATTCAATCTTTTTCACTAAATGAAGTGGCACAATTTTCTTTTCCCCCTGTATCTTCAGAAATTTGTGCGGAGATTGTGCCACATCAATTGGCGAGAAAATTAAGCATACATTCTAATATAATTCTCCTCTAAACTTTCCAATACTATACACTAGTCTGACCAATACTAAGATGTCCTGCATCATTGGTGAATATTAGTCTCACTTTGAAATTGCTGGATCTGTAATTGTGTGTGCTCATAACTTGCTAATAACTTGCTTTCCAGGTTGACCGGTGGGGCTTAGTTGAAGGTGGTCATGATATGGATATTGCTGATCTTCAGGTGCAAATATCGATACTGCGAAGTTTCAGCTAACTGTTTCTGCTAACTGTTTGATCCGACGTTCATGCTCTGCCTGCACGAGTTGGATATATGATCATTACAGACTAGAATCAGAAAAGATAATCCCAAATGCCTGCAGACAATATTTTCAGAAGTTGAGGTCTAAGTGGTCTGTGGAAGTTATAACTTTGTGGAACTTCTAATGAAAAATCCTTGTATAGTAAGTGAGATTGACATGAAAGATCTTAAAGTTGGGCCAGATCAGCTGGCCCTTATGCAGATATGTATTTTTTTTGCGGTCACATCAATTTGGTTATCCTCTTTGTGTTGTATATATAGCTAGAGTTTCATTTGAGGTTATATTCTACACTAGTTGTGAGGGTGTAATCATGCTCTTAGAATATACTTGGGTAAATGCTTGATTCAAATGATTAATTGTTGCTTCTATGATCCGAGAGCTAGCAAAGGATGAAAGAATTATGTTTTTTTGGCTTTGTAGCCTATTAAAGGGAGAGGTTGATGACATGAACAACTTTATTAATCGAGTTGTAGTGTTCTGAATGTTGCTGTGGGAAATTGTTTGTTCAATATGAAGCTTTTGTACTGATATGAATTTGATTTTATGATATGATATTTACATTGAACTAACAGTATGTACTGTATACTTTGCAAGCTTGAGAATTGAGTGTCGAGCTTTTGCATGAGTTGAATGCGTTTAATCGTGGATGTTGGTGTGTTCGATGTGTAAATCAAAATTTGTTGACTTTTTGAAAAATCCTGAATTTTTGAAACTTTCAGAGATTCTCAATCTTTATTTAAGTCTGCATTAAACTTTCTTCCAGGTTAGGCTTGGTCCCTGTGTGATTGTGTAGAGATGAACTACCAATATTAGATGTTTGATAGCACTTTTAGAGGTTTCAGATTTGGGTCACTGTGAAACTGTTTGATCCAATGTTCACTCCATTCGGTCTTATAGAAAACAACCAGACAGGTGTTGGGTGAGATATTCCGATATGAACTTGAGACAGGGAAATCAACAAATGATGCATGCCGATTCCATCTCCATCCCAATCCCTTTCAAAACACTTCATACAAATCGTTTTCCTTTCTGAATTTGATTGAAGAGTATTGACTGTCGAAATTACTTGAGAATAGTTCATCAGCTACTTTCTTGTGCAACAGCTATAGAAAGAAGACAGAGAACTCCAATAGCTTCAGGAAAGATGATTTTTTTTTTTCGTTTCTTTTTTCCGTCTCACTTCTTACCTGCATTCTCAAGCAACAGAAGAAAGTTAAAAAACAAAAGAAGCAGTACCATGATATGCCTTGAAAAGAAAGTGTAGCACCCTGGAAACTAACTATACTACATTACAAGTTTCACTTGTAGCATTAAAACTTAAATTGCTTCTTTCTTTTATACTACTACTTTAATATAAGCTTTGCTTTATCCACCCCACTCCTTTGTCTCCATAATCATCCTGCTTTTTTTTTCTGGTTGAGAACAAACATACAGGGATTCTAGGTAAACTGGTACACCATATTTGGGCCTTAAGATGAGAACGTTGATGGGCGCGTGCCTGTAATTCTTCGAAATGATGAACCTGAAGTTGGAAAGCAAAAAAGTCAAGTATGATCTTTGCTTCAATCATCGCATAAGCCTTCCCAACACAATTACGAGGGTCAGATGCAAAGGGAAGAAAGTGTCGAGTGAGTGAGAATGATCCCGCTGCGAACCTCTCTGGATTGAACTCAGACGCGGCGACGACGGCGGTGCGGAAACGCTGGGCTAGATGCAAAGGGAAGAAAGTGTCGAGTGAGTGAGAATGATCTTGCTGCGAACCTCTTTGGATTGAACTCAGACGCGGTAACGACGGCGGCGCGGAAATGCAGCTACGACAGTTTGAGAATTAACGCAAGTTAGGTTAGGGAATCCTCTGGTTTGTTCATCATATAGATGAAATAACAGTTGATTTTTGTTTGGGTTTTTGTTTGGTTTTTTTTTTTTTTTTTGGTTTTTCTTTTGATAGATTAGTAGAAATAAACCAAATGGATTAGAGCCATTCATCTCAATCTAATTATATCCAATGGTCATTATTGATGTATCTCATTATCTCATTTTAAGATGTATCTTATTGGATCACTCCTCTCTCTCTCTCTCTCTCTCTCTATATATATATACACACACACACACACACTATCTTTAATGGGAGACAACTGTCAAACAATTGTCAAACAAACAAACAATTTTTTAATATTTATTTTCACAAAACCAACAACAAACACGTGTGTTGCACGTACAACTTGAACTCCACATATCAACACGTGCATCACACGTACAAATTAAAGTTTTTCCCTCAATTTTTATAATTACAATCAACTCCCAACTTTTTCAAACAAATACCACTGTCACCAAACAAACATATGCATCACACGTGCATCTCCAAATCTATTTCTTAACACGTGCAAATCAATGTTTTTTCTTCTTAATTTTTTTAAAAATACGTTTATCGCCCGTTCAACTCTAATTAAAAAAAAAATTAAGGCATTCATCGCACGTGCTAATTACTACCGACTCGTGTATCGCACGTTCAACTGCAATTATATATCATATCCAGCTGCAAACATCTCTTTCGTATAATTTTAAAACGAACGATACACCAATTAATGGATGATAGCTTTTTTGTTTGACTGCTAATGTAAACCGTAATCCTTTTTCGAAATTTGTTCAATTTCCATAGAATGTCATTGCCATGCTATAAAAGAGATCACAGCCATGTCAATTATTCATTTGTTCTACTTTGTGCAGGCTT
Source organism: Hemerocallis citrina (assembly GCA_017893485.1). Classification (NCBI taxonomy): domain Eukaryota; kingdom Viridiplantae; phylum Streptophyta; class Magnoliopsida; order Asparagales; family Asphodelaceae; genus Hemerocallis; species Hemerocallis citrina. The sequence goes on from CM030367.1 coordinate 138,888,696, forward strand.
TAGTACCTAATGACTTGAGCAATCATAATTGAAACCGAGGCTAGCTGTATCAGAACTAGTCATGTGATTAAGACGATCACTATGTAGGGGCTAGAAATACTAAAATATGATGATCGTATAAACTGTACTTGGAGAAGCAAGCCTCGGATGAATAGCTTACTAGTTTCCTGCAAAAGCTTCATGTGCAGCTGCACATTGCTAATATGAATTTCCATTATATTTTCTTTATTCTTCTGATTTTGCAAAGCAGTCGCTATTTAGGATCCACTTGCTAAATTCTGCTGCCCACAATGACTTGAAAGATAAAATATCACGCCGGCTCATTCTCTGTGCAACTTCAGAAAAGAATTACTAGATGATTTTTTCTTCTTCTTCTTCTTCTTTTGCTTATATTTTCAAGCTAGTGTTGAACAACTTCATTTCAGGTTTCCATCATGCCAACTTCTTCAGAGCACCAAGCTTTCTTCTTTGACTTTATAAAGTTGCACGAAGATGAACCAAAGGAATCAGGTAATTGTTTTGAGATCTACCATTCTAAAGCTTGGTACATTATATTCAGACCCCGGTCTTGTTTTTGTCTTCCTGAATAATTGTAGCTGTTTATTGTATTTTATTTTATTTTCTCTCTACCATGTATAGCTTACAGTTTGCAATGTGAAGTGAAGTCCATCAACTATCATATTCTTATGAAGATCCAGAGTGTTCAGGTGCTATGGAATGTCTCTTGACATTCGTAAACTTTTCAATGAGCTGACCGACCGGTGCCATCTCCAGATTAGCTGAGGCTGGTTATCCATATTATAATGCCTCTTTTATATCATGAACATATTTTCTATGCCATTTTCCCTCTTTTGTTTTTGATTTTGCATGCAGTTTGATCCTTATTCAGAAAATACGCTGTTCTAAATGGATGCTTGTTTGTAGATTAAATATGCTGTTCTAAATGCTGTGGTAGTAGTAGTACTCATCCACGTACGTCATGTATGCACTCAACCTCATTCTCCTGGTGTGGACGAAAAAAGCAAGGAGAGCTGAAAGCAAGTCATAATTTAATGTGTTCATTAATTATTACAGAAAACCTTCGTAGCTGTTCTTAACTGTTAGTTTTTTTTTCCCTTTCATAAATCAATTAATCTCATACGTACATATATGCATTAAAGAAATTGCTGTTTAAAGAACTCTCCTTCAGGTTTGATGTGGAAGGGAATTTTTGACCAGAAGTCATCAAAATGATCAGTTTTGCATTGAATTGAAAGTATGGGTAAAAGTGGGGATACACAAAACCATATGGGTGAATGATATATATCACATATGAATTAGATGAAATTTTGGGTGTTGTTTCTACTTATTTTATGTGTGGGAGCAAGGGAGCAAACACATGGATGAGTTCTCTTAATGGAAAAGCAAGATACCTAACTTTTGACCGGATCCAAGTTCATGACGGCTGACTGCTCTTCTTCTTGATTTTGGACTGTTGAGAGCACTGCCGGCGAACCTGCGAGAAATGTAAAACATCGGGATTGGCCCCGATGATAGACCCTTCGACGTCCAAGTTAGTAACTCGGGATAATAGAGAGTTTTGGTCGAGAAAATATCCGTTACCTGAGCCTGGTGGAGGTGGAAGGTATTTATAGCCTTGACATCAGTTTCAAGAGACTGCATTTTCTCATGTTTCCCTAGTGAAGAGATAAAGTTAGTTTCTCTTCCCTTCATGAAGAGATAAAGTTAGTTGCTATGCTATTGTTGAAAGGATAGAGTTGGTTACCCATCTCTTGATGTCAAGATAAAGTTTGTTACTCGGGGTTTTGAATGACAACCCTAATCGGCTGAAACCCCCTTATCAGGGGTGAAGAGATAAAGTTAGTTTCCCTTCCCTTCCCTTCATAAAGAGATAAAGTTAGTTGCTATTCTATTGTTGAAAGGATATAGTTGGTTACCCTTCTCTTGATGTCAAGATAAAGTTTGTTACTCGAGGTTTTGAATGACAACCCTAATCGGCTGAAACCCACCTTATCGGAGGTGGATCTAGGATTGAAAAGTGACGGGGCTGGTAAAAAAAATAATTCACACAAGGTAACATTCAAAAAATATATAAAGTTGTTATAGATATTAGAGTGGTATACTAAATTCTCCACATTTCTCAAAATATACATTATTGAGTCATTTTAGTTTCACCCAACGATATTTGATAAGAGTAAATTCATCAACAACTACATCAAAATCAATGTCTTCAACAAAATCTCTTTCAATAAAGATTGTCAAATAACCTGTAAGAAAATCATCTTCCATCTTACTCCGAATTGATGTTTTTTGTTGCCGTTGAAACATGAAGAGTCAACACCAAGCGAATGAGTTTATTAATCAAAAAATAAATCTTTGACTTTTTTGTTTCCACAAACTTCCAACATAATTCAGAAAAAGAAAACTTATTCTGAAACCAAAGGATGACTAATCACATCGACCTCATAATGTTGTAACTCTACTCTCAAAGCGTACAACTCAACTGTGGTGAAATCTTTACTCTCAAAGCATACAACTCAGCTGTGGTGAAATCTTCAGAATAGAACTTATCTGCAAGAGTACAAATATCATCTATCTTGAATGATTTAAATCCGTCAACAGGTTCCAAAGCTGTACTGAAAATAAGTAGTTCAACTGTCGGATCGAGAAACCTGCTACACAAGTCCACAATATAAAAATCTATTACTGCATTGAAGATATCAACATGATAATAATGTTGAAATGTATCATCTCGTTGTTGACAAGAACGACCAGTACCATCCATGTAAGTAGCATTCATATCAGGTATTAAAATACCATGTTTATCACAAAATAAAATCAGATCTCGAATAAAAGTCTCAACCATTTTCTCTCAACTTCGGAAGAACTGCTTTCGTTGATAAGACTAAATCCATAGCATTTAAGATGTCTAAAGATTTGTGCCGCAATTCTAAACAAAGATTGTTGATGACACCCATCACTTTAAACATCAAATGCAAGATAAAATAAAATTCAAATGACCTTACTGCCTTAGGCATTTAGCAACACCTTTAATTTTAAACCCGTTTCCATTGTGAATAATATTACTAAGAACTGTGGAAGTTACATCAAACATATCGATCAAGCTGCTCACTGAAGCAAAGTGTTAAGATAAACCAGAGAGATAAAAACAATATTGAATATTGAATTGAGAAATAATGAGTGCAATATCTCCTATATATAGGAGGAACCAAATACAAAACTAGCCAACTATCCAATGTGGGACTGTAATATCTAACACCCCCTCTCAAACTCACGATGGGTCAAACAATGTGAGTTTGCCATAAGTGTCGGAATCTCTGAACAGTATGGGATTTGGTGAAGAAGTCTGCAGTCTGCTGGGAAGAAGTAACAGAATGGAGAGAGATGGTCCCTGCCTCAAAACGCTTACGAACATAATGACAATCAATCTCAATATGCTTCGTTCGCTCATGAAAGACCGGGTTGCTTGCAATGTGCAATGCACTCTGGTCATCACAATAAAGTGGAGTAGCTCCTGCAAGAGTGACACCCATATCTGATAACAGCCAACGAATATGAACAATCTCTCTAGTAGTAGCTGTCATTGCTCTGTACTCAGCCTCGGTGGAAGAACATGCAACAACTGCCTATTTCTTGCTCTGCCATGAGATCAACAAATCACCAAGAAATAGACAGAAACCTGTGGTAGACCTTCTGGTAGTCGGATCACCTGCCTAATCTGAATCAGAATATGCACTGAGCTCTAGTTTGGATGTAGAAGGCATGAATAATGAGCGAGTAATAGTACCCCGAAGATATCTGAGGATCCGAAGAAGAGCACCGTAGTGAACTGATGTAGGAGCAGAAATAAACTGACTGACAATACTGACTGCGTGAGCAATATCGGGTCTGGTCATGCATAAGTAGACAAGCTGTCCGACAATCTGTCTGTATCTAGTGGGATCAGGAAGGAGCTCACCATCAGTGGCCATCAGTGGGACGAAGCTTCACATGAAGCTCTAAGGGTGTATCGGCTGATCTACTGTCAGAAAGGCATGCAACGGAGATAATATCTGATGTGTATTTCTGTTGAGAAATGAGCATCCCCCGAGATCCATGAGCAATCTCTAGGTCCAGAAAATAACGTAGTCTGCCAAGATCTTTCATATGGAACTGTTGATGAAGGTATATTTCTGGGTGGATGTAATGCCCGCAGAGTCATCGCCAGTAATGATCATATCGTCAACATAGAGTAGTAGAATTACCTTCCACTGCGGTGATGACCGCATAAACATAGAATGGTCCTGAGAACTCTGACTAAAACCAGCCTTTGTGATGACAAGGCGAAAACACTCAAACCAGACTCGAAGGACCTGCTTCAAACCATATATAGCTCGACGCAACCGGCAAACATGACGAGGAGGAGTAGGAAGGCTAGAAGGAGGATCCATATAAACAACCTTAGATAAGGTACCATGAAGAAAATCATTCTTCACGTCCATCTGGTATAACGGCCATTGGCGGATGGCTGCAACAGCAAGAAGAGTGCGAACAGTAGTCATCTGTGCAACGGGAGCAAAGGTCTCTGTCACGCCCCGCTTCCCGGAATACGGAAACACAGGCACGTAACTGAGGCCCAGCGAATGATATAAGTACGCCAACTCATATCATCCATAAGTTTTACCAGTCTTAACTCAACAATATAAGAAAAATTAATCACAACCACGCAGGAAACATGATCACATAAACGAGAATGAAATTCAATAACCAAATCTGGAATATAAGAACTTACCAAATAGCTTGAGGAACTCCTGCTTCAATCGTAGAAGAACTGCTCACCAATGCTTTCTGAAAAATCTCCTTGTTCACCTGTACTTGTTCATCTAAAAAGAAAGAATAATTTGTCCTTAGAGCAAGTCGTGGACATACAAGTGGAGAAACAGAGAAACAATGATAATAGCGGTATAGCAATGAATTCAATAAACGATGAAATCATTAGTGTTAAATAGTGACAAACCGATAATGGCATAATATGCAATACTTTGATTTATCGCGATAACAATAAACAATATCAATAATGGCAATAGTAGAGGTAACACTGTTCAATAAGATGATAACATGCAATGATGATGTGAGGGGAGCCTTAGGTCTATTATTCATTTTTAAATCTTAACTAATGCACGTACTACTGTGTCCCATATGTGCCGTACCACAGGTTCGATGCATACAATCAATTTCGTTTAGACTAAGGTGGTAGATTCTATAGTTCATATACTCGGGAACAATATTCAATAATGACCAATGACCGAATCAATTGAGATACTGAAGCCAGTAATCTGTAATTAACCGATGACCGATATAACCAATAGACCGATAGACCGATAGACCGATAATTAGGGAAACACGGGCCCCTCTTCCGAGTACAGTCACTATGTCATCGACTACCTTAATCAACCCTTAACCCCGGCTTGGTTTACTTCCTTTATTCAATAAACTCACAATAATGCAATTAGTAAGGGACGCTAGAAAAGGTGACAAAACAACCCTAAGATCATGCAATATACTATGTACAATTAAATACACTAAATATAACATCATAAACATAATTGCACATTATAAAGCATAGAATCCCAATTCTGGACAGCAGTAGGTTGCTGTACCAAAATCAGTATCCTCGTTGCTACAGGACAGCAAATATAGATCCGTCAGGTGTTCTAGAAACCAGACTCCCGCCCGGTTCCAACGCATACTTAAAGTCTATATTCCGACGACGGTAGCTAGGTGAAATTCAGTGATCTTTATAGGTTTTAGTTTCTGGCTGGGTGTAGATGTTGTCTAATTTTAATTATAAAGGCAATAAATAAATATTACAAAAATCAGTAAAAATAACTTTTAATACCCTAAACATGTTATCTACAAACCTGGAATTTATCTTGGCCATATATGATCATTAGTTCACTTAGTTCATCAGCCTAACTTGTTATGTACATGAATCTGAATTTACAGCGCAGCTGTAGCAAAAGGGTCATAACTCGGGCGATATAAATTGGAATTCGAAAGTTCTGGTGTCTATTGACATATAGACAGATAGGGCTACGTTTCATTTTCAGGGAGTTTATGATTTTAATGAAGTTATCTATGTCGAAACAACACATTAAGATTCAGGTTGGTGTAAATTCCAGAATAGCCAACATGTTCATTTTGGGTAAAACGGTTGAAAGTTAAGAATAATAATTTGGAGTTTAATAATAATAATCACAGCTAACCATCCTTATGTGAACATGGTATTAATGTAGGTGATGTCCAGCATTCTAATAATTACAATTCAACAAATTTATCAACAGCAATCACATTAACAACCAACTAATTTATACAATCTACTATAGCTAATTGTCATTTAATGTCATGATATGAAATGTGTCAAAATTTCCTATTTTTATAATCAATAACTATAACTATATGGTGTATGAAAATCCCTATATATTAGAGGCAAAAAGATGGCACGATGTCGAGACTACCACTTGGATTCGCTCGTGTAAATCCGTGGCATCTCAACGATAGATATAATAACATTTTACGATTTTAAATAGGATCCACTTGCGGAATTCAATAATAATTATCGAATATGATACAAAAACATTCGATAGAAATGACTTGCCTTTTTCTTTGTAGACGGTTCGAAAATAAATAAAGAATAACGGGATCAGAATCCCGGGGAGCAATCCCAAGAGTACGTGCGAAGACTGTGCGAAGAAAGCTAGCAAATAGCAGTAATCCTCCACACCCGATCTGACCCAAACAGCAAACACCAAATTCAGATCCAAAGAGCCAAAACACGAAACACCGGAAGCAACCAATAGATTTCCTTCTCCTCACACCGGATCTCATCCGAACACGGAACAGCAGAATGGGATTTGGTGTGGCCGAACACAGAACAACAAATCGTCCAATGAGTTTCCTTCTTCACACCGGATCCCTCACACAACAGCGTACACCAAACTTCGATCTGCTACACCCGAACACCGGACAGCCACTTTACCCACTCCCGTCCCTTCTTCTTCCCCGAACGCGCCAGAGAGAGAGAGCACGGAAGAGCTCCGCCATTGCTGGCGACTGTGACGACGGAGGAGACGACGTCTGGCGGCGCGACTGCGGCACCACGGCGAGGCAGACGGTGGCGCTGTGCGACAGCGAGCACCAGCGATTGCTCTGTTTTCGTGCCGAAACAGAGGAGACGATGTCACGTCTTGGACGGCGATGACGGTGGGGTTCTCCGGTGTATGCGAGGGAGGCGGAGAGGGAGAGGTGACGTCGATTCCGGTGGCAGTCGATAGAGGTGAAGATGGCAAGGATCATTGCGGAGGAGATGGGTTCAACAGTCGACGAGGAGGAGGGGTCTGCGATGGTGGTCACGTCTGAGGCGACGCGGTGCAGCGGCGAGGGCAGCTGGCGTTGTGGAGGAGAGGGTCCTCTGCGGTGGTTGGAGGCGATGGAGCGCGTGGAGAGGAGGAGCGAGGCGAACTGAGAGCAAAGCTTCGGCAATGGCGGGAGTGTCGAGGACCAAGGAGGCGAGGCGAGCGCTAGTTGAGTGGAGGCGCTCGAGGTCGGAGTTGGGTTGGTGCGTCGATGGGATTGGGTTCGAGGTTCGATGATGAAGGAAGAAGGAGATGGAGAAGGTGAACGGGGGTGTTTGGGTTTGGTTTTGTTTTTGGTTTTGTTTTTAATCAGAGGAGGAGAGGGACAGAGAGAGTACGGGAGGGAGAGAGATAACAGGGGAGGTTACGAGATAGTAGGAGAGATTAGAGGGCCAAATATTAGGGATTTAGTTACCCAATCATTGGGAGTTACTGATTGTGGAGAGTGAGGGGAGTGATTAGGGGAATTGATAGGATTAGTCCGTTAGGGAAAGATTGGGAGTAGTATGGGTTAGTGGGTTTGGGTGAGAGATCCATTAGGAGATGGGCTTGATTATTGGGCTTCAAATCAATTAATTAAATAATGTAACATATATCAAAAATCGATGGGCTTTAATCAATAATAATAATAATAATAATAGAAATGATAATGATAATGATAATAATATATATATTAGAATTTGAGACTAACAATTTATTAAAATTCATACCGTAATAATATAACAAATAAATAATCTATCAATTAAAAATAGAAAATTACATTGTCTAGTAGAAAATACTTAGTACAAGACCTGAAATCAGTTGAGCACAAAACAAGTTTATAAATAATCAAAATACGAAAAAATATTTAGAAATACGTATTTACGAAAACGGGGGTTACAGTCTCATCATAATCAATGCCATGCTCCCGAGTAAATCCTCGGGCTACTAGACGAGCCTTGTGCCGCTCAATAGATCCATCAGGTTGATATTTGACCTTGAAGATTCACTTGCAGCTAATAGGTTGAACGCCCTCTGACAGAGGAACAACATTCCAAGTACCAGTCTGATCAAATGCACTGAATTCCTCTGCAATAGCTTTCCTCCATTCAGGATATTGAATTGCATCTTGATAGATTCTTGGCTCACGTGTACAGTGTATAGCAGTGAGATATGCATGAAACTATGGTGAATAGGAAGCTAGGGTGGCAAAACCAGACTGGTCAGAAGGACCAGTGGCATCAGGTGTATAACGTGCCGGAGGAATACCAGAAGTGGAACGGGTAGACTGATGAAGAGGTGGTGGACTGATAGGGTGTGGGGGTGATGACGGTGGAATAAGTGCATGTGTCGGTAGGAAAGTAGGTTGGATGGGTGCTGGCTGCTGTGGGAATGTTTCGGTAGGGGGAACAACAGGTATAAGGACTGCAGGAGATGTGAATGGAGCCAGAGGAGTGGGATCAAATGGAATGCGGGAAGATAGAGTTGGGGGGCTAGCAACAACTGGGGAATCGAGAAATCTAGTATCATCGGGGGGGGGGGGTCAGGATTAAGGAAAGTCTTCCACAAAGGATACATGTAGAGAAATGTGGATACGACCCGCTGATGGATCAAAACAATGATAACCTATGTGTTCAGGACTGAGACCTAGATGAACGCACTTACAGAGGTCATGATGGCTTCAGCCCAGAAAGAACGAGGAGCGGAAGAGGAGAGTAAAAGAGCGCGAGCCGTCTCAAGGATGTGACGATGCTTGCGTTTAGCTACTCCATTCTGCTCATGTGTGTAAGGGCATGATTGTTGAAAAAGGGTGCCGTGAGACTGAAGGATCGATTTCATAGTGGTGGAAGTGTACTCACGTGCACCGTCCGATCGAAAATTCCTAATGCGTACACCGAACTAAGTGTGAAGCATAGTTGTAAAGAACCGGTAAATATCAGGTATCTCAGATCGCTGACACATAAGAAAAACCCATGTTTGTCTAGTGAAGTCATCGATGAAGGCAACATAATAAAGATACCCTTTCCATGAAGGTACGGGAGAGGGTCCCCATATGTCAGAATGAACAAGTTGAAAAGGATGAGTGGTTTCAGAAGTGCTTTTGTGACTAAAGGGTGGGGCAATGTGTTTGGCCAAATGACAATCATGACAATTAGATAAATGTTTAAAAGTGAGAGAACCAAGGACAGCACTGCGAGTAGTCTGGAGTCGTGATGCGCTAATATGACATAAACGTCTGTGTCACAGATCAGCATCAGAGAAAACAATACCGGCAAAACTAGGAGAGTGGTGTGCACGAAGAAAATCTAGATAGTATAGACGACCCTGACGACTAGCACGTCCAAATTCCTCATCGGTGGAGGAATTAGTAATAGAATAACCTAAAGAGTCAAAAGTAACGAGAAGACCACTATCGCACAACACACTAATAGAATAAGGTTTATTGATAAATGAGGAACATAAAGAACATATGGTAATGTGAGAGTGGGAGAACTAATTGTTCCTGAGTGTGTAATAAGAAGTGGTGAGCCATCAGCTGTGTGTCTGAATCGGTAGAGAGCAGGACGGTGCTACCGGTGTCGGAAGTAGAGGTGAGGTAGGGTGAGCAATGATGTTAGGAGAAGGTAGGAGGCCGGAGGCAGATTGAAAGTGATGCCGCTGCTGTTTGAATCTGGAGGAGGAACGAGAGGCGGTTGCATCAAGAAAGTTAGTGGAGGCGGAAATATGTGGGAGAGACTGGGATTCCATCAAGTAATAGTACCTATATATATATATATATATATATATATATATATATATATATATATATATATATTGTTTTTTTTTGAAATTCTTTTTTTTTCGATTTTGTTTTTGTTTTTGTGTTTTTGTTTTTTTTGTTTTTTTTGTTTTTTTTTATTTTTTTTTGTTTTTTTTTGTTTTTTTTTAAGAAAGAAGAAGAAGAAGAAGAAATAGGATACTTATCAGAAATAATCCTATGAATATCAGAAGAAGAAGAAGAGAAAGGATCGGGATGCCGCAAAGTCCCTCCTTTTCGTTCCCACAGCGATGGCATCTTTGTCAAAGGAAACCAGTCTATCTTGTACTGGGGCTGAAATCTTCGCTGGGCTGCCTGTAGCTACTACCAGGAAAAAACAAAACTGAACCTGAGAACAAAGGCACCGGTGACTCTGAGGATGACGACGGCGATGATGAAGATGATGGTGAGGATAATCAGGATGATGATGATGAAGGGAATGAAGAGTCAGATGATGAAGGAAACGAAGAAGAGAAAGGATCGGGATGGCGGCGGCTCGGGATCGGCGATCTGACGAGGACGATCGGCTTGGGATCGGCAATCTGACGAGAACGATCGGATCTGGATCTGGACGGCGGCTCGGGTGGCTAAGACGAGGGAGGACGACGGCAGTTGATGATGGGTTGCCGATGGGTTGATGATGGATGGATGGGTTGCCGATGGGTTGCTGATGAGTTGATGATGGATCTGGATGACGACAGCTGATGACGGCTCGGGTGCTGATGGGTTGAATCTGAGGAAAGATTTCGAATCTGGCGTTGTAGTGAAGAAGACGATGGGATTTTTTTTCTTTTTTTTTTTTTTTGAATTTGAGGATTTTTGGATATAGAAATTTAGGAGAAATTTTTTTTTTATAATTGGCTCTGATACCATGTTAAGATAAATCAGAGAGATGAAAATAATATTGAATATTGAATTGAGAAATAATGAGTACAATATCTCCTATATATATGAGGAACCAAATACAAAACTAGCCAACTATCCAATGTGAGACTATAATATCTAACACAAAGTAAGAACCCCAACAGGTTGTTCCAGGCCGTTGCAAAGTGCATACCTGATTAACATATCTTCCAAAACCAAGTTCTCCACCAAAAACCCACCAAAAATCAGTAAATGAGAATTACCCAGATGAAAATGTATTTGTACTGGTATTTTGATTAGACCCACTAACACTCACTGTGATCACTAATCAAGTATCAATAAAAATGCAACAAACTCATCAAGAAATCACAACATGAAAAGTACCGAGATGAAATAAATTGATTAAAATGTATTCTATTAATTTTCTGATTAGCCCCTCTTACAGTTTACTGTACCATTAATCAAGAACCCATACAATACAAACCCATTAATCTATCTAAAATACCAACAAAAACCCACCAAGAAATCATTAACTGAACAATACCCAAATTAATTAAATGTATCAAAATATCAATTAAGCATACAATTTTTTTTTTTTAAATGATACCTCCTTCCGATTTCATGACTTCATCTTCTTCTCTTTCTTCTTGTTGCTGTTGATCCCCATTTTGATTTCAATATCAATTGGGGTTAGCCTTCAATTATTTGTCGTTGCCGAGAAACAAAGAGAGTTGGGGTTTGGATTGGAATAGATGAAGAAGGGGAAGAAGAGAAACATTCATACAGGGAGTTAGGGTTTGAAATAAATAAATTAAAACTGAGCTCGTTTCCTTAACGAGCCGAGCTCGAGTTTGGTTTTTTTTTTTTTAGGCTAAGCTCACGAACTATTCGGCTCGAATACGGTCAAAGCTCGGTCAAATCTCAGCTCGAACCAAGCTCAGCTCGTTAAGGATATATATATATATATATATACTGGTTCAGCTCGTTAAGGATATATATATATATATACTATCTGTTATAATAACTCCCAAACTCCCATCGGTAATTAACTGCACCCTTCAAGCAGAGGGCTGGCTCATACCCCTCGAAAAATGGTCAAGTTATAGTCGGTTTTGACGAGTTTAGTCCTGCGTCTCAGCTGTGGTGAAGCGTTCTTTTGGATTTCGATGATTATTTAGGCACTGTTTGGTTGGAGGGAAATGGAGGGGAGGGAAGGGAAGGGGTTTTTTATTACTTTTCTTGTTTGGTTCAATTTTTAGAAGGGAAGGGGAGGAAAATGGGGGTTCAACACCCCTCCTGAGCCAATTTTGGCTCTCCTCCAAAAGTGGGGGGATTTGGAGGGGAGAGAAAATAGGGCTAATTTTTTAAAGTGGCATGACTAAATTGCCCTTTAAATCTAAATCCTAATATAATAAAAAACCTAGTTGCTCTATCGTTCTAATTCTAAACTGTAATAAGTTACTTTTTGAACCTGATTTTCTTGCTTCGTGTGTGGCCGCTTGCGGAAGCAGCACAATGAGTGTGGCAGATAACCAGTAATGTAAGGTGATGATGTTTTAAATGCATAAATTCTTCTCTTCCTTTTCATTTGTACATTATTCTATTCTGCTCATCAGTTTAATGGTGTCAATATCTTATTATGTGCAATGCATATCTTAGAGTTCCATATGATCACAGGGAAATATAGATGTACCTTACACAAATAGCAGGCTGATCGATTTATTTTAGGATACAGCTTGTGTATCTTATTCGTATGTGGCACAAGATATGTAACAATACTCAAATTACAAGAAACTGTTTCGTTGGAAATTTTAGGTTTGGTTTCAGGTGCATACTTTAAAGAAATCTAGCAGTACTAGTAAAAGATCCAAAACCCAAATAACTTATCTATATCACATGGATACATATACAATCCCCTGACCACTCGATACAACCCTACTACTCTATCATTACTTTAGAAAATTCAGATAACCTCAGTTGAACCCAGTAAAATATATGTGAACTTCTGGGGTGAAATGTTAACACAGCTGTTAAGGTTTAGAATTAGTAAATGCTGATTAATAATCTACAAATCAAGCCAAATGTGCCCATCACTCGTGTTGTGACATAGCTGCTCTTCGAGCCCAAGAGCTTGGCAAAAGTAATTTTATGTGTTGTGACATAGCTGCTCTTCGAGCCCAAGAGCTTGGCAAAAGTAATTTTATATCAAGCTGCACTTTTTTATCAAGCTGCACTTTCTTATTGTATATAAAAGGGTATAAAAGTAATTTTATTATAAAATCCATTCCCTTCCCTTGTGAACCAAACAAGAAGATAATTATTTTCCTTCCCCTTCCATCCTTTGAACCAAACAGAGTCTTCATTAAATCCCTTCCCTCTCTTTCCCTCCCCTCCCCTCCCCTCCATTAAAATCCCTCCCCTCCCCTCCCCTCCTTTGAACCAAACAGAGCCGGGGCTTATCTAGGATATATGTATAAGACTAGTGATGTGCTATGCTGAATGTGAGTGAAGTATCAACAACGACAACAACCAAGAGTTGGGAGAGTGATCAACCAAGAGTTGGGAGAGTGATCGTGAACGATACACAACTATCCAGTGTGGTTACCCATCAGTCGCGTTACATATACAGGTCTTGGTACTCTTGTCATACAAATGAATTGTCCCTCTGGGGTGCTTTCCTAGAGATTTATGAACCTGGAAAGAATGAGAAGAGGTTAAGGGGAGCTTCCCCACTTACCTCAATACCCCTTCCAACAGTAAGCCCTTGCCAATATCGACCTTCTACAAACATACAAATGACCATTGTCTTCTCTTACTACTAGTTCTCTATACTGATATGTGACTGTCTGACTTTCATTACCATTAAGAGAGAAATAACAAGACATAAACCGAATCACATGTCAACTACAGTTATTAATTTTCCTTGAGATAAGAGAAGAAATATCAGTTAAGAATGCAAGTGAAGAACCAGAAAGAGGAAAAGAAGACTTCTACAGCACAAAACGTGGAAGAAGTAGTGATTCACATGATTAGGATCCAACATTATATGGATACAAGTGAATATCACCTTCATCCATCAACACATAAAGTCGTATAGGCTCTTGAAATAATCTTCTTTAAAATACGAGCACCGGAACACAGTTATCTGGAGCATCTTTTAGTATACGGAGGTTTGTTGCAATTTAACTCAAAAAAGGTAGCGTCATGCATCTTGTAAGAACTAGTTTTTAACATTAAAATGATGCATATATACAGACAATACTCTTCCACGCAACTATGTACAAGTTTAGATAAATCTTCTAGTTGTACGAACAACTGAACCTTAGAATCATAATGAAATGTTTTTTTGCTGATAACAAGCATATGGGACAAGCTACAAGTTAGATTTCAGTTTGGGACCGGGAGCAAGGAAAATTTACCCCGTCACAAATTGTTTGGTGAATGCCTTTGGCATGTCCATCATATCCTTAAGCAAGTTTCTTCCTTCTTGTGTGACCCATATGGGAGACCTGTATGAAAAGGGTTTTTCACAAAATGAGCATATATTAAAAGATCCGATTCAAATGTGCATTCATATCCAGTTATCCAACCCTTTTATAAACAGGACAACTTTGAGAGTGTTCATCTGAGATATTTGAATAGGCCGGATAATCAAATAATCTTGGAGGTTAAAGTCATTTTTTATTTAAGTCAACAGTTGTTTTTCATTCATATTCGGATAATATCCACATTCCATCAAAACCTAATTGGTTTTAATCAAATATGGGTATCGAGTTTGAGTTCATACCCCAGTAATACTCATATTCGTATTTATATTTGCTTCCACTCTTTTTAATCAATCCAAATACAATAATGCTTACATCCTCTCCATTTACACTCCAGATTTCATCTAGTACAAATGTGATAGCTATATTCATTATCATTTGCCCATATGAGTCTCGTTGTCAGCACTTTTAACGCTTCGTTTGAGTTCAGTCCAGTACTGTCAATACTGATATTCGGAAATATGCTTTTAATCTGTGTATGTTCGTTGACGTATAAATTTATGACTTACAATGTGAGATTTCCATTCCCCTTTGCTTCTCCCATCCACACCAGTAGATTGTGGCTGCTTGCTTACATGACGGAATATGTGGACAAGTACCACAGCATCAAGAGCAGCATACTCTATCTACAAACAACCACATAATGATAATTATTTTTTGACATATTATCCTCAAATATAATTAAGATATAGCATCTTCCTCCTATTCCAAATTCCATTACAGAAGCTTGGTACAGCACATTATCATGAATTACCATTAGGTTTCAGAATACCTGATACTGACTGAGAGGCCTTTGCTCCCAATTACTGTTCCTTCTGGTCTTGTTCAATCCAGCTCCAAGTATTTTCTGATTAAGGATCAAATTGCATTCAATTTCAAATATATCGAAGGGGAAAAAAAGTCTAAATATAATTGAGGATTACCTGAGCTAATCCGGAGAGACCACCATTAGGCTCATTGAAAAGTTTCTGAACATCAAGAAACATTTCATAGTACCTGAAACACTCTAGGTCTCCATAAGAATGTGACAGCTGATGGAGATCACACTGCAAATTGTAACCTATAAATGCAAAAAAATAATATAACTTTTTGCAAGGAAAAAGACTTTCAATTAATCATTTATGAAGAAGAAAAAGACTGGAATTTGAATATACTGTACCCAGCTTTAGAATGTTGGGAGAGCACATGATTCGTCGGAAGCAGTTATTCAATGCCTTTGGTTCATCTTCATACAACTTTATCAAGTCAAAGATGAAAGCCCGGTTCTCTGAAGCAATTTGCATGATGGAAACCTGCAATATAGTTGTTCCATACAAGTGTGAAACTACAAGAGAGAGAAACAACAACATTCCATTTGTCCATTTTTTTAAGATTCCACAGATTAAGCAGGTGCGATATTAAAGCTTTCAAATCACGGCGGGCATCCAGAACGAAGCATGTGAATTTTATCTAAGATAGAAAATTCTTTACAGAACTGCACAGAACAAGTGTAAGTCTAAGACATTATACTGTTTGAGTATTTTGAATTCCTTCCAAGTGATAACTTTATAATGAAATGGAATATGATACAGACAGTCTCCTTTTCAACCATGATTTTCATGAAAACACA
This sequence comes from Hemerocallis citrina, assembly GCA_017893485.1. Taxonomy (NCBI): domain Eukaryota; kingdom Viridiplantae; phylum Streptophyta; class Magnoliopsida; order Asparagales; family Asphodelaceae; genus Hemerocallis; species Hemerocallis citrina. Next base: position 138,904,905 of record CM030367.1, read on the forward strand.
CGAAACCCAGCATCAATGCCTGAACAGTTTTCCTAGTCCCTTTTCTTTTTTTCATTGTAAGAGCAAATTTGAGGAGCTTCTTTGAAAAATAGATACATATAATGGTTTGGTCATCTGTGACCGCAGTCATAAAAAATGGGAGTTCGGACTTTGTGACACCATATTAACTGGGCTAACTGCATTGAATCATAATTATCACATATTTTTTCCATGCAAAGCTTGGGAAACACATTTCATAGTATTAAACTGATATGCTTCAAATGTTTGTCATAGCATGCTCACTCCCTATTAATCCCTAACCTAACCTATAAAATAACTAAATACACTATTTAATGTGTAGCTGTCAGCAGTGGCGGAGCTATGTGGGAGCCCAGGGAGCACCCCCCCCCCCCCCCCCCACAAAAAAAAAAAAAATTTGAAACCCCTCCTCAAATTTTAAATTTTTTTTAAAACCCCTCTTTAATTATATTAAATTTTATGGTCTTGCCCCCCTAAAAATTATGAAAAAACACCTAAATATTTATATAGTCATATGATTTTTTCTTGGTCCCTGGCAAAATTATTTTGGCTTCGCCCCTGGCTGTCAGTCAAACAGCGCATATCCAATGCCAGCTCCTATCCTGTAATAGTTTTGATATCCAAAGAAACTTTTCCTACAGAAGTGCAGGTTGCAGAACTCTTAGAAACATGATATGTATCGCATGACAAAGTGGCTAATTAAGACGTGCTAATCATTAGGTATGAAAAACTTGCACAAAGTGGTATGAATGAATATTTGAAAGGCTGACTCTTTATGGCATTCAACTGAAAATATACAAGCAAAGAAAATTAAGAATTTTTTAGAAGGAATCCAAAAATAAGCATTTGTGCATTAAGTTAATGTATCTGTTGCATTAGATTTAAAGAAAGAGATCTGCATCTGGATCAGATATACAAAAAATTTCACCAAAGGATAATGCAAGACATTAACTATTGAAGAAATAATACCTTATTCGGCAAACTTCCTTTTTCATAATTAGGCTTCCATTCACAATCGAGACCAATAACTTTGCACTTTTCAATATAAGCAGTAGCAGCAAGTAAATCATTGATTTCATCCACCCAAAGAATATCGTCCACACTCAAATTGTCAACATCCAGAAAACGAGATCCACGAGAGCATTCATCTGAAACTGGATGATATTTTCAAAATCAAAATAAAATACAAGTATAATCTACAGGAGTGTAGAGAACAGTTTTAGAAGTTAAATATATTTGTGTTAAAAATTGTAGGATGGTAATGGTGGGGGAAGAATACTCCTTTGGTGAAATTAAAAAGGAACAAGAAAAAAAAAAAAAAAAATTAAAGTATACAGAATTGTTGTAGAATTTTGCTAACGAAAATTTATACATGGTGGAAGCTTGAGGCAAAGCCCTCCCAATATATTGCCTAAGAATGGAAGACGTTTAGATGAAGGGAGGAGCTCCCAATACTAACTGGGATCCAATAAAATTTAAGTGAATGCCACTATTCTCATTTATTTCATTTACTTTTTTATTACTTAGGATATTCCATATTGACACGAAAACATCCCTATATTTGGCTTCAATAAGAATTACAAATATCAAAGAAAACAAATAAAACGAAATCCCAAAAATAAAAAGTTGTAGAACATTCCATTTTTTGGGTGTTTGGTGAAATTTTCAACTTGAAAACTATATAACTTTAATTTATTAATTGCATTAATGGGGAAAAGAAAAAAAATCAAATTTAAAATATTATAACAGAAGCTCAAACTCAATGGAAATTATCAATTAATTCTTAGTAGCTTCATAAAGGTCGAACTTTCAAACTTAGCTTGAAATCAATCTAGTTAACATGCATACTATATGCACCATTAGCTCAATTTTTATATAATACAAGAAAGACTTAATCTGAAAATCATATAAAGAAGAATGACATTGTGTTGTCCAATAAATCATGTTGGGAAACAAACTTTTGTTTAAGGAAATATGATAATCTTATACTAGAAAACATTGTTTTTACCAATGACAATTTTTCTGTAGTGTAAAAATATTCAACCCCACCACAATCTCACACAGACAGACACACATAAACAGAAAGATATGTATTTCACGCTTTGCCCTCGGGCATGTATTTTACTCAAAATTATCCTGAATTGCTGATAAACATTTAAAAATACTATATTCATGTAACAGTCAATGCTTACAGATTGCAGATGAGTGCTACAAATTTCCTCCTCTGCCCAACTACTTATTTACATTTCATAGTAAAGCTTTAATTTTCGGAAGACAACCATTTCAGGGAAAATGGCTATATTCAACATCACATACATAATGACCATGTTTCTAATGTACTAGCATGGGCAGTATTAGCAAATAAGAGAAAAACAACCAACTACCATAGATTAATGCCTTTCGTAGTGATGCTAAAATTGGAATAACAACCAAGACACGTCAAAATGCAAACAAAATGAATTTATTACTTTGAGGGAAAAGATTCATGATAATATGAAACAATACACAGTGAAAGCATACCAGAAACTTCGTCAAAACCTTCAAGAGAGTATCGCTCACATAATTCTTTGACCTTCTCAATATAGCCAGCTTCCAGAGCCAGATAGACCTTCATCGTTACAAAATTAGAACAAATAATGGCACTGCTACCACTTGAGATCATATATAAGAACATAAGTAAATAATATTAACAACATTACACACACATGCAGGTTAGGAGCCAATGAAGAAAAGTTAAGCAGGTAGTCTTTACTACAGTAAAAACCATGCAGAATTGCACCAATATAACAAAAATTAGGATGTCACAGAATCATTCAAAATCATGGTAAGTAAATAAATTACACTATGCTTGCAAGTAGAATGTACTTTTTATTGGATGGAAGGATCATTAATCCTGATAAAGAAATCATCATCTTAAACTTCCCATCCAAATGGGTCATATATGGAGCACAAAATTGAAAATCATTACAGAAAAATATTGACCAAGTTCTTAAGACAAATTGTCAAACTGTCATCACTGCACAAATTAGTGCATGAATTCTTGTTAAGCCTAGTAGCAGTGAGAGAAGGCATTGCCGTAAAAAAGGTTTCATGCCGGGTTGGTGCACCTAATGTTTTCTACCATCCAGTTCAATCGCATGCACCCAACAAGCAACCATTCAAGTTGCACTGAGCTGGGAAAGAATTGGGAATGACCTAGTGGCATGAGAAGAGATTGTATGGACTGAATTAGAGTACAAAGTACACTTTGTATAGTAGAGTCCATTTCGCCCCTCCTAAGTTACCCAATATGGGACTATACTAAATATGTTAACAATATCGAAAGAAGGCACCATATACTCTAATCAAGCCAAAGGTTCCCCAAATTAATAAAGAATAAAATTCGGATGTATCCAGAAGTCAACTTTTAGATAACTAGTCCACATTATTGGTTTCCTCCTATAACATACATGAAATAAATTGTGAGAATTACCTAATACCATTAATTCCAAGGTATTGTTTATTTCAATGAAGAAGAATAGAATCAATAAGAATGGTTAATGTGAATACCTAAATACAAGCACATAAGCTTATTCAAAGATCAAATTTCAAATAACTAAGACGAGTTTATCATCGCCTATAGAATAAGAATGTCAAGATTATGGATACATCACTGAACTAACAAATAAAATTTGCACCCAACTAAGACAAGTAGTTCAACTTCTTGAGCATTTAGAACGTATGGAATTCTTTGGCATAGTCATTTACGATCCAAGTCTTCACTAGACTAGCTGACTAAGTCACTAGGTCACAAATAAGAAGCTTTATATCTGAATAGAATAGAGTATTTCTACAAAAAAGATGTGTATTTTAAGCAGAAAGAAAATATTTTAGTGAAAAAAATATATCTTTACCAGGTATTTCATTAGTTGTTTGTCTTTCTGTGCTCGTAGTTCTGCAATATCCCAACATGCTTGCTCAGCTAACTTCTTTAACACACTGCAATAAGATGAACCCAAGATGAACCCACCAAATCAACTGATCAAATTGCAAAAATAAACTGTAGGCCAAAAAGTATTTGCACATTTGAATATTTTCAAGTATATTTTACTACGTAGACATGCACTTTTACCCTAATGTGGAGATGGCTACATCATCAACACTACTTCGACACATTGTTGAATATTTCTGACATTTTTCTTACATTTAATAATAGGGTTTCTAACATGTATACCCCTAACAAATATGATAATATCATATATACCCCTTACAAATGTGTATTTTCGTATATGCCCCTAACAATTTGAACTTTATTTCATATTTACCCCTATGTTAGATATCACTGAGTTAACCATAATTTTACCCTTACGAGACAAATAGAAATCAAATTAAAAAATCAAATTAGACAATCAAATGAGTAAAGATTTACAAGTTTTAAGGAAAATAAATGAGGAAGCTTACAATTTATAATCTATCATTAAAAACCAAGCATTGATGGCAAATTTGGAGAAGTAATGTGAGGAAGAATATGTGGTTCTCAAAAATGCACTGTTAGTTTATCAATTTCTTGAAAAAAAAATGATTTTTTTAGAAGAGTTAATGAGTCTCGATTAGATTAACAAATGTCCGGATTTACGAGGATGAAGAAGATAAAGTTTGAATGGTAGAGAAGATAATATTTCAGTCATTTTTCATCAAGTCTATTTTAACAAAAAACTGAATATTCTCCATCGGTTCGAGTTTTTTAACTAGAGAGGTAATTAAGAGAAGTGGCATATATTGTTGAGGACAACTATGAATATACATATTTGTGGGGGACATACATGTTAAAACCCCTTAATAATATATTTTATTTGTTGGACACTTCTTGAACACTTTTTTTATAACAATCAACAACTTTTAAACTCTTTTTTCACAGTTCTTTAATTAGATAAGTCTAATTACTTTTGCACAGTCTGGATAGTTTCTCATTGTTTGATGGAAGTATGAAGTGAAGTATTCATACTCTTCCAATGATTAACTCACTTATTTTAATTACGAAACTCACAACTATGTTGATTGATGCCATTTGGATTAATCTGTGGGTTATTTCATATATTCTACTATTACATTACACCCATGCCTCGCCTCCCCCCCCCCCCCTCCCTCTCTCTCTCTCTCTCACACACACACACATACAATCAAATTGTCAAGCCTCATAACCGTACTTATATTGTGAACCGTATGCATGCGGATACATAGTTTGTAATAAATACATAATGCAAGAAGAAATGAAACCAATACCTTTCTTTGTATAGATGTTGCACATTAGGAAATTCCTGCTTCAGATTATGCTTTTTGATCATTTCGTATGCATTCTTCAACATTTTCAAGTCGAGATATTTTTGAACCACCAAGCAAATCTTCGGCTTTCCCATCAATGTAGCCCATTTTTCTGCAGGTTTGAATTGGTTGTTTTGCATCATTTTTACCAGAAAAGAATCTCCTACCATGAAAATGGAAAAGTGTTCAGATAGCGTGACAGCGGTAGTATAAGATTCTGATTCCAAAAAGCGAGATATATGGCCCTCCACATATGCCTTGGCGATGTCTAAGCCACCACCAATTGAATCTGACCCACATAATACATCTCCAATATCTTTCAACTCAATCTCAAAAATTTCTAATAGCTTTATTAGAATGCGCTCAGCATGGACAACAAAACTAGAAAAAACGTCACGGACTAATTGTGAGGCTAGCCGCTTTGCTTCCGGAAAATCTTTTCGAGCAGATTCTGGAGTTTTTGAGATTAAACGGCGAAGAGAGGACGTGAGAAGATGACTGAATCCTTCACCATATGGAAGACCCAATAGAGGCACAATATAAAGACACTGCACAATAAAGGAACCCGGGCCAGGATTGGGTGCACTGTAAAGTGCCTGAAACACATGCTGTTGAAGAACTTTGAACTTATGTGTTGCTGTGAGTGTGCCTGTTAACAGTAGATGGGGGATTAAGCAGGGGAATCAGGTATAGTATATGCGAAGTTATATGAGATATACAGTCACTTGACCTAAAAGTCAGGAAACATAAAATTATCTAAGCAATGAAACAAAAAATGCAGAGAAATTAACTTATCAGGCTTACTAATGCATATGACCCCACATCATTGCCACTTGCCTATCAAGAGACATGATCCAGTACTGCTGATTTAAGAATAAAACCATCTCTCTTTTTTTGGGATAAAGACCAGTAATCCCCTGCCATGTTTGCAAAGACGTTGACAATATGACATGCAAAAAAAGACAAAAAACAGAGCAAGAAATATTCTACTCCGAGAAACTTGAAATGCAACTTTATCAACTTTTTTTCATTTCCTCAAGGCAGCATATGTTATCCTCAAATTCTAATCAAATGGTTGACGAAGTTAAGTGTGAAACTATATAATTAATTAGGAAATGGAGAATGATCCAACCATCCATCAGAAATACATTCTGTCCAACAAAAATGGATCAACACAATAATTTATTTGACTTAATTATTTGACTCCTTTGTATCTATTCCCCTTAGCATGGTACTTAGTACTTGATGTCAATTTCCAATTAGCAACCTTTCAGGAATTATGTTCATTTCTTTTGGGGGAATACATAACAAGTCGCCTCTTTATCTGTTGTGCCTCAGATTTGAATCCCAATAGTAAAATCTTATTATTAATCCTTTTCATTTTAGACTGTTTAAATTCTCGGGACTCCAGTAACAAGATTGTACCTGGCAATTGGTAAGAAACTAAGAACTCAGCATCTGCCTTGCTACTCACAAATGGTCAACAGTATAGAAATCGATGATTCTGTCAGTGTGTTCGTCCTGTTTTTCTTAATAACACTACTAATAATCTACGAAAATAACCTCCCATATTTACTTTTTAAAGAAAATTATCATTTCATGACTTCATTCAATTTCCACAAAACAAAACACGTGCATGTTAAAGACCATTGCAACTTGCAACACCTATTATGTCAATGACTCGAGCTTATAGATCAAAGAAATATTTCTCTAGTTAGCCACTTTCCAATACACTGCACATTTGTATCCATTAGACTGAGTAAAACTACAAACAAAATGGTTTAGTTTGCATGAACATTCAACTTGTGCATCCATCAAATGTTAGCACAGTCAAAGAGATAGTCATATGTCTAGAAAAAAAAATGAAGCCCCGTGCATTTAGGAATACCTTGATCCCCACTAGATGCAAGTCATATAAATGTGCAGCAGGAAAGAACAGCCACATGAAACGGATAGAAGATGGATGATTACAATTAACTATAAAGTTCATTATGATACACATGTATGTCAACCACCATATGCAAATATGTTATGTTACGACTTACAAATGAAGAATGGCAATAGCATGAAACTAGAAAATTTATCAAGACTTGATAATTTAGGAACCCCTTGTCAACACCAGATGCAATCGATGTAGTTATGCAGCAGCAAAGAACAGATCCATAGTATTAATGAAACAGATCATGAACAAATATCAATATGATAGAAGCACCTATTAAACATCATTGTCAAAGTAGTTATATTGTAAACGAGCTACCACTATTTGCTTGAAAGTTGAAACTACAAATAAAAGTAAGAAGAGATATAATGAACAACCGACTCCAAATATTTAAACAAAAGGCTAGCATGTTCTAGTACACATGCAAGCCTTGATAGTTGAACATAGCAGTTCACACTTCAACGCTTATCAGTACTCAAAAATCAACATTGAACCTTAAATTATAGGTCGAACGAAATGCCACTTAGAGAATGCAGTATGTACAACAACAATTTCATCAAAATAAAAGTGATGAGAAAACTAACCACTTAGGTAACACTCCTTCAATAGATAAACAAAAGCAGCTGGAGAGACATGCGACAAATCCGAAAACGCATGCAAGCAAATCGCCCTTTCCTCATTGTTTGAAACTTCCTTCTCCCTCCCCCACCTCATAGTATCCCGAAAAACTTCCTTACCCCGACCCATAGTATCCGAACAAAAGCGCCTACATAACATTCATTTTAATTAGCTAAAATGTAACACAATTCGCATACTAATAATAAAAAAAACAGGATAAAACACGGAAAATCACATAATATCAACACATCAAATCAACATGAATGCAAATTCCCAAAAACAAATTTCTCAAGCTTCCTTCACAACGACCTCCAGTTAATTTCATCAAATACATGATGAACATGCATAATACCCCGAAAAACGAAAAACCCAAAACTCCATTACAGTAGATTCTTCTGCACTAATAAACATTAAAAGCAAATGTTAATTAACATTTTCTACAACTTAATCATACAATCTACTAACAAATAACCAATAAACATCTACTAAACCCAAAACCAGATAAATAGAACTACACAAACAAAAAATTGAAAAAGTCATAAATCAAATATCAAATAAAAATTAAATTAAATTAAATTAAAATTAACAAACACCACATCAAACACTTAGAAGGCCATAAACACACAAATACATCAACAACAAAAAAAAGTATTAATTAATCAATGCAACTCATCAAACAATATCAGCTCAACAAAACACATGATACTAATCAAAACCTTATAATATTTCAATAATCTATAAACTACAGAAGCAATGTGAGGGGAAAAAAAACTCAATACCAGAATCAAACAGGGTTTGGGTTTAGCTCAAGAACGAAATGGGACGAAACCCTAGTTTTATAGTGGAGTTTGGGTCGGGGTTTTTTTTTTTGGCCCACTTTGGATCCGTTTTATTAATTTTTTTTGCCGAAAATGGCAACAAGAGAGAAGCAGAAGCTCCGGTTTTTTTTTCGCTAGCAGCAGCTCACGGGCTTGAGATTTCTTTCTCTTTATTTATTTATTTATTTTTAAAAAGTTTTAACCTTTTTTAAATTAATATTTTATAGTGTACTTATCGCGTGAAAGAGTCGTACACGGACAACGGAAAAGTCGTGGGATGATGTTGAGATTTGGGGATTGGACGGCTGAGATTGACTTTGAATACGTTGATTAAGTAATGATGATTAGTGTTTTAGTTAATTGGAGATTAATCTAGTGGTTATCTTATGCTGTCATGGTCAGAGAGGAAATCTATGAAATTTGTCATCTTCTTCTTTTTGTTGCTATTTGTCAGGTTGGTTGTGAGGAGAACTATATCTGTTGCACGTGCATTCCATGTAATATTAGAAGGAAAAAAAAACAAACAAACATAGAATAGTCATGAAATTGCTGGAGAGCCTTTGGATCTCCTCGAAATTTGTGCCCCTACCTAATAATCTTGTTTTTTTAGGAGATCCCGAAAGAAATTATGATCCTCATGCAGAGTAATACTATAGGACATCCAAAGACGCCCTCTGTCAATTTTTCAATAGAAATCATACAACAACAATTGAGGTGGCCAAAAAGCAAAATTTCTTTGAGATTTTAACCAACTGGTCATATGATTTAATTTTCCTGTAATAGTCAAAAATTCTAGTCTTGATCAGTACTAACCGTGGTAATCAAATATTATAGTTTTGATCAATACTAATCGTGAAAATGCCCAAACCGATCTGAGAAGTGCAAAATGAACATGTTTGGCAATCTTCTTTTAACAAACATTTGAATTGTAAAATTTATCAAAACTCGACAATAAACGAAAAAGGCATCCAGATCTATGTGAGAAAAGAGAAAAATTATCGTATATTGATAAAAGTGTGGCGACGAATCGATAGAATTTAGCGGATTTTATCAAACCCTAGAGATACATACAACAAAAAAAGAAGAAAAAATTGTTGGGACTTTTCAAGAGATAATGAAAGAAAAATTGGAGAGTTGGAGTTTTTACTACACCTATCCTGGAGTGGGCAGAAATAGCGGTGAATAAGATGATTGAAACCTAGATGATTGAAACATTATGGACTATTAATATAAAGTGCAAGGTTAATTAATATGGAGTTCTTTTTGCTATTAGGTCCTTAAAGAAATAGGTATTTCCGTTAACCTCCTCCCCCAATAATTTAATGACTTAACCTATTAGAGCAGTCGTTTGCTAAATATGCATAATATGCATATTTTGTCAAAATTAACGCTGCTGTCGTTGGCTAAATATATATATTTTGCATATATCGCTATAGTAGACTACTATATATGGGACTCGATATAAGAATTATGCATAATATGAATGACGGAACTCGAAGTAACGTCGCAAAAAAAAAAAAAAAAAAAAAAAAAAAATTAATCGTCGGACGACACTTGACCCTCCAGAAAAATTGAATTTTTCTAATTAAATTTTTTTTTAAAACAACTAGTTTATAGTATAAATGCATATAGCAAGCTTCTGACCCTTTTTTAATTAAAAATTTTGGTTGGACGGCACTTGATGTGCCGTCTGACCCATTTTTTTTCCTCCAACGGAATTCGAAGTTTCGTCCCACCTTTTAAATTTTTTTTTTCTCCGACGGAATGTGAAGCACCGTCTATTCTCCGATTTATATTATTTTAAATTAAAATGGTAAAATATAGCTTTCGACGACTGCAGCGAAATGATAAATTACTATATGTATTTATTCATTTATACATTTTTTAACTATCACTGTGGATGTTCTTAGATATGACAATGGCTCCCGAAGATTTACCGATCTTTGATATGGATCTCGTGTTCCTTCCTTTTTTCCATATAAACCCTTGTAATTTGAAAATTAGTATAAAAAAATCATTTACCTAAAAGAACACTGTTTTTCTTTGTTTGTTATATTAGACCTTGTAATTTCGATCCAACCAAAAATAATATAGTAGATATGCTAATATATCACTTATTATCAAACGATAAGTACTAGAACATCAAATATTAGATAAGGTACTAAACTATTTTAATCATATCAGTTCATATTATCCAAAAAAAAGTCACTAATTTTATTCAAGTAATTGTCTCCCTAAAAGACGGTTGGAAATGCATCGTCCATTTTTTTAAGTAATTGCCGATATGTTGCACCGACTATTTGAAGTACTACTAAACTAGTAGATCTCTTGTGCAAATTGCACAGACTTTACCAAAAGATAAATTAAAAAATAATAATATTTAATAAAAAATTCAGCAGAACCTTTCCATATTTACAACTTTTTTTCGGTATAATTATAATCCAACATATTAACATTCAACAATTATGAAGTAAAGCTTTGCACAGAAAACACAATATTCAAACTTAAATATTCGATGACAATAAGGCACCTCCAAACTCAATCACAATAATCTTTCATACTTAAAATCACAATTATATATACAACAGATGGCTTAAATAATTTGTTCACGATAATAAAAGAGTGCAATCCAAACAGTTAAAATCCAAAATTAATTTTCTAAACAACTATTGTTTATAGCTACGTAAATACACCACCCCCCTCAAAAAAAAAAAAACAACGTGAATCACATTATCGAGTGACAGAATTCTTTACACAAGAACATCATATGTCGGCCTACATAAACAGAAAACACGAAATGAAAATATAGTTAAATGCATCACATTAAAAAATAATCATTTATATAGCGACATGAACCAATTTGAATTGATATAAAACGATACATAAAAGAAAAAAGAATAAATAAGGCTTTGATAAACTCTACTAAGATGACATTTACCTTTCAATTGATTATCATGGAGTTACACACTTCTTGAAGAACTTCTTGATATACCACATTACATGTACGATCATTAGTCTTATGGGAATCATTTGAGTTATCTGTCAGCAACATCTTCAAGCCAGAACGGGAAGTGCAACGCGATAATGCTACATACAATTGACCGTGCGTAAACACAGGTTTTTTAAGATAAACCTCAACACTATGGAGAGTTTTTGTCTTAACTTTAGAATTCTTATCGTACGTGTAATTTTGTGTGGAACTGAAGTCAGCAGTGCCCTCATAGGATGATGCCTTTTCCGCCGTAATATTTTAAATCTCTGACGTCGTGCATATGCATAAATTGCCTTATTAAGTTGGAAAGACAAAATATTATTTTTGTCTTGCATCCTACATTAATAAGTGTAGTTTTGGACAATTATTTAAATATCAATAATAAATATGTAATCAAACACAATGTAGAAAAATATAATGAAACATTACTGTTGCCGCTAAATTTGGTGTGGGGACAAACAGATAGAACTTGTGGATTCTTAGGGAAACTGAATAGAAAACCTGTGTACCTGTTTCGTCGGGCCTCGATCGTCGTTCCTGCCGTGCACCTGCAAAAAGTGCGAGACACCGGGGTTGTTCCCGGCGACGCACCATCCGACGCTCAAGTCAGTAATCTGAAAAGACTATGAAAGAGTGCAAAAACTGGTGAAAGATTGATTACCTCTTAATGGAGATGGAAGGGGGTATTTATAGGCGTCTCAGGGAACAGATTAGGCATGTAATTCCTGTGTATACAGATAAGGAATGTGATCCCTAATTCCCAGTGAAAGGATAGATATGAATCAGGGCCGTTGATTAATATTAATCAGAAACCCTAATTCTATCCCTTCTGGACCGGGTGTGCTGCGGGTTGAGACCCGCACCCAGTTGAGGTGGATCCGTTTGCGGGTAAGTGGGTCTTCGGGGAAGATAACCAGTACCCGCTTCAGACCCGTCGGTGGGTGAAATTACCGTTTTACCCCTGAGCTTCAAGATTCGTGCCCCATCTGGACGGTTCCGATTTAACCCCATTTTTAGCCATATCACGAGCCCCCCACTCCTAAAGACTGAGTTTGATCAGCCTTTGAGGAGTAGTTTAACTGTTTTAGTGGCTAGCGGAGTTGTATCGGAGTCCCAATGGAGGGTTTTGAATCTCGAAGGGGGTAGTGAGGTGATTTTTGAAGCTGTAAACTGTTCTTAAGCTTCTCTGAATATCCGACGGTCTTTATCTATTATTTCAGATTATTAATTTAATTTTGCGATGTGTTATCCAGTCGTTCGGGGGCCTTCATAATACATTCTAGGCAATAATTGTTCGTTCAGGGGTTCAAAAATATTACCCCGAACTTATAATTATTTTCTAGAATTTCTAGTGAATTTTCCCGAATTTTTAGTAATTTTTTCGCAATTTTTAAATAGATAAAACGATTAAAATAAATAAAAACTGATTTTTAATACCTATTTATGGCGTGGCTTGATCTGGGCCCTTGATCTGAGCGGAGCGCGATTTTCGGAGAGATCGTGTGGTCCCGGTTCCTCGACTCGTTTTTTCGCCGTATGTGAGGTTCGGTACCTCGGTACCTCGGCTCGGCCTGGCGTGCCGAAGCCAAGTGCCTCGGTCCGGATGACCAGTGCCTCGGCTCGACGGTTCCGAGGTACGTGGCATCATTTGAGCCGTCCATCTCAGCGCGGATCCCCGTAAAATGCTATCTTGTCGTTTAGTGGACGTGGCCAAATCTGGGCCGTCCATCATGACGAGCACGCTTTTTCACAAGATCCAACGGCTGATATGGGTCGGAGTGATTTTTTGCCATATACGAGGGTCGGTACCTCGGTACCCCGGCTCGGAGGGTCGGTGCCTCGGTTCGGGGGGTCAGTGCTTCGGCTCGGTGATTCCGAGGTACGTGGCATCATCTGGGTCGTCCATCTCAGCGCGGATCCCCATAAAACGCTATCTTGTCGTTTAGTGGACGTGGCCAAATCTGGACCGTCCATCATGACGAGCACGCTTTTTCATAAGATCCAATGGCTGATGTGGGTCGGAGCGATTTTTTGCCATATACGAGGGTCGGTACCCCGGTACCCCGGCTCGGAGCATCAGGGCTGTTTGGCCGAGGTACTGAGTTGGGTGTTTTGGAGGAAGTACCTCTTGAGGGCTCCCCTCCTCTGCGCCTAGCAGCTCGGTGGCTCGGCTGAGCTGTTCGGTAGCTCGGCTGGGCGAGCCGATGGCAGGCAGCAAGGAGGGACGCGTGGCTGGATCTGAGCGGTCCATCATGGCACGCATCTCGAGGATGGGGTTCAGATCACGAGAAAACGCTATCTTGTCGTTTTGTGGGCGTGGCACGATCTGAACCATCCATCAGGTTCTGTTGCGAATTTTAAGGAGATCCGACGGTGACTTCGCCTCGGAGCAATTTTTTGCCATATACGAGGGTCGGTACCCCGGTATCTCGGCTCGGCGCATCAGGGCTGTTTGGCCGAGGTACTGAGTTGGGTGTTTTGGAGGAAGTACCTCCTGAGGGCTCCCCTCCTCTGCGCCTAGCAGCTCGGTGGCTCGGCTGAGCTGTTCGGTAGCTCGGCTGGGCGAGCCGATGGCGGCAGCAAGGAGGGACGCGTGGCTGGATCTGAGCGGTCTATCATGGCGCGCATCTCGAGGATGGGGTTCAGATCACGAGAAAACGCTATCTTGTCGTTTTGTGGGCGTGGCACGATCTGAACCGTCCATCAGGTTCTGTCGCGAATTTTAAGGAGATCCGACGGTGACTTCGCCTCGGAGCGATTTTTTGCCATATACGAGGGTCGGTACCCCGGTATCTCGGCTCGGCGCATCAGGGCTGTGTGGCCCAAAGGGTGGTAGTGGTTCGGTCGCCTAGCCGGGCTGTCCGATGGTTTTCTCGCAGGTGGCCGAGACGTTGACTTGGTATTTTGCAGAGTCTCTTGCTTTGAGTGACCTTCGTATCTTTTCCGCCTGTCGCTTTGGCTTCTTAGTGGGCTTTTTACGTTTTCCAAGGAGGCCCAACTTGCTAGGGGTTAAAAGCTCTCACCCTTGCTCTTAAAGCTCATTTCTCACTTTTTACTCAAGTTTTTACTTTCGATCTCTAAGTTCTCTGCTAGCGGCGATTTTCTCTCTAAGGTGTTTCCGTTAGCTGTCGCGTGGGCCAGGCGATTTCCGGCGAGAGCACTCCGACCGTGGACGTCACTTCAAAAGGTCAGTTCACTTAGTCTGAATAATTTTTCTAGAGATGTCTCGAGTAGACTCGGGGAGTGGGGCCTCGTCTTCGGGCGACGAGAGTGCCGAGGAGAGGAGGAGGTCGGAGATTAGGAGGAAGGGTAAGCAAGCTGCTGGACCGTCTGTAGTCGAGACGAAGAAGGAGAAGAAGAAGAGGAGGGTGGAGGCCCAATCCCCCATAGTGGAGGTGATTGTGGAGAATCCGAAGCAAGCACCCGAGATGGGACGGTATCCTTCCATCCTGTCCGGTCATTCGGGGGTCAGGCAGTACCAGGGCGACTTGCTGGAGAAGGCGATCTATGGGAAGTCTAAGATCGTCGAAGAACCTAACCCGGCCCTTCCCACCGAAGCCGATGAGCTCATCACGCTGGTATCCGAGGAGGACCTACTCCGGGTTAGAAGGGCTTTCGCTATCCCTCCGGAGTACAAACTGATTCTCCCAGGTCCCGGGATACGAGCGAATTCCAAGCTGCCGTCGTCGGACATGTGCATGTTCGACGTCGACTCCTTTCATACCGGGTTACGTTTCCCTCTGCACCCATTCATCCTCGAGATCCTCGGCTGGTATTGCCTCGCGCCGACTCAGTTCATGCCGAACACATGGCGCCATGTGAACGCCTTTATGCTTCAGTGCTACCGAGCCGAGGTGGAGCCGGATCTCACGGTCTTCCGAGGATTGTATCGAGTAAACCGGCAGCACAAGACGGAGTATCGATACTACTTGGGGCCGAGGAAGGGTGTTAAGATTATAGAAAACCCTGACTCGATTAAGGGTTGGAAGGAAAAGTATTTTATAGTAAGGGGCGAGGCGATTCGACCCATTCCGACTCGTTGGAAGGTGGAGGTGCCGAATTTCGCGCGCGCCGACCCTGTTTTATCTGAGGCCGAGGAAGAGGTGGCGAGGAGGATAATGGCCCTTCCGATACTGAGTTGGAGGGATTTGACGGAGGAGGTGTTGTTTGGGTCCGGCCTAAGCCCCATCGACCCGAGTATGCTCCTGACATCTCGTTTTTCATTTTTCTTTTAAGTTTTTGGTTCGGACTGCTAACTCGTCTCTTTTTTTTGTGGCTCGTTGCAGAAGCAATGAAGATTGACTTCAACTCCATGATGGCCGACAGGTCTAAGTTGGCCGGGGGGAAGAAGAGGAAGAGGGCGGCCGCGACTGTCTCGTCGACCCCGGCACCTGCTGTCGCCTCGACCATCTCTCCGCCCCCTCCGGCCGTTGAGGCGCCCTCGGAAGTTGTCGTCGCTGAGGAGCCCCCGTCCTCTGTGGTCCCTGGCGTGATTGAGGGGACCTTTGACGTGAATGCGGCGCTGTCGATCGTGGCACCACCGCTAACCAAGGCTGCCGAAGAGATTCTGACTGAGCAGCACAAGCAGCTGTTCGTGCCGAATTGGCGAGTGAAGAACCATGACGGGTTCCTCGGCAATTCGCAGATGTCAGTGCAGGTCGTCAAACATTTGGCGACCCAGAAGGATCGAGCCGCACTAAAGGCGGGGACGGTGGGTGACGACACCTACGAGGTGGCTCGGTCTCTCGTCTCGGTAAGATTCTTGTTGCTAGGTTTCTTTTTGCTAAGTTTACTGCTCGGTTTGCTTAGTGCGCTCGTTGCTGTCTTCGCAGGCCACTTGTCACTTCGGCCATCTCCTCGAGGCGTTCGCCGAGCAGGAGAAGGAGCTGAGGGCCGCGAGCGACAAAGACCGGTCGGCGAAGGTGAGGGCGGTCAAGGAACTCGAGGCCGAGCAAAGGAGGGCAGAGGCCTTGGAGGTTCGGGTGGCCGACCTTGTCGCCGACCTGAAGAAGGTCAAGGAGACTCTAATAGCGGAGTCTGCCAAGGCCGCCGAGGAGCTGGATGCGGCGACAAAGGCCTTGGCCCAAGAGAAGGCGGAGAAAGGGGCCCTGGCGACGAAGATCCGGGCCGAAGTGGGGAGGGAGGTCGAGGACGAAGCAAAGAAGCACATGGCCGAGAACATGAAGCGGTCTTACCAAACGGTGCTCGACCATGTTTAGGAACGGGTCGCGGGCTTCGATCGGGTCGGCTACCGACTGTGGCCAGGGTCCCCTTCAGGCGACGAGGGGGATGAAGGTGAAGGCGACGACGCAGGAGGCGAAGACGAGGAGGGGGAGGACGACCGACTGGTGGTGGACAGCCAGGTCGACGAAGGGAGGACCGAGAGGCCATCTGTTATTGCGCCCGTGGTCGAGACGGCGACGCAGGTGGACCCTTGATCCTCTTGTTAAATCTTTGTAGTTTTTCTTTTGCTTTCGATCATTGTAATGCCTTTTGCAGACTGGCCACCGCTTTTTAATGAATGAAGTATTTTGACCCCGAAATTTGTCTAAGTGTTTGGCTCGGTAGTGTGGTATTTCAATCCTATCACTTTCTTATTTCAGATTGCCGAGCAGACTCGTAACACCTCGGCTGAACAGCACCGAGCCGAGTTGTTTAAGCGATCTCGGGAGGATCGTCTCGAGGGTGAGGTTCACTTGACGAGGAGGATACTTCATAACTTGGAGATTAGGCATAGCGATGCTTTGGTCGAACTGCACCACCTACGGATAGTCGAGGCCGAGCTATCTGCTAGGGAAGAGGAACTGGCGCGAGTTTCAGCCGAACGAGATGGCTTAGCGAGGAAGGTGGAAGAGCTGCAGAGGGTGACGGTCGACAAGAGTATCGAAGTGACCCACTTGCGTCGCGTTATCTCCGACAGCGCCGAATACCCTGGTTCGGCGAAACTTCCTCAGTTTAAGGTGATAGTAAAGGATGACACATTGAAGGATCCCATCGTCGAACTGGAGGAAGAAGTTGCTCGGCTGAAGCCTCAGCCGGTGAGGGCTAACGTCCGGAGCACCTCGTGCACCCGCGAAGAGATCGAGCGAGGAATCACGTTCTATCAAGCGGCGAGCCGGACTCCCATCGTAGGCAGGTCGGCCGCCGATGCCCAAAGCGGTGTGGCGGTGTCTTCAAGCGGCGCTTCGGTAGGAGCAACCGTCAGGGTTAGTGGTGAGGAGGCGTCTCGGTTCGTCGGCCTGGATTCGAGCTCGGAGGTTAAGAAGCGTCGACCCAAAGTGTCTCTAAACCGGAGCATTCCCCTTCCTCGGAAGTAGCGGACGGGTCGTGCCTTTGTGTTGTAACCTACGTGCAAGTTTTTGCGGTTGTAAACCACTTTGTAACTTTATCAAATTTAGTAATGGAATTGGAGTTGTTTTATCCAAGCTATCCTCGGGTGTCTCCTTATTTGTGCTATTGTTGTGTCAACTAGAGTAGGCTCGAGACGAACCACGAGGCTGGTGTTCGTCTCGCCGAACTCCTTGGCCTCGAATTTTCCTTTTTTGCTGCGCTTCCGAGCCATAGGCTTGGTCTGGCTGTTATGGCGTAGTTGCTTCTCGACTGCGCCTACGTGGCCTGATCAGGGCCGTCTAATGTTTGCACGGATCTTGAGGCGGGTCCGGTTCCCAAGAAAACACTATCTTGTCGTTTTGTGGACACGTGGCTGAATGGGATCCGCTCATCATGCCCTAGCACACTTTCTGAGACGATCTGACGGTGACTTCGCCTCGGAGTGACTTTTTGCCATATACGAGGGTCGGTACCCCGGTACCTCGGCTCGGCGCGTCAGGACTGTGATTTGTGCCTAATTCCGGCCCGACTGAGGGTGAGTCGGAGAGATTGGGTCGAGCCATGGGAGAGATCCGATTGTTAGATTAGTTTAAGGGATGCAGGAGCAGTTTCGAATGGCGAGCTACTTCTAGTCCGCTTAGGAGCGAACTTGCGAAGCAAAATCGAGCCAAGTGTTGGACTCCGATCCATTCAATGGCTGCAGGAGCAATTTTGAATGGCAATCTACTCCCGGCTCGTCTGTAAGTGAGCCGAGGAAGAAGTGTCGAGCCGAGTGCTGGACTCCGAACCATCGTGTGGTTAGTTTAAGGGATGCAGGAGCAGTTTCGAATGGCGAGCTACTTCTAGTCCGCTTAGGAGCGAACTTGCGAAGCAGAATCGAGCCAAGTGTTGGACTCTGATCCATTCAACGGCTGCAGGAGCAATTTCGAACGGTGCTCTACTCCCGGCTCGTCTGTAGGCGAGCCGAGGAAGAAGTGTCGAGCCGAGTGCTGGACTCCGAACCATCGTGTGGTTAGTTTAAGGGATGTAGGAGCAGTTTCGAATGGCGAGCTATTTCTAGTCCGCTTAGGAGCGAACTTGCGAAGCAGAATCGAGCCAAGTGTTGGACTCCGATCCATTCGACGGCTGCGGGAGCAATTTCGAACGGCGATCTACTTCTGGCTCGTCTGTAGACGAGCCGAGGAGGAAGAGTCGAGCCGAGTGCTGGACTCCGAGCCATCGTGTGGTTAGAGAATTAAAGGCAGAGGGATGCGATAGTATCAAAAATATGAAAAACTTCATTTATTAATATCTAATGGTCGGCTGCTTCTAAAGTTGCTAGCCGTTATTACAATGAAAAAATAAAGGAAAAATTACTACTAGTAGCAGGAGAGGAGTGGTCCGACATCTCGAGTTACTTAGATAGGCGTAGCTGCCTTCTCTTGGTATTTCAAAAGATGGTCGGCGTTCCAAGTCCTGGGAATTTCTCTGCCTTCTAGATCTTCTAGTTTGTACGCACCGGGGCGAACCACTTTTGAAACCTTGTATGGTCCCTCCCAATTTGGGGCCAGTTTGCTTTTCTGTCCGGGGAACGAGATGGCCAATTTTCGGAGGACCAGATCCCCTTCTTTGAGGTCTGTTGGGCGGACTCGTTTGTTGTAGGCGAGTTCGATTCTTCTCCGGTAACTTTGTTGCCGTATGGCCGCTCTTTCCCGGATTTCGTCTATCAAGTCTAGGCTTGCTCTGAGCTCTCTGGCATTCTGTTCTTCTTCAAAAGCTATCAAACGAGGAGAGGGTATCCCAACTTCTAGCGGGATGAGGGCCTCGGACCCATAGGTGAGATTAAACGGACTCTCGCCTGTTGGGGTCCGCTTCGTGGTGCGGTAATTCCATAACACATTGGGCAGCTGATCGACCCACAAGCCCTTGGAGCACTTGTCTAGTCTCTTCTTGATGCCGGAGAGGATCTGTCGGTTGGCATTCTCGGCCTGGCCATTTGACTGGGGATGAGAGACAGAGGAGAAGCGGTGTTGTATGGCCAGGTCTTCACATAAGGCTCGGAAGGCAGCCCCAGCGAACTGCGTTCCGTTATCTGTAACTATGACCCGAGGAACGCCGAATCGGCAAATTACATTTTTCCAGAAGAATTGAACAACTCTATGCTCGGTGATTGTAGCTAGGGGATCGGCCTCTATCCATTTCGAGAAATAGTCGACTGCCACGACTAGGAACTTTAATTGTCCGGGAGCTGGTGGAAATGGCCCTAGTAAATCCATCCCCCACATTGCGAAGGGGATCGGACTTGATAGGGAAGTGAGTGGTGCTTGCGGAAGGCGTCGGATGTCGGAATACTTCTGGCAGGAGATGCATTGCCGAACGTGTTGTTCGGCGTCCCGTAGGAGAGTGGGCCAGTAATACCCGTAGTTTAACACTTTGCGCGCTAAGGCTCTGGAGCCGGAGTGGGCTCCGCCGATGCCCTTATGGAGTTCTTACAAGGCGTAGTCGGCTTGTCCGGGGGAGAGGCACCTTAGGTAGGGCCGACCATCCACCTGGGTGAAGGAGCGCTTATATAGAATGCCTTCGACTAATATGTAACGCTCGGCTCGGGTCCTTATCCTTCGGGCTTCCTTTGGATCCTGGGGGAGGAGTCCGTCTCTTAAAAACTCGACGAGGGGCTTCATCCAATTATCTTCAAGGAGGACTGGCAGTGTTTCAACGGAGTCGAGAGCCTCGCCCTCTATGCTCGGCTTTAGGAGGACTTCTATCAGAACAGTTTGTTCGAGGCCTTGAAGGGATGAGGAAGCTAATTTGGATAGGGCGTCGGCCAGGGTATTTTCTTCTCTGGGGATTCTACGGATGAGGGCCTCCTCGAAGAGCGCCATGAGGCTTTTCACTTTAGCCAAGTACTTAACCATCCTGTCATCACGAGCTTCGTATTCGCCGAGGACCTGGTTGACGACCAACTGGGAGTCGCTGAAGATCCGCAGGCGTCGCGCCCCTACATTTCGGGCCATTCCAAGGCCGGCTATGAGTGCCTCGTATTCGGCTTCGTTGTTCGAGGCTTTGAAGTTTATACGGAGGGAATATTGGAGGGCAAAGTCGTCTGGGCCCGCGAGGATGACCCCTGCCCCGCTTCCCTCGTTGCAAGAGGATTCGTCGACATAGATCGACCAGACGGGTGGTCCCTTCACTGCTTGCTCGGAGTCGGGGATAGTTGTTTCAACTATGAATTCGGCCAGTGCCTGAGCCTTGATCGCGGTCCGAGGCCGATAAGTTATATCATGTTGGCTCAGCTCGATCGACCACTTCATGAGGCAGCCGGAAGTCTCTGGCTTGTGAAGGATCTGTTTCAGCGGCTGGTCGGTAAGAACGACCATCGAATGGGACTGGAAGTAGGGCCGAAGCTTTCTTGCGGCCATTATCAGGGCGTAGGCTATTTTCTCAATTTTCGGGTACCGGAGCTCGGCGTCCCGAAGCACTTTGCTGACGTAGTAAATGGGCTTCTGAGCCCTTTCTTCTTCTCTGACTAAGACAGCACTAAGCGTCTGTTCGGAAGCTACCAAGTAGAGGTAGAGTGGTTCGCCCGGTATGGGTTTGCTGAGAAGAGGTGGATTGACGAGGTAAGCTTTAAGCTAATCGAAGGAGTCTTGTTGTTGCTGCCCCCACTCGAATCCTTTAGCCCCCCTGAGGGCTTTGAAGAACGGGAGGCACTTCTCCCCGGACTTCGACAGAAAGCGCCCAATGGCGGCTAGGCGACCAGTCAATCTTTGAACTTCCTTGACATTTCTAGGGGGGGCCATGTCCAATATGGCCTTGATCTTTTCCGGGTTTGCCTCTATTCCTCGTTGGCTAACCATGAAGCCGAGGAACTTCCCTGATGAGACGCCGAACGCACACTTGTTCGAGTTGAGTCTCATATTGTGCTTTCTCAAAACATCAAATGCTTCTTGGAGGTCGGCCACATGATCAACGCCTCGGATGCTTTTCACAAGCATGTCATCCACGTACACTTCCATGTTCCGGCCAATCTGGGCCTGGAATACCTTGTTGACGAGGCGTTGGTACGTCGCCCCCGCATTCTTTAGGCCGAATGGCATGACTCTGTAGTAATAAAGGCCTTGATCGGTTACAAAAGATGTCTTAAGGATATCCGGGGGGAACATTCTTATCTGATTGTAACCCGAGAAAGCGTCCATGAAGCTTAGGAGCTCGTGTCCCGAGGTTGCGTCAATCAGAGTGTCGATGCTCGGCAGAGGGAAGGGATCTTTGGGGCAAGCCTTGTTGAGGTCGGTGAAATCAATACAAATTCTCCACGTCCCATTGGACTTTTTCACCATTACTACGTTTGACAACCATTCAGGATAATTTACCTCCTGTATGAATCGGGCCTTCAACAATTTTTCTACCTCCTCTTTGATAGCGAGCTGACGCTCGGGGGCGAACTTGCGCCTCTTCTGGTGAACCGGTTTGGACCCCGGATCAACACTCAGGCGGTGGACCAAGAGTTCTTCGGAGATACCGGGCATGTCTGCAGCTGACCATGCGAAGAGGTCTTGGTTGGCCCGGATGCACTTTACGATATCCGAGTATAGGGCGGACGGGAGGGTCTTGCTAACGAAGAACTTGTGAGTCGGCTCTTGCTCCGAGAAGAGCACCTCCTCCAATTCGTCTACCGGTTCGGAGGTCGGCCGAGAGGCATCTTGGGGAATTTCCAGTGTTTCTAATGAGAGAACGGGCCCGAGGGTGGAGGTCATATAACACTTGCGGGCTTGCTCCTGATTGCCCCTCACTTCCCCTACTCCGGCCCGGGTGGGGAATTTCATTTTGAGATGATAGGCAGAAGGGACGGCTTCAAGGGCGGCTAGGCCGGGCCGACCCAAAATGATGTTGTAGGCCGCTGGGACATCTACGACCATAAAATCCATCGACTCCGTGCGGGTAGTAGGAGTTTTGCCGGCTGTGACATCGAGGGTGATTACCCCTTCAATAGTCACCGGCACTCTCGTGAACCCATGGAGCGTGTAGCCGGCGGGCTTGAGTCTGTCTCGGGAGAGCTTCAGGCCCTTGAAAGCGTCGAGGAAGAGGATGTTAACGGAGCTACCGTTATCCACTAAGATTCTCTCGACTTTGAAATTGGCCATGTGAAGACTGATGACGAGTGCGTCACAATGAGGGGTGCGGACACCCTCGAGATCTTCGTCAGAGAAGGTGACGGGCACTCCGAGGCCTTTGGGAGGAGGGGTGGTTCGGACCGAGTTCACTTCTCTAATAAAAGCTTTCCGAGAGGAGTTCGAGGAGCCCCCCATTGGACCCCCATGGATGAGGTGGAGGACTCGCTCTTCCTCAAACTCTGGTGTCTCTTCTCGTTCCGGACGTTTGTTAGCCCCCCGAGGCTGGGGAGGAAGCTCGGCTTGGTCCTTTCTCACGAATTTTGCCAACTACCCCCTCTGGATAAGGGCTTCGATCTCGTTTCTTAGTGCACGGCAGTCGTTGGTGTCGTGCCTATGGTCCCGGTGATAGCGGCACCATTTTTCTTTATCTCTTCTCTTGGCAGGGGTGTTCATCTTCGGAGCAGGAGGCAAGACCCCTTCTTTTTCGACTTCCATGAAAATGGCGGAGATGTTAGTGGTGAGGGGAGTGAACTTCTCAAATCTGGGGGGAGGTCGGCGCTGGCCGGCGTTATCTTTCTGGAGCTTCTTGGCTCCTTCTTCTTCCGTTCCCTTCCTCTTAAACCCGGAGGCAGGCACCTCCCAGTCGGGTCGTTCCTCGGCCTCTTCGGCCCGAATGTATTTTTCTGTGCGAAGGAGGAGGTCGGAAAAGTCCTGTGGTGGCTTCTTGGCGAGGGAGGAGCGGAGGTTGGAATTGAGGATATTGGATTGGAACGCCGCGGTAGCAACCGATTGGTCGAGGGATGAGATGGTTCTGGCTTCAGCTGTGAACCTCTTCACGTAGTCCCTCAATTTCTCCCCCTTCTGTTGACGGAGGTGCAAAAGTGAGATGCTGGTCTTCTCGGCCCTTCGGCTGCTGACAAAATGGGTGATGAAAAGGGTTTCGAACTGCTCGAAGGAGAATATTGACGCTGGGGCAAGGCGAGAGTACCATTCTCGAGCTGGGCCTTTGAGAGTTGCGGGGAATGTTTTGCAAAGGAGGGCATCGGAAGCTTGATGGAGGAGCATCAAAGTCTTAAAGCTTTCGATGTGATCAACTGGATCGGTCTCCCCGGTGTAATTCTCGAAGTGGGGAGGTTTGAAACCGAACGGCACAGGGGCATCTACTATGGTCCGGGAGAATGGGGGTCGGCTAGGACGTAGGGTCCTCCCCCTAAGCTCCTCTTCTCGGTTTATCTGACCCAAGAGTTTTTCCACCTCGTTCAGACGGCGGTTCACGGTGTCATCTCTCCGACGGTAATCTACCGAGCCACGGGACTCATCTTCGTATGAGGAGGAGCGAGGGCTGCGGCGATGGTAACTTCGAGAACGACGAGGACTTGGGGTGCGCCTGGAGTTGGTAGGAGCGGGTCGAGGAGAAGGGGACCGTCGGCGAGGGCTTCGGACCGGAGGAGGGGATGGGAGCTTCGGCTCAATAGGATTCTGACAGAGGTTGAGGGCCTGCAGGACGGTCGCTTGGAACTGCTGGAACTCGGCACGGGTGATTGGTGCCTCATTGTTCCTAGGCTGTTGCCGACCTGCGGGAGAGTGCCTCCTTCGGTAATGATCGGGGGAGTCCTTCCTCCCTCTTCGGATGGGGGACCTCCTGTACTCTCGGCGACGAGGGGATCGCTCTTGCTGACGGGAGGCTTCCTCCCGAGCCCGCTTTTCATCCAGATGACGACGGAGGTAATCATCTTCCGGGCGTTTGGGAGGGGCATTGTGGCGACCAGAGGCTCGGGGATGATGGGAGGCCATAGAGGCACTGGAGGCGTTGTGGATGGAGAGGTTCTCTGGGTGAAGAGGCTGTTTCTGAGGGTTAGGACCCTTCGGATCAGGAGGTGGAAGGTTCCGTTGGAGCGGCTCTTCCATGGTAGGGGGAAGTTGCCCTTGTTGCTGAGCGGGATCAGGAAGGACTTCTTGCTGGTCAGGGTTGGGTACTCGATTAGACCCTCTCGACCTAACTTTGCGAGGCGGCATGGCTGGAGAAGACCTGTTCACCGGGAAGAGGAGAGGTCTCTATTCGTTAGCTTCCCACAGACTGCGCCAATCTGTTGCCGCTAAATTTGGTGTGGGGGCAAACAGATAGAACTTGTGGATTCTTAGGGAAACTGAATAGAAAACCTGTGTACCTGTTCCGTCGGGCCTCGATCGTCGTTCCTGCCGTGCACCTGCAAAAAGTGCGAGACACCGGGGTTGTTCCCGGCGACGCACCCTCCGACGCTCAAGTCAGTAATCTGAAAAGACTATGAAAGAGCGCAAAAACTGGTGAAAGATTGATTACCTCTTAATGGAGATGGAAGGGGGGTATTTATAGGCATCTCAGGGAACAGATTAGGCATGTAATTCCTGTGTATACAGATAAGGAATGTGATCCCTAATTCCCAGTGAAAGGATAGATATGAATCAGGGCCGTTGATTAATATTAATCAGAAACCCTAATTCTATCCCTTCTGGACCGGGTGTGCTGCGGGTTGAGACCCGCACCCAGTTGAGGTGGATCCGTTTGCGGGTAAGTGGGTCTTCGGGGAAGATAACCAGTACCCGCTTCAGACCCGTCGGTGGGTGAAATTACCGTTTTACCCCTGAGCTTCAAGATTCGTGTCCCATCTGGACGGTTCTGATTTAACCCCATTTTTAGCCATATCAATTACATATTAAGATAAATAACAATAAGGATTAACTCGAAAGAAAGTATAATAGGAGATAAGAATACATATAACATACCTGGTGTAAAGAAAGAATCTGACTTCCATCAATATGATTGAAAATCTCCCACTATTTTTGAATCTTCACACCTAATGTTGAAAACAAAATTAACTGCTTTATACTCAATAAAACACTATATTTCACTAATTTTTACATATAATTCTCCTAGGGAAAAAAAATCTTTACTTCATTTATTAAATTTCTCAGTGTTTATACTTATCACCAACATTCACTATTCACATGCATTCTAACATTCGTATTAATTCATGCAAACACAGCCTAACAATGGTTAATGTAGAAATGTGAGTGAGGAATATAATCAAACAATTAGCATGCATCTGAGTAAATTAATGGTGAACCATTCTATAAATCAGTTGGTGTGCATATCACATATCGCATGTCCTTTTTGAAATGATTCCAGTTGGTGTGCATATAACATATTGCACTCCACATATAGGTATAAAATAATAGACTAAAGGGTGTTGTATGAAGTTTACCTCTATTGAAAAACCTTATCGTTGATGGAGACCAAATTGGTTGGCTGGTTCTCCACATATAGTTACTATTTCTCTGTGCATATTGCACTCCACATATAGGTATTATTTCTCTATACATGTTACCCGTAAAGGCAATGATTTCTGTACTGTTTGATTTGTGATTACCTGTGTATGGGGGGAAATGATGTTATTGGTTTGAAATGTTCGGTCACCGTCAGGAGATGTGGTGAAGCAGTTATGTGTGTACATGTGATTTTTTTTCCTATGCAATTGGGCAAGATGTCAGACCTTGATCTTGGGCAACACATTGTACGGGGAGTGAAGACACCACCCATGAAAGCTACAGGCTCCTGTAGGGGGTAATTATGTCAATTTCTAAATACCCGAAAAGAGAAACACAATAAATAAATTGATGGGCATTTTGTCAAACACCTTGAGTGCATCTTTAATAATGGGTTGGTCTTCGAAGGGATTGAAGAAGGATCAAATTTTTGCAGTGACTGCTCTCTTCTTCTTGGTATTGTTAGAAAAAGAACGGGAGAGAAAGGAAAGGGTGAAACTTTCTTAGCTAAATTTAAGGAGAAGAGAAATAACCACTTGTATCGAGGTAAGCGAATTTATTATTAAATGTACTTATTAAAATAGAGATGAGCAAGATAGAGATTCTGGTTTTCAAGTGTTTAGATTTTGAAGTGCTTACCAACAATTGGGTTGATGAGCAAAAAAGAGTCATGCCTTCAGCTCCCCTTGATATGTTGAAGCCCCAAAATTTTATTTTCACGAAAATGAGAGAGTGGAAAAGGTGGAGGGATTTATTTATTCAATTGTCTATACTACTATTCTCTACTACTATATATCTTGAGAGGTAGACATGTTTACCTCATTCTGTGGGCCGGCGCTGGCGAGGAGTTCAATGGGTGGCGATGGCGAGGAGATCGACGGGAGGAGATTTGGGTGGGTTTTGGGGTAGGGAGGGTTAGAGTTAGTGGGTTTGGGGGAGATGTGGTAGAAGAAATGTTTTTTTTTTTTTGTTTTTTTAATTTTGCAATTGATATGAGTTGCACGTGTTAATTCCTACTTTTGCTCTCCTTTCTCTATTTCAAAATAGAGAAAGGAGAGATGGGGTAGGCCTATTAGCTTAATGTTGCCGCTAAATTTGGTGTGGGGGCAAACAGATAGAACTTGTGGGTTCTTGGGGAAACTGAATAGAAAGACCTGGTACCTGTTCCGTCGGGCCCCGTTCGTCGTTCCCGCCGTGCACCTGCAAAAAGTGCGAGACACCGGGGTTGTTCCCGGCGATGCACCCTCCGACGCTCAAGTCAGTAATCTAAGAGGACTATGAATGAGCACAAAAACTAGTGAAGAGTTCATTACCTCTTAATGGAGATGGATGGGGGGTATTTATAGGCGTCTTAGGGAACGGATTAGGAATGTAATCCCCGTGATTTGATAAGGAATGTCCTCCATAATCAGATGAGGAAGGTAATCTGATAATATATATTCCCTGTAATCAGATAAGGAATTTAATCCCTAATCCCCCGTGAAAAGGTAGATGTCCATCAGGGCCGTTGATCGTATTTAATCAGGGACCCTGACTCTATCTTGATGGATTGGGTGCGCAGCGGGTTGAGACCCGCACCCTCTTGGTGGTGGATCCATTCGCGGATTATTGGGCCCTAGGAGGGCAGATCCAATATCCGTTTTGGTCCTTTTGTGGGTGAAATTATTGTTTTACCCTCAGGTCTCAAGATTCGTGCCCGATTTGGACAGTTCCGATTAAACCCCATTTTTAGCCATATCACGAGCCCCCCACTCCTAAAGGCTGAGCTTGATCGGCCTTTGAGGAGTAGTTTAGCTGTTTTTAATGGCTGGTAGAGTTGTATCGGGGCCCAAACGGAAGGTTTTGAATCTTGAAGGAGGTAGTTTGGTGATTTTTCAAGCGGATTGAACTCTGAGTCGCTCCTGAACTCTGATGGTCAAGTGGCGTTACTGCGGGGACGTCTTTTTTACTTTCGCGGAGTACCAATTCGTCGTTCGGGGGTCTTGTATACTTGGATCACGCTTTAGACCTCCCTAGAGTTCGCTGGCGAAGGGGCCGAGGTCCGTAGGCGGTTCGGCGAGCTTTTCCAGAGAGGGAAGAGAGTTCGGCAGGGCTGCGAGCGTCAGGAGCGAGTTCGGCGATCCCCCGAGCCTGTTTTTTCCCTATAAGAGGGTCGGTGCCACGAACGCTCGGCAGCGGTGCCGAACCTGTTTTTTCCATATAACAGGGTCGGTGCCACGAACGCTCGGCAGCGGTGCCGAACCTGTTTTTTCCCTATAAGAGGGTCGGTGCCACGAACGCTCGGCAGCGGTGCCGAACCTGTTTTTTCCCTATAAGAGGGTCGGTGTCACGAATGCTCGGCAGTGGGTGCCGAGCGTGACTTTTTCCCTATAACAGGGTCGGTGTCACGAATGCTCGGCAGCGGTGCCGAACCTGTTTTTTCCCTATAAGAGGGTCGGTGTTACGAATGCTCGGCAGTGGGTGCCGAGCGTGACTTTTTCCCTATAACAGGGTCGGTGTCACGAATGCTCGGCAGTGGGTGCCGAGCGTGACTTTTTTCCCTATAACAGGGTCGGTGTCACGAATGCTCGGCAGTGGGTGCCGAGCGTGACTTTTTCCCTATAACAGGGTCGGTGTCACGAATGCTCGGCAGTGGATGCCGAGCGTGACTTTTTCCCTATAATAGGGTCGGTGTCACGAATGCTCGGCAGTGGGTGCCGAGCGTGACTTTTTCCCTATAACAGGGTCGGTGTCACGAATGCTCGGCAGTGGGTGCCGAGCGTGACTTTTTTCCCTATAACAGGGTCGGTGTCACGAATGCTCGGCAGTGGATGCCGAGCGTGACTTTTTCCCTATAACAGGGTCGGTGTCACGAATGCTCGGCAGTGGATGCCGAGCGTGACTTTTTTCCCTATAACAGGGTCGGTGTCACGAATGCTCGGCAGTGGGTGCCGAGCGTGACTTTTTCCCTATAACAGGGTCGGTGTCACGAATGCTCGGCAGTGGGTGCCGAGCGTGACTTTTTTCCCTATAACAGGGTCGGTGCCACGAATGCTCGGCAGTGGGTGCCGAGCGTGACTTTTTCCCTATAACAGGGTCGGTGTCACGAATGCTCGGCAGTGGGTGCCGAGCGCCCAGATTTGTCGTTTATGTGAGTTTGTCTTTTCTGTGCGCCATTTGAACGTCTGACAATTCTGACAATTCTGACAACCCTGACAGATGGGACGCCCATTAAATGCTGTGACCTCTGGGGTTCCATCAGATGGGATAGCATTAAATGCATCTCATGATTTGCTGCGGTTAACGAGGTGACGATTGGGATCGCTCCGCCGCTTGGTTTAGATGGGCCGGTCGTACAAGCCCATTAGCCTCGTGGGGCGTGCCCCCCTTCTATAAATCCTCACCCCCCCCTCTCATTTCTCACTTCTCCTCTCATTTGTTCAGGCGTTCTCTAGTGTTTCAGGCGAGCTTTTCCGGCAACCGGTGTTAGCTCAGGCAAAGTTTTTCGGCAGCTCTTTCTCTCGAGGTAATTTATAAACTATGTCTGTAGCTTCTGTCTCAGATGAAGTCTCTGGGTCCGAGTCCTCCCCTGTAGGCGCCGAAGCCTCGACTCCGACTCCCACCAAGGGCAAGGTGTTCGGCAAGGATTCGATTGTCGAGGATCCGAAGAGGATGGGAGAGTTCGGACAGCTGCCGGGTCCGCTGACAGGACTACACAGGGTCCGGGAGCTCCCGAAGGACCAGGCCGAACGAATCATCCATGGGAGGGAGAGGACCTTCGAGGAGAATGAAGCGAGGGAGACGACGGAGGCGGACGATGCGGCGTCGATCCTGCGCGAGGAGGAGTTGGTGGCGATCCGGGACGCTTTTTTCATCCCGGAGGAGTACGAAATCATGCTGCCGGGCCCCGGGGTTAGGGCCAATTCGCCGCTGCCAGTGACCATGTGTTGCTGGCCGGTTGATGCCTTTATCGCCGGTGCCCGGCTACCTCTCCACGCGTTCGCAATTACCGTGGTGAGCTGGTACGGGGTCTGCCCTATTCAGCTCATGCCGAACGCGTGGCGAGTGATTAATGGCTTCGTTCTCCATTGCCAGGCCGCGGGGATCGAACCGCAGCTGAACGTGCTTCGGACGATATACCGGCTCCACCAAGGGAACAAGTCGGAGTATCGGTATTATCTGACTCCGAGGCACGGCGGCAGGCTCGTCGTTTGCCCAGACTCTATCAAGCACTGGCGAGAGAAGTGGGTCGTCGTGCGGAGTCGAGATGCCTGGCCGATCCCCACCAATTGGGCAGAGGGGGTGACCAAGAGGGCGACGGCGCTGCCGAGGCTCTCAGTAGAAGAAGAAGAGGCGGTCCGGATCCTTCTCGACCGGCCGAAGTACGACTGGAAGGATTTGACGGAAGACGTTCTTTACAGGGGAGGGCTCGGCCGCGTAGATCCTAGTACGCGGCTTTTCGCCAAGTTCTTTTTTCCGTACTTGCTGCCTTGTCCTTCTTTTGTGCTAATCATTTTTTGTTTTTTGATGCAGAATCTATGGACTACGAGGCGGTGTTGGCGCTCAGGGCAGGACTCGCCAGTAAGGTGCCGAGGAAGCGCAAGAGGGTAGCGTCGAAGCTGCCCTCATCCTCAAAGGCGCCGAGGATCGAGGGCCCCGTCCAGGCGGTGGAGATTGCCGACGACCCGGTCGTCGCCGTGGTGTCGACCTCGGCTCCAGCATCTGCGGGCGAGTTCCCCATCGCCGCCGCCCTCGCCATGCCGACCCCGCCGTTGACCGTGGCAGGCGAGGAGCTCCTGACGGAGGAGCACAAGCGGATCCACATCCCGGACTGGCAGGTCCGGAAGCACGACGGGTTCCTCGGGAACTCGTTGGCGAGTATGCAGGCCGTGAAGCATCTTGCCACCCCGAAGGACCGTGCCGCCATGGACGCGGGGAGGCAGGGCGACGACGTGATCGAGATCGCTCGTTCGGCGGTATCGGTAAGTTTCGAGTTCGCTTCGTTCGTTTCGTCCCTTTGGATCCCAAAAAAAATTTTTCTAACTCTCGGAGTTCTTCTTCTTTCCTTTGTAGATCGTCGTCCACTTCGGTCACCTCACCGAGAGGCTGACCGCCCTCGAGAAGGAGCTGAAGCAGGAGTCCGACCAGGCTCGGAATGAGAAGGCTCGGATGTCGAACCAGCTCGACAAACTCCGGGTCGAGCATGAAGGTCGGTCCGCGAGGATCCAGCACCTCGAGGCCGAAGTGAAGAGGCTGGAGGATGAGCTGCGTCGGGAGAAGGAGGGGTCGGCCAACCAGTTGGTCGAGGCCGAGGCGAAGCGAGCGGCGGCCGTGAAGGAGGTGGAGGACGCTACCTTGAAGAAGGCCCAGGGGTACCTCGCGCAGAACATGGCGAAGGCCTTCGCCACTGCCCTCGACCGGGTGCGAGAGGCGTACCCCGGGGTGGACGTCTCGGGATGGCGACTCTTCCCCGGACACGTCGAGGGCTTCGACCCCGAGTCCGAAGGGGAAGAGGAGGAGGAGGAGGAGGACGGCGCTGATGCCGATGCCGGGATTACTGGCGAGGTCCCGAGCGCCACGGCCACTCCGCTGGCGGCGGCGTCTCCTTCGGCGAAGTCGACCCCTACTCCGCCTCGTCGCCCGGGGAAAGAGGTCGAGCACTGAATCTGCCTCTCGTTTTATTGTTTTTGGCTGTTTCTGCTCTTTTTCTCTTTTTTTTTTTCTTTCGAACTTTGTAATGCCTAATAGCGGACTGGCCACCGCTTCTTTTGACGTGAATGAAATCAAAATTTTTGCAAGTGTTGGTGCTCGGAAATTTCTGTTTTATGCCCCCTCTTTTGCCGAACCGTCAAACTTTGTTTTTAGAGATGAAAATTTTTCCAAGTGCGGTGCTTCGGCCACGCTCAACGTTTTTGCTAATTGCTCCGATTTCTTTGCAGCTTATGGTGATCCCCCAAGACGTCGAGCTTTCCCGCCCGGACGAAGAGGTTAAAGCCGAGGCTGGCCTAGGGGCGACGAGGCTGTGTCTGGCTAGGTGTAGGGAGAAGCTTTATGAGGTCGAGCTCGAATTGCGCCGAGCCGAGAGCGAGAGGAAGCATCTCCAGCTCGTCCTCGGCCGGCGTGATATCGAGATTCGTCGTTTGGAAAGCCGAATTGCCGAGCTCATACCCGAAGGTGAACACTTGCCCACTGATTTCAGTAATGAGATTCGTGTTCAGTGCATTCGTCATAATTTGTCCAAAATTACAGCGGAGAAGGACGAGTTGCTTTCCGAGATACAGCATCTGCAGTCCGTAGAGGCGAAGCTCCGGAGTGAGGGCGAGGGGCTGACGGCCGAGGTAGCCAAGTTGACGACTGAACGAGTCGAGTTGACTGCTGAAGTCGAAGCGCTCAAGAGGGCGACGGTGGATAAAAGCATCGAAGTCACCCACCTTCGGCGCCTCGTCGCTAGTCGATCTGGAGTGCCGGACTCCGCGATACCCCCACGTTTCGAAGTCGACGTTAAAGACGACTCGTTGCGGGACAGGATCTCAGAGTTGGAGGCGGAAGTGGCTCGTCTGAAGCCACATTCAGGGCCGATCAACGTTCGAAGCACGTCATGCACTCGCGCTGAGAGTGAGCGGGGCATTACTTTCTATGAGATGGCGACCCGTCAGCGGATCGGCCTACCAAGCCCGGGGGACGCACAGAGCTCGGTGGCAATCTCCTCGAGCGGGGCGTCCGTCGGCGTAGCTGCCAGGAGTGGTGCCGAGGATACGTCCCAGTTTGCCGGCTTGGGGTCGCGCTCCGGGGACAAGCGTCGTCACTCTCGAGTGTCCTTGAAGCGGAATGCTCCAGCTCCGAAGAAGCGCTGAAGTGGTCGGTTCCGCGAGTTCTTTGCTCCCTCTTTTTTTTTGCTTTTCGTTAAGTGTGGCGAGTCGGTATTGTAAATTTCCTTTGTTGAGTCGTGCTCCCGTTTGTGTTCGCCTTTGTATCACACCTGTTTCATCAATAAATGCGTTATTGCCGAACTTGCGTGTTTTTTTTTTTTTTTTTTTTCATGTGAATGTTGTCTGTCATGGCGTGACTTCTAAACTGTCGAACTCCGAATGGCGAGCTTCTTTTAGGTCGAACATGGGTGAAATCGCAAAGTAATGTCAAGTCAAGTTGTACACTGGGTTGATCAGGTTAGCGTCGTCGGAGCGTTTTAGGACGGTGAGCTATAGCTAGCTCGTTTAGGAGCGAACTTGCGGAGTAGAGTCGAACCGAGTGTTGGACTCCGGAACCATTGTCAGTTTAAGCGGTGTAGGAGCAATTTCGAATGGCGAGCTACTTCTAGCTCGCTTAGGAGCGAGCTTGCGGAGTAGGGTCGAACCAAGTGTTGGACTCCGTACCATTCAACGGCTGTGGGGGCATTTTCGAATGGCGAGCTACTTCTAGCTCGCTTGGGAGCGAGCTCGCGAAGTAGACTCGAGCCAAGTGTTGGACTCCGGAGCCATTGTCAGTTTAAGGGGTGTAGGAGCAATTTCGAATGGCGAACTACCCTAGCTCGCTTGGGAGCGAGCTTGCGGAGTAGGGTCGAACCAAGTGTTGGACTCCGTACCATTCAACGACTGTGGGAGCATTTTCGAATGGCGAGCTACTTCTAGCTCGCTTAGGAGCGAGCTCGCGAAGTAGACTCGAGCCAAGTGTTGGACTCCGGAACCATTGTCAGTTTAAGGGGTGTAGGAGCAATTTCGAATGGCGAACTACCCTAGCTCGCTTGGGAGCGAGCTTGCGGAGTAGGGTCGAACCAAGTGTTGGACTCCGTACCATTCAACGGCTGTGGGAGCATTTTCGAATGGCGAGCTACTTCTAGCCCGCTTAGGAGCGAGCTCGCGAAGTAGAATCGAGCCAAGTGTTGGACTCCGGAACCATTGTGACATTAAAGAGTTACAAGCAGAGGGATGTAATAGTAGCGAAAACATGAAGAAACTTCATTTATTAACAACTAATGATCGGCTGCTTCTAAAGTTGCTAGCCGTTATTACAATAATAGAAGAAAGAACAAAAGGACAAACTATGACTAGAGAAAGGAAGGGAACGGTTCGACATCTCGAGTTACTTGGAGAGACGTGGTTGCCTTCTCTTGGTATTTCAAAAGATGGTCGACGTTCCAAGTCCTGGGAATTTCTCTGCCTTCGAGGTCCTCTAGCTTGTACGTACCGGGGCGGATTACTTTCGAGATCTTGTACGGTCCCTCCCAGTTCGGGGCCAGCTTGCTTTTCTGCCCGGGGAATGAGATGGCCAACTTCCGAAGGACTAAATCCCCTTCTTTGAGGTCCGTTGGGCGGACTCTTTTGTTGTATGCCAGCTCGATCCTTCTTCGGTAAGCTTGCTGGCATATGGCAGCTCTCTCTCGGATCTCGTCTATCAGATCTAGGCTTGTCCTGAGTTCTCTAGCATTCTGCTCTTCTTCATAAGCGATCAGGCGAGGAGAGGGTATCCCGACTTCTAGGGGGATGATGGCTTCGGCCCCATAGGTGAGATTAAATGGGCTCTCGCCTGTTGGGGTCCGCTTGGTGGTGCGGTGATTCCAGAGTACGTTCGGCAGCTGATCGACCCATAGTCCCTTGGAACACTTGTCTAACCTCTTCTTGATTCCCGCAAGAATCTGTCGGTTGGCATTCTCAGCCTGGCCATTCGACTGGGGATGGGAGACAGAGGAGAATCGGTGTTGTATGGAAAGGTCTTCACACAAAGCTCGGAAGGCGGCTCCAGTAAACTGTGTCCCGTTATCTGTGACTATGACTCGGGGAACGCCGAACCGGCAAATCACATTTTTCCAGAAGAATTGAACGACCCTATGTTCGGTGATCGTAGCCAGGGGCTCGGCTTCTATCCACTTAGAGAAATAGTCGACTGCCACGACTAGGAACTTTAGCTGTCCGGGAGCTAGAGGAAATGGCCCCAGTAAATCCATCCCCCACATAGCGAGGGGAACGGGGCTTGATAGTGAGGTTAGCGGTGCCTGTGGAAGGCGTCGGATGTCTGCATACTTTTGGCAGGAGCTGCACTGCCGAACGTGTCGTTCGGCATCCCGTAGGAGAGTGGGCCAGTAATATCCATAGTTCAATACCTTGCGCGCTAGAGCCCTGGATCCAGAATGGGCTCCGCCGATCCCCTCATGGAGCTCTTGCAGGGCATAGTCGGCTTGCTCGGGGGAGAGGCACCTTAGATACGGTCGACCATCCGCTTGGGTGAAGGAGCGTTTGTATAAGACGCCTTCGAGTAAAGAAAAACGCTCGGCTCGGGCCCTGATTCTTCGTGCTTCCCTCGGATCTTCAGGGAGGAGTCCGTTCCTCAGGAATTCGACAATGGGTTTCATCCAGTTGTCTTCGAGGAGGACGGGCAATGCTTCAACGGAGTCTGGCGCTTCGTCCTCTATGCTCGGCTTCAGGAGGACTTCTATCAAAACAGTCTGTTCCAGACCTTGAAGGGAGGAGGAGGCTAACTTGGATAGGGCGTCAGCCTGAGCATTTTCTTCCCGAGGGATCCTTTGGATGAGGGCCTCGTCGAACAGTGCCATGAGGCTCTTTACTTTGGACAGGTATTTAGCCATTCTATCGTCGCGGGCTTCATACTCGCCGAGGACCTGGTTAACAATCAACTGGGAGTCGCTGAAAATCTGTAGCCGATGTGCCCCAGCATTTCGGGCCATTCGAAGCCCGGCTATTAGTGCTTCATATTCGGCCTCGTTGTTTGAGGCTTTGAAATTTATCCTGAGGGAGTATTGGAGGATGAAGTCATCTGGTCCTGCCAGGATGACTCCTGCTCCGCTTCCCTCATTACAAGAGGACCCGTCAACGTAGACCGTCCAGACGGGGGGTCCCTTTGCTGCTCGGCTAGACTCAGGGATTGTAGTCTCAACTATAAATTCGGCCAGCGCCTGTGCCTTGATTGCAGTCTGAGGCTGATAAGTTATATCGTGCTGGCTCAGCTCGATCGACCACTTCATAAGGCGACCAGAAGTCTCGGGTTTGTGAAGAATCTGTTTCAGCGGCTGGTCGGTAAGGACAACCACCGAATGGGACTGAAAGTAGGGTCTAAGTTTTCTCGCGGCCATTACCAGGGCATACGCCATTTTCTCAATCTTCGGGTACCGGAGTTCGGCATCCCGGAGCACCTTGCTGACGTAGTATATGGGCTTCTGAGCCCTTTCTTCTTCTCTGACTAAGACCGCACTGAGCGTCTGTTCGGAAGCCGCGAGGTAGAGGTAGAGCGGTTCGCCGGGTACTGGTTTGCTAAGGAGAGGGGGATTGACGAGGTAGGCTTTAAGCTGGTCAAAGGAGTCTTGTTGCTGCTGCCCCCACTCGAATCCTTTAGCCCCCCTGAGGGCTTTGAAGAACGGGAGGCACTTCTCCCCGGACTTCGACAGGAAGCGCCCTATGGCGGCTAGGCGACCAGTCAGCCTCTGAACTTCTTTGACATTTCTAGGGGGGGCCATGTCCAGTATGGCCTTGATCTTCTCCGGATTCGCCTCTATTCCTCGTTGGCTAACCATAAAGCCGAGGAACTTGCCTGATGAGACGCCGAACGCACACTTGTTCGGGTTGAGTCTCATACTGTTCCTTCTTAAAACATCAAATGCTTCTTGGAGGTCGGTCACATGATCAACACCTCGGATGCTTTTCACCAGCATGTCATCGACGTACACTTCCATGTTTCTGCCGATCTGAGACTGAAAAACTTTGTTGACGAGGCGCTGGTATGTTGCCCCTGCGTTTTTTAGGCCGAATGGCATGACCCTGTAGCAATAAAGGCCTTGGTCGGTCACAAAAGACGTCTTTGGGATATCCGGCGGGAACATCCTTATCTGATTGTAACCCGAGAAAGCGTCCATGAAGCTTAGAAGCTCATGTCCCGAGGTTGCGTCAATCAGAGTGTCGATGCTCGGTAGAGGGAAGGGATCTTTAGGACAGGCTTTGTTGAGGTCGGTGAAATCAATGCAAATTCTCCAAGTTCCGTTGGACTTTTTCACCATTACTACGTTTGATAACCATTCAGGATAGTTTACTTCCTGTATGAATCGGGCCTTCAGCAATTTATCTACCTCCTCTTTGATAGCGAGCTGTCGCTCGGGGGCGAACTTACGCCTCTTCTGCTGAACTGGTTTGGAACCCGGATCAACATTCAGGCGGTGGACTAAGAGTTCTTCGGAGATACCGGGCATGTCAGCTGCGGACCATGCGAAGAGGTCTTGATTGGATCGGATGCATTTCACAATATCTGAGTATAGGGCGGACGGGAGGGTCTTGCTTACGAAGAACTTGCGGGTCGGCTCTTGTTCGGAGAAGAGCACCCCCTCCAGTTCGTCCGCTGGCTCGGAGGTCGGTCTTGTGGAATCTTGGGGAATCTCCAGGGTCTCTAAAGAGAGGACGGGCCCAAGGGTCGAAGTCATGTAGCATTTCCGGGCCTGCTCCTGATTTCCCCTTACTTCTCCGACCCCGGATCGGGTGGAAAACTTCATCTTCAGATGATATGCCGAGGGAACTGCTTCCAGAGCCGCGAGGCCGGGCCTGCCCAAAATGACGTTGTAGGCAGCGGGAACATCCACTACCATGAAGTCCATCGGCTCCGTCCTGGTGGTAGGGGTTTGTCCGGCAGTTACATCGAGGGTGATTACCCCTTCTATAGTTACCGGAACCCCCGTGAACCCATGGAGAGTGTAACCGGCGGGTTTGAGTCTGTCTCTGGAGAGCTTTAGGCCTTTGAAAGCGGAGAGGAATAGGATGTTGACGGAGCTGCCGTTGTCAACTAAGATCCTCTCCACTTTGAAATTTGCCATGTGGAGGCTGATGACGAGAGCGTCACAATGTGGGATACGAACTCCCTCGAGATCTTCGTCGGAGAAGGTAACTGGCACTCCGAGGCCCTTGGGAGGAGGCGTGGTTCGGACTGAATTGACCTCTCTGATAAACGCTTTTCGGGAGGAGTTCGAGGAGCCTCCCATCGGACCCCCATGGATGAGGTGGAGGACTCGTTCTTCCTCGAAGTCTGGCGTCTCTTCTCTTTCCGGACGCTTGTTAGCCCCCCGAGGCGGGGGAGGGAGCTCGGCTCGGTCCTTTTTTACGAACTTTGTTAGCTGTCCCCTCTGGATAAGGGCTTCGATCTCGTTCCTCAGAGCACGGCAGTCGTTGGTGTCATGCCCGTGGTCCCGGTGATAGCGGCACCATTTCTCTTTATCTCTTCTCTTGGCGGGAGTATTCATTTTGGGAGCCGGAGGCAAGACCCCGTCTTTTTCGACCTCCATGAAGATGGCTGAGAGGTTAGCGTTGAGGGGAGTGAACTTCTCAAATCTAGGGGGAGGTCGGCGCTGGCCGGCATTATCCTTCTGGAGCTTCTTGGCTCCTTCTTCCTCTGCCCCCTTCCTTTTAAGCCCGGAGGCGGGCACTTTCCAGTTGGGTGGTTGCTCGGCCTCTTCGGCCCGAATGTACTTTTCGGTGCGAAGGAGAAGGTCGGAAAAGTCATGTGGGGGTTTCTTGGCAAGGGAGGAGCGGAGGTTGGAATTGAGAATGTTGGATTGGAATGCTGCGGTAGCGACCGATTGGTCGAGGGAGGCAATAGTTCTAGCTTCGGCTGTGAACCTCTTCACGTAGTCCCTCAGTTTTTCCCCCTTGTGCTGACGGAGGTGCAATAGTGAGATGCTGGTTTTCTCGGTCCTTCGGCTGCTGACAAAGTGGGTGATGAAGAGGGTTTCGAACTGTTCAAAGGAGAATATCGACGCTGGGGCAAGACGAGAGTACCATTCTCGAGCCGGACCTTTGAGTGTCGCGGGGAATGTTTTGCAGAGGAGGGCATCGGAAGCTTGGTGGAGGAGCATTAAAGTCTTAAAGCCTTCGATGTGATCAACTGGATCGGTCTCGCCGGTGTAATTCTCGAATTGGGGAGGTTTGAAACCGAACGGTACAGGGGCATCCACTATGGTTCGGGAGAACGGGGGCCGGCTAGGACGTAGGGTCCTCCCCCTGAGTTCCTCTTCTCGGTTTATCTGACCCAGGAGCTTTTCCACCTCGTTGAGACGGCGGTCCATGATGTCATCCCTCCGACGGTAATTCGCCGGACCACGGGACTCGTCTTCGTATGAGGGGGAGCGAGGGCTGCGGCGGCGGTCACTTCGGGAGCGACGAGGACTCGGGGTGCGCCGGGAGTTGGTTGGTGTAGGACGAGGAGAGGGGGACCGTTGGCGAGGGCTTCGGACCGGAGGAGGGGATAGGGCCCTCGGCTCATTGGGATTTTGACGGAGGTTGAGGGCCTGTTGTACCATTGCTTGGAACTGCTGGAACTCGGCACGGGTGATGGGTGCCTCATTGTTCCTAGGCTGCTGCCGACCTGCGGGAGAGTGCCTTCTTCGGTGATAATCGGGGGAGTCCTTTCTTCCTCTTCGGATGGGGGACCTCCTGTGCTCTCGGTGACGGGGGGATCGCTCTTGCTGGCGGGGGGCTTCCCCCCGAGCCCGCTTTTCATCCAGATGGCGACGAAGGTCATCATCTTCCGGGCGTTTGGGAGGGGCATTGTGGCGACCCGAGGCCCGGGGATGATGGGAGGCCATGGAAGCACTGGAGGCGTTGTGGATGGAGTTGTTCTCTTGGTGAAGGGGCTGTTTCTGGGGGTTAGGCCCCTTTGGATCAGGAGGTGGAGGGTTCCGTTGGAGCGGCTCTTCTATGGTAGGAGGGAGTTGCCCTTGTTGCTGAGCGGGATCAGGAAGGACTTCTTGCTGGTCAGGGTTGGGCGCTCGGTTGGAGCCCCTAGATCTAACTTTGCGAGGCGGCATGGGAGGAGAAAACCTGTCCACCGGGAAGGGGAGAGGTCTCTATTCGTTTGTTTCCCACAGACGGCGCCAATCTGTTGCCGCTAAATTTGGTGTGGGGGCAAACAGATAGAACTTGTGGGTTCTTGGGGAAACTGAATAGAAAGACCTGGTACCTGTTCCGTCGGGCCCCGTTCGTCGTTCCCGCCGTGCACCTGCAAAAAGTGCGAGACACCGGGGTTGTTCCCGGCGATGCACCCTCCGACGCTCAAGTCAGTAATCTAAGAGGACTATGAATGAGCACAAAAACTGGTGAAGAGTTCATTACCTCTTAATGGAGATGGATGGGGGGTATTTATAGGCGTCTTAGGGAACGGATTAGGAATGTAATCCCCGTGATTTGATAAGGAATGTCCTCCATAATCAGATGAGGAAGGTAATCTGATAATATATATTCCCTGTAATCAGATAAGGAATTTAATCCCTAATCCCCCGTGAAAAGGTAGATGTCCATCAGGGCCGTTGATCGTATTTAATCAGGGACCCTGACTCTATCTTGATGGATTGGGTGCGCAGCGGGTTGAGACCCGCACCCTCTTGGTGGTGGATCCATTCGCGGATTATTGGGCCCTAGGAGGGCAGATCCAATATCCGTTTTGGTCCTTTTGTGGGTGAAATTACTGTTTTACCCTCAGGTCTCAAGATTCGCGCCCGATTTGGACGGTTCCGATTAAACCCCATTTTTAGCCATATCACTTAAGATATATAAAAATAACTAGTGTTACCCTGTGCAAATTGCACAGACTAAAATAATTTTGAGAAACTTACAAAATTATATGAAACTTAAAAATTTAGAGATATCCCTTAGCTATTTCATTCACAATATAATTAAAAGATGACAAATCTACATATTAATTCACACTTTCAAACAAATCAACATCATTTTATATTTCTATTCAATTGAAAGGAAATTAAAAAAAACATCGAAAAATTACCGAAGTTGGGTTGTGATTCTTCTCGGACTCCTTGATGTACTTCGTTATCCCCTTCCCGACTGTGTGCTTCTTAACGACTTTCACACTCAAATTAAATATAATCAACATCAGAAACACATGGAGGGAACAATAGTTGATAATTAGCTATATGAAAAGATGACAAATATATAGATTAACCTATTCACATTTCGCAATCAATATCGTTCTATATTTTCTATTCAATTAAAAGAAAACCCGAAAATTCTCGATGTGTGTAACTCTCCAACAATTTCAGCACAAAGACATAGGTAAACCCTATATCTATAAATTTAGAGATGTCAAGAAAAAGGTATTTTCAAAAATCACTTACAATGTTGTCGGATTCCTCCATTCTAAAGCTTGCTTGCAAATACTCATATTGTCTACGAAGTTCCTCAATATTTTGCTCAAACTATTTTATATTACTCCTTAGTTGTGCCTTTACAAAATGATTATATCATAAAACACACATAAAATACTACAATTTCTCAAAACTTTTCAAACAAAACAAAAGATGTAGAAAAGATACCACTATCTGCATGTTGTTTTCCTTGTAATTCCAGCATATTTCGAAGCTTCTATTCCAGCATATTTCGAAATTGTTCCTTATCTGGAATCTAGGCGGATACTAATCTATCAATATCTTCAATATTGATAATCTTGTCTTCTCTTCGAACAGTAATCAAGATGTGAGCATGAAGAAATCCTCTTCTCTGAAATTCAATTATATATAGATCTGTTTTAAAAAATAAATAAAAAATCTTTAAAAATGCTCATTTCAAATATAAGTCAAGGTTAAAAAAATATTCATAATGGAAACTTTGATCCACGTACATTTTATACAGATTAGAAAACTACAAAAGTTTAAAGTTTAATCTGCTTGATCAGATAATTCTCCATGACCTGATTTATTCCTCCCGAAGCATAATTCGATAGGAATAATCATCCTTAGGTTCTTCTTACATAACTTATCTAAACCATGTTATTGACTCGGGCATATCACGAATGACCTTCAACATTCTTTCTCAGCAAAACAGAATACATCTTAGGATTGGGCATCATGAACATTTTTTTAGGTAAAACATAACACATCATACCCATCTCCCCAAAACAAAACATATTCTATTCATGTTACAGACATTACCATTTTCAGCCACACAAACGCGAAATGGGTGCATTACATGTTCTATTTACATAAAGATAAACAACTTATGTCCAATGGGCATTTCGACAAACAGTTGGTTGACATCATGAACCATGGAGATCGTACCAAAGATATAATTTATGGGTTCCTTCTCTAATTTATAATTAACCCATTATAAATAAGAAATTTATAATACTTGCTGGCAATGACCTAAACTATTATTGGGAAATAGTTTGGTCATTGATAAGACCATGTGAATTTTGAGTTGATTTTTCTATACCATGTGATTTCTAATAGGCCCCTTAATTCTGCAGCCCCCTTTTGCAGCGTAAAATTACGGTGGAGGGTAGAGAAAGATAGAAAAATCTTAAGTAAAAGTAAAACTTACGGTGGAGGGTAGAGACGGCGGGGTCGAGGCGGGATCGACGACGGACAGCGACGAAGAAGGGTAGAGACGGGCGGGATAGAGGCGGGGTGGACGGCGGGCGGCGGTAGGACGGACGGGTGAGGAGATGTGAGTGGGTTTTGGGATAGGGAGAGTTAGGGTCGGTGGGTTTTGGGGAGATGTGGAAGTGAAAAGATTTTTTTAGTGTTTTTTTTAATTAATTCTGTTTTGTCAATTTCTGTTTTGTCAATTGGTGTTGGCTGCACGCGTCAGTTCCTACTTTTGCTCTTCTTTCTCTATTTCAAAATAGAAAAATGAGAGATAGGATAGGCCTATTAGCTTAAGATATATATAAATTCATGGTCTTTACATAGTATACGGTCTCAGTCTCTTAGATTAGAATCATTTATTACATTGTATAGATTTCAATAAATTTTGATTTTTTGCTTCTTAATTTTCAGGATTTTGTCCATAATGGCACCCAGACAGACTTTGTGTTTTCAAAACATCATACGTATTATTCATATTTTCAAAATAGCACCGTGAAATCAGTTGAATATTCATCTTCTTGAGTTTTAACAATGATAAAGAACATCTTGAACAACAAGATTACCCTTTTCTTCCTTCATCTATTCTCATATCTTATATATGTCCAGCCCAACATAATATGGTGATTATACTATATAAGTAGTAGAAAAAATTCTATAAATGTCACTTGTGTATATTATACCTTTGAAAAGGAATGTCAATTTTTAAATCTTCTCAAAATTAAACAGTGCTCTTTATATTAGCCCTCCGGTTTTCTTAGGAGATCATGCAAGGACGCGTATCTCCACGAGATCAGAAGCTCCGAAAATCATATGCCCATGTGGACATAAGTTTTCAACCCTTAAATAACCCACTCAAAAATCACCGAAGGCACAACTGCACAAGTACTAAAAGGTATATTTATATTTAAATTCCACCACATCAATGATAGTAAAATAGTGATCATGCGAGATGAGAAAATGAGAAATACTAGGGACTAGGGAGTTACAAAAAAATTGCACCAAAAGTATGAGTGGCCACTCATTTCTCTTTTGTTTCTCATAGTACTACGGCAAAAAAGATGACTAGTGATGATAATAAAGATCACGCACAATTAAGTAACACATCATGACTAGGATTATGAAAAATAAATTAACAATTACATATTTTTGCCTGCTTGTCTTCCTCTTGTAACAACCAACGAAACGTTTAGTACA
Organism: Hemerocallis citrina; assembly: GCA_017893485.1. Classification (NCBI taxonomy): domain Eukaryota; kingdom Viridiplantae; phylum Streptophyta; class Magnoliopsida; order Asparagales; family Asphodelaceae; genus Hemerocallis; species Hemerocallis citrina. The sequence continues at coordinate 138,948,847 of CM030367.1, forward strand.
CAATAATGTGCAAGACAATTGGAATTCCTGCCCTGAGCTTATGAGATCCGAGGCGAACTTTTGAAATGTGGCGCTCCATACTGAAGTCGCTGACAAGGATTATGGTTTCTATTTAATTCTCCACAGAGGCGTGAGTGGGAGCATGAGTACCTGAATTTCAAGGACCCTAAACAAGTCCTCAAATTGGACCTTTTGTCTGTTGATAAAATAAAAATGTCAATTATTTAATTGCAAACAAATTGACATATATTTTTTTTTTTGATGAACCGGATAGGGTCCTAAGGACCCCAGCCATCAGAATATCATAATAATAACTCAAAATTGACATATATTTAAATGAATTTTTTTTGGAGCCTTGGAGGACAAACTATTTAAATGCAAACAAACTTACATATATGCTTCCAAAAGTTTTTAAATTAATAATGTACGCTTTTGCGATTGGGTCAAAATTTTTTTTTTTCATGTCCGAAATAGTACTTTCTATGATGCATGTTTCAAATATTAAATAAACTATACAAAATTTAAATAACAAAGTTAAGGAAGAATATCACCTAGTTGTTGCAACTTGCAAAGTTGACTTTTCCTTCAAATCTTCAATCATTTTCTCTAATTTCAGCCTCAAATCAAAAATTGAATACGTCTTCTTCTTCGAATGAATTCTGAAATTATAAAATAAAAATACTAATTTAAGGCATATTGCATACAAATAATAGAAACTAATTGAAATTAGAAGGAAATCAAAAGTTAGAACATACCAGATTTTAGAACATACCCACTTCGATCTAGTTGAAAACTGCACAACAGATGGAGACCGAGGATGGCGGATGGTGGGAGGCGGTCTTAGATTGGGGCTAGTTGTTGACGAGGAGTGGAGGAGATCGGTGGGTTGGGATGCTTGAATGATGGAGGAGAACGGTGTGATGGATTTTTTTTTTTTTTACTTGGTTGGAGGATGCCGATGAGAATTGAGAGAAAATATAAGATAAAATAAAGAGGTATAAGAAATGAAAAAAAATAGAAAAGAAACTGAAGAGACGCTTAGAATTCCTATGATTATGGGCTCAAAAACTGATCCAAATACAACCAATACTATTTTTTCTGCACAATTATATATAAATAATATGGCCCCCAATAGAATTGGGGGTCCAAAGCAGCTGCTTGTATTGCTTTGGCCCAGGTCCGCCCATGGGCAAGAGGAAAATTTTAATCATGTTCTGAGCGACCATAATTGGTTTTCTACTTTTTTATGTCGGTTATAAATACTTATTTTGATATATTAAATGTATATTGTCACTACAGTTGAAAAGACTGACATACAGGTAAAAAGGAATTTTTTTTTGAACTCTTAAAAAATATAAAAAATCAGAGGTCCGAGGTGGCCACCTCTCTCGCCTGTTCATAGGGCCGGCCCTGATGGGTTACTTGGTTTCGTGAGAGACCCAACTTAGCTTAAAGCTTATACGATTTAAGAGGGAAACTCTCCTGAAGGCCCTGTTTGGTTCAAAGGAGGGGAGGGGAGGGGAGGGATTTTAATGGAGGGGAGGGGAGGGAAGGGAAAGGGAGGGGAGGGATTTAATGAAGACTATGTTTGGTTCAAAGGAGGAGAGGGGAGGGAAAATAATTATCTTCTTGTTTGGTTCACAAGGAGAGGAAATGTATTTTATAATAAAATTACTTTTATACTCTTCACAATTGCATTTTCTAATTCATTAATTTACAAGTTCAAATCTGTTCTTTGATCTTCATGCAGGCACAGGCTCTTCCTTGATCATGTAAAGAAGCTGGAGCAACAGTATAAGCAACGGCTAGAAATAAAGGATCAGAAACTGATCAGATAAAGATGATTCCAACTACACATTTACTTTAAAAATCTCCCCTCCTATTTTGATCTTAATGATGTGCTGTGCGCTGAAGAGCCAGTGAGAATTTGATTCAAAATACGATGATACTACCATATCTTAATAAGCTGCTCCAAAATTAAGAACAGCTAAAACATGGATTTGAGCATTGATGAAATATAAGGTTACATAGAGTTTGAAGTAGATTTGAACCGAGTTAAAATGGACAAAAGGCCACGCCTAAAAACAGCAAAGAAAAAGGAAAGTAGAATAAAGGGAAAGAAAAGGTATGTATGCTGATTTTAGCAATGCAAAAAAGCCAATGAAGCCTTTCATCACGCTTAAAGCATACAACAACACAGTACATTTCCATTAACCAAATTATTAAGCACTAAGCTACGCATGTACATCACAAAATACAACAATTAACAGCACACTGAACAAACTCAATAAAAACATGAAAGAAATTCCATTTTTTTATTATATTCCATCTTCAAACCATCAGAAAACACTAACAAAATAGAGAGGGAAGGAGATGAGAGGAGAGGTTTAACACCGCAGCAACTCCATTTATTTGTAGTCAAGTTCACTAGCTAAAAGGATAATTTAGTCCATTCAAATTAAAAAATTAGACACAATTTCTCTCCCCTCCAAATCCCCCCACTTTTGGAGGGGAGCCAAAATTGGCTCAGGAGGGGTGTTGCACCCCCCCCATTTCCCTCCCCTCCCCTTCTAAAAAATGAACCAAACATGGAATTTTTTTAAAAACCCCTTCCCTCCCCTCCCCTCCCCTCCCCTCCAACCAAATAGTTCAATCTTAGTATATTCCCATACTGTATTCAATCTTAGTATATTCTTACTCATCTCGATTTTGACAGTATTGACAGTGTGTTGCATCATTCTAAATTAAGCAGAATATTGGGCACTAAAATTATCCACAACTAGCAATCTGTAAGAGCATATATAGTTGTTGGCTGTATCTTCAAAAAATAAATATTTTGGCAAAAAACGATATGCAGTCATCGTTTTTTTTTTTTTAGGTAAAAGGTGGAATAATGACATCCTGTTTCATTAATAAAAAGTTAATAAAACAACCCCGGTATACTGGGAGAGAAACAAAAGTATATAGCAGAAAACAAAATACAGTGCAGGAAATAAAATATAAATTCCCAACAAAACCCTGAGGGGTGGGTTTAATCCTCCATACATCAAAACCAATCAGGAGTACAGTAGGCCAGAAACGAATTCGCAGAGACTGTAGCTATTGGAAGTCTGATGAATATGGGTGGCGCCGTCCCTCGGTCCACTGTCGGCCCAAAGTCTACCTCCTCATCATCAAACTCCTCCACCTGGAAGACTCTGGCAATCCTCCCTCTCGCTCCTGTGGTGGCAGCTGTAGCCCAAAAAGAGATAAGATGCATGATATGAGTAAGGTTACCAGAAATACTACTACATGAAGCACGAAAATAAAAGTTGTTTCTGTCAAGCCATAACACCCATGTAGTTGCCGCAATGGCAATATACCACGCATCCTTCATTTTGTGGCGAATCGATGCGAATTTGGGACCGATCCACAAATCCTCATAATCGTTGGGCTAGTCACCTGTACCTAGGGCTCTTAAAACCTCTACCACAGTCGCCTTACTCCTTGGGCATTGAATAAAAAGATGATTCAGGGTCTCCGTATGTAAGTTACAGAACCCTCAGGCAATCGCAATCTGGGGTTGTCTTTTGGCCAGGTTCTCTCTCGTAAGGATTGCATTATTTAGCACTAGCCAGAGGAAGATTCTGACCTTCAGTGGTGCTTTCGCCTTCCACAGCACTTGTGCCCAGCTGGGTCGGCATCTCCGGAAGTGAATGTGATGATACAGGGATCTGACCGTGAAAGCTCCCTTGGTCTCTAATCCCCATCGCAGCTGGTCTGGTCCCTGGGCGCACATCGTCCCGGTCCGTGTGATGTGTGCTTGCAGTTCTAGCAGTTATTGTTTTAGACCTTGGGTAAGAGCTCCTTGAAACGTCGGTCTCCAATTTTCCCTCTTTCAGGTCTCTGCCACAGAAATATTAGGTCGATTCATTTTGGCAAACAGCTCCAGGAAGGTGTCTTTCAGTGTATGAGCACCACACCACTTATCCCACCAGAATCTGGTGGACCGTCCATTTCCGATATTCGATGTAACTGCTGAGTTGAACGGTCCACTTGCTTTGGTAATTCCTTTCCAAAAACGGGGGACCTTAGCCCCTACTCGAAAACCCAGGCTTCTCGTACCTTTTCCCCGTAGGTATGGTTGAATGAAATCCTGCCAGCCTTCCCCACCGTGGTGGAAAACCTTCCACCATCATTTCCCCAAGAGGGCAAGATTCATATCTCTAAGGTCGATGATGCCTAGTCCTCCATGCTTCTTCTTCATGCAGGCCATACTCCATTTGATCAGGTGGTAGCCTCCCCTATTCCAATCTACCCCTTTCCAAAGGAATCTTTTACGGATTCGGCCAATCCTTTGGATAACCCACTTTGGAAGCACAAGAAAGGACATGTAGTAAATGGGCAGATTAGACAATACTGAGTTAATGAGTATCACTTTGCCTCCTAGTGACAGCGATTTTCCTTTCTACCCAGACAGTCTGTCCTCCACCCTATCTATTATTGGCAACCAGTCCGACTTAGTGAGTTTCCCTGGTCTGAGTGGGAGCCCTAAATATTTGATTGGAAACTCATTCGTCATACAGTTTAGTATGGTGGTATGTTTCCGGGCTTCTTCATCAGAGAGAGTAATGGGAATCAGTGCACTCTTGTAAAAATTTATCAGGAGACCTGACCATGCTTCAAAACAGTAGATGGCCCCTTTAAAGCAGACTGTTTCTGACCTGGTTCCATTCCCAAATAGTAGGGTGTCATCAGCATATTGGAGAATCGTGCACCCTTGAATGGATGTGCTACTGGCCACCGGCTTAATCCAACCTTTTCTCCGACAATTATCTAGCATTTCCCTTAGCACATCTGCTATAATAGTGAAAAAAAGTAGGGATAACAGATCCCCTTGCCGGAGTCCCTTCTTGCAGGGAAATGATGGACCTGGCCGCCCATTCATCGCTATTGCCGTTTTACCAGTCTGTAGACATTGTTTGATCCATCTTACCCATTTGTCCCCAAATCCTCTCCCTCTGAGAGCTTCCAGCAAACATTCCCAGTCGACAGAGTCGTATGCTTTCTCAAAATCCAATTTTAGAAGGAAGTTCTTAGAATTGCTCGTATGACAGTGGTGGATAAATTGTTCAGCAGTTGCCACACAGTCCAGAATACATCTGCCCTTGATGAAGCCCATCTGGGTTTTGCTAATTATGCTATCCATTATGCTCTCCAGGCGGATGGCCAGGACCTTTGTGATGATCTTCATCGAACAATTAATGAGGCTAATTGGTCTGAAATCCCCCACACGCTTAGACTCCTCCCATTTGGGTATTAGGACAACTTCCGCAAAGTTAAACATGCCCAATCTGAGATTGTTATGAAAAAATTCCTCCATCAGTGCCATGACCACCCCTTTAATTTCTTCCCCGAACACTTGGTAGAACATCATTGGAAAGCCGTCGGGCCCAGGTGACTTGTCCGCGTCCATTTGGTCGATGGCCTTTTTCACTTCCATTTTCGAAAACGGTTCCTCCGAAATGGAGAAAGTTTGCGCTGAATCATTCTGGTACGCCTGCCAGTAATCTTCCCTCAAAGGGATCCTGAAGTCATTCTTCTTCCAAAGAGGCCCTTATAGTAGTTCTGGAAGGCTGTGGAGATCACCTTTTCATCATGTAGTGTTCCCGACTCCATCTGAATTGAGAGGACGAGGTTGGATCTACGTCTGGCGCTAGCCACACAGTGGAAGTAGGCCGTATTCGTGTCTCCCTCTTTGAGTCATGAAATCCTTGACCTTTGTTGCCATTTGATCTCTTCTAACTTATAAAGATTGGCGACATTTCCCCGGAGCTCTAATAGCCTGCTTCTTTCATCTTGTGACAAGACTCTCGTCTCTTCCACCCTCTCTAGCTCATCGATTCCTTCCAAAAAGGAATCTTTTGTACACCAGATGGTCGAGAACCTAGACCGGTTCCAGCATCGCAGCCGCTTTCTCAATCTGCAGATTTTTTCACACCATCGGGATGCCTCGTCCTTGCCTGCAGTTGGGAGTGCCCAATTTTCCTTCACCATGTGATGAAATCCCTGAATCTCCAGCCAGGCCTTCTCAAATCTGAATTTTTGTGCCCTTTGTGCTCCGCGTACCCCCACATCGAGTAGGATCGGGGTATGGTCCGGCGTGGGTCTAGGAATCGATCGAGATGTAGCTAATGGGAATTTAGCTTCCCATTCCATCAATACTAGTATCCTGTTCAACTTGGCCATAACCGGAGCCACTTGCATATTAGACCATGTGTATAGTCTGTCATTAATTGGGATATCAATCTTCTCTAGTTCCGTAATCACCTTATTGAACTCCTCTCTGTGTCTGTCGCTGGAGCATCTTTCCTTGTGCTCAAATGCAAATCTGGTGATGTTGAAGTCCCCCCCAACAATCCAAGCTTCAGACCAACGACGTCGGATATTGACCAGCTCTTGCCAAAAGGCATCTCGCTCTGTAGCCACATTCGGCCCGTAAACGATAGTCACCGTCTGCACCCAATCGTCGGACCTTCGTTTCAGTCGGGTGGTGAAGGAGAACGTTCGACTGTATACCTCAATGCAGGTGAGAATATCCGAGTTCAACCCAATAGCAATCCCTACTGGGGCTCCTGCTGATGGGCGTAACACCCATTCCTTGATTCTATTACCCCCAATCCTCTTGAGTTTGAGCCTGTGCTGAAGTTCGGTCTCCTGCAGTCCTACCACTTCCGCCTTGGAGTTGCTAATAACGTCCCTGACCATGTCTCTCTTCCCTCTATCCCCCAGCCCCCTAACATTCCAGAATAGTGTATTCATTGGGGGACAGTGTCAGGGGTGATCGTTGGTATGGGTGTGGGGCCGGCTGCATCCTCGGGGATGTCTGTCGACCCAGCGCTATCTCCTAGAGCGTTCTCATAGCAAGTCTTAACCCTTTCCGTTTCCCAACCCCTAATCTTATTGAGTAATAAAGCATTGCGCTCTGTGTCACACACCTCTAACCCACATGTTTTAGCTAGGAAAAAAACTTCAGAATCTAACATGAAATTTAATATAGTAGCTAAAAAACTTTTCATACCTCCGTTGTTGAATTTAGCAGCTTTGGCTGCCATCGCTACCTCTAGATAGTCATCCAAGGACTCCACATGAGCCCTCTTGGGCGACCGGTGAACTCTGAACCCAATCGTCCTATGCGATGTGCCAAAATTAACTACGGGTGCTGACTCTAGAAGTGTGGACAAGACCATCTTAGGCGATAACTCCCTCTGGGTGTTAGCAATGAACTTTAGATCCTCTGACTCCTCATCTGTGAATGAGAATTCTTCGTCTAGATTTAGCCGCCCTTCTAGGTCCTCCTCACTATCTGTGCATTGAATTGCCTGTTGTAGATTAGGCACTCTCATTGCGAACTCCTCATTGAGCCCACAGACTGGCGAGCCAATAGTAATAGTGGTGATCTCTGTTGCGGTCCCCTCGGTGGGCCCGCTACTAGTCTGACATTGTGTTTGATTGTTCGAAACTTTAGAGTTGCTAGTCCCAGGGACCATAAGATGCATTTTGGACCCGTCTTTGGGCCCATTAATGCCCACAAATTGCCCACAAACCAACCCACCACTATTAAACGCTTCTGCTGAATAACACTTCACTCCTCCGCGGTTTATCACACAGCTCTCCTCGATAAGAGCAGTCGACGCATTCAACGAGGGGGCGGTAAGCTTACCGCAGTTGCCAGCTGGCATGGGGGGATTGGATGGTGTGGCAGTGGAGTCAGATAACGGCGTTAAAATCGAAGTGTGGGGCGTTAAAGTCGAGGGGTCGATATTAATCTCTTCTCCCTTCCTCACTCTGCAACTTCCTTCTTTCTCCTTCAGCGCCAAACCCTTTTCACAGCTTCTTTCTTCACCGTTGTCTTCTTTACCCCATTTACATTTCCTCAAGCCATGAGCATCACTCTGGAGCTCCTTTGGGTTCTTTTCCCCGTGGATGCTCAGATCTGTGCTCTTCGCTTTCCCAAGAGTCGTCTCTGACTCTTGTCTCCCTAGCTCCACAGACGCCTGCTCTGGTTCTTTTGCTGAAAACCATCGCTTTTCTACCCACTCCCTAGTTGAAAGCGTTCTTTCGCTTGTCTTGTTCCCCAGTCTGGCGCTTTCCTTCACCAACCCTTGTCTCGATGCCTGCATGCCGTTACAGCGAGTGTTTTTGCCATTTTTGTGGTCTGCAAGACCTGTCCCTCCCTTCTGAGCCACAGCGTGCTCCTCCTCTTCTGCATGCATGATGTTACGGAGTTGGTCTTTGCCACTTTGGGGGCCTGCAAGCCCTGTCCCCCTTCTCTGCTCCGTAGCCTGTGCCTCATGACTTGCATGCCGCTTTTGACCACTTTGAAGCTCTCGTTGCCATTTTGGGTAATCTGTTGTTTCTCCTTTTTCTGATTTACTCCTGAAGCTATGAGGTTTACCAGATCTGGGAGTTGATCATCTTGGCCGTTGGATCCTTTGGTCTGGCTTCGCATCCGACCATCGGCGTCCCGCCGTGATCCATGTTTCTCTGATCCCTCCGCCGTGGCCTCTTGAAGCGCTTCCAACTCTCTCGCCGCCTTGATGACATCTCGATGGGCCCTCTCAACTTCATGGCTCCCATCTAAAGAGAGCTCCCAAGTTGGCGATGCAACATCCCTATAGCTTCGGCCGTCTCTGAGCGAGGCTGTACGCGTTTGGGACGTGATGGATGTAAGGTCTGTCTCTCTATCTGCGCTTTTGTCGAGGACAAAGCATATGAGATAGGAATTATCATAGGGGAACACTTTGGCAAATCTTGGCATCAAGGCTATGTCTTTACTTCTGATCAGCATCCTTGCCGATAATATATCCGATCAACGAACGGTTTTCTCGTCGTTTTCTTCCACAGTTCCGAAGTCGGAGACCATCTCTTGCAAGGCCTCCTTCTTCCAAAAATGTAAGGGTACATTGTGAATCCATACCCAATATCTCTCCCCTTGAGGCTTCTCAGCACCGAAGCTTGGTGTCCACGCTTTGAAATCCATCCTGAAATGCCCAAAATCCACTGTGCCTTCTCCGGTGATCTCTATCATCTTTTGTGGTGAAGGGAAAGAAACCAAAAACTGAAGGGGACACATTTGCTTGACAATCCAGTCCCGGTGCGCCTTCATAGGCCATCTCTCGTTCAAAGCTTGGAGCACATGGGCCTCCGATGGTCTTCCGGTAGTCACCCGTGCTACTGCGCACCACTGACTAAGCCAAACTTCCTCCTTTTTGATTGCAGCGAGGCTATTTGCCAACTTGATCGTTGCTGGGTTGTCAGGTGACCTTCTCCTGTACACTCGCCTCTCTTCGTCATCATTGGTGGCGACAACATTTGTGCAATTGTAAGACATATGGCCCCACATCATACAACTTAAGCATCTTACTTCTTTGGTGCACTCCGTCCGATAGTGTCCCAACTCGCCGCAGTTGAAGCACGGGACCGGTTTGCGCTTTTCCTTTCTCTGTTGCTTTCTGAGTTCACTTGGTGCTGGCAGTGGGGATTTGGATTTTCTTTTTCTCTTGTGAACCACTTCCTGCCACTCCTCTCCCTTCACCCCAACCGAAGGCAGTCCCTCACCCTTCCCAGGTCCATCGTTTGGACCCCTTCTTTGGGCCCATACAGCGGTGGACCTTGGAGGGTCGATGGTCAGCTTCCTTGGCGGCAGTTGGTAGGGATTGCGGGGGGGGGAGGGGGGGGGAGAGGGGGAATCAGGAAGTTGTAGTTGTAGTTGTTTGTTGTGTTCCATTGGTGGTGTGGTCGCCTTTGGAGATGGATGTTGGTGCATTGTCTCTGTTGGTTTGGGTGGTGTGATGGAGCGTGCTTGCTCTCGGTGGTTGTGGTGATGCTGGTAAGGGTCGCTTTGATGCTTTCTTGGTTGTATGTGATGGTGAGATTTGTGAGTTGTATCCCGGTAGCTCCTTTCTTTATCTCTTGCGTAAGAGTCCCTGAGGTTGTGTCTGTGGTGCACTTCTGTGCTGTAGTGCTTTTGAGCGTGATGTCGGCCCACTGGTGGAGTTCTCTTACGCCGAAACTGGCTTGTAGGAGGACCCCCTCTTTGGGCCCTCCCTCTCAATTGCATCTCTTCCATGGGGCGATGATAACCTGAGCCACTCCCCTCCTGCCATTGACATGCATTTCGATGTGCCCGCAGAGGGGAGAGCGCGTTCCTAAGTCCTGAGGGTTCACCCTCAAAATGGTAAGGTTGTAGTGTAGGAATTGGGTTTGGGATTGTTGGTTGGAAAGTGGGTTTTAGAGGGTCGGCATTTTGGGGTGGTGGTGGAGTAGCATCGGGGTGGGGAGGAGGGTGGGGAGGTGAAGGGGCATTCGGAGTGTGGCGGACCCTCTCTTTGGGTCAGCACCCACTCATTTCTAATTCCGTTAGCATCATCTGTGAGTGTAGCTAGTCTATAATGAGGAGTTTGCCAAATCAAGAGGTTAAAGGTTTAGGAGAAGAGAGGTGGTGGTTCTTTTAGAGGTACAAGGAAGGAGCAGAAGACGATGGGGTTAGGAAGGAGGAGAGGGATGGCCAGGGAAGATATCGGAGAAGTGAACAGGTGGTGAGGAAGGGGAGAGGATGGGAGTTGGTAGAAGCTCTAACATCTTAGCAGACAATGTTGTCGCTAAAAAATGATGACATGTAGTTTATGCAGTCATCGTTTATACTCATATTTTGGGTTTAAAATGAACAGGAGACCGCCAAATTTGGGGGAGGATTTGGATTTTTTCATATTTTGGAAATCGGAAGATAATTTACCATTTTTTAGTCGAACGGTAGATGATATGTTGTCGGAAATTTTTTTTTTGGGAAACTGTCGGACAGGATATGATGTCCGTACCAAATTATTAAAATTTTTTTTTTAAAAAAAATAGGGTGATCATCTTCCGTCTCTTGGTATAGGAATCTCCATGTAAAGGACGGTAGATCATTTACCCCCTTTTTTTTTTACTTTATTGATTTACTTTAATACCCGTAAACCCTTATTCTACTTTCCAACGTTCACAAAACTACAGCGGCTATAAAATTAAAAACTCCAACGGCAAAAAAATTCATGTGTCTATATGTATAAATACAGACTCTCTTCTTCTCCAATATCAAGCAGAATACTTCCTTCTCCAATCTGTTCTTCACCCCAATTTTTTTCCTCGTACAACTCTCGATAACTTTTTTGAAGACGTCGTCTCCATATCATGGCCACTCGTTCCATTAGAGGTCGGGCCTACACATCAGCTGAAGATGTTATCATATCCCAAAGCTGGGTTGCTATAACTCAAGATCCTTTGATCGGTAGCGATCAATTCGGGACACAATTTTGGGATCGCATTTTCCTTACTTTTGTTGGTCTGTTAGGGACTACAACCAACAGAACGGACAGCTCTCTTTCGTTTCGATTCCAAACAATTTCTAAAGAAGTACCTTTGTACATTGCGAAGTTGAGCAGCGTTACCAATAGAGCAGCAAGCGGTTCTACAGAGGCTAATAAGGTGAGTATATAATATGACGTTAGATAATGTCAATTTATTTTTCACGTAGAATAAAGTTACTCAATTTAGATATTAATTATTTGGTAATTTTTATAGGTATGCGATGTAAGAATGGAATAAATGTAAACTATAGGAAAAGCCTTTAAATTTGAAGATTGTTACGAAATTCTCGAAGATCAACCGAAGTTTTCTTTACGAACAACCCAAGTTTTCGAACCTGTCCCAAGTTCTCAATCCAGTGAAAGCGGTAGTTCAACAAGATCGCCGACAACTGTCAACTGGGATTCCGATATACCGGTTGACGTAGATGCTTCTACACCCCTCTCTGGACCACCTGGCCGAAAAGTAGACAAGAAAAAAGGAAAACGAACGGCCGAAGCCTTTAGTTTTGCTGCAATGGTTGAAGAGACAAAAAATTTTAACTCTTTTTTTAAAGAGGCGTAGGAAAAGAAGATTGCGAAGAAACAGAAAGACTACGAACTGAAAGAACGAAGTGAAAAAGATCGCAGAATGATTATGGATCTCACTACGTTACCTGACACTCAACACTATTATTTCATGTGTAGACAAAATGAAATAATAAGAAAACGAGGTTACAACCAGGGGTAAATTAGCAGTTTTTAATATCGATCATTTAATGATGGATTAAATTCTCTTCCAAGTTTAATGTATCGGAATGATGTAATATTTTATTTGGCCACTTTATTTTCACTTAGATGTTGCATTGATTTGTCTTATCTTTCTTGTAATACTAGGCTCCGAATGAAAGTTTTATTTAATTGTGTTGTCTTCCATTCTTTCCTGTTTGTAGCATGTGGGACTTTAAATTATTATATTGTGGTTCATTGAAAGGAGAAAAAAAGGAGATTCTATTAATCCAGTTGAAGAAACACATTCATTGAAAGTACATATAGTCATTATGTTAAAATGAATATACTTGTTGACGTTGGATATAAAAATATTTATAAATCTCATCCTCTCCATATTCATTCCAAATAAGCTTGACTAAATCTTGATGAAGTGCATGATGCATTTGTCTATCATGTACTTGTATATTGCATGCAATTCGAAGTGCATATTCACCTGGTCCAGCCCTGTTAGGCACGACCATAGAAGTATTATCTTGTTGGTCATATTCTATGTCAAAAAATCCTTCTCCACGTTCGTCATCGACAATCAAATTGTGTAATATGATACACGTCTTCATAATATAAGAGAGATTGTAGCCATCCCGAAGTCTTGCGGGACCTCTTACAATTGCAAATCATGCATGTAAGACACCAAAAGCTCGCTCAACATCTTTTCTTGCAGCTTCTTGAGCAAATTTTTTGTTCTTCGGTGTATCTGCGGCTAAATAAGTTTTGACTATAGTCGCCAAGGGGGGGTATATACTGTCTGCTAAATAGTATCTCATGTTATAATTGTGATTGTTAATCACATAATCAGCTTGTGGTACACACCCATCTAGAATGTTATTGAATAAAGGAGAAATGTTAAGTACATTTAAGTCGTTATTGCACCCTGACATTCCAAAGAATGAATGTCAGAACCAGAGATCATAAGAGGCCACTGCTTCTAAAATGATTGTAGGTTCACGAACGTGACATGTATACTGACCATGCCAAGCTGTGGGACAATTTTTCCAACCCCAATGCATGCAGTCTACACTACCTAACATTCCTGGAAAACTCCGGGAATTTTTTTCTTCTAGTAATCTTCGAACATCATCGTCAGTAGGATGTCTCATATATTGTGGGCCAAATATATTGACAACTGCCACACAAAACTGACGAAGAATTTTTAGAACAGTGCACTCTTCGATACGTACGTACTCATCAAGTGCATCTACAGAAGAACCGTACGCCAAACATCGTAATGTGGTTGTAATCTTCTGATGAGGAGATAAACCAAAAGCTTTTGTAACACCTTGTCGTTGAATAAAATATTGATCAAAAATTACAATACCTTATAGTATCCGATTGAATAGACCATGACGCATACGGAAACGACGCAGGAATAGATTTTTGCCATAGACAGGATTATCGAAAAAATAATATCTTTGTAGATGTCTATCGCCATCTGCTCTTTCACGTCGAATATAACGTCGGTGATTTGAATGTTGACTTTTTTGAACCGCCATCGAAAATAATTGCATACGCATATTAACAATTCTAGCAATACTCTCATCTTCTCCGTCTAATGAATTGGAGTTAGAAGAGGAACTGAATGTTGCCATTGGAGAATATGAGAGAAGTGGATTTCTATTGTAGTATTTGTCTGAGAGAAAACTTGGGAAGTATTAATAAACTTTGTGAAATCACATTCACAATAGTATATTGTCCTATTGTTTGAGTGATTGAAATAACAATGACAATAGAATTGAAATGAAGTAAAGATGATATTGACAATTGATTGAAACAAAAGCATCACTAGGCTTGACAAAAGCATCACTAGTCTCTTTGTACAATGTGGACTATCAGCATATTCACAATAGTGCCCTTAGATGATCTTGATATTAGACATTGATGATACATTAACTAATCATCATCTGTTGAATTTTGTGTACATGGTATAAATTCTGGTGTTCGTCCCGTATTCCTGCACTGCTAAAATCAAAACCCCTTTGTAATCGGGTTGGTGATGATGGTCGGTCACCATAAACAGATCTACGATTAACAAGTTGAGTAGGAACTGAGTCTCTCATCACCGTTTCTGAAAGAATAATTCACCATAGCTGTGCCTCTGTATTTGTTAGTTCCACGCAACTTCTGTATAATTCCTCATGTTTAAAGAAATATTAAATGGTCGTAAATCATAATTAATGAAGTTTTAATGTAGTAATTATACTAACATAAGATAGTGCACCCCACGGTTCGAACTGGAAAGATTCTTGAGGAAAACTTCTCCAAACTGTACCGCCGAAAAAAAGTGGCAATTCTACTACACAATCGCCCAATCCTGTAGGACGTTCAAGGGATGGTTGTGTTGTATATTCAGCCAGTGCCCTACATAGGGGAGATGGAAATGGAAGTTGAGCAGTGTGATTAGTAATGCTAGCTGGTCCTATAAAATCAATATTGGTCGCATGCGAAAGCCTTTTCATGATAGCCCCTATCGAAACTCTGGCCCAATATTGATCATATATTCGCTGCGGTACAGGGAGAACAAGTTGAGTAGCGTCAATAGGTTCACATACATCTTCTGGCGGTATTCAAAACATAAGAGTCAGTGGTTTTGTCGGGATCCCAGTCAATTGGCAATGACAACGATCACCAAGATACCATACACCCTGTATAACAAGATAATGTTTTAGACAAAGATTGTGCAGTATTACTTAAAATGTATTAATTTAACAAAATATACAAATATATACTTAAACCTGTTCACAAAACTGGAATATAACTCTTTGACGCGACATGTTGTTTGCCAGCACAATATCATGCTCACCCTCATACTTCAGGTTGCCATATAATAGATGTCGATGCCCGCATATCCAATTGGTATCTGGTAAGAGAGATATTGTATCTTACTTGATCCGTCCGTCGCATCTCCAATTCACTTTGATTCCAACGAGCTATTATGGGCCGTTTCTCAGTGGCTACTAACGTCTCCATTAAATTTTCAGTTGCTGCACTTAATGGAATACATACATGTGTGTATTCATAAGCCCAGTACTGGGGTAACAAAGTTGAATTAGTTAATATACATATTTAAGTTATCATGTACGTAGAAAATTAAAGCTATAATAATAACTATGAATGATACCTCCAATACTTGCCATGGGCCGTTACAACTCTTCACTTTATTTCTTGAACAAAAATCCAGAGACATATACAACAGTGCGAGTGCTGGACTAGCCCAATCATATATGCCGACACTATTAAGATCTTTCAGTGCTGTAAGCCAACCCAATCTTACAATAGATGCAGCATTGGAGAACAAAAACTCATCCAAAAAGTACATAAAGAACGTGCATGCTACCGTAATATCTTTTGTATTATCCCGTTTTGCTTTTTCAATCACACTGCTATTAAAATATTTTTTCAGGAACGAAGTGCGTATTCCCTAAGATTTCCAATCATATTCAGCAATTTCAGGAAAGAAGCGCTCTTGAACTACTTTGAAGGGGTAGGCATCATCTTCACATGGTGGTTTTCCACCAACGCTGATGGACATTCCAGTTAGCATTGCCAATCTAACAGGGTGAATCCAAACTAACCACATGGCAGATGAAATGTGTGAGTAGTGTCCCACCATCTTTCAACTAACGCCTCGACAAGCCGATGAGAAGACTTCTCCGTATCAATTGTAAAAAAAGGTGCCAACCAACTTTGTCGATAATTTGCTTCACTAGTGGCTCTAGAGATATCACTTGTAGGCTTTCATTGGACCTTTCCAACTTCCTCTAAATTTACAAAAACCACCAAAAGAAATCTCTGTAATATGCTGACAAATATGAGGACGGTCGTCGACTACACGTTCCTAGAATGTTGGATCGCTTAAATCAATATCTTGAGTAGAGGATTCAACTTCTTTTCTCCTGTTGTCGTGATCCGAACTGGCTGCAGCTTTCGATTTGATCATACCACTAAATCTTCGGATAGACATATTGATTTGAATATAGAGATTGAATTGGTGGTGTGGGAAACAAAATTGTAAGTTTGGGATAGAAGATTGAAGACAAAGAGGAGATATACTCGAGTGAATGAAACTAAGTAAGACAGAGAGGAGATATACTCGAATGAATGAAACTTAGTCTGTATATGTAGACAAAATAAAGTGATCGGAGGGAAAAATGGGGAAAAGAATTGTATGAGACATAGACGAGAAATGATTTAACGTCTAACTTTTTTTTAGTTTTTTTTAAAGTTAATTTCGGACGAGATATGAATTGTCTCCCTATGCAAAGTTCCCTTCCAATAGAGTAGATGGCATATCATCTACCGTTTGGGGAAGAAAAAAATAAAACTGTGTCAGACGGGATATGATATCCCGTCCTCCACAAAAAAAAATTATTTAAAAAAAAAGGATCAGATGGCAGGTCATATGCCGTCCTTCCCTACTTTTTTTCGCATTTTACCACAATTCTTCAGACGGTATATCATATGTCGTTTTTTCCACACACAAAAAACCCAATTTATGAGTATAGATGACTGCAGCGCTATCCGCTATTTGCTATTTCTATAATTGCCATATACCCATTTTTTAACAAAATGACTGCAGATGCTCTAAGTGCGATGTATGTTTTTTCTTCTTAGGTTCTTATATTTTTTAATTTTATTTTTTAAATAAAGAATACGATGTACTCAGACCTTGAACTTGACACCTCCATTTACCCACTACATTTCAGTGGTTACCTTTAACCTCTAGTTACACTAAATTTTATTTTATATGAATGACATTTTCTTGAATAATTATGTCGTAAATAAATTAGAACTTTAAGAACATTATGATAATTGAAAATAATTGAGTAAATAGATGGTTAATATAATTCCCACTTAAAAAAGGGTAAATGATATACAGGATAACCACACTTTATTCATGTTGTTTTCTGCTCACATTAATTTCGAACCCAAAAATTAATTAATGAATTAATTTTTTAAAATAAAATTAAGGGACAGATGAAGGAGCAAGTCTAAGATGAAGATCAATCCCAGGATCTCCACCATCCACCACTGTCCGATCAGCAACGACCAACGGCCAAGACAACTCAAGAGGAGCACCAACTTTCCGTACCTCATGAGGCACTGCAGGGGCAAGCCTGCGCGCCACGTTGTAATAAGCTCGCTTGACACGCTGGCGCTCCTTGTGCGCGTTGTGGTGGCCTCCTAGTGCCTGCGAACTAGCGAAATCACGGCCACAGTAATGGCACTCAAACCTATGGGTGGGATTCACCAATGAGAGCTGGCGGTCACACTCAGGGCCGGCCCCACCCTTGAGACGGTGGGGCGGCTACCTCAGCCCTATGCATTTTTGCAATTTTAAGAGCCCGAATTTGTAATCCATTGTAAATATAGGCATGTATTTTGCTAGTAAAAAATACTGTTATTAGGGGCCCAAATATAATTATTTAAGCCTTTAAAAAAATTTAAAAAATTATTTGGGTTTAGGCTTGAAGACTTGAATTGAATTTGAGACTTTAAATTTGGGTAATTTAAAACAAATTTATATATTTTGCATATTTTACTTTCAACAATGTGCAAATTTTTTGTATACATGTTGGTTTGTTTGTTTTTTTTATTTATTAGTGTATGGGGGCCCTATTTTGGGAGTTCGCCTCGGGCCCCTGGGAACTTAAGGCCGGCCCCGGTGACACTCGGCATGCACCATGTTCAGTCACGGCAACCCCGAAGAGTTTGAGAATGCTTGGTTTAATGTTAGAGCTTAATTACTGTGGTATAACGATATGGAGTTGAGTCTTTTTTTTGATGAACCGGATAGAGTCTTGCGACTCCAGCCAAACAAACAATTATATTAAAGATAATAAGTACAGACAATCAACGATTTACAAGGCGTAAAACTGAACTAAGCCAGAAGCTACAAAAAATATACCCGAGCACAACACCAAAAAAGGACCTCTCAAAGCACAGACTACAAAAACACAACTAGCAAAACTAGCTAGGAAACAGACTGGGAAGCAGCACAGGAGGTCAGCCGCAGGCTCCAGTGCGCACCTCTGATCCCGAGAGGAGGAGTCGATGAGGCAGATGAAGAGCTCGAGGTGCCAAAGGAGCCAAGACCTGAATATGGGGATACCATAGGTGCTAATACCCAGGTCTGAACAGCTAACCACCTCCGCGGGGACAATGACAGTAGATCCAGGGCGATGCGCACTGGTGAAAAAAACCTACTGTCCCCCTTGAAGGCCGCTACTACAGCAATCAACTCCCAAAGAACAAACCAATGCATTAACAGTGCTGAGATAGCTAAAGAACAACACTCTCAAAACTAGAACTAACGGAGAGAATTAACATGGACCACCAAAGTCCAACAAAAAGAAGGGAGGCTGCTAAAACCTTGCGTGCAGCACAGTCAAACAAACACAAAACCTAACCAAAGGAAGAACCAAACAGGAGACGCTTAGCACACAACCAAGCAAAAGAATACCGTTCCTTCAAGCGCACCTAAGCGCTTAACACACAAGCAAGTCCACGAACCAAAACAAACCTGGGAGCAAGATGCAAGAAGAAACAAAATATCCACATCCGGCCAATTAACGACAGCCAAAGCAAAAAGCGTAAAACAGACCAACTTAGAGCCAAAAGAAGCTCCCATAAGTAAAACAACGGTAGTTGAGAAGGCAGAAGAACAGAACAAAATAGCCACCACTGCACTACAAAAGTAGATCGCAACAAAAACAAAAACCGAGCTACTAAGCTCAACAGCGGAGGTGCAAGAAGTGAAGCACCCTACCACCTTCAAGCCTGCGAACAAGAGATAAGAAGACGAGAAAAAGGTAATTTAGAGGAGAATAACCAAAACACTACAGTAAAAGAGAAAAGCTCATAATGCATTGAGGGTACGGAGACATCGAAAGGCTTCATCTAGCCTATGACTAAGAAGAGCGTCTATAGCTTCAATCGAAAGAGTGGAAGACCAAAATTTAAAGAAAAATAAAAAATCTGCTATTAAGAGTTGGATAGAGGAAGTGCGGTGCTTGAAAAACCTTTTGTTTCTTTCCATCCAAATGATCCAGATGATAATTTGAACCGATAGGTTCCAAGATCTATGATACTTCTTAATCGAGGGTGGACAAGACCAGCACGAGAGTAAGTTGGGAGGAATAGAAGGAACTTCCCAAGCTAGGGTACTAATTTTCCACTACGGGCATGTGAAGTTGCAGCTAACAAACAGGTGATCTACGTCCTCTAAATAATTAGAGCAAAGGGGACACTGCTGTCCCCACGCTAAATTTCTTTTGCTGAGGATTTCAACAGTAAGCAGCCTGTTGTTAAGGGCGAGCCAGGTGACAATTTTAACTTTGAGGGGGGCACAAGATTTCCAAATGAAATCAGCGAAAGGAGAAATAATACCTCTAAAGTTAAGAAAGTGGTAAAAGGATTTAACAGAGAAAGTTCCCGCTAGATTCCAACGCCAAGAGATATCTTCTTTCGGCCGCCACTCCAAATTGTTAAGGAAACTGAGGAGATCATTAAAGTCAGAGGATAAGTGAGACAGAAAGCTGTCGGAGAAAGGGATGAGCCAATGTCTATGCGAGTCTATCAGAGTAAAGGATTCAGCCACAGTGGCAAGGGGATTGGAGGCCAGACTGAAGAGAGCGGGGAAGGAAGAGGCTAGTTTGGAATTACCAATCCAAAGATAAGACCAAAACATAGTCTTAGAACCGTCGAAACAGTCATGGATAATGCTACATTGAAAAGCTTCGGCCGCTTTCCAAATACCCTTCCAGAAAGGGGAGGCATTGCGGTGGATCGAGGTGGGGAGAACCCACCACCGGCGGTTGGGATAGCAGTTGGCCTTGATACTATGGATCCAAGGAAGGTGATCGCATCTGAAGAACCTCTAGAGCCATTTACCCAACAGGGCCAAATTATGGTGTCTAAGGTTCAAAATCCCAAATCCCCCAACCTCCTTGGAGGAACAAACCAGTTTCTAATTGCAAAGGTGAGAACCTGGCTTGTGAGAGGAAGAGCCAGAGCAGAAAAAGTTACTTCTGATTTGGTCTAACCTCTTGATAACCCAAGAGGGAATGTAATAGAATAACATCATATAGAGATGGATCGCTGAAAGGACCGAGTTAAGAAGGGTAAGTCTACCTCCACGGGAGAGTAGTTTTCCCGAGCAAACGTTAAGCCTGGATTCAACTTTGTCCACCAACGATGACCAGTCAGATTTATGCAGTTTATCCCATCTCAAAGGGATACCCAAATAAGTAATGGGGAAAGACGCAATAGGGCAGTTGAAGAAGTTGGAAATTTCGATCTGGCGGTTAGGGGAACCTCCCAACCAGAGAACCGAGGATTTTTGAAAATTGATCGAGAGGCCCGACGCCAATTCAAAACAATACTGAAGGAGTTTAAGATTACGGAGAGAATGAGGGTTAGGATTAGCAAATATGATAGTGTCATCCGCGTATTGCACATTGAGCACACCATGAAAGAGATGCGAAGCGCCTAGCCCCTCAATGACCTGAGCTTCCCAAGCATTGTGCAAAAGTTTGCTAAAAACATCTGCCACTAGGGAGAATAAGAGGGATGAGAGCGGGTCACCTTGGCGGAGGCCACATTTAATTTTAAATTTGTGACCTTTAAAGCCGTTTAATACGATGGATGAGGTGCATGAGAATAGACTGGATTTAATCCAAGCAATCCATTTAGGGCCAAACCCCCTATAAAGGAGGATATCAAACAGAAATTCCCAGCTGACGTTGTCGTAAGCTTTTTGGAAATCAAGTTTAAGAAGAATACCTTCAGAGTTAGAGTTATGGCAATGAGAGATAATTTCTTGGGCCGAAGCCACACTATCAAGGATAAATCGATCCTTAATGAAACCCGATTGAGCGGAGTCTATAAGGGGAGGAATAACCTCACTGAGATGCGCGGAAAGGACTTTCATGATGATTTTGAAAGTGGTGTTGATAAGGCTAATAGGCCGGAAGTTAGACACAGAGTGTGCTCCCAATATTTTCGGGATGAGCACAATGTGAGCATAATTGATACGATCGAAGGAAAAAGATCCCTGATGAAGATCCGAGAACATACGGATGAGATCATCTTTAAAACAGTGCCAGAACCTTTGGAAAAAGAAAGCCGGGAATCCGTCCGGTCCTGGCGCTGAATCGCTTTTTAACGCGAAAACCGCCGATTTGATCTCCTCTAGAGAAAAGGGGGCTTCGAGGGAGGAAAGGTCCTGAGACGGCGTACCGTAAAGTTGATGCCAATCAAGGCAAAGAGGACGGTGTTTGTGAGAACCAATAAGATTTTTATAGAATGAGAGGAAAGACCGATAGATATCCTCATCAATGCTGAGGTCAACACCATTGTTGTGGGAAGCAAAGTTATGGAAGAAAGCGGTGTTACCGTCACCTTCCTTTAACCAATTAACTCTGGCTCTTTGAGCCTATTTGATGTGGTCTTGATTAAGAATGTCCGCGAAATCTCGCTTACAAGAAAACCTCTCAGCTCGAGCTGATTCTGAGAAAGGGCCATGCTCCTCCATCATATCAAAAGACTCTATCGAGCTGAGGAGCAAGTTTTTAAGGAAATTGGTGTTATTCTGTCTATCGATGCGCCAAATCTTGCAGCCGAATTTGATAGCATGTAGTTTGAGGAGGATGCTACCCAGACCAGATGATCTAGTAACTACGGATAAGCATTCCACTACAAGGTTGACAAAGAGTTGATCTTGTAACCAAAATTTTTCGAATCGAAATTTATGATGATGAGGGAAGGAGAAATTGGAGTGAAGGATGATAGGGACATGGTCCGAGGAGGGGTTGGATAAAGCCTTGGCGAAGGAGTTATGAAACTGGTTAATCCAGGAGAAAGAAACGAGAAATCTGTCAAGTTTGGCCATCGTCGGAGATTGACGAAGGTTAGACCAGGTGAACGATCTACCGTTAAGCGAGAGATCGATCAACTGGAGATCACGAATGCAATCGTTCAAAAGGGAGGATTGCGAATCATAGGAGGACGGGGTTGACCTTTAGGAGGAGAATCCGGTGACATTAAAGTCCCCAAAAAGAATACAAAGATCAGACGAGAAATTGTGAAGGGATTGGAATTCATTCCAAAAGAGAGGGCGCCTGTCCGAAGTGGACGGGCCATAAACCGAGATCACCGTGAGGGCACAATTGAGAGCCGTCCAGTGAAGTTGTACAATAAGGAAAAAGTTAAGATGCTGGACCGAAATAAGAGAGAGGACCGACTCTTTGAATCCCAAGAGGATACCTCCCCTAGAACCTATCGCGTCGAGAGAGATCCACCTGGGGATGATGGATCCTCCGATGGAGCGAAAGATAGAAAGGGAGGGCGAGTCGATCTTCAATTCCTGAATAGAAATAAGATCACAACGAGAAGAGTGAATAAGGTGATAAATGGCCCTTTGTTTAACGGGGCAATTGAGACCCCGAATATTCCAAGAGATACTAATGATGGAAAAAGAGATGCTCCCGAACTCTGATAAGTTCTTTCTGCCTTAAGGAGGAGATCAAAGAAGAATTATCCGGATCCACAATAAAACCCAAATCCTTGGCGCAATTCGCCAATTGATGGTTGGATAGATGATCAAATTGAGGATGGAAAATAGATCCCAATACATTTTGATGCAGCAGGGAAGGGGGGAGGGAAAGTTTGTCGCCGGGTACAACAAAAGCTAAAGGAATCGAATTGGGCTCACAAGTTGTAATCGCTCTAGCAGTTTTTTTAGCTAAAATCCTGGTGCTCGATCGAATGAGGCAGAGCGGGAGTTTATCATCCAATGAAAACCTAAGCCCAGAGTCTCTTCCCTCCTTAACCGGAGTCCAACTTTGAGGAATGTCGAGGTTGGTTAAAGAACAGAAATTGGAAGAAGGGGAGGTTTTAGGAGCTAGAGAAATCACCCTGATTGCCCCAGACCGAGGGCAAGGAAGAAGAAGGTCAGGGGCGCTGCCTGTGTAAGAAAACACATCCGGAAGCGTGTCCCCCTCTGCCCTCCAATCCGGAGAAACCCACGGGGAACACAAAGAAATGGTAATGGGGTGGAGAGGGGCCCGGAGAGAGTAATAAGGAAATGCACTAAAACCCTGCAAAAGTTTCAATAACCGAGCATGATCATAATAGCAAAACCGAATAGAAAAAAAGGAATTACAAACAGTCGAAACCTGTTTGAGAGAACGTTCACGCTCCAGCTCCACTTCCTCTAATTGCAGTAGGTCATCTTGATCGGTCCAATCCTCATTTTTAGAAGAAGATTACTTTTTGACCTTGATGGAGGGTAGAGTCGGAACGGAGGTCGTGATGCAAGGGAAATGCGCTTGTCTTTGAAAGTTTTCCCAATCGGAGACGAAATGAGAATTAACTTCCCAAGCTGGCCACTGAGAGGAGGCAGATTGCAACTGGGAAGCGGGAGGAGAATGGGAGGGAGGCACCGCAGGGGAGGACCTCTCCATAGGAGCCGGCTGGATGGGTGCGGTGTGGGGAGGTAGAGGAGTAAGGGCTGCCGCCGAAGCTGGCACAGAAGCCGGCACTTTCGCTGCTTGTTGAGAAGAAATATCAGGGTTGATCCAGACCAAGTTTGGAGCTTTGGAAGGAGAGATCTTGATGCTGCTAGCAGGCGCGAAGTGCTTGGTAGACGGAGGAAACCTTTTCCTGGAGGAGAACTTTTGAGACCCTTTCCACTCCGTTTTGGAAGAAGAGGATGAGCCGGGGTGGAATGGGGTGGAGGAAATCGATGGCTTAGCAGCTGGTTTCGGGGATCCAAGGGAAGAGAGAGGAGGGGAAGCACTAGAGTTTACCGCGTCATGATATTGCACTGAGACTAGGAATGAGGCCAACCTGTCATTGAGGACAAAGGCCTCGATGCGATCTTGACGTGACGGCACTCGAAAGATAGCTTCCACTTGAAGACTTCCCGAAGCCAACTTAGCCGAAGAGGAGATGCTAATGATCTCACCAATACATTTAGACATCTCGCCCACAAGACGCAGGGATTCACAGAAAGGGGGAAGGCCAAGGAGCGAAACCTTAATAGCAGAAGTGCTGGGAGGATGCATCGGCAGAGAGAATTGAACCCATTTCCTAATAGAGAGGGAAATGGTACCAATCGAAAGTGAGGAGTTAACAATCAGCTCATCTAAAATTTTGGAGGAAGGACAGCGGATGACAACATCGCCGTTAGAGCAAGTGCTAAGCTAAGTATGATGGGGGATATTATGGAGTTGGGTCTTTAAGTTATAGTATTAATTAGGGTAAAAGGGATATGAGCAACTTGCTCATTTAGTAAATGAGCAAGTGATGAGGTGGCATCCATGTGATTGGAAAATCCTAAAAGTGGTTAGATACTCAATGTATCACATGCATGCCACCTCATCACTTGCTCATTTACTAAATGAGCAAGTTGCTCATATCCCTTTTACCCTATTATGAAATGTTTGAATGGATCTACTCACCTGTTGGTGAGCTTAAAGGAAGAAGTAGTGATGGAATTGGAGGATGAGCGTATTAAGTATAGATGTCAAAGTTGAATTTGTGCGAGTGGATTTTAGGTTATGTCTTAAATTGTTTGATGCTAATTAAATACATGTGGATTTAGAATGTAGATCAATGCGAGTTAAAGAGCTTAATTAACGTAACATTGCTTTCTGAGAATTAAGTGAGATTCATTTCACCACTAAGAGCACACTAACAGCATCCACAGTCGTTCAATGTAAAAAATGGCAAAATACATATTTTGACAATCTATTTCGACGAAACGCTACAGTCGTCGAATGGCAAAAAAATACATAAGTTCGTTAAAAAAAACAGGCATTAAAAAATAATTTATACAGGCCGAAACTTAGAAAATATTAATAAAAAATACGGGACGAAACATGATGTTTCGTTATAAAGAGAAGAAAAAAATTTCAAAATAATTGATGTTTCATCCGGGTTTTTTGCAAAAAAAAAATTGCAAAAACAATTTTAAAAAATAATTTGTAAAAAATATTTGCAAAACAATATAATTTGCAAAATCAATTTAAAAATTCGTAAAAACAATTTAAAAATTTGCAAAATTAATTTTTAAAATTTATTTTTTAAAAATAAATTGGATTGGGACGAAACATACATCATGTTCATTCCCACCCTTAAATTCATTTAATCGGTTATTTTATTTGGTTTTTAATTTTTTTTACTTCGGACGAAACGTGGTGTTTTGTCCAATCAATTAAAAATATAATTAAATAATCCAGACGAAACATGTTGTTTCGTCTGCTATAATATGCATTATGCTATTTCGAATGCTACTTTTCCCTTTCTACTATAGCCGAATTGCCAAAAAATGGCAAAATAGCTCACGACTGTGTGTGCTACAGTAAAAAAAAAAGGCAAAAATGGCAAACAAGCAAACGACTGTGGATGCTCTAAGTTGTAGCTTGATGATAAGAGTTTGAGATCGGTAAAAAAATATCTTGAATTAGGACTCTTACTTATAAAAAAGAAATATGTTGATATTAGGTAATCCAATATCCATGTACTATAATTAGTTTATTGATGCTGCTTATTTTTTGTGCGGGAGTAACATGTGTGAGCTCTTGTAATTTGTAAAGTGGAATGGACGGATCTCGACCTCGGCTTGGGTCTGTTCATGGAGGTCGGCTGGGAAGATCTGCTCGAGCTCGGACAGCCGGAGTACCTACAAAAGGCCTAAAAACACCAGGAGAAATCCCAACGACAGGCCCTCCGGAGATCTAGTCAGTCACTGGAAAAGAGACTGAGCAACTAGGGTTCAGGTGGAGAAATTTTGATTACCTTATAAAGTGAGGAGGGGGCCTGGTATTTATAGACAAAGGCAAACGGGTATCTGATCCTTATGGGCAGAGTTAGACCCGTTTATCTATGGGCCTGAAGTGGGTGAAGGCCCATTGGACCCGTTGACCTGATCATCAGGGATGAGCAAAATCTGAGGAGATCCGACAGCCCTGATTGGGTCACGTCATCTATACCCACATCATAAGCCCCCCACTCCTTGAGGGCTATGTGCACCAGCCGTGAAGGAGTAGTTTGTTCATATGAGAAGAGTGGAAGGGAGTGTTTTGTGAAGAGGAGATGGTGAGATCCTGAGAAGTGTTTGGGGTAGGCACCGATCCTTGCATGGTATACAGCCTGATCGAAGTCTATGCCGAGCACCGAGCTTGAGGGGTCAGTGCCGAGCGTCGAGCCAGGAGGGCCGAGGCCGAGCGCCGAGCTTGATGTTTTTTGAGAGGAAGCTGTGGCCATGCTCGCGGTTCATGCCGGAATCCGAGCTTGGGGTCAGCGCCGAGCGTTGAGCCAGGAGGGTCGAGGCCGATCACTGAGCTTGATGTTTTTTTAGAGGAAGTTATGGCCATGCTCGAGGTTCATGCCGAATTCCGAGCTTGGGGTCGGCGCCGAGCGTCTCGATGGAGGCTTTTCATGAGAGAAGGCTGTGGCGATGCTCGAGGTTCATGCCGAGCTCCGAGCTTAGGATCGGTGCCTCGCGCCTCGATGGAGGTTTTTTATGAGAGAAATCTGAGGCGATGCTCGTGGTTCAGGCCGAGCTCCGAGCTTGGGGACGGAGTTGAGCGCCTCGATGGAGGCTTTTTATAAGAGAATGCTGTGGCGATGCTCGAGGTTCATGCTGATCCCCGAGCTTTGGGTCGGCCTTGACCGCCTAGACAGATGCATTTTATGTGAGAAGACTATGGCGATGCCCGAGATTCATGCTGAGCTCCGAGCTTGGGGTTGGCGCCGAGCACCTAGACGAAGGCATTTTCTGAAAGAAGGCTGTGGCGATGCTCGAGGTTCATGCCGAGCTCCGAGATTGGGGTCGGCGCCGAGCGCCTCGGTGGAGGCTTTTTATGAGAGAAGTTTGTGGCGCTCGAGGTTCATGCCAAGCTCCGAGCTTTGGGTCGGAGCTGAACGCCTCGATTGAGGCTTTTTATGAGAGAAGGCTGTGGCGATGCTGGAGGTTCATGTCGAGCCTCGAGCTTGGGGTCGGTGCCGAGCGCCTCGATTGAGGCATTTTTCTGAGAGAAAGCTGAGGTGATGCTCAAGGTTCAAGCCAAACTCCGAGCATGCGGTCGGTGCCAAGCGCCTCGATGGAGGCATTTTTTTGAGAGAAAGCTGAGGTGATGCTAGAGGTTCATGCCGAGCTCCGAACTTGGGGTCGGTGCCGAGCACCTCGATGGAGGCATTTTTCTGAGAGAAAGTAGAGGCGATGCTCGAGGTTCATGCCAAGCTCCGACCTTGGGATCGATGCCGAGCGCCTCGTGGAGGCTTTTTTTGAGAGAATGTTGTGGTGATGCGCGAGGTTCATGCCGACCTCCGAACTTTTGTGAGGATGCTTGGTGCCTACTCGAGATTCATGCCCGGCGTCGAGCCAGGTGGCCTTGCTTTTAAGCACTTTTGTGAAAATATTGGGTGTCTGCTCGAGATTCATGCCGAGCGTTGAGCTAGATGACCTTACTTTTGAGGCAATTTTGTGAAAATGTGGGGTGCCTGCTCGAGATTTATTCCGAGCATCGAGCCAAAAGGCCTTACTTTTGAGGTGCTTTTGTGAAAATGCTGGGTGCCTGCTCAAGATTCATACCGAGCGTCGAGCAAGATGGCTTTGCTTAGAGGCACTTTTGTGGAAATGCTAGATGCCTGCTAGAGATTTATGCCAGGCGTCGAGCCAGGTGGCCTTACTTTTGAGGAAATGCTGGTGCCTGCTCAAGATTCATGCCGAGCGTCGAGCCGGATGGCCTTGCTTAGAGGCACTTTTGTGGAAATGCTAGATTCCTGCTCGAGATTCATTCCGAGCGTTGAGCCAGATGGCCTTGCTTAGATGCGCTTTTGTGGAAATATTAGATGCATGCTCGAGATTTATGCCGAGCGTCGAGCCAAGTGGCCTTGCTTTTGAGGTGCTTTTATAGAAATGTTGGGTATCTGCTCGAGATTCATGCCTAGCATTGAGCCAGATGGCCTTGCTTAGAGGCATTTTTGTGGAAATGCTGGATTCCGGCTCGAGATTCATGCCGAGCTTTGAGCCAGGTGACCTTGCTTTTGAGGCACTTTTGTAAAAAGCCGGATGCCTGTTCGAGATTCATACCGAGCGTCGATCCAAGTGGCCATCGTGACTAACCAAAACCTTTTTTCTGTGTTTAGCGTGTCCAAGGTGCATGCCGAGGCTTGAGCGTTTTGGACTTGGAGAGAAATTGGTCTTGGGAACGTATGCGGGCCACTCTTGCGGTGACACGTGTAATGATGATGTCATATTTTGAGGATTTCGAGGAGTCCTTTGGTTCACTATATATCCCCCACCCATCTCCTCACTTTTCACCTTTTCTCTCTTTCTCTAAGTTCCCAAGTTTGCTCTCTAACACAGTTCAGTCACCGACGATGATCTTTTTCGGCAACTTCTCGGTATTTCAAACATGTTAGTTTTTTCATTATGTCGATGGCTCAGTCTGGTTCATCCGCCACTACATCTGGTCAGGATGAGGACTCGCGTCTCTCTGACTCAACGTCTTGGGAAATAGTGGAGAAGGTTTATAAAGTCACGCCACTCCGCAGCAGAAAGCCCTTTGTATTGGAGTCGAGCGACTCAGAAGGGAGCCTTAACAAGGACAAGGGTGACGGTGAGGAAGTTGTCGGTGGTGTGGAGGAGGATGAGCTGATTGAGGGAGCGGGGATGACGAGGGAGTTGAAGTTACCAAGGGGGAAGAGGAAGTCGAGGAAGACCCCTCAGCAGAGGACGACCCTTTGGCTCCTTTGGCAAAGCCCTCCCCCCCGAAGGGTTGTCAAGTCCGAAGGAGGAAAACAAAGTGGATCCTACCGGACAGTTTGGACGAGACGGTTCCTGAAAACATACTCGATGTCCCCTTCACCGTACAGCCAAACTCCATTAGAATGTACCCGGATGATGTTGAGGAGTTGGTCCGGTACGGGCCACAACCGTCCTCGCCTGGTCGACAGAAAACCTCCATGGACAAAATGCCAACTATATTAACCATGGACAACCTTCCGGTTACCCGAGCCAACTACTTCATTGGTCAGGAGTTCAAGCTATTGATCCCCAGCCCTGCGCTCCGCCCCACGGATAATTTGGCACCCTAATTTTGTATATTTCTGGTGGGCGCATTCATCTCAGGCTTGCGATTGCCACTCCACTCATTCATCCAGAGGGTTCTGAACTGGGCGTCGTTGAGTTCGATGCAACACGAGCCCAACTCTTGGAAGCAGCTCGTGTGCTTCATGCTTCTTTGCAAAGAAAGTAACAGTAACAGTAGAAGTAGCAGAAAGTAACAGTAACAGTAGCAGTATGGAACACTAGTTCCCTTCCAAGTACAAGTTTCCATATTTTCCACTACTAGATCTTCCCTTAAGAACCCCGGCTTGGTTACTATTATTATGGTCATCAAAAAGGCATGAATGTGTACGAAATAGTATCAAACTAATATGGTATAATCAATATTAGGTTCAGGGAAACATATAAACATGCATAGATGATATACAGTCACATAAATGAGCAAAACAGTGTATGTTCATATTCAAGACAGCAAGACAGTACAGTACTAAAACAGTGAATCTCGTTGCTACAGAAATGCAAATATGGATCCGTTGAAGAATCTGGAAAATAGATTTCCACACAAATTCAGCGAATACAAATAAGCCATATCGTATTTCACAAAATCATAACTCAAAACTGATTTGAATCCAGAAAAACACGTTCAGTCAGAATTCAGTAAAACGAATTCTCAGTCAGAAAGACAACATTAAGAGTCCTCAAATAAATCCAAGAAAAATCTGGGGTATTTCCCTATATGTCTAGAATCAAAATATAAAGTTTCATAATATTCCAGTAAAATTAGTTTAGTCATCAAAAATAAGAAAATATCAAGAAACGATACTTTGGCCAATCTAGAATTCCCAACACTGTTGTACGAAAACTGAAATATCTCGTAAGCCATGAAACGAAATCCAGATCCGCCAAAGAGATATGAAAATAGATAAAATATAATAACTTTTATATTTCACAATAATTTTCCATACAGTAAAAGGAATCAGGGTGAAAACACAATTTTTTGTAGGACAACGAGCAAAATACAGCAAGTATGACTTTTGTAAACATGCATGAAACGACATATAAAACACATCAATAAAATTCACCAAAATTTTGGGTAGTCCCTCACTAGATAAAGAAATACTGACCAAAGTTTTGGATCAAAATAATATATATAGCATCAGCATCAAATTCATTAGTCTTCATAATCATCGAAAAACAGAATCTGGAAAAGATCAACACTTTTGTAATAAAACAGTCATAACTCACTCATACGAAAACGAAATCAAGTAAGGTCAGAGGGGTTTGAAAATAGACAAAATTCTCTAAAACTCATGTTTTATACCGAAATTAAGATACTGACTTAAAACGGTCCAAAATCGCAAACAAAACAGACCAGGGACAAAATACAAATTTTTTCCTTTAACAACAACTCAACATATATCATACAAAACTTGTTCAAAACACAGCCAAACATGAAATCGAGTCTACCAAGTGTCCAACCATCATGAATTAGGGTATCTAGCATGTCCACACCAAATATATCACATGGGTCTCAATCAAATCACGAATTTCCACAAAAGTCTCACATACATGATCAAAATCAAGAACGGGTAAAACCTAAGTTAATTCATGTCCATATTGTGTCGTAAGTCATCTATGGTCAAATTTTCACAATAGAGATAAAACCTATCAAACATAACACAAACAATAGTCGTCTCTAGACCCAACTACACTATAGATAGTATTTTTGACTTGTATCAAACAAATGAGTTGGAGTACAAGTTACTTGCCTTAACCGAAGACGAAAACGAAGAACACCAAGAATAACGGGAACAGATCCCGGCAACAAACAAAACCCACGAACGCGAAATCCACAATCAATGAATCCAAGCAACGCACGCGCGAACTCCCACACGTGCAACTCACACAACGAGAGAACAAGAGAGAGATCAAAGGGTCGGGCATCGGCTGGCTTCTTGCTGGCTGGCTCTCCGGCGGTTGTTGACGGCGGACAGAGCAAGGGAGAGAGACGAGGGATGGCGAAGAGGATCGGTGGTTGGGTGCTTGGTCGAGGGCGCGGCACAAACAGGAAGGAGAAAGAGGAGGGGGCCGGGAATTAGAGTAGTATTAGGGTTAGGGTTTAGGTGAGATGGAGAGGTATATATATATATGGGCTCTAGGGTTTAGAAATATGAGATGGGTGTTGGGTTTAATTTGGTTGCAGATAGTTTAGGAGTAGTAATAGGACTAGTTTAAACAATTTGATAAGGATCAAATTGCATAGAGTTTCAAATAGGATTATGAGTTTAAATTTTGGCTTTGGTAATCAATTTGGGATCAAAACAATAGGATTCGGAAATAGGATAAGCCACCAACCACCATGAGCACCCAAAGACCAACATAAGGAGAACAAGCACAAATGAAGAGCAAAAATAACAACAATGATAAAAAAAACAATCAAGGAACGGAATTTAAATCACAAAAGATCAAGAGTGAGCCAAAAATGAATATATATTGAAAACGACTTCAATATACGGTCCAAAAGAAATACAAAGAGAGAAATTACACCAAGATGAAAAATACACTCAAAAATACATAAAACGAAAAACAGGGGTTACACGTATGCGGGCCACTCCTACGGTGACACGTGTAATGATGATGTCATATTTTGAGGATTTCGAGGAGTCCTTTGGTTCACTATATATCCCCCACCCATCTCCTCACTTTTCATGTAACCCTTGTTTTTCCAAAAATGTATTTTCTTGTATTTTCTGTATTTTAAAATTTTTCTCAAATTATTTCTCCGGTTTTAAAATTTCTTTTGTCAAAATGTATTTTCATATCTCTTGTATTTTTCGGAACCATATATTGGATTATTTTCAATATATATTATTTTTCTTTCATTTTTGACCTCCTTGTGCTGATTGTGCGTCGTTTGTTCGTTTTTCTCCATTTTGAGTTCTTTTTCTCTTTTTCTTGGCCTCATTCATGATTATTATTTATTTTGGGGGTGTGGTGGATTTTTGGTGGTGTTTTGGCCAATTTGTGATTTTTGGCCCTTAAAGAGATTTTTAAGAGCCATAGAATTCATTGTATTTTGTATTCCTATTTTAATTTAACCCAATACTCATTACCCAATTGTATAGCTATTAATTTATATTCATACCCACTACCTATTAACCCACATTTAACCCATATATAATAACCCTAAACCCCTTTAAACTCTAACCCTAATCTATTTTTCCTTCCTCCCAAAAGAAACCGGCCCCCTCTCCTTCTCAATCCATCCCGACATGCACTTCACACCCCAGGCAGACCTCCCTCTTGCTGTCCCTTGCCCTTGCCGATCACCACAAGCAACTCCATCCACCCGTTCGTCCACCATACTTCAACCCCAACCTACTTTTTCCCCTCTCCTTGTGGCCGGCATCATCAAATCAGCACAACACCATCCCAAAACAGCACCCAACTCTCCCCCTTACTGATTTGTGAAGTGGTTTTCATCCACTTTGGTTCGTGCATCAAGGAGTTCGATCGTAGGAGCTTTTCGGTTCGTGGGTTTGCTTGGAAACGCGTAGGAAGGCTATTTCGGTCGAGGGTTTTCTTCCTTGGACTCGTTGGCATCGTTTTCACTCCATTAGAGGCAAGTAACTTGTACAAAAATTCATTAGGTTGATACAAGTCAAAAAGTTCACACCTAGACTAGTTGAGACTAGAGTCGGCCAAAAATTGTATTTTTATTTGTGGTTTTTGTCTCTATTGTGTAAATCAGGCCATAGATGACTTATGACATGAAGTTTGATAGGTTTATGCCCTAGGATTCGCCCAAACTTGATTTTGATCGTGTATGAGACATATTGCATGCTAGGTGTTTGATTGATTTCCCATGAGAGAATTATTAGGTTTTGACATGTTAGAAACCCCTCAATATGATATTTAGGTGATTTTTAGGCTGCATTTCAAATTTGGTTGAGTTTTGTTCATTATTGTAGAAGTTATGACGTTTTTAAGATGAAGTGTGAAATCTGGAATTTGCGGGCTATGCTGTGTTGTTTGCTGTTTTCACCTATGCTAGGGTCCGAATCTCAACTTGGAGATTTCATAGTAAACTCTAGATAATTTAATCTATTTTCAAACCCCACTAGTTTTACCTGATTTGAATTTCGTATGACCGAGATATGATAGTTTTGGTACATGGGTGTCGGTAGTTTCCAGATTCAGTTTGGTGTAGATTTTGTTAACTATTATTTTCAAAATCTAGGCTATACATAATATCATGCCATAATATTTTGCCTAGTGTTTTCTAATGATGTTAGGAACTTCTCAGATTTTTGGTGTATTTTAAAGATGAGTTTTGCACGATGTTTCATATCCTTTTCTATAATCTACTTTTGCTGTAAATTGCGTGTTGTTCTATGTTGAATGCAGTTTTTACCCTATTTATTATTACTGTATAAAAATTATTTGTGAGATACGAAAGTTAGGGAAATCTATCTATTTTCACACCGTTTTGGCGGAATTGGATTTCGATACACTGATTACGAGATATACTTGTTTTCGTACAGCAGTGTTGAGAAATTCCAGATTCGTCAAACTACGATTTTGTGTTACTTCTTATTTTGATGACTTAGCTATACTTCCTGAAATATTATGAAACTTATTATTTTGAGTCTATATCTATAGGGGATTATCCCAGATTTTTCGTGGAATTATTTGATGAGTTTACATGCTGTTTTTATGCTTTTGAAGTTGTTCCCCTGTTTTCTGGCTGAACATGAAATCTGTGTTCAAATCAGTTTTGAGCTGAGATGTTGTGAACTAGTATGTGACTTTATTATACTCTTTGGATGAGTGTGGATGTCTAGTTTTCATATCCTTCGACGGATCATGATTTTCATGCCTGTAGCTCTTAGAAGCACTATTTTAGTACTGCTTGGTCTTGCTGTCCTGATTATGAACACAGATTATTTTACTCGTATATATGAATGTATATCATCCATGCATACTGATTTGATTCCTGAACCTAAACCTGATTATATCGTGTCAGTTTGAAACTATTTCATGCTTATACCTGCCTGTTTGAGAACAATAATAAAAGTAATCAAGTCGGGGTTAATGGGACAGATCTAGTATTGGATAGTGCAGAAACGTGTACTTGGAAGGAGACTAGTATTTCCTGTATGACATGTTACCAACCAAGTTTACCGACCAAGTTACCGACCAAGTTACCGAACAAGTTTACCGACCAAGTTACCGACCAAGTTACCGACCAAGTTCTGTGATTCTGTGAATACCTGAGTACACTGTCCTGCATGGTCCCCTATGAAATCTAAAACAAAATTGCATTGACTGTAGCAACCATGTAGTAAAAGTATGAATGCATGTCGTGCTACCTAGATAGTAATCACACAAGACTTAAACTTAATACTCGAACGTGATACTTGAACATGATACTTGATACAAGATTACACGACACTTGACACTTGATGCATGTTTATAGGATACTTGTTTGTTTGACACTTGAGTTATGCCGTGTACACCTGACACTTTTACCATGCTAGTTTGTCTAGGTTGACATCATACCTATACCATGTGCTAGTTAGTTTACCCCATTCCATGTGCTTGTATCCTACTCTATTTGTGATCCGCGACTTGCAATTGATGAGTACTTGTGTTTTCTCTTTTCCTCTTTTCTGCATTCGTTCTGCATTCGTTGTATTGCAAATTTTGGAGGACAGGTTCCTGAAGGTATTGACGAGATGATGTTTTAGATGCTGGAGATTCTGCTTATTATTATTATTTCTTGTAGTTTCTTGAACAATAACTGTATTCATGTATTTGGAGTTATTATTTATATTTGGACAATGTGACCCAGAATTATTTGTGTTATTCAGATCATGACTATTTGAGATTAATATATTTTATTTCAAGTATTCTTGTTGGTATTTGGTTCATATGTGCATATGGTTGACTTTTCTGGCTTCCGACTCTGATTTTATTGTGATATGTTGTAAAGAATTCCTGAACAGCTTAAGGATGATTATAATCATTTGCTGGGCTTTTGTTACGTGCTCGTATTCCGTATTTTTGGGAAGCAGGGCGTGACAGGGTTTTTAGTGGTATCAGAGCATCAGGTTTGGCTAATGTATTAGGCAACTAATATATTAGACAAGCTTGGCTCGAACTGGGATCTGCGCAACATTTCACCAACCATGCATGCATAAATGAATTATTACCAACAGTGATCTGGATACTAGTCTTATTCCTTTCTTTTTTATCCCTTTTTATTCAATTCCTTGATTCTTTGTTCCTTCCGTCTCTTTTAGTCGTTCTCATTTGTTGGTTTCTTATTGGGTATAGTTTCGTTCTTTTCGTACCCATATTTCTTTGATTCTTATTTTCTTTCGTCCCTTGTAGTCGTCCTCCTTTGTTGACTCTTTATTGAGTATCAAATTTATTCTTCTCTTGCCTATATTTTCTTTATATTATATATATATATATATATATATATATATATATATATATATATATATATATATATATATTCAAATATTTTGTGTATTTCGATTATTATTTGTTATATTTTAGATCTTCTATAAAATTGTTTTCTAAAAACGAAAACTTTGTATTTCGAATAATTGTGTATTTTAATATCACAAATTTCTACTTCGTACTTAAATTGAGAAATCAATATCTAAGCACATGTGGAAGATTGCATCATCTCATTCTTCGTTTTGTTGCAACTGGATGTCAAGATGGCAAACATGCAACTAGACGTCAATGGAGGCAAATTGCAACTGGATATCGGAAAGGCAAAATGTGCAACCGAATATCCAGACGACAACCTGCAACCTGTTGTCGTGGAGGCAAACCTACAACTTGATATCGTGGAGGCAAACCCCTCTTCCTTTGGCGAAGCCCTCCCCCCTGAAGGACCGCCATGTCCGACGGAGGAAAACGAAGTGGATCATACCAGACAGTTCGGACGAGACAGCTCCTGAAGTCATACTCGATGTCCCCTTCACCGTACAGCCGAACACCATTAGAATGTACCCGGACGATGTCGAGTAGTTGGTCTGGTACGGGGCATAACCGTCCTCGCCTGGTCGAAAAAAAATCTCCATGGAAAAAATGTCAACTGTATTGACCATGGACGACCTTCCGGTTATCCGAGCCAACCATGAACTCCATTAGAATGTACCCGGACGATGTCGAAGAGTTGGTCCGGTACGGGGCATAACCGTCCTCGCCTGGTCGACAAAAAATCTCCATGGACAAATGCCAACTGTATTGACCATGGACGACCTTCCGGTTATCCGAGTCAACTACTTCATTGGTCAGGAGTTCAAGCTATTGATCCCCAGCCTTGCGCTCTGCCCCATGGATATTTTGGCTCCCTGCTTTTGTATATTTCTGGTGGACACATTCATCTCGGGCTTGCGATTGCCACTCCACTCATTCATCCAGAGGGTTCTGAACAGGGCGTCGTTGAGTTCGATACAATACGGGCCCAACTCTTGGAAGCAGCTTGTGTGCTTCATGCTTCTTTGCAAAGAAAGGGGCGTATCTCGAGAATGAAGTACTTCCGAGCGATCTTGGGTATTAGCTCGTCTGGTGAGTATGAAGGGACCTACTACATCTCGCATCGCCGAGGGAGGAGGGTCGTCCACGGGAATTCGGACTCCATAAAGGGGTGGAAGGGGAAATATTTCATCGTTCGGAGTCTGACACCCTGGGTGACACCCACGATGTGGAGTTTTTATAAGCCCAACCTTAAGGGCCCTCGCAAGGCCAATTTGACGGCCGAGAAGTGGGCAGACGTTGTGCGGATATGTTCGGGCAACAACATCGGTTGGCCGAATGTGATGGAGATGCATTTGGCTCGGATCGGACTGAGCCCCACTCATTCCAGTATGTCTTTTGCATTATTTTTATTCAAGTATTTTTCTTCGTCTTATACGCTTATCTTTCCTTTGTAGATATGGAAAACTTAGAGATCACTGCAAGGAGCGCACTGTTGAAGAAGAGGAAGGCCGAACGGGCCGAGCAGGGAAAGTCGGGGAAGTCCCCCTCCGAGGTGGTTTCGTAGGAACCTTCCAACCTGAAGCCAAAGAAACAAAAGGCCTCCAAGTCGGACCCAAGCTCCAGTAGCATGAGGGTTACTGAGGTGGTGAAGAGTGGCCTCCCCCCTTCGCTCCAAAGGCCGAGGCGATCATAGTTGACATGGGGCTTCAACCATGGGCCCCAAACTAGGTCGTTCGGGTTGGGGAAACCTTGCCAGAGGGTCCCATGGCCATCGAGGTGGTTGAGAAGCTCGCACCACCTCGAGACCAGAAGGCCCGGGAGTGCGACACCATAGAGTCCAGCTACATGAAGTGGGCTCTAGCGAACGTGCAGGTAACCTTCTTTCTGTTTTGACTCTTTTGTAGTTTGTTTACTATATATATTTTTTCCAAGTTTGATTCCCTCGTCTATAGGCTTATATGGAGGGCGATCAGTTGATGAAGCTGCACCAACAGGAGCTGAGGAGGAAGGTGAGGAATGCTCAGCGCTATGAGCGTGAGATGAAGGACCTCAAAATAGCATAGATGGTGATCGAGGCCCGCAACCAGGCCCTTCAGGTCAAGCTGGCTAACTAGGCTGATGCCAGCATGAAGAGGGAGGGCGAGCTGAGGAAGAAGGCCGAGAAGCAAGTAAGAAAGGTTAAGCAGACCAGCATTAATAAAGTCATCGCGGCCGAAGATGAGGTCTATGTCCTGGCGATCCGGCACGTTAAGTAATACCACCCTAAGTTGAATCTTAGTCAGTTTCACTATGATATGGAGCTTCCTGACCACCCTCCGACTCCCGGGGGTGGTGGTGATGAGGATGTTGCGGCAGCCAACCCCAACGCAGAGACGGCGGCCGAAGAAGAGGTTGGCCAATTCCCCAAGCAGTAGCATTCGTTACTTTCATTTCCTCCTCTTTTCTCTTTGAATTTTGTAGTTTTTGAACGCGAACTGGCAACCACATCTTTGTAAATATAATTTTGAGTAATGAAAAGAGTTTTTGGCCGAATCTTTTGACTTGGAATTTTGGGCGTGATCTATCATGTGAGATTTTCTAAATTTTAGCCAAGTATACAGTGCTCAGAATAATGTTTCTCTGTTTGCCTCTGTCAGATAGATGTGACCTCGGGAGTAGACCCTGGTCCCACTGAGATGGCACGGTTTAGGGTTAAGGTCTTGGCCTTAGAATTTGCTCTGACCCCGTGCCGTAAAAAGGCTCGCGATCGAGAGGCGGCTATCCGATACTTCATGGATAAGTCAAAGGGACTTAGCTTGGAGTTGGTGCGTTTTAAGAAGATGATAACCGATCGTGACTTGGGGAGTGCAGAGGTTGTGTTTTTGATGGCCAGCACTTCCGATCGGCGGCTGTCGTCTGAGTCTTTCCTTCTTAACGTTATTGTGGAGAATGAGTTAGAGGTACAACGGTAGAAGATAATGCTTGAGATGTCAGGATTCCGATCCGTTTCTTTCGGGAGCGCCTGTCCTTCTGCCGGAGCCTCATTGCCGACCCCGAGAATTGGGCCAGCAAGGCCCTGTGATGCATAAAGCTCAGTCGGAGTGTGTCTACCTTAGCGGCCCCGGGCAATCCGGCGGAAGACCAAACTCGT
The DNA here is from genome assembly GCA_017893485.1 of Hemerocallis citrina. Taxonomy (NCBI): domain Eukaryota; kingdom Viridiplantae; phylum Streptophyta; class Magnoliopsida; order Asparagales; family Asphodelaceae; genus Hemerocallis; species Hemerocallis citrina. Next base: position 138,987,710 of record CM030367.1, read on the forward strand.
TCGACCGGTCTTGAACTGGTCTGTATTAACCATGCGGCTCCGATACAGGAGCCCTAGGCTGACTGTGAACGATGTAATAAAGTCTCTCATTGTAATGATACACTTTCTTTGGTTGAAATAATAATAAGAGAACAAGATTGTATTGGTCTTCCATGGGTTCTTTTGGCGCACGCATACATCCGAACTCCGAGGATGATTCTTTGTCGTCCGGGCCGAGGGAGGAGTGCAAACCGAGGGGTGAGGACTTGTAGATTAAGAACTCTTGCAAACATCAAGGGGACCGAGGGATCCTAATTGACTGGTAATGGAGGACGTTTCGTCTTCCAATATAATAATGTGTATAATAAATGTTTCGACTTCCTATGCCATAAATGCTCCACTTTGGGCTATATAATCCTCACCCCCATCATTTCATTCCTCACTTCATTGCGAGCTCTCTTCACTGGTGGCTCTCCTACCAACCTCTGACAGTTAGGGGTAACAGTGATGAAGGCTGTTCTACCCCTAGTTGTTAGTAGGTGAAAAGGGGGTCGACTCAGAGTGCGGGGCTCGAGGTACTTGCCGAAGGCAAGTGTCAAAAAGTAAAAAGTTGACCAAGGGTCCCTATGACCGGTGGCTCTCCTACCACCCTCTGACAGTTAGGGTAACGATGATGAAGGTTATTCTACCCCTAGCTGCCAGCGGGTGAATGGGGGTCGACTCGGAGTGCGGGGCTCGAGGCACTTGCCAACGACGAGTGTCAAAAAGTAAAAAATTTGATCGAGGGTCCCTATGACCAGTGACTCTCCTATCACCCTCTGACAATTAGAGGTAGCGGTGATGAAGGCTGCTCTACCCCTGGCTGCCAGCGAGTGGAAGGGGGGTCAGCTCGGAGGTCCTCGCTATTGGTAAGGACCGCAAATCAAACTGAAACTTCGGTAAATAGTGAGTCGAATTCCCAACCGAGGGGCTAGGTCAAGGATTGAGGAATCCCTCATAAGTGGTCGAAGTCCATTTCGAGGGGCGAGGACGTTAGTAGCCGAGGTCTGAGCCAAGGGGCTAGGACTTGAGGGATTGGAGAATCTCTCATAGGTGTTCGAAGTCCTTGCCGAGGGGTGAGGACTTGATGGACTGAGGAATCCCTCATAGGTGGTCGAAGTCCATGCCGAGGGGCAAGGACGTTAGTAGCCGAGGTCCGAGCTGAGGGACTAGGATTTTGAGGGTTTGAAGAGTCCCTCATAGGTGGTGGAAGTTGGGCGAGGACGTTAGTAGTCGAGGACCGAGCCGAGGGCCTAGGACTTGAGGGATTGGAGAATCCCTCATAGGTGGTCAAAGTTCATGCCGAGGGGTGAGGACTTGAGGGATTGAGGAATCCCTCATAGGTGGTCCAAGTCCATACCGAGGGGCGAGGAAATTAGTAGCCGAGGTCCGAGCCGAGGGGCTAGGACTTTGACGGTTTGAAGAATCCCACATAAATGGTCGAAGTCCATGCCGAAGGGCGAGGTCGTTAGTAGCCGAGGTCTGAGCCAAGGAGCTAGGACCTGAGGGGTTGAGAAATCCCTCGTAGGTGGTCAAAGTCCATGCCGAGTGGCAATGAATTGAGGGATTGAGGAATCCCTCATAGGTGGTCGAAATCCATGCAGATGGGCGAGGACTTGAGGGATTGAGGAATCCCTCATAGGTGGTCGAAGTCCATATCGAGGGGCGAGGATGTTAGTAGCTGAGGACCGAGCCGAGGGGCTAGGACTTGATGGATTCAAGAATCCTTATAGGTGTTCGAAGTCCATGTCGTGTGGAGAGGACTTGAGGGATTGAGGAATCCTTCATCGGTGGTCGAATTCCATGCTGAGTGACAAGGACGTTACTAGCCAAGGTCCGAGCTGATGGACCAGGACTTGAGGGATTGGAGAATCTCTCATAGGTGGTCGAAGTCCATGGTGAGTGGTGAGGACTTGAGGGATTGAGGAATCCCTCATAGGTGGTTGAAGTCCATGCCGAGAGGCGAGGACGTTAGTAGCCGAGGTCCAAGCCGAAGTCCTAGGACAGGGTTTGAAGAATCCCTCATAGATGGTAGAAGTCAATGCCAAGGGGTGAGGATGTTAGTAGCTGAAGTCTGAGCTAAGGGGCTAGGACTTGAGGAATTGAAGAATCCCTCATAGGTGGTCGAAGTCCATGCCGAGGGCCGAGGACTTGATGGATTAAAGAATCCCTCATAGGTAGTCGAAGTCCATGCCGAGGGGCAAGGACGTTAGTCGCCGAAGTCCGAGTTGAGGAGCTAGGATCTGAGGGGTTGAGAAATCTCTCGTAGGTGGTCGCAGCCTTAGCTGAGCGGCGAGGACGTAAGGGATTGAGTAATCCCTCGTAGGTGGTCGAAGTCCAAGCCGAGCAGCGAGGACGTGAGGGATTGATAAATCCCTCGTTGGTGGTCAAAGTCTAAGCCGAGAGGCGAGGACTTGAGGGATTGAGAAATCCCTCGTTGGTGGTCGAAGTCTAAGACGAGCGGCGAGGACGTGAGGAATTGAAAAAATTCCTCATAGGTGGTCGACGTCCATGCTGAGCGGCGATGACTTAAGGGATTGAGAAATCCTTCGTAGGTGGTCAAAGTCCAAGCCGAGCGGCGAGGACTTGAGGGATTAAGAAATCTCTCGTAGGTGGTCGAAGTTACGAAGTCCAAGCCGAGCGGCGAGGACGTGAAGGAGGATTGAGAAATCCACAAACTTTGATTTGTTAAACAAAATCTCCTGCCTTTATATCATGTTTGTTTATAGGGGAATTGGCACGTAGCGCCCATTACAAAGGAGGCTCTCCCTCACTTTCCCTCTTGGAACTTGACGAGGTGCTCCACATTCCAAGGCTTCTTAACTACCTTGCCCCCCAGGTCTTCGAGGCAGTATGTAGCAGGACGTACCACTTGGGAGACCTTATATGGTCCTTCCCAATTGGGGGCTAGCTTGCCTCCGGATGTGGGCTGAGAAATTGCGAGCAAGGTCACCTACCTTGATATTGTTCGATGGACATTCTTGTTTTATAACCTCTCAATTCACTGTTGATATATGGCTCGTCGGATGGTGGATCTTTCTCGGACTTCGTCAATAAGGTCCAGGTTTAGCCTGAGGTCGCTCGAGTTTGACCCCTCGTCGAAGCCCATGTACCTAGGCAAGAGGAGACCGACTTCCAAAGGAATGACCATCTCGATCTCGTATGCCAGGTTGAACGGGGACTCGCCAGTCTGGATTCTCTTAGTAGTATGGTGTGACCAAAGGATGCTCGATAACTCCTTGACCCAGAGACCCTTAGGGGATTGGTCCAGCCAATTTTTGAGACCGTCAAGAATTTGGCGGTTAGGACTGTTCGCTTGGTCGTTCGATTGGGGGTGGGAGATCGATGAAAAGCGCTGCAGAATTCCGAGGTCATCACAAAACTTTTGAAAACATTTTCCGGCGAACTGGTTTCCATTATCGGTGACTAGCACGCGCGAGATCCCGAACAGACATATGATGTGTTTCCAGAAGAATTTTTGGGCATGGAGTTCTGCGATCTTGTCCAGTAGTTCTGCCTCGACCCATTTGGTGAAGTCGTCGATGGCCACGATGAAGAATCACCTTTGGCCCGTAGCCTTTGGAATGGGACCGACCAGGTCCATCACATACATGGCAAAGGGGGTAAGGCTGGCAAGTGATTTTAGTTCTGCTTGGGGCGAGCGTCGGATGGAAGAGAACCTTTGGCAGGGGCCGCACCTTTTTACCAGGTCCTGGGCGTCTTGCAACATAATGTGCCAGTAGTAGCCGTCATTAAGCGCTTTTCTTGCTAGTGACCTGCTGCCCATATGGCAGCCCCCAGTACCTTCGTATAACTCCCTTAGAGCATACTTAACTTCATCTATTTTCAGACAATGGAGATAAGGTCTCCCGATAGCCATGGTGTAGGAGCGCTTAAAGAGCACGTCCTCAATTAGGGTGAACCTTTTGGACCGGATCCTTGCAGCCCATGCTGCGGCACGGTCCAGCAGTAGCTCGTCGTTGGTCAACTTTAGTATAAGATCCATCCATGTATCGGCTTGTTCGACGGAGGGGAGGCACAAGACTTCAGGTTCTTCAATGCTGGGATTGAGGAGGACCTCGACTAGGACAGTGCGGTCTAATCCTCGAGGGATGACGATGCGAGTTTGGACAAGGAGTCGGCATGAATTTGTCTCAAAGAGCTCCAGGAGCTGCTTCGCGCGTGCCAAGTACTGGGCCATTCTAGTATTGCGGGCTTCATACTCCCCGGTGATATGATTGACCACAAGCTGGGAATCATTGAAGACCCGTAACATTCTTGCGCTTGCCCGGTAGGCCAGTGTGAGCTCGGCGATCAAGGCTTCTTATCCCGCCTCGTTGTTGGAGGCCGAAAATTTAGCCGAAGACAATATTGGAGGATAAAGTCATCGGTACCCCTAAGAATGACGCCAACTCCACTCCCTATATCGCATGATGATCCATCCACATGGACATCCCATGCCGAGACGTCCTCCCGAATTTCTGGGGACTCGGGGATGGTGCACTCCGTAATGAATTCTGCGAGAGCCTGACACATGATGGCCGTCCGAGGATGGTAGCTGATGTCAGCTGGTTGAGATCGATTGACCACTTGATTAAGCGACCAGAGTTCTCGGTCTTGTCAAGGACCACTTTGAGACGCAGATGGATTGGGCCTGAAAGTATGGTCGAAGTTTCCGTGCGGCCATTACCAACGAGTAGGCGATCTTTTCCATCTTGGGGTATCATACCTCGGCGTCGTGCATGACCTTGCTGACATAATAGAGGGACTTCTGCACCCCTTCCTCTTCTCTAACCAACACGACGCTGAGCGCGTGTTCTGTGGCTGCCAAATAAAGGAAGAGGGGTTTGCCCGGCTCGGTCTTGCTGAGGAGCGGGAGGATTGGCCAGGTAGGCCTTCAGTTGGTCATATGCCTTTTGTTGAGAATTCGCCCACTCGAAGCTTTTCGCCCCTCGGAGGGCCTTGAAGAATGGAAGCGACTTCTCTTCTGACTTAGAGAGGAAATGACCGATGGCCGCTAGTCATTCCATGAGCCTTTCGGACTTTTTTGACGTTTCTCGGAGGGGCCATGTCGAGTATGGCCTGAATCTTTTTGGGTTTCGCCTCAATGCCGCGCTGGCACACCACAAATCCGAGAAACTTTCTCGAGGAGACGTTGAAGGCACATTTGGAGGGGTTGAGTCTCATATTGTTCGATCGCAGGACCCCGAAAGCCTCCTCAAGTTCACTGACATGATCCTGCCTTATACGACTCTTGACGAGCATATCGTCAACATACACTTCCATGTTCTGGCCTATCAGCTCTTTGAAGACTCGGTTGACGAGCCTTTGATATATGGCACCGACGTTCTTCAGTCTAAAGGGCATAACTCGGTAACAATATGTAGCGCCCCGAATTTCTAATATAATATCTTAGAAAATACGTGGCACAATCCCAGCATCCACTTCAATGTAACATTAAACACAACCAACTCCACTAAAATTTTCAACTTTTATTACACAAATTTTCATAGCACAGCAGAATTTAAAAACATCTCTGATGCGGTTTGTTTTTGGTCACAGTGTGGATGCACCAGGTGTGAGTTCGGACTCAATTTGTAATGGGGGAAGAGTACGGTGCCGGACGGTGAGCGAGGGGCTCGCTTCGGCACTTGAGGATCGGCTCGGATGGCCTCGCCTCGAGTACTTGCAGACGGTCCTGAAACACCGGGGTTTATCCCGGTGGCGGACCCTCCGACGATCTAGTCAGTCTCTGTGAGAGAGTAGCAATAACTAGGGGAATTTAGGTGGCAAAGATTGATTACCTGAAAAGGTGGGTGAGGGTCTGGTATTTATAGGGAATTCCAACCGGGTTTGGATCCGCTTGGGGGCCGGGTCTGAACCCGAAAGCCTATGGGCCTGACGTGGTAGGAGGCCCAGGGGGTTTAGGGCGGACGTGGCAGTGCCAAGAGTGGTATAGGGCTGACGTGGCAAAGCCCTAGGTGGTATCTAGAGCTGACATGGCTGATCATGGGGCTCCTGTGCCTCTGGGATAATCGGATGGCCTAGGTTATGCCAGGTCATCCTCATTCCTCACCAGGCTGGGAGGACGGCCCGTGGGGCTGTCGCGGATCGGAGGCCGAGGGCCATCAAGGCTCGTCGGATACGAGGAGACCTGGTCTGTGGGGGTGAATTTACGGCTCGGTGCCGAGGCTGTAGTGGTCCGGGGCCGAGCCGGATTGATTTTTATTGTCCTTTTCGAGTGAGCCATCCTGGGCCTTGGCTGGGCCCCAGGCCATTTTTACCCTACCACACAAGTCCCCCACTCCTGCGGGGATGCGGGAGTTAGCCGTGGAGGAGTGTTTATGGTCGTGGAAATGGGATGGCGAATCGCTGGGCCTTCATGAGAAGGCTACCCTGGTGCCAGACCGAACCTCGAGCTGGTGAGGGATTATGGGTCGGCAAGGGTGATGGCGAGCCGTTGAGCCTTCCTGAGAAGACTACCCTGGTGCTAGACCGAACCTCGAGCTGGCGAGGGATTATGGGTCGGCAAGGGTGATGGCGAGCAGTTGAGCCTTCCTGAGGAGACTACCCTGGTGCTAGACCGAACCTCGAGCTGGCGAAGGATTATGGGTCGGCAAGGGCGATGGCGAACCGTGGTGCCTTCCTGAGAAGACTACCCTGGTGCTAGACCGAACCTCGAGCTGGCGAGGGATTATGGGTCGGCAAGGGTGATGGCGAGCCGTTGAGCCTTCCTGAGAAGACTACCCTGGTGCTAGACCGAACCTCAAGCTGGCGAGGGATTAGGGGTCGGTAAGGGTGATGGCGAACCGTTGAGCCTTCCTGAGAAGACTACCCTGGTGCTAGACCGAACCTCGAGCTGGCGAGGGACTACGGGTCGGCAAGGGTGATGGCGAACCGTGGTGCCTTCCTGAGAAGACTACCCTGGTGCTAGACCGAACCTCGAGCTGGCGAGGGATTATGAATCGGCAAGGGTGATGGCGAGCCGTTGAGCCTTCCTGAGAAGACTACCCTGGTGCTAGACCGAACCTCGAGCAGGCGAGGGATTATGGGTCGGCAAGGGTGATGGCGAGCCATTGAGCCTTCCTGAGAAGACTACCCTGGTGCTAGACCGAACCTCGAGCTGGCGAGGGACTAGGGTTCGGCAATGGTGATGGCGAATCGTTGAGCCTTCCTGATAAGACTACCCTGGTGCTAGACCGAACCTCGAGCTGGCGAGGGATTATGGGTCGGCAAGGGTGATGGCGAACCGTGATGCCTTCCTGAGAAGACTACCCTGGTGCTAGACCGAACCTCGAGCTGGCGAGGGATTATGGGTCGGCAAGGGTGATGGCGAGCCGTTGAGCCTTCCTGAGAAGACTACCCTGGTGCTAGACCGAACCTCGAGCGGGCGAGGGATTATGGGTCGGCAAGGGTGATGGCGAGCCGTTGAGCCTTCCTGAGAAGACTACCCTGGTGCTAGACCGAACCTCGAGCTGGCAAGGGATTAGGGGTCGGCAAAGGTGATGGCGAACCGTTGAGCCTTCCTGAGAAGACTACCCTGGTGCTAGACCGAACCTCGAGCTGGTGAGGGATTATGGGTCGGCAAGGGTGATGGCGAATCGTGGTGCCTTAGAAGGTTTAAGCGGGGTGGCCTACTGTCTTTGCGGAGCATTGAAGGCGCTCCGGGATCTGTGCATTGTTCCAATTTCCTAGGGGCATTAATGGCGCCGCCTAATAAATGCATGGCGCATGGGCTTCCGTCGTTTGGCTTTCCCAATGTCATAATGGCCGGTCTATGGGGGAGGTTATAAATACCCCTCTCCCCACAGCGGGTTTGATCACAGCAAGGGTGGTCCATCGGCCATCAGAGGTGTCTGCTTTGGCGGACGTCTGTCTCTTGCAAAATTTTGACCCTGAGAGCGTTGGACGGGTGGTCACTCTATTGCCTTGTTCTTCTCCCGTTCCTGACGGCCTCGATGTGAGTGTCAGGGTCGGGGGAGAAAAAGGCAGAAGAGATGGCGGCCGTAGTTCGGGCTCGGGGGACAAGGTACTGAAAGGTTTTAACCCTGGGGACCTCGGACTGGTGGTGACTTTGCCGTCTGGATCCTTTTTCGGGTCGGACGGCCCTGATACGGCTGTTTGCCCGAGAAAGATTCAGACGGGAGGGGTATCAACCGAATTCCGGACCTGGGGCTGAGGAGCCTCGGATAGATGGGTCGTCTCCGATCTCTGTCTTCCTTCTGGTGCTGATGGTTTCTGATGGTCTGTCAGCCCAAAGGAGTTAGAGATTGGAGGTGGGCCGATCTGCTTTCCGATAGGGTTCCAGGCAATGGTGGCTTTTCTCCCACCCTCGAACAGTTCGGGGTTTCGGCTGCCGAGGCCGTAAGCCCCGAGCTGCTCGCGGGTGAGAGGGGAGCCGACCGAGCCCTGGAGCCCGGGGGGCCTGTCTAAGGACGGCGCCTTAAATCTTAAGTAAAAAATTTTCTCCGCCGAACACTTCATCCGAACCGACCTCCGTGTGGTCTCCAACCGGCGCTAGGTGACGTCAGCAGCGCCGGTTTCGAGGATGACGTGGCGCGATTCTATTGGTGGCAGACGCGCGCTATTCGAGGAACAGTAATGCGAAAATCGAGGCATCACCTCTCCCTCTATAAATATCCCCACTCCTCCCCATTCTGCTCATTTCCCTGCTGCTGCTTTTTTCGAAAAAAAGAAATAACACTTCAGCGCTCGGCTTGACCGTTTAGCAGCACCGGCTTGTCAGTCTGAGGCAATCCAAAGGTTAGTTTGTAAGTTTCTTTTGTTAGGCACAGATGTCTAGGGCTCAGTCTGGCTCGTCAGCGTCGACGTCGAGGGGGGAAGGGAACCCTGCCTCAAAATTGACTTCGTGGGAGGAGCCAGTGTGCGAGGAGGAGTCGGCACATGACGTGAAGCCTTCCGATTCGACATCGTGGGAGGAGCCAGTATGCGAGGAGGAGCCGGTATACAATGTGAGGCCGTTACGCTCCCGGAAACCTTTCGTGGTGGAGAGTAGCGAATCTGAGGAGGCGAGCGACAGTTCGGACGAAGTCCAGATTCTAGAGTCGACTTCCGAAGAGAGGGTGGCCCAGAAGAGGGTGAAGCCGAAGGGGCTCGGATAGGAGGTGCGGGGGGGAGATCCACAGGTCAGGGTGTGGGTTCGAGCTCCACGCCTACCGGTCTGGGGCGATTATCTACCCCCTCGCCGGAAAGAGCCAAGAAGAAGAGGGTTCCGAAGAAGAAGGGGTCGAGGACCGGTGGCTCGAGCCAGGCGCCCGTTCACCGCAACTTAATGACAGGGTCGCCCGTACAACCGAAGCCGTTCCGTCGGTACCCCGACGACCTTTCCGATAAGGAGCTTTTTGGGGTCCAGCCGTCTTCCCCGAGCCGGAAGAGGGTGAAGATGGACACGCTTCCGACCGTCTTGGAGGCTGGTGACTTGGAGGCTTTGCAGTTGGCGTACCACATAGGGTCCGGCTACGAGCTCATGTTGCCGAACTCTACCCTGCGCCCGACCGACCCCCTGCCTGCTTGGTACTGCGTCTTCCCAGTGGACGCCTTCATCTCTGGACTGAGGCTGCTGGTCCATCCGTTTGTTCGCGAGGTGTTGAATTGGGCATCCCTGGCGCCGATGCAGTATGGGCCGAACTCCTGGAAGCAGATCATCTGCTTCGTGCTGTTGTGCGAGGAGCAGAAGGTGCCCCTTCGGTTGGGCGTGTTCCGGGCGATGCTGGGGATCAGCTCGTCGGGGGAGTCGGAGGGTGTTTATTATATCTCGCCTCGGAGTAAGGGGAAGGTCGTCCACGGTCACCCGGACTCTATCAAGGAGTGGAAGAAAAAATATTTGGTGATCCGGAGTGAGGAGCCTTGGGACATCCCTACTCGATGGAACCATTATAAGCCGAGCTTCAAAGCGCCGAGGCCGAGGGACCTGACGGCCGAGGAGTGGAGGTTCGTTGAGCGCCTCCGTCTGTCGCACAGTATCAGTTAGCCGAAGGTGACGGAGGGTCACCTGGCGAGCGTCGGATTGAGCCCGGTCGTGCTTTGTATGTAGTTGTTTCTTTTCTCTCGGTCTTGTTGTTCTTTTGCGCTCATTGTTCTTAATGGATCTTTTCGCAGGTATGGATCCCGAATCAATCAAGGCAAAGAGGCTCGCCATGAAGAAGCAGAAGGCCGAGACGAAGGGGGACGCGATGAAGACGAGGGGGTCGTCCCAGGTGGTCTCCGAGGTCCCAGACGAGCCTCCGGCAAAGAGGACGTGCTCGGAGACAGGCAAGGTGGTGGTTGCTCGGAAGAGCTTGGACCAGGGCAAGGCAGATGATCTTGATAAGGGGAAGGGTCCCATGGTGGGGTTAGAGGTACAGGAGAGGTTGCGGCGACCGTGGGTGCCGTGTTGGTCGATCCGTGAGGGTGACTGCTTAACCCGAGGGCGCCAGGCCGTCGAGGTGGCGGATAAGCTGGCGACCCCCCGGGACCACGCGGAGATGAATGCCGAGACCCTGGAGGATGCGTACACGCGCCTCGCGCAGGCTAATGTGCTGGTAAGTCTGTCGACCCCGCTTGCCTTGTGATCACTTCGTAAATGAGGTTTTCTTAGTAGTGCTTGGTTACTGCAGGCGACCGTGCAGGGGGGCCACGTGAGAGGCCTTTATGAGGCGGCCTTGGAGCGGGAGCGAGGCCGGGCTGACACGGCCGAGCAGGAGATGAGGATAGAGCTCGAAGGCTCGCATCAGAGGGAGCAGAAGATGAAGACCGAGTTCGACGCCAAGGAGGCGGAATGGGGGAAGAAGATGGCGGCTCTGAAGAAGAAGTTCGCCAAGGAGAAGGAGGAGCTGACGGAGGTGGGTCAGAACCTGGTGATCAAAGCCCAGGACGAGTGTTATGCGAAGGCCCTCAGTCATGTGAGGCACTTCTACCCGACCATCGACCTGTCCAACTTCGACTACGACATGGAGATCGAGGGGACACCGAAGACCCCTAATGAAGAAGGGCCCGTTGATGACCCGGCTGCGACCTCCCCGTGAACCCGGCCGATGTTGAGGTGGGAAAATAAGTTGTATAGTTTTGTCTTTCTTTTTCCATCTCTCGATTGTATTTGCCTACCGCGGACTGGCCACCGCATTTTTTGTATGAAGCAATTCCATTTATAAAAGAGGATTTTTGACTGGCCAAGTGTTTTGACCTCGGATATTTCTGAACCTCCTTGCTTATGTGTTTTGAGTGGGCTGGTTCTCTTGTAGGTTACGGCTCCCCTTCTCGAGGTGGACCCCCGTCGTTCCGACGTGGCGTGGCTCCGGAGCAAGGTTGAGGCTCTGGAGGCCACGTTGGTTCGCTACCGAAAGGGGGCTCGTGACAATGATGCGGCCTTTAACTATTATCGGAACAAGTCTGAAGCCCTAAGTGAGGAGGCGAGCCGACTGAGGAGGGCGATGGTGGATCGGAACCTCGGGAGTGTCGGTCTTGGATATACCATGTCGAGTGCATCGGTGCAGAGGCCCTCCTCTGAGAGGCTGCTTCGTGATATCATTGTGGAGAAGGAGATGGAGATACACCGTTACAAGACGATGCTAGGTGTCTCGGCATCCTCCTCGGGAGTTCGGCGAGCGGAGGGGGTTCCCTCTGCGTTGCGGCTGCTGGAGCGTGTGCGACCAGTTGATGCCCAAAGCTCCGTGGCTGGTGTGTCGACCGTGGCTGAACCTAAGGACCACCATGACGAGGAGAGGGCTCCTAGTCGTTCGGTCGGAGTGGTCCCGCCATTCGTCGGACCCGAGGGGCCCTAAGATGGCAGCTTCCTTCAGTTTGAAATGAGCGGAGTGGTCCTGTAACGGTCTTTGTTTGTTTTTTCAGAACTAATAAGGGAGTATGAATAAAGAATTCTTTTCATTCTTTGCTCTGGTCAATAGTGCAGTGAATGATGGCGGAGGTGAGGTTCGGCCCCGTCGATCCGTAAGGGATCGGCGTCGGGCATTAGGAAGACTCCCTGGCCTGAAGCTGAGTCGGACCTACCGAGACGTTGGGGACGATACCGAAGTGGGGACTCGGGTGCCGATCCCATTGTCCGGTGTTAGGTCGGGGCTGCCGAGGCGTTTGGAGTTTGACAAAAAGAGATTTCTTTCATATATGATGGGGAGGGTCGCTAAAATGGCCCTTTACACATGAAAGCTTACAAAAAATATTACTTACATTAGCCAAGCTAGAACCTATGTCCGCTCTTCCAGGAACTTCATTAGGTGCTCGACGTTCCAGGGTCGGCTGATCAGCCGGCCATCCATATCTGCCAGTCGGTACGTACCAGGGCGTACAGCCTCGACTACACAGTTTGGGCCTTCCCAGTTGGGAGCCAATTTCCTCTTCTTAGTTGGGTCGGAGACGGACAGTTTTCGTAACACGAGGTCCCCCGCCTTGATGTTTGTGGGGCGGACCTTCTTGTTGTAAAACTTCTCGATCCGTTGTTGGTAGATGCTTCTTCGGATTGAAGACTTCTCTCTGACCTCGGCGACGAGGTCCAGGTTGGCCCTCAGGCCGGATGAATTGTCAGCTTCGTCGAAGGCCATGATACGGGGAGAAGGCAGGCCGACCTCGACGGGGATAACTGCCTCTGTCCCATAGGTCAGACTGAACGGCGTCTCCCCCGTGGGGATCCTCTTGGTGGTTCGGTGCGCCCATAGCACGCTAGGCAATTCTTCGACCCACAGCCCTTTGGGGGAACTGTCGAGGCGCTTTTTGAGGCCGTCGAGGATTTGCCTGTTCGCGTTCTCCGCTTGGCCGTTGGATTGAGGGTGGTAAATAGCGGAGAAACGCTGCTGGATGCCGATGTCTGCGCAGAAAGTTTGGAAGTTCTGACCTTGGAATTGGGTTCCGTTGTCCGTGATGAGGACCCGAGGGATTCCGAACCGGCAAATGATGTTCTTCCAAAAGAATTGTTGTACTTGGCGCTCGGTGATGCTGGACAGAGGCTCGGCTTCGAGCCACTTGGTGAAGTAGTCGATGGCGACTATCAAGAATTTCTTTTGCCCTACCGCTACGGGGAAGGGGCCCACAAGGTCCATGCCCTACATGGCGAATAGCGTAGGACTAGCCAGGGACCGGAGATTGGATTGAGGAAGCCTCTTGATAGGGTAGTCTCCTCACACTTAACTCAAGAAAACTCTCCTCACACTTATCAGTCCATAGAAATGCCACATTCTTCCGGGTCAAACCTGTCAAAGGAACTGCAATATGAGAATAACCCTAGATGAATCTCCTGTAGTAACCAGCTAAACCCAAGAAACTTCTGACTTTCTTCACAGACGTTGGCCTGGGCCAATCCTTCACTGCTTCAACTTTCTGAGGATCAGTGGCCACTCCATCCTTAGAAAGGATATGACCAAGGAAAGCTACCTCAGACTTCCAAAACTCACACTTCGACAACTTGGCATACAAGCTATGCTCCTGCAATTTCTGTAATACCGCTGTCAAGTGCGTAGAATGATCCTCCTCCGACTTTGAATACACCAAAATATCGTCGATGAAAACCACCACGAAGGAGTCAATAAATGGCCTCAAAACCCGATTCATCATATCCATGAAAACTGCTGGCGCATTCGTCAACCCGAATGGCATCACCAAAAACTCATAGAGTCCATGACGAGTCCTGAAAGCTGTCTTACTCACATCTTCCTCCTTGACTCGAACCTTATGATACCCTGATCTCAAATCAATCTTCGAAAATACAGCTGCTCCTCGAAGCCTGTCGAACAAATCATCAATCCGCGGCAGTGGATACTTATTCTGAATAGTCACCCTATTCAACTCCCGGTAGTCAATGCACATCCTCATTGACCCATCCTTCTTCTTGACCAACAACACTGGCGCGCCCACGGAGAAGAACTCGGCCTAATAAGCCCTTTGCTCAACAGCTCCTCAATCTGCTTCTTCACTTCATCTTGCTCTACAGGTGCCATCCTGTACGGAGCCTTAGAAATCGGCGCGCTTCCTGGCTGAACATTGATGCAAAACTCCACATCTCTCTGTGGCGGTAATCCTGGAAAATCATCCAAGAACACCTTAGGAAAATCTCGGACAACCGGAATTCCCTCGACTTCATCTGAAATAACCATCTTGGATACCATTGCAGCCACCTTCGGAATCATCTTCTTCCCTTGGAAAGTCACTGCGGGTCCACCTGGTGCTTTCACCAACACCTCCTTCTGCTTATATTCAATTGTGGCATCATATATTGCCATCCAATCAATGCCCACGATGACATCCACATCCAAGACTTGCAACTCGATCAAATCAATGCCGAACAACCTCCCACCAATCTCAATATCACTGCCCTCGTAATATCGATCAGCGATCAATTCTTCACCTGACGGTGTTGCCACCGACAATACCTTGCCTGGAAACAACTTAGGCTCCACACCTAAGATCTTTGCAAAATTTGGCGATATAAAAGTATGCGATGAACTAGTATCAAATAAAACTCTTGCCTTTATTCCATTAATTAAAACAATTCCTGTTACAAGAAGAGTGATACTCAATCTCCAATTGTTCTCAAATAAAGGTTTTACTTATTACATTGATTTAAAATAAAATCAAAATTCTTGCATACCCTGTAATACATCTTCCGAGTTACCCGCGTCCTCCTCGGTTAATGCAAATACTCGCCCTTGCCTCTGGAATTTGCTTCCACCCGAACCATCCTTCCTCAATTGTGGACAATGGGGCTTAGAATGTCCTGCCTGCCCACACTGGGAACAAATCTGCTTCGCCAACTTCGAATACGCTGACCTGTAATGTCCTGCCTCCTTGCAGTAATAACAAGTCACTCCCTGAGTTGCAGGTGCCTTCTGCACCGGATCACTGAACTTGATCTGCTTCGCGAGGAATCCCTTCCCACTCTGACCTGATGTTGGCCTCTTGTTCCGGTTCCATGTATCTTGCCTCTTTTGGAACTGGTCCATGTCCTCCTCAGTCATAGCTGCTCTCCTGACCAGCTTGTCGAACCATCTGATGCCCAACGGGATCATCCTCGACTTCAAGTTTGGCCTCAAGCCCTGCTCAAACTTTTTGACCTTCTTCGCCTCGTCAACGACCAACTCTGGTGCATACCTCGAAAGCTGAGCAAACTTGGTCTCATACTCCTGCACGGTCATGCTGCCCTGCTGAAGGTTCAAGAACTCGGTCGCCTTCTTCTCCTGAACATCTAGGGGAAAGAAGCGATCCCTGAATTCCTCCAGAAAAGTTTCCCAAGTCATCGGCTGGTCTCCCAAAGTCCTCTTCAGCGATTCCCACCAAACACCAGCATCCTTTTCCAGCTGCATTGTAGCCAACTTCACCTTATTGGCTACCGGAGTCTCCGATACCTCGAAGATTGTCTCCATCCTCCTAATCCAATCATCAGCTGCGGTTGGATCAGATTGCCCCTCAAAAACTGGCGGCCTCATCCTCTTAAAGGATTCGATCTGCTTGATAGGATCGGCGTTAACCAATCCCTGTCCAGCTCCATGATTTTGCTGATGATTCTGCTGTTGATTCTGACTTTGCGTCAAATTAAATGCCATTAGCGCATTCAGAGTCTGATATACCTTGGCGAATTCAGCCTCAAGATCAATTCCAGTTCCTCGAAAACTACCAGACCCATCCTCATTGTTACCACCATTTTTTGGCCTGGGTGCAACCATTCTGAATACTGCAAAACGAGGAAAAAGTTAGAGCATCACACACAATTCAAACTCACATCAATATCCTTTGGCAAAACTTCACTTGTATCCCAAAGGTAAAACATCATGTTTCAGTTCTATGTGATACTCTTTAATGTCCACACCTAGGTACTCACACTTTAGTGTCCACACCTTAGTGTCCACACCTAGGTTATTTTTATGCCATGTTTATTATTACTATTGAAGCATGCTCTGATACCAATCTCTGTAGCGCCCCGAATTTCTAATATAATATTTTAGAAAATACGTGGCACAATCCCAGCATCCACTTCAATGTAACATTAAACACAACCAACTCCACTAAAATTTTCAACTTTTATTACACAAACTTTCATAGCACAGCGGAATTTAAAAAAACATCTCACATTATAATTTTCTTTCATTTACAACACAGTCTTATTACAACACTGCTTTACAAATTTACACAAAACTCTAATAAATCAATTTATCTCAAAAACTATCTCAAGCATCCCACCTCCAAACTCTAAGCAACAACCTGCAACACATGAGGCTAGAGATGATCCCTAACCCCCAAAACTAAAGGGGTCAGCCATAAATGGTGTGAGTGACATAAAAGCAAACAAACAACATAAATAAACATTAAGCAAGGATTCTTAAACAACATATAATAAACAAGAATATATAAAATATGATGTAGCAAAGAAATGTAAACAACAAGGGATACTAAACCAAGTGTCAAGTGTAGAAAACAGGTAAACCACATGCATAAAACCAAGTCAAGAAAACACAATTTCTATATGCGGACTCTCTAATGCGTACTTGTCAAAGTCTATGCATCCCACTCTACATAGGTTCGGTGCAAGCCCTTAACGTCTCCACATTATAGGGTTCAATCCCCGCTATGCAACTAATCTTAACACCATGACTACTACGAGATGAAGATAAGCTATGGATAGTAGCCCATGCCCCGATAATTTCGGAGATAGATCCCACACCCAAGATATTTTACCTGGATAATTCTGGAGATCATCCCACACCGAAACATTGACACATCACCACAAGAATACCACATGTGCGTCGCCTCGACTCCGATAATTCCGGAGATCAATCCCACACCACAAGTAATTACCGTGATAATTCCGGAGACATATCCCACACCACAAGTAATCTACCGTGATAATTCCGGAAATATATCCCACACCACAAGTAATCTACTGTGATAATTCCGGAGATTAAATCCCACACGAAAGCCATACTGAGGTACTTGACCCATGTTCTCGTTCATCATATCACCACTAGTGCTTGTCCTTATTATTTTGGGTCACTTAATTACTCAACGAATCTCCTAGAGTTGGTGTACCCTACCGGACTTAACTCAAAACTGAACAACTGAAATGCCTCAACAGGCCTCAACAAAATAACTCAACGCCGGTATACTAGGGTCCCACACATCCTCTAGAGACTCAAACTCAAATGTCTAAACCAACTTTCCACCATAAATAGCTCAACTGAATATCTTAAAATCATATGCTTAACAGAAGACAAAGTATAGGCTAAAATATTTGAGAACTAATCATTCGAAAGAACATTCAAGTTTATGAAACTCATCAATACCAGTCGACTTATTACTGTAGTAAGTCGACTGTCCAGAGGGAAAAATATCCATGATTTTAAGAAAATAAGTTTAAGTAATATAAGTTGACTTATAAAAGTCATAAGTTGACTTACCAGAGAATATAAGATGACTTATAAAAAAATAAGTTGACTTATCAACAATATAAGATGACTTATAAAAACATAAGTTGACTTACTAACAATATAAGATGACTTATAAAAACATAAGTTGACTTACCAACAATATAAGATGACTTATAAAAACATAAGTCGACTTACCAGAGAGAAATTCTAGAAATCTTTAAGAAAATATTCTAAGTGTTATAAGTCGACTTGCAAAGTCATAAGTCGACTTAAAGGAGAATATAAGTCGACTTAAAATGTCATAAGTCAACTTACCAGAGAAAAATCTACGATAACTTTGAAAAATAAATTATAAGTATACCAGTCGACTGAAAAGGGTCTAAGTCGACTGTCCAGAACGAATTTTCAAGAAAGCTAAAGATACAGCAGCTGGGTCGTGCCAGTCGACTGAAAGGTCTGACAATCGACTGTCGGCCTACAGTCTGCCTAATTTCGGTTGTACATGATAATCAAAATTAGAGTTTTTCTAAAAGAAATCATTGTTTATGAAAAAAACTCGTATTCAGGTTAAAAATGACAATCTCAAAGTATCCTCAGATTGGATACAATCCTCAAATCAACCAACTTCCTCAAAATCTCAATCTTCATGTTCTAAATTCCTAATTCTTCCATTAGGGTTTCTCAATACTGAATTTCTTTCACAACTCAAAACCAAATCTGATTTGTAAACACAAGATCCAGATGTTCATCCATCCGATCATAACCATACTCAAATCTTAAACATGCTTTCTAGCAATACAATTTATAAGCCAAGATCTACTAGTCATTCATAGATTTCACATACATGGTACAAACAATAACCTTTGCATCGTTCTCATGCAAAAATACTAAATGACATACATGCCAAACCAACAATATAACAATCGATCACATTAATCAAACCACAATACAAGATTCATATCATTCACAACATCAAAACAAAACAAAACATTGTCACTCACCTTGGAATTGAAAAGATCCAACGAAAAAGCCTTCCTTTTGGCGAGATCCAAATTCCTCTTCTTGATCCTCCAAAAATATCACAAAATTCTGTATGGTGCAGCAAATGACGGCTGCAAATTCCCTTTAAATATCCGGGATAAGAGTTTAGGGTTTTACCCACTTTGCAAAATAATCCCTTCAAAATACAACTTTGTATATATAGCTCTATTCTTGGAAATTCAATAAAATTCATTTAAATTAGGATTTAAAAGTAAAATATAATCCTAAATCTCAACCGGTACTGTTCAAAATGTCCAGAAAATATATTTTACATTTTAACCCCTAAAAATGACAAATTTGCAAAAAGGTCATTCTTTTCTCAAAATTTGCAAATAGTTCCAATTAATTTCAGAAAAATATGGAAAAATACTAAATAAATCCCAAATATTAAATAATGATTTTTCATGAAGAAAACTTGACTTTCAAACTTCTCAAGAAAGCATTTGCACGTGTTTTGCACGTGTAAAAAGATAAATTTTTCTGAAAATATTCATAAATTCTCCAAAAATCATTTTAGTCATTTATAAACCTTTAAAAATAATATTTTAAAAAATACGGGGTTCTACACAATAGAGGCCTCGGTCGATCACGAAGGCGGTCTTTGGTATATCCGGTGGGTACATTCTGATCCGGTTGTTGCCTGAAAAGGCATCCATGAAGCTTAGCAGCTCGTACCCCAATGTTGTGTCGATCAGGGCGTCGATGTTCGGAAAAGGGAATGGATCTTTCGGGCAGGCCTTGTTGAGGTCTGTGAAATCTATGCAGATTCTCCATTTACCGTTCATCTTTTTCACCATTACGACATTGGTCAACTACTTCGGATAGTTGACATCCTGTATGAACCGTGCCGAGAGGAGCTTAACCACTTCTTCCTTCACCGTCTGCTGCTTGTCCGTGGCGAAAGTACATCGCTTCTGCTGGACAGGCTTTGAGTCCGAGTGAACACTTAGTTTGTGCATTAAGATGTCTTCAGAAATTCCCGGCATGTCAGACGACGTCCAGGTGAAGAGGTCAAAATTCCGACGAATACATTTGAAGATTGACAGCTTTAGATCTGGGGTCAGATATTGGCTTACTCACAACCATTTGGACTTGTCTCCTTCGGAGAAGGAGACCTCCTCCAGCACGTCTACAGGCTCCGAGCCTCTTTCGGATAGGAGTTCTACCGCGTCAAAGGGAAAGACTCCACCCCCACTGTGGTCATGTAGCACGAATGTGCCGATTCTTGATTACCTCGGACTACACCGACCCCGTGATCGGTGGGAGACTTCAGCTTCAACTGATTAGGCGGAGGGAACCACCTGGAGTGTGCACAGGTCGGGTCTGCCGATGATAGCATTATAGGTGGCCTTAATATTGACCACCTTGAAGTACATTGCTTCGGTCCGAATGTTCGGGGCCGTACCGGGGGTCACGTCAAGTGTGACGATTCCCTCGATTTGGACAGGGACGTCGGAGAACCCATGCAGTGTGTACCCCGCTGGCTTCAACCTTTCGTAGGAGAGATTGAGGCTTTCGATCGCGGCCAGAAATAGGATGTTGACCAAACTCCCGTGGTCAACAAGGATACGTCGGACCTCATGGTTTACCATGCCGAGGCTGACCACCAGGACATCACAATGAGGTAGTCGGACGCCTTCGAGATCTTTGTTGGAGAATGAGACCGCCAGCCTCTGGTCCCCGGGGGGCGGATAGTTATGGACCGAGTTTACTACTCGAAAGAAAGTATTGCGGGAGGTGTTCAAATCTCCCCCCATAGGTCTGCCGTGGACACAGTGAAGGATAGTCGGGCCCCCAGCATCCTCGAGTTTGGGCTTGGGCTCGGGCCGCCTGCTAACCGTCCGAAGAGGAGGTGAGGGTTATGGATCCCTCTGGTCCTTGGGGTTGGTTCGACTGAACTCCTTCAAGTACCCCCTCTGGATGAGGGCTTAGATTTCTTCTTTGAGGGCGCTGTAACGTCCCGCACTCAGCTCGTACACACACAATTAACTAAATTCTAGCCACGCCCACCACAGGCACCATCAAAAGGTGGGTATACCCGTTAGGTACCTTTATCACTTGGTAATCCTAATATATCTCTCTTTCTCCTCTCTTTCTTGGCCGATATGGGATTATTCCCTAGGGTCAACCCCGTTCAAAGCACACCACACACACACATTCCATCTTTCATTCCTTCAATCCTTCCATATGCCACATAGATAATCTCATAGGCCCATCATGTCATCACATCCCATAGGATCTTCTATAGTCCACACATTTAATACCTACCCCACTTTTCTTTCTTTCCTTCTCCTCCACGTCATCACTTCTTCCATTCCTTCCTTTTCTTTCTTTTTCTTAGTATATATACACTAGTATATATATACTATACTATATAGTACTCTCTAGAAATACGGGGTCTCACATTCACCCCCTCTTAAGAATTCAGCGTCCTCGCTGAATACGGGACGTGCAATCTAGTACAGGATCTTCTTTCTAGTCGAATGTAGACTTGTCTCCTAATCGCTGCCCTCCCAGGGTCTTACGCATCTCATACATATATTGTGTCCCACGCACTTCCTATATACAAGTCCTACATTCGATGTCGAAAGTTGGCTCTGATACCATCTGTAACGTCCCGCACTCAGCTCGTACGCACACAATTAACTAAATTCTAGCCACGTCCACCACAGGCGCCATCAAAAGGTGGGTATACCCGTTAGGTACCTTTATCACTTGGTAATCCTAATATATCTCTCTTTCTCCTCTCTTTCTTGGCCAATATGGGATTATTCCCTAGGGTCAACCCCGGTCAAAGCACACCACACACACACATTCCATCTTTCATTCCTTCAATCCTTCCATATGCCACATAGATAATCTCATAGGCCCATCATGTCATCACATCCCATAGGATCTTCTATAGTCCACACATTTAATACCTACCCCACTTTTCTTTCTTTCCTTCTCCTCCACGTCATCACTTCTTCCATTCCTTCCTTTTCTTTCTTTTTCTTAGTATATATACACTAGTATATATATACTATACTATATAGTACTATCTAGAAATACGGGGTCTCACAGGCACGGTAGTTATCAGTCTCGTGCCCATTGTTCGATGGAAGCGACAGTAGAACCTCCGATCCCTCATCTTGTTGTTGTTAGGTCGGGGAGGAAGGTGGACGATCCCCTTGTCCTTAATTTTCTGAAGGATAGCCGACACATTTTGGGTCAGCGAAGTGTATCTCTCGAAACGTTGGACCGGTGGGGAGCGTTTCTGAGTAAACACATCTTTCTGGGCCTTCTTCATAGACTCGGAGTCTTCGGTCTTTCTCTTTCCCTTGGCTGGGGTTTCTTTCAGGCCTTCGGGGTTCAGGGCCTCCTCAGTCCGGATGTACTTCTCAACCCTGTTGAGAAGGTCAAAAAAATCTAGGGGCGGTTTCTTAGCCAAGGAATCCTTCAACTGGTCGTGGCGAACATTGTGCCGACATGCCGCCAAGGCGACACCGGCATCGAGGGACGATACCGCCCTATCTTCGGTTGTGAACCTTTGCACAAATTCGCAGAGGGGCTCTCCTTCCTTCTGCTTGAGGTCCAGTAGGGACGCGCTCGTCTTCTCGACCTTCCGTCTGGTCATAAAGTGGGCAAGAAAGTTCGCCTCGAGCTGGTCGAACGAGAAAACCGAACCGAAGGCATGCTTCGAGAACCATTCCCGAGCTAGGCTAAGTAGGGTGGCTGGGAAGGCATGACATAGGAGAGGATCCGATGCGCTGTGAATCATCATAAGGGTTTTGAACCCTTCCATGTGATCAGCTGGATCACTCTTACCATTGTAGGTCTCGAACTGAGGCGGTCTGCAATTTCTGAGAATCTCAGCATCTAGGTTTTGAGAGGAGAACGGGGGTTAGCTCGACTGGTGCACCCGGCCGAATTGCGGTCTTCCCTCGTTAATGCGGGCAAGGTGATTCTCCATCTCCTGGAGGCAGTGGAGGACGACTTCGTTCTGCCGCGGTGGCTGGGAAGAACCATGAGACTCGGGACCCCGACCCTCTTCGAGCCTCAGGCCGACATTTTTCTGTTCAAGCTCGGGGCCGCAGGATTTTGTTCCTGAAATCTCAGAAGTCGGTTCTCGTGACCGGAGCTTGTTCGCCCTGACCGGGCAGAGGTTGCCCATCCCTCAGGGAGCGACTGCGATTGTGCTCCCGACTTTGGTATGAGAGAGTTCTATGTGTCGGAGCTGGGTCGGAAGGGACTGCCCGGCTCCTTGATCGGCTGAGCTGGAGCCAGAGGTCATCCAAGGGCTGCCAGTGGTTGATGATATGCCGTAAATCTTTGGCAACCAGTGAGAAGCACTCAGACCGGGTCCCGCTGTGCCATTGGCTGGTGGTATGTTAGATCCCTGAGTGTTCACACGATTGTGAGAGGGATGGGGGTCGTGACGACGTCTAGCGGTGAGGGCTCTTCTAGCTTTAGGAACCATGGGTGGGCTCGTCTTCGGGAGAGATACGAGCTTAGGATTGAGTCATTCTGTTCCCACAGATGATGCCAACCTGATGCGGCTTATTTTCGGTGCGAACAACAGGTGTGAGTTCTTGTAATTTGTAAAGTGGAAGGGACGGATCTCGACCTCGACTCGGGTCTGTTCCTGGAGGCCAGATCGGAAGATTTGCTGGAGCTTGGACGGCTGGAGTACCTGTAAAAGGCCTAGAAACATCGGGAGAAATCCAGGTGACAGGCCCTCCGACGATCTAGTCAGTCACTTGAAAAGAGATTGAGCAGCTAGGGTTCAGGTGGAGAAATTTTGGTTACCTTCTAAAGTGAGTAGGGGTCTGGTATTTATAGGCAGAGGCAAACCGGTATCTGAACCTTATGGGCCGGCTTAGACCCATTTTTCTGTGGGCTTGAAGTGGGAGAAGGCCCGTGGGACTTGTTAACCTGATGATCTGGGATGAGCGAAATCTGAGGAGATCCGACGGTCTTGACTGGGTCACGTCATCTATACCCACATCATTTATAAATATTGGGCTTGGTCCTAATTTTGTAAGATACCTACCCTTGATATAGGGTCCTAATTTTGTAATCGATACCTACCCTTGATATAGGGTCCTAATTTTGTAATCGATACCTACCCTCGATATAGATAATTTCCCCACTACCCCAGAGTTCGGTTTTGGTAGAAGGATATTTTTACGAAAGTAAGATAAAAATATAATATTTAAACCCTAATGAAAACTCAAGAGAAATGTACATAAGAGCATCCACAGTGGTATGCTATATTTGCCATTTTACCAAAATTTAGCAAAATAGCTGCCACATCGGTTTGTTATTTTGCCATTTTTGGCAAAATCGCTACAGTCGCTACTCAAATTTGAGAAACTTTTGCTTTCTTAAATATATATATATATATATATATATATATATATATATATAATGGGATCTGATATGGCTAAAAATGGGGTTAAATCGGAACCGTCCAGATTGGGCACGAATCTTGAAGCTCGGGGGTAAAAAGGTAATTTCGCATACAAGCGGATCCAAAGCGGGTACCGAATCTCCTTCTCGCAGATCCAATAACCCACGAATGGATCCACACCTATTGGGTACGGGTTCCGACCCGAGACGAACCCAAACCAACAAGAGACAAATCAGGATCCATGATTTGGCCAAGTCAATGGCCCTGATTTACTCTCACCGGGAATCAAGGAAAGATTTCCTAAAACAGACTGAGGATTTTACTCCCGGCTGTTACACAGGAAATCAGGCCCTTAAACAAATCCCCTGGCGACTATAAATATGACCCCTCTACCACCATGACCAGGTTAATCACTTTTTCACCACTTTTAAGCTCTTTCTTAATCTCTTCTGATTACTGACAAGAGCGTCGGAGGGTGCGTCGCCGGAAACAATCCCGGTGTTTCGCACTTCCTTGCAGGTCGCGGCAGGAGCAAGAAGGCTGAGTCAACTGTTAAGGTTTTTCTCGGACTCACAAATTCTATCTGTTTACTCCCACACCGAAATCAGCGGTAACAGATTGGCGCCGTCTGTGGGAAAAAACCACACGAACAGCCTCAGCTTCTTCCTCGTCGTCCTCTGCAGCCATGCCTCCGAAGAAGGTCAGATCTAGAGGATCGAACCGTGTGGCCAATCCCACCAACCCTACGGAGGAAGCCGCCGTCAATCCTATTCCATAGTCCGATCTCCCTCCACCGGCCCAGCAGGTCCCACCTCCTCATCCCAAGCAACAACCCAACAATGGCCCTTCCGGCCATAACGGCCGGAAGCAGAAGCAGCCCCTCCATCAGGACTATGTCTCGGTTCATAACGGATCCTCAGATTCGATGGCTTCCCATCATCCCGACCTCCGCAACACGCTCCTGAACCGCCAGAAAGATGACGACCTCCGCACCCACCTTGACGAGAGGCGGGCCCGAGAGGGAGCCTCCCGCCAGCGTCAGGGTGAGCGGTCCCCTCGTCGCCGAGACGGTAGGAGGTCTCCGGACCGCAGAGGCCGAGCAGCATCCCCGGAGCACCGAAGGAGGAGGCCACAGTCCCCCGCAGATCGGCATCATCGCAGGAACAATGACGCACCCATCACCCGTGCCGAGTTCCTACAGTTCCAAGACACTGTTCTGCAGGCTCTCAACCTCCGGCAGAACGTCCAAAATGCTCAGAAGGCTCCAACGCCCCCGAGGGATCCCAGTCCTCGTCGCCGAACCCGAAGTCCTTCCCCGGCTCCCGACCACCAGCAGCGGCAATACAGTCCTCGCCGGTCCCAGGACTACCGGCGCCGCAGTTCGCGCTCCCCTTCCTATGAAGAGGAGTCTGGGGGGTCATATGATTACCAGCGGAGGGACGACGCCCTCATCCGCCGTCTCCATGAGGTGGAAAGGCGTATTGGCCACATGGACAGAGAGGAGGAGTCCCGAGCAGGAACAGTCCGTCCCAGCAGACCCCCTTTCTCTCGGTCGATCATGGAGGCCCACATACCGAGGGGTTTCAAACCTCTGCAGTTTGAAACATACTCAGGGGAATCTGACCTAGTCGACCACGTCGAAAGCTTCAAGACCCTGATGCTGATCCATCAAGCTTCCGATGCCGTGCTCTGCAGGACCTTCCCTGCCACCCTCCGGGGGTCGGCTCGGGAATGGTATTCCAGACTTGCCCCCTCCTCCATCTTCTCGTTCGAGCAGTTTGAAACACTGTTCATAACTCACTTCGTGAGCAGCAGGCGAGCCGAGAAGACAAGTCTCTCCCTACTGAACCTGTGGCAGGAAAGGGAAGAGAAGCTGCGGGACTATGTAAAGAGATTCACCGCGGAGGTTAGGTCTATCACCTCCTTAGACCAGTCAGTGGCGACCGTGGCGTTCCAGTCGAACGTTCTCAATGCCAACCTCCGATCGTCCCTAGCCAAGAAGCCCCCACATGACTTCGCCGACCTCCTCCTGAGGTGCGAGAAGTATATCCGAGCAGAGGAGGCCGAAGCCCTTCCGAGCTTCGGGGGGGGCCTCCTCAGGGTCGAAGAGGAAGGCGACGGGGGAAGAGGGGTCCAAGAAAGCTCAGAAGGACAATGGCGGTCAGCGTCGCCCTCCCCCCAGGTTCGAGAAGTTCACTCCCCTCACCACTAACGTCTCTACCATCCTAATGAAATTGGAGAAGAAGGGGGTCATCCCTCCAGCTCCGAGGATGCACACCCCGGCAAAGAGGAGGAACAAAGATAAATGGTGCCATTACCATTGGGACCACGGCCACGACACGAACGACTACCGGGCTTTGAGAGATGAGATCGAAGCCCTTATCCGGAGGGGGCAGTTGGCCAAATTCGTGAAGGCTAACGATCGGGCGGACCGCAATTCCCCTCCGCCTCGGGGGGCTAACAAGCGTTCCGAGCGGCGCGAAGAGACACCCGAGTTCGAGGAGGAACGGATTCTGCACCTGATCCACGGAGGCCCCATGGGGGGCTCCTCTAATTCCTCCCGGAAGGCCTTCGTCCGAGAGGTCAACTCGGTTCACAGTGCCCCTCCCCCCAAAGGTCTCGGCGTCCCTGTGTCTTTCTCAGATGCCGACCTCGAAGGGGTCCGAACCCCACACTGTGATGCCCTCGTCATCGACCTCCGCATGGCCAACTTCAAGGTGCAGAGGATTTTAGTAGACAATGGGAGTTCGGTCAATATCCTCTTCCTCTCGGCCTTCCGAGGCCTGCAGCTGTCCCGGGACCGTCTCAAACCGGCCGGTTACACACTCCACGGGTTCACGGGGGTCCCGGTAACTGTCGAGGGGGTGATAACCCTAGACGTAACCACGGGAAGCGCCCCTACTACCCGGACCGAGCCAATGGACTTCATGGTCGTCGACGTCCCGGCGGCGTATAATGTCATCCTAGGCCGACCCGGCCTAGCCGCCTTGGAAGCTGTCCCCTCAGCGTACCATTTGAAAATGAAGTTCCCCACTCGGTCGGGAGTAGGGGAAGTCAGGGGAAGCCAAGAAACAGTCCGGAAGTGCTACATGACTTCCACCGGAGGACCAGTGCTCTCGCTCGAGACACTAGAAATCCCCGAGCCGAAAGCTCGGCCAACGTCCGAGCCGGCAGACGAGTTAGAAGAAGTGCTCTTCTCGGACGAGGACCCGAGCCGGAAGTTCCTCATCAGCAAGTCCTTGCCGACCGCACTATGCTCGGACCTGATTCAATGCATCCGGGATAACCGTGACTTGTTCGCCTGGCCGGCCGCGGACATGCCCGGCATTTTCGACGAGCTGCTCGTCCATCGCCTAAGTGTCGAACCGGGGTGCAAACCGGTTCAGCAGAAGAGGCGAAAGTTCGCTCCCGAGCGACAGCAGGCCATCAAGGAGGAGGTGGATAAACTGCTGAAGGCCAAGTTCATACAGGAGGTAAATTACCCCGAGTGGCTGTCGAATGTTGTAATGGTCAAGAAGTCCAATGGCTCGTGGAGGATATGCATTGACTTCACCGACCTGAACAAGGCGTGTCCGAAGGATCCATTCCCTCTCCCGAACATCGACACCCTTATTGATGCCACCTCGGGCCATGAGCTCCTCAGCTTCATGGACGCCTTCTCGGGGTACAATCAAATCTGAATGTTCCCTCCGGACATTCCGAAGACCTCCTTCGTCACCGACCAAGGCCTCTACTGCTACCGGGTCATGCCGTTCGATTTGAAGAACGCGGGCTCCACCTACCAGCGCCTCGTCAACAAGGTCTTCCAGAGCCAGATCGGTCGTAACATGGAGGTGTACGTTGACGACATGCTCGTCAAGAGCATCCGGGGCACGGACCATGGAGCCGACCTCCAGGAGGCCTTCGGCGTGTTGAGAAGGCACAACATGCGGCTGAACCCGAACAAGTGCGCGTTCGGGGTCTCTTCGGGAAAGTTCCTCGGCTTCATGGTAAGCCAACGAGGAATCGAAGCTAACCCCGAGAAGATTAAGCTAACCCCCTAGTCTCCGGTCGGCATCCGAGCAAGTGCCATTCCGAGCTCCTAAACGGAGAAAAAAGACGCCGAGCTATGGAGACCGTCAGATCTCTCAGAAAATCACGCTCGACTATGATCAAAGGTCCAGATTGTGCCACGCCATAAATCAGTATTAAAAATCGTTTTTTATCTATTTAAATCGCTTTATTTATTTAAAAATTGCGAAAAATTGCTAAAAATTTGGGAAATTTAACTAAAAATTCTAGAAAATAATTGAAAATTCGGGGGTATGTTTTTGGGCCCCTGAACGCACAATTATTGCCCAGAATGCACTGTTAAGGTCCCCCGAACGATTAGTAAACACATCACAAAATTAAATAAATAATCCGAAAAAAATAGATGAAAGACGCCAAATACTCGATATGGCTAGGAAACAGCTCATGGCATCAAAAAGTTACCTCACTACCCCCTTCAAGATCCTAAGTCCTCCACATGGACTCCGATACAACTCCGCTAGCCACCAAAACAGTCAAACTACTCCTCAAAGGCTGATCACGCTCAGTCTTTAGGAGTGGGGGGCTCGTGATATGGCTAAAAATGGGGTTAAATCGGAACCGTCCAGATTGGGCACGAATCTTGAAGCTCGGGGGTAAAAAGGTAATTTCGCATACAAGCGGATCCAAAGCGGGTACCGAATCTCCTTCTCGCAGATCCAATAACCCACGAATGGATCCACACCTATTGGGTACGGGTTCCGACCCGAGACGAACCCAAACCAACAAGAGACAAATCAGGATCCATGATTTGGCCAAGTCAATGGCCCTGATTTACTCTCACCGGGAATCAAGGAAAGATTTCCTAAAACAGACTGAGAATTTTACTCCCGGCTGTTACACAGGAAATCAGGCCCTTAAACAAATCCCCTGGCGACTATAAATATGACCCCTCTA
Organism: Hemerocallis citrina; assembly: GCA_017893485.1. NCBI lineage: Eukaryota > Viridiplantae > Streptophyta > Magnoliopsida > Asparagales > Asphodelaceae > Hemerocallis > Hemerocallis citrina. Next base: position 139,016,489 of record CM030367.1, read on the forward strand.
CCACCATGACCAGGTTAATCACTTTTTCACCACTTTTAAGCTCTTTCTTAATCTCTTCTTATTACTGACAAGAGCATCGGAGGGTGCGTCGCCGGAAACAATCCCGGTATTTCGCACTTCCTTGCAGGTCGCGGCAGGAGCAAGAAGGCTGAGTCAACTGTTAAGGTTTTTTTCGGACTCACAAATTCTATCTGTTTACCCCCACACCGAAATCAGCAGTAACAGGATCAGATGGTACAACATGTACCATCCAATAAATTTTTATTATTTTTTAAAACTTTTGTAAGTGTTGGACGGAACAGCTTGTTCCGTCTCAATTTTTTTTTCAAAAATGATCGGATGGGACATGTTGTCCCGTTCGAAGAGAAAAAGTCTCAAACGGGACAACATGCACCAATTTGAAGACCTTGCCCAGTTTAAAAAACTCTAATTAATGGGATTTAGACTTAATTAATTGGGTTTAGTGTTAATTAAATCATATTTTAGTATTAATTAGTAACTAATTAATACACTAATAATTATTTAAAAACTATTACCATTTTACCATTTTAATCTTTTAAAAAATTACGAAAAAACCACTCTGACAGAACAACATGTTCCATTCGATAATATTTTTGTTTCTCTCTCAAAATTTAGCAAACAACCGTTGCGCGCACACTTGCTATATGCTATTTCTCAATATGTCATTTCGCCATTATTTAGTGAAACCACTGTGGATGCTCTAAGGAAGATCATTATAGGTACAATGTGCTTCTACTATATGTATCTTTCCTTGGTAAAAAAATTAATAACTACATTCAAAAAAATACTAATAACTTCTTATAGATAGGTGTCTACACTTTCTAATTGGTGTCCTAAGTAAGTACAATTTTTTTTGAAGGTTTTATATGCATAGATACCTCCACTCCTTCAGGGGTGGCATTCGTGCCTAGCAGGGCAGGCTGGGTCGGGTTGAAACCCCGCTGGTTTTGACCCGGGCCGGGATTTCACGGGCCGGGTTGGGAGGAGTGGCAGTTCGGGCCGGGCCGAACCTCGGCGGGGCAATGCCGGCCCGGACCTGGCCCTTGGCTCGGGCTGGGCCGAGATAGAATTTTTTTTATAACAAAGACAAAGGAGAAGGGAAATTGTTCAGAACTGTCAAGAACATATAGATAAAAGAGGTATTCATAAATTAAATTGTTTTTATGAATTACGAAGTTTAATATATAATCAAATAGATTAGTAACATTTCATACAAATTTTATCAAATTAATATGAGGGGAACATTTGTATTTAGAGATCGAGATGACCTCTATTTAGATTGAAGAGAAGGCAGTGGACTATTGTCGTGCACTTATACTTAACCTAAATATGGAATCTCATCCCCCTAAATGAGTTTGTATATATAGAATATGTATTTTTTTGAATTTCCCAAAATATCCCCAAAAAACTAGCTAATATAGATCCGTTGAGGGGAGGGGGGAGTGTATTTTAGTAATTACAAAAACAAAATATTTTAAAAAAATCTGAAAAAAAAATAAAAATAAAAAAACAGAAAATCAACGGTCGGCCCGCGGGCCGGCCCAGACCGGCCTGGGCGGTTCAACCCTGTCCCGGGTCTGACCGGGCAGGCCGATTTCGAGCCGGGCCAATTGCGAACTATTTTTTATTTTCAACGGATCGGAACAACCCTTTAATTTCGACAGGTTGTTCCCGGTTCAGCTCGATTTTGGGCGGGCCGGGCTGGCCCAGCCCTAATGCCACCTACACTCCTTGTCCTCTCCCCCTCCCTTCTCTTCTTCCTTAAAGTTATTCAGGACTCATTGCATATTGTATCTCATCTCATACAATGCATGTATTATAGCATCATCTGTATCTCATCTTAGAGCATCCTTAGTCGTATGCTATATATGGATAATATGCATATTTTAGCTTTTTGAGGATTGCAGCCGTTTGGTATATATGCATATTATCCCCTTATCGCTACAGTAGACTGCTATATTTAAGAGAAGATATAGCAATATGCATATTATAAAGGACGATGACGAAACATTATGTTTCGTCCCAATTATTTTATAATATTTGTAATCCATCAGAAGAAACATGATGTTTCGTCTGATGAAAATAAATGCCTTTTTTAATTTAATAAAACCCCGGAAAAGAAATCTTATCTTGGATCCATGAATTTAGAATATTTAATAAGTTAATTAATTAATTAATTATTTAGTTAATTATAATTAGTTGAATAATTAGCTCATTTAATAATGAGTTAGTGGGTTTAATAAGGAGTTAGTGGGATTTAATTATACCGTCCCGAATTTTCAATATAATATCTCAGAAATACGTGGCACATTTCCCAGCATCTACTTCAATGTAATAGTAAACATAGTCAAAACACAAATAATTTTTTCTACTTTTATTGCATCAGTCTTTACAAAACACAGCAAAAAATTAAACACCTTGAATTACAAATTCTTTCTTTTACAACACATTCTTTTACAACTTACATAAGCCACATAATCAATCTACCACATGTATCCAAATCCAAGCTATAGGTACCTACCTATAAAATATGAGGATAAAGTTAACCCTAACCCCCAAAACAACAGGATCAGCCATAACGGTGTGAGTGACATCAAAAGAAATGTAACATAAATTAAGTCATGAACAACACATAGTAAAAGTAGTAATGAAAGGAATATGAAATAACAATAAATAAAATATGAAAATATCAAGTGAAACTAGACTAAGTGTCAAGTGTAGGAAAACAGGAAACAACATGCATAAACCAAGTCAAGAAAACACCAATGCTATATGCTGACTCTTTAATGCACACTTGTCGAATTTATGCTCCCCACTCTACATAGATCCGGTGCAAGCCCTTAACGTTCTCCACATAATAGGGTTAAATCGCTCGTTATGCAATTAATCCTACTACAATGACTACTATGAGATTTAGATAAGCTGTGAGTATCTAGCCCATGCCCCGATAATTTCAGAGGTCAATCTCTATCCACAAATAATTTCGGAGACTTTCACTCACACCTGGGAATGTTCGAGAATACCCTACACCACAAGTTATGGCGCCTCATCACACGAATACCTCATGAGTGTCACCTCGACCTCGATAATTCCGGAGATCAATCCCACACCGCAGGTAATTTGGGAAACTATTTCACTCACACTTCAATAATTCCGGGGATTATCTCACACCGCAGGCCATACTGAGCTCCATAACCCATGTTTGCACTCATTTCATCATATCACCATCTAGTGCCTGTCCTTATCTTTTTAAGTTAATTAATTAATTACGAGTCTCCTAAAGTTGGTGTTCCCTACCGGACTTAACTCAATTAATCAAAAACAAGGTTATAACTGACTAAATCACAAAATCTCAACTGGCGGTGATTAGGGTTCCACTCAATCCCTAAAGACTCACAACTCAACCATCAACACCAAAAACTTTCCATAACACTCTCAATTCCATTATCAAAACGTTTATATCAAGAAACTTCTTAAATCAACATGTCCAAATTCATTTAATATACTCCTAAAATTCCAGAATTGAAATAAAGTATTAAATCCATTAAATAACTGAGAATCACATTTTGGAGTCATAGAATTTCATAAAACATCAATTCCTTCGAAAACCACATACATCTCTCTTTACAAAGTCATAAAAATGTAATTTAAATTCTATATAAACAAAATATAACTCCCTAAAAATATTGTAATCTGTAGTAAAAATATCATCTAAAACAGTAGATCAATAGTCCATAATATCGAATAAATAACCATTTAAAAGAAATGAAGAAAACTTCACAAAAACAGCCAGTAAAGCAACTGACGGTCGACCGCTCAAATAGTGCACAACAGGGCAGTCGACTGTAAAGGGAAAATTCCCAAATTAAAGAATGTCGGTCGATCGCTAACTGCTATACAGCCAGTTTAAAGTTTGTGCATATTTCGACTGATACATGATTCCACTTTGTAAAACCACAAATTTGTAAAACCAAATTCCTGAGATGGTTGAACATAACTTGTATAACATAGTGGAGTTTATAAAACTAATCAAAACTTCATCAAGATCATAAAAGAACAACTTTTCATCAAAATTACTTCAAAATAGACAATATGATATATAAGCGTGTATATGTGTATTTAAGCATCAGCAAAACTACAAGAAGCATCATATATAGGAGGTATATTATTCTGATCAAACTCAGTATTCAAACACTCAGATTTCAATCGAAATTTCATAAAACATCAAAATTTACTTCGGCAGTTCTTCAACAATAAGATATGTTCGTGTGTGTGTGTGTGTGTGTGTGTGTGTGTGTGTGTGTGTGTGTGTGTGTGTATAAGTAAAATCAATAGGATCATGGTATAGGAGTGGCGTAAAGCCTGATTCAATCTCAGTTATCAAAAAACCTCAATTTCAAATTGTAATCTTCAAGAAAATCACAAAAGCCACTTTCGGCCATACCCCATCAGATCCGAAATCAAAACTCAACCCCTTGTAATTCATTAAACTCATACACAACTATTAACATCAGTTACACATGAACAAAAGCAAATTATAACATGATTTAATCGAGTTACACTCATCCGAACATCAAGAACTGCCCAAGCATATGGATATACATGGTAAAAGTTTGTCTTTAGTCAATTTGTGTATTATATAACATGCATACTCATTATAATTCATCAAATCAGTAAGCATATGGAGAAAACAACCTAGTCATGGTTTCTATTAGGTTCTTAACAAATCTCAAGTTATCTATATAGAGTTCTTTCATGAAAAGATTCAATTTTTGTACATCCATACATCAAGAATTCATATTGTCATCATAAAATCCCTAATCATGCTTTTGTAACATCTGTATTTTTTTATTATTATTATTTCCTTAATTATTTGATTTAAATTATGTTTAAATATATTTCTGGGTATATTTGCCCCTATTAATTGATTTTATTAGTATTAGAAGGATTAAATTGACATTTTGGGGTAAACGAGAAAAATTTGGAAATATATGAGTTTTGGGATGAGTTTTCTCGGTAGAGACGAATCTGATTTGACCCGAATTTTTTTTGAGGCGTTCATATACTATAGGGGATTGATAAAATGCTAAAGGGGTAGAGTTTTTAGGTTGTGGCATTTAGTTGCAAAATTTTGCTGAAATAACCCCTTTTTGGTATTTTCTTAAGTAAATGGGCTTAAGGCCCATAACCCTAAACCGAATTTTACTAATAACCCTAAACCAAATTTACTATGGGTCATTTTCTTTCCATTTTCTTCTCTTCCCCATCAGATCCGACCGAAAGCTTCTTTACCCTTCTTAGAACCCAACTAGGGTTTTGAAACCCATCCAAATCTCTACCTCCAAAAATCAAATCTTTTAGGGTTTTGGTAGAGTGTTGAGTTCTCTTCCACGTGGTGGTGTTCGTTTTTCCCGAGGTTTCCAATTAGGTGGGAAAAGTGGAACTTCGACTGGCTACCGGGCGGACGTGGGACATCGTTTGCTCGATCCGTCAGGTGAGTATGTTATATTTACAAATATTTTATATTGTGACTGAATTTCGTGGCTTTTTGATGTATTTCATAGAAGTTATGTTAAAAACTGATTTTGAAGGAAAATACGGATTTTTAAGGGCCCGAAACGGAGTTTTTGTGATATTTGAGAAAATTAACTATTTTAAGTACACAAAACCTATATTATGGGTTAATGTGACGTGTTGAAGTATAAAAATTAAATATATTAAATTGTTTATGCATATTTTTACCCCGTATATGTTTCGTGCATATTTTTGGGGATATATGCCAGTATAGTTGATTTGGTATATGTGGAGCCTTGTGTATGGGCTAGCATGCTATGGATGGATTCTATAAGATGTAATTAGATGAAATTAGTGATTGTGGTCATGTTTTGGAGACCCGCGTATATATAGTGCATGTTTTATGCTTATTTTGGGGCATATAGGCCCTTATAGGTGATTTTAGTTACGTAGAGCATTGTGTATAAGCTTGCATGCTATGATTGGTTGTTCTGGAGTTCAATTAGAAGAAATAAGTGATTATGGCCCTATCTCTTGGAAACTCGCAAATGTGATGTATGTTTGTGATATATATATATATATATAGATGATTATGGCTTGTGATGCAATGATTGATGAAATTAGTAAGTGAGTATATGTTTATAGTCTAATTATGTTCGAAATGAATTAATGAGCAATAGTATGATATTATAATGTGATGATTTATACATTTTGATACTTTTACGATATGGAATAATGTAACGTAGATCTTTTATTAATGTTATAACTTGGCGTATGCCTACATATGATATGATGAGATTATGTATTGGATGACAGGGTGTATGCATAATGTGGTATAATAATATGATGATTAATATCGTGGACACCGGTATGCATTAAATTGGTAAAGATAAAAGTTAAGATGGTACGTGCTAATAAAATGTGTTATTTATTCACGTGATTAAAGTCAAGGTGGTGGCAATTATTAAATTCAAAAGTGCAATGCTTGTGTTGATAAAGTAAGATGGAAAGATGAAATGATTAATGCTAATAACAGATGATTTTGTTGACCAGTACCTACAGCAATCCTGGGGGTTTGGGCTAGACCTCCTAATACCCAAGGACCGGCTTGGGGTGCGGTGTTTTCCCTCCTGGCTTCGGCTGGGAGGAAGTACCCAGTTTATCTGGGGTGCAGAGTTTTATCGCCCAAGCTATCGGCTTGAGGCCCGGTTTCCCTCGATGACAGCTATCGCGAGGAAGTACCCAGTTTACCTGGGGTGCGGTGTTTTTCCCTCCTGGCTATCGGCTGGGAGGAAGTACCTAGTTTACCTAGGGTGCGGTGTTTTTCTCTCGATGACAGCCGTCGCGAGGAAGTACCCAGTTTACCTGGGGTGCAGTGTTTTTCCCTCGATGACAGACATCGCGAGGAAGTACCCAGTTTATCTGGGGTGCGGTGTTCCCTCGTTGGCATAGGCTGGGAGGAAGACGTAGCCTCGGACGAGTAAGACTCTGTGTGAGCATCGGTCCGCGTATTTTACTGGGCTGTCGGCTTTCAGTATATTGGGATACTGTGGCTCACTGGTCGACAAACTAATAAAATAACCAAGTGTAAAGAAAATGTGAAAGCAAAGAAAGTGGAACGTGAATTGTGAATGTGAAAGAAAGTGGTTGTGAATGAAATGATTATGAAGAGATACGAGTTATGAGTTGTGTATGAAAAGAAATGATAATTGCAGTATGTGGTTAGTTTTAAATGAAAAAGTAAAAGAGGCATGTGTTTATGTAAGTAGTATAAAGTAATTGTGTAATAAGAATGATTATTAAAGTAGAATACAGTATGATATGAGTGGTACACCTTGGAATTGTGTCAAGGAACTACCTGCCCGCTATTTCTGTGGAAATGGTGGGAACTACCTGCCTTGGCATAATTCGCAGGGTGAGTTGGCATGATAGTGGAATGATTAATGGAAATGAAGAATTAAGTAAAGTGGAGATGAATAGTAATTGAAGTGAATTAATAACCAAGCTATCAGCTTGAGATGTGATGTGATATTACCCAGACTATGTGTTTGGGGTGCGGTGATTATTACCCAAGCTATCGGCTTTGGGGTGTGATATATTATTGCCCAAACTATGTTTGGGATATGGAGTATAAATTGATGAGAATGAAAGTGAAATTAATGGTAATTGAGATATTAGTGAAAATGAAAGTAAGTTTAATTCTCAATAAGATTGAGTAGTAACTAAGTGATATAATGAGATGAGAATGAGCTATAAAATATGCTTATGATGCACTGAGAATAAGCATTCTAATTAGTGATGTGTTAATGATGTGATGAAATGCAAGTACCACAAAAAGTGAAATGAAATGTAATGTTTGTGTTATACGACATAAATGAGTGCGATATTCTGGGAATGAATGCATATGTTTATGATGCTATAAAAACAGATAAACGTGAAGTTATGCAATAAAATAAATACCCGTATTATGAGATTTGTTGTGAAAATGGTTATTGAAGAAAGTAGGTTGTGTCATGAGTTTGTATTCATATACATGGTTATTAAAGAAAAAGGTAATAACATCATGTAGTTATATTCATATAATTAGTGAAAGGTTGATATGACGATAATTGTGGAAGGATGAATATTTGTGTTAGGGAAGTCAAATTGTAAAGCAATGGATTGTATGTGAATCCGTATTATGCGAATGTAGAATAAGAGTATATATATACGAGGTTGATGTGAAGCATATAGTGAAATGTGTGAAGGTATGGTTAATTAAATAGTTGAATGCAGGTTGGCAAAGTATTTGATATAACATCGTATTGGTGATGTTGTATTAAGAATTCAGGTTGCATTATCTTAACTTGATGTTTGTAAGTTTAAATTATTTTCTTTATACCATTTTAATTTAGTTATTAGATTAATAACTATACTCACACCAGAAATGGCTGACTCCTTAGTGTTTGGGGGGTTAGGGAGTCCCTGGACTGCCCTAGATCCCCTACTGTTACAGGTCCTCAGCAGCGCAGAGGTGAGGTGTAGGTTTGTAGAGTGGAGATTTATTTTTAAAAGTCTTGTATAAATTAGTTAGGTGAATAGTGAAATTCGTGAGTTAAATTGTATTTTGAATGTAAAAGTACTTGGATATCGATGATGAGTATAGTGTGGGGTAGTATGGTATGTTCTTGACCCGTACCCATCTTGTTGTGGCGTACCGGGCCCTGTGGTAGGTTTTACAAAGGTTTTTCTAAAATTTTTACTACGTTTTCAAAGAAAATTATGGTTTTTAATTGGTAACTGCTATTCTGTTATGAGTTTGGCCCCCAGAGCATGATATTATATTGCCTGTGTGATTCTGCTCTTGGTCTGGGGAGCCCGTGATATTATTGCCTGTGATGTGAGCTATGGAATTTAGAGCAGAATTCCGTAAGCTAATTGTGTTTCGGGGCAAAAATTATAGGGGAAACTCTGTCCAAATTTTTATTGAAATATAACTATTTTAGTTTATGTTTAAATTGATATAGAAATTGATAGAATTGAATTTAGAGGTTTAGTTTTCAAAAAAAAAAAATTTGGGGTGTTGCAGCTTTCTACTACACAAATCATCACATACCACATGCATAAAAAGAAGGCTAAATATAAAAAAAGTACACAAAGTTTTGGGCCAATTTAAAAAAAGTACACTAAGATTTTTTGTTTTAAAATAGGGCACAATGTTTAAAAAAAACTTCACTGTGTTAGTTAGGGTTAAGGTTAGGGTTAGGGTTAGGGTTAGTTTGGGGGGGTTTATTTAAACATCTGATTAGTTAAGTGATGTTTTTTTTAAACACAAATAAAAGATGAATGTGGTTTTTTTAAACACAAATGAAAGATGAAAGTGGTTTTTTTAAACCCTACCCTAACCCAACCCTAACCCTAACTAACCTAGTTGAGTTTTTTAAAACATTGAGTCCTTTTTTTAAACAAAAAAAATCTTAGTGTACTTTTTTTAAACTGACCCAAAACTTTGTGTACTTTTTTTATATTTAGCCTAAAAAGAAATCAAACATGTGTCACTCACTTTTTTGAAGAATCAACCGAAGATAATAAAGAAAATAAGAAAATCCTTCCTTTCGCAATGAAACCAAGATCCTCGCTTCGAAACTCCAAGAAAATAATAATAAAGAAAATCCTTTGTGTAGTGCAGCAAAGAGACAACTGCACTCTCTTTTAAATAGGTCGGAAATAGGGTTTCTAGGGTTTTTGAATAGATTTTTAAAATATCTCTTTTGAATATGTCCTTACATATATAAATTCTTATACTTGGAAATTAGATAAACCAATTCAATTTAAATTTTTTTTAAAAAAAATGCTCCATATCTGGCCGGCACTGATCATAAAACTCAGAAAACGAAATTTGTATTTTTTGCCCCCTAAGTGGCAATTTTGCAAAAAAAACTCTTTTTTAACAAAACTTGCAAAATAAACCAAATTCATTGAAATAAAAGGTAAAATCTTTACCTCTGAGTTGACTAGCCATCATGTTTAGCTCAAAAATCCGAAAATCTGGAGTTTTTTACTCCAAGTGGTTATTTTGCACAAAAGCCCATTTTTGTATTATTTACAAATAGGTCAAATAATTATCAGAAAATCCAGAAAATTCACAAATAATACTTACTAATAAATAATAGATTTCCCCCAAAATAATTTTTGATTTTGAACTTTCCCAAGAAAATATTTGAACGTGTTTTGCACGTGTAAAAAGGTAAATTTCAGAAAAACTTTGTTAAATAATCAAAAAATCATTTTGATTCATTTATAAATTTCAAAATTATTATTTAAAAGTCTAGGGTGTTACATTAATTATGAGAAGTGAGTGAAGATTAGCAAAATATCCCAGACAAAACATCATGTTTCGTCTGAGATTTTTGTTTTTTAGCAAAAAATTCCGGATGAGGGCAAAATTTCTTTTCCCTTCTCTCCGAAGAAACATCATGATTCGCGTACGCAAAGAAAGTAGTAAAATAAACAAGATCAGAAAAAAAATTATAAAAAATTCTTAAAAATTTCGGACTGATGTTTCGTCCGTTCATTTTTTTTCTTTACTATGTTTTTTATTAGTTTTTTATAATTGCAGCGAAATCCTAAGTTACTATTTTTATTTATCCATATATATATTTTAGCTTTGATCGATTGTGGATGCATTTACATTAAACCTTCTGATGACAAGATTGAGAAAAAGAGCAAATGATGAAATTTACACATCATATACTACTCTTTCTTTCTTCCTTCATATCTTCGTGTCACCTGCTCAGTATTATATGTTTAGTTGGTGAGGTCCAGAATCCAGATATCCAATGGTACTTACCTCAAAGGCTCAAACCCCGAAAACATTTATTTAAGTTAAAATTTCTAACTTCTTGCCTTGGTTAAGCATTGGAACAAATGTTGTATTTCCCAAGATAGCAATGAAGATGGCCTATAGGTATGGTTCAGAATTTTTCCCAAAATGGTCTACATTTTGAAAGTTTTTCCCAAACTGACCTACTCACTGTTTCAAAAAACGAGTTTGGTAAAAATCTCATCGCTTTTTGAGACAGCGAGTGTGAGATTTGAGTTTTTTTTTATTTCTCCCTGACCATGACTCGTTGTCTCAAAAAGCGAATGAGTTTTTACCAAACTCATTTTTTGAGACAGTGAGTGTCGTTTGGGAGTTTTTAATACCCAAACTCGCTGTTTCGACCTCACTCTCTCTTTCAACTCTCTATCTTCTTCTTCCTCTTCTAACCCCGAAACCCTAATCCATTTTGGCGATCTCCCCTCTTCGATTAACCCAAAAATCCTCACCTACGATCTTCCACATCTCTCACCTACGATCTCTCCTCACACTCAACTCGCTCTATTAACGCTCTGAAAACCCTAAATCCCAATATCCGAGAAAATCGTCGAATCGGGAATTTGAGAAAAAATAGTGCGGTCAAAGGAGCTACTTCGATCTCGTATTGACTATCTACCTCTTCAATAACCCATCTTTAGTTGGTCTCTGAAAATTTCTCAACTCCACAGTCGTTTTCTCAGAAAGCGATGTGGTTTTGCATACACTTGCTTTTTCAAAAAGCGACTGTAGGCAAAATCCAATCGCTTTCTGAAAAAGCGACTACTGAGTTGAAAATTTTCCAAATCTGCTTTCTGAGAAAGCGAGTTTAAGGAAAATTTTTTTCAATTCAAGCTGCATATGCAAATTCATTCACAATCTCTAAACTTCATATCTACTCCAACATCTATGAATCCAAATTCATTCACAATCTCTAAATTTCCAATGATTTTAAAACAAATGGGAAATATCATAGTTCAAAATTAAACGCTTACAAATTAGTAGACAGTCCACATTACATATTACAACAATTACAAACTACTACAAAGTTGACAAAACAAATACAAACATATTGAAATTTGACATGGTTTAAATGTTTCGATATCCTCTATTAGAATGGAGATAAGAAGAGGGAAAAAACGAGTCTGGGATATTAAAAACCCTCAAACGACATTCGTTGTCTCAAAAAGTGAGTTTGGGAAAAACTCCCTCGCTTTTTGAGATAGCAAGTCTTGATCAGGGAGAAATAAAAAAAACCAAAACCTCACACTTGTTGTCTCAAAAAATGATGAAATTTTTACCAAACTCGTTTTTTGAAACAACGAGTAGATTAGTTTGGAATTTTTTTTTAAAAAGTAGGTCAATTTGAGAAAAACTTTTACAAAGTAGGTCGGTTTGGGAAAAAATTCTATGGTTCATAGCCAAAGAAACCTACATGTGTGGCAAATTAACCAAAGCAAAGGTGGAAGGATGTCGGCCACCAAAATTTGCCATCTTCATATTCAGGCTAGATATAATGATCTATCATTATTATAAAAAAAAGTATACATATATATTATGATCTCTCATCATCACAATTTTATTCAATCATCCTTGGTGAAGATCCTCATGTCTCCGACAATAATCAAATCATGCACTTTGATTGACATCCACCCCCGGCCCTCTATCAAACTCTCTTTCGAGTTTCTTCATTAAACTGTTTATACAGGTTTCTCTACTGAGATATATATGCACCACATGTACTCCATAAAAATGTGTCGTGTTCTTATGGTAAGGTTTATGTCTTGTATATTAAGTACGATACAAAGACGATAAATCAAAGGAAGCAACGCATCAATTAGATGGAAGATGAGAAGCAATAGCAGCAATAGAAGAAGGTGGAGTCGACTGTACAGTCGACCGTCATTCGCTCCATCGGGTTTGGCTGAAGTCAAATGCGGTCGACTGTACTTTGGGCAGTCAACCTCACGCGGCTGTTGTTTGTGTTCGAGTGCGGGTGTAGGGAATTCGTTTGAAGCCCGACTTCTTCTCCAAGTTAGATCATACAGCTCTTATCGTAGGGTTATCTCGTCTGAAATATATAATGGCTATTGTAGCAAGATATCAAACTAGGGTTTCTCTAGATATTTATATATTATTGTAATTGGCCACCATTGAGAGGTAAAAGAGAAAGTATTTTATTGAAGAGAATTTGATAGGTTCTCCAATTGTAAACAACTAATATTTTCTGGTGAGGCTAGAGAGAGTCGTAGTGAGAATTATAATATTCTTGTATCTTCTCTTCCGGATTAAGGTGAAAGTCCCAAATGGGATAATTTTGTATGCTTTAGTGTGTTTGGTGTGATCTTCTATTTACTTGGTGGTTTGTGTTGATTGTGTTGCTTAACTCAATAAGATCCTAGTAGAAGAGGGAATCAAATTCCCTAGCAATTGGTATCAAAGCGCTAATTGTTCTAACAATTGGTATCAGAGCATCAGGTTCGTGGATTTATTCGAGATCCTTGGAGAATATGACGGATCAGATCACGAAAATTAAGCTGTTCGAAAGGTAAGATCAACTTTGATCTCTTGAAGGTGACATTCATGAAGCATCGGTTCAACAGAGCTTGGATCTAGCCCTCGAAGGAGATAAAGGAAGACCAATCGTCACAAAGTAGGAGAATGGAAAGGAGATTTATTCAGAAGCTTTAGTTTTAATCTGGATGTTATTGACGAGCAAAGTCAGGTATAGGAGAAGTGTGGCGGGTCTTTGGGCAAAACCCAGAATTGACTACTCGAAAATGTCGTTACAAGGTCAGATGTACCAGAAAAGAAAGTTGTTGGGTTACTCAATGAAGAAAAGTAACGGTCTTCTAGGTCACACAGTGAAGTTCAATACAGAGTTATTTGAATCAATTAGCGACTAATGCAGACGATCTAAAAACTTCAAACTTGATATATTTACCACCAAATTCATCCAACTTGATAACCATGCTAGACGGAAAATCTATCAAGGATAAGTTTTCGGTAGCAGGTTTGATCGAGGACTTGGAGGAGGATGCATCTAAGAATGAGAGCCAGAAATCAACGTCTACATCTGTGAGTGGCTTGGAGGTGGAAGTATTTGGAATAGAAGGAAAAGTGCACAGAGGGGTAAGGTTCGTTGCCACCACTACAGAGGGATTGGGCATTACAGGAGAGATTGTTACAAGCGATTGAGTCAGAGAGGCACCAAATTCAGTGCAGCTGAATCAGGTGATAGCTTAAACAATACTTTTGTTTTAAGTTCTTTAGATGTGGATCCGGTTGTTCTTTTGATTTGATTAGTTTTTCTTAAATTTACTTCGAGAGGGAGATGGTTTTTACTTACAAGTTTGCATCATGTCATTGTGTGAGAACAAAGATTGGTAAGATTTGTGAAGTAATGAGTAAGAGAACAATTGAGTCGAAGATGACAGACGGAAAGAGACACATTCTAGAGGATGTCATGTATATTCCTTTGTTGAAACGAAGTCTGATATCTCGGAGAACTCTTGAAGCACGGGACTACAGGTACACAGATGCAGGTGGCGTTCTATCAGTTTCGAAAAGTCATTGTAAGGTGATGAAGGGTGAGAGGGATATTGGGCAGATTCAACACAACCTCTACCAATTTCGGGGGAACATAAAATATGAAACCTTAGCCAAGTGGTTTGAAGCTCATTGTTCTTAAAACACTATCCAGTTTGTTGTCACTAGAATCATCCGAGCGAGATTATGACGTTTGACTATCGTCGAGAGGTGGAGAGTGCCTCAAGGTAGGTGGAGTTCGGGTGAAGGGCGGCACCTCCGTATCAACACCTCCTAAGGTGTGCCTTTCAGGGCATACCAATTGGACAAAAACAGTTGGGGGGTAGATTCAACTAGTAGAAGAAACCACAGAACCATGTTATTTGCAAGAGGATAATAAAAGAGTCTAGAAGATTTAAATCACACAAGTGTGGATTCATAGTATGTAATCAAATGTGAAGATTGTTGGGTTTATGTCTTGCATACTAAGTTCAATACGAAGACGATGAAGCGAAAGAAGCGATGCATCGATTAGATGGAAGATGAAGCATCAGCAACAACAGAAGAATGTGCGGTCGATCACACCTTCTGTTGTTGTTGTTGCTTCTCATCTTCCATCTAATCAGTTGAGTGCACCCCCTCAGGTTTTGCTAGAGTCAAATGTGCGGTAGACTGCACTTTGGGCAGTCGGTTGTTTGTGTTCGGGTTCGGGTCTAGGGGATCTGTTTGAAGCCCGATTTCTTCTTCAAGTTAGATCGTACTACTCTTATCGTAAGGTTATCTCTTCAGGAATATCTAATGGCAATTGTATCAAGATATCAAACTAGGTTTTCTGTATATCTCTATATATTATTGTAATTGGCCTCTTTTGAAAGGTAAGAAAGAAAGCACTTCAATGAAGATAATTTGAGAGGTTCTTCAATAATAAATAATCATTATTTTCTGGTGAGACTAGAGAGAGGGTCGTGATGAAAATTGTAATATTCTTGTATGTTCTCTAGTTGAATAACATCTCGGTTTCTTCTCCCCCGGGTTAAAGAGAAAGCCTCAATCGGGATAAATTTGTGTGCTTTAGTATTTTGATGTGATCTTCTATTTACTTGATGATTTGTGTTGATTGTGTCGCTTAACTCAACAAGATTCTAGCCAGTAGAATAGAGAGTTAATTTTCTAACAATTAATTTCAGAACGCCAATTGTTCCTCCCACTTATTTATTTCTTGGCACTCAAAATAGAAAGCAGTACAAATAAATATACACATTATCCAACACGTCTATCTATAACAACGAGGCCAAGAAATTGAACTAGGGTATGAAGTTCTGGTACTTTTTATCATTCTCACTGCATGCATGCATGAATCATGCATGATGAATTGTTAATTCATCCATCCTTTACTCTTTTTTAGGACATTAAGCGTGATCATGAACTAAAGCAAACTAGTATTATACATGTGCTGTGCATGTGGAGAAAAATTGGGAGAAATGAAAAGGGCAAAAAAAAATTTTACCTACACATACGTTGCACGGGTTGGATTAAGGACAAATGCCTTTTCCCATTATAGTAGTAGAGATAAGGACATTATCAAAAATAAAATTGAAAAATCTTGGGATCTCGTGATTACCTATTTTGAAGCATTCATAATCTTGAGGAGTTTATTTTTATCTTCTTTCATATCATGTTGTTTCTGTAACAACCCGCTCCAAACTCAGAGAATTTATTTATTTCTTAGTACAACTATCAACCACAATCTGCCTCTTAAAAGATAGTTAACCAATTAGGTGACTCTTGATCATAGGCAATTATATTTATTATTTATTAATCTTGTTAATCTCCCGATATGGAACAAATATAACCCACATTCGCCACCTCTCGCTTGCATCACGTGGGCCCCATCCTAGGCACCACGTCACCCGCAAGCACACAGCAGCAGTGCCTGCCCCCCTCTGCCTAGGCCCCACGCTCTGCTGCCAGTCGCCCACGTGGCAGCACGGACACCAGCAGCAGCTGCTGTTCTCTGGGCCCCACGTGCAGCCAGCTCCAAGCAACACCTCCCACAGAATATTTTATGGGACAACCACTCAATTCCCACAGAATATTTTATGGGACAACCACTCAATTCCCACAGAATATTTTATGGGACAACCACTTAATTCCTTCAGATTATATATATATATATATATATATATATATATATGCAAATGCTCAATGGAAAACGGGTCTAGTTTTCACTGGTTGGAAAACAGCGATCTGAGCCATTGGATCACTCTTGATCATGATCAACAGCTCAGATCTGAGACGCCCATCACCCATCCTCACTAAGTGGCAGAGGGTTATTTTGGAAATTTCTTCGCAAATAACTCTTCGCCTTACGGATTCTAAAAAAAATGAATTAACCTAGGCCGTTGTTGGGAACAACAGCCTAGGTTATAAAAAATTGAATCATAGGCCGTTGTTTGGAACAATGACCTTATTCTCAATTTTTATAATCTAGGCCGTTGGGAACAACGGCCTAGGCTATAAAATTTCTATAAAATATGGCCGTGTACCGCTTTATTTATTTTTTTTACCAAAAGCGATACGCGGGCGTATCTCTCGAACCGTGAGTCGAAACTTACTTCTACAAATTTGGGTGACTTGTGAGAGGTGAGACCAACCAACTCGCAAAGTTTCGTATTTTTTGAAAATTGTTTGAAGGGTTTTCCAGTCTAACCGCAGTAAAAAAGTTCTAAGTCATTTACTTATAGTTCGATGAACGTGAAAAAACTGCACAAACGGCATCCAAAATTTATAAAACTTTACAACTTAATGAAATTCACGTAACACAAGCCATCCCAACTTGTAGAAGCGGGTTTCGAGTCACGGTTCGAGAGATACAGCCGTGTATCGTTTTACAAAGGTTTTTTCAACCAAAACCGATATACGCCCGTATCTCTCCAACCGTGAGTCGAAACTCACTTCTACAAGCTGGGAAGGCTTTTTCTACGTGAGACCATACTACTCGCAAAGTTTCGTATTTTTTGAAGATCGGTTGAAGGGTTTTTTAGTCTAACCGCAGTAAAAAAGTTCTAAATAATTTACTTATAGTTCGATGAACGTGAGAAAACGGCACAAACGGCATCTAAAATTTATAAAACTTTGCAAATTGGTTGAATTCACATATCACAAGCCACCTCAACGTGTGGAAGTGAGTTTCGACCCACGATTCGAGAGATACGGTCGTGTATCGCTTTACAAAGATTTTTTTCAAGCAGAAGCGATACACGCCCGTATCTCTCCAACCGTAAGTCGAAACTCACTTCTACAAGTTGGAGAGGCTTATGCTACGTGAGACCATCCTACTCGCAAAGTTTCGTATTTTTTGGAGGTCGGTTGAAGGGTTTTCTAGTCTAACTGCACTAAAAAAGTTCTAAGTCATTTACTTATACATCGATGAACGTAAGAAAACCGTACAAATGGCATCCAAATTTTATAAAATTTTGTAACTTGGCCGAATTCACGCAACACAAGCTACCCCAACTTATAGAAGCAATTTTTGAGTCACGGTTTGCAAGATATGGCCGTATACCGCTTTATTTGGTTTTTTTAAACCAAAAGCGATATACGGCCATATCTCTCGAACCGTGAGTCGAAACTCACTTCTGCAAGTTGGGTTGGCTTATGATAGGTGAGACCAACCAACTCGCAAAATTTCGTATTTTTTGGAGGTCGTTTGAAGGGTTTTCTAGTTTAACCGCAGTAAAAAAGTTCTAACTTATTTACTTATAGTTCGATGAACGTGAGAAAACCGTACAAACGGCATCCAAAATTTATAAAACTTTACAACTTTGTCGAATTCATGTAACACAAGCCATTCCAACTTGTAGAAGCGAGTTTCGAGTCACGGTTTGCGAGATACGACCGTATACCGCTTTATTTGGTTTTTTTATACCAAAAGAGATATGCTGCCGTATCTCTCGAATCGTGAATCGAAACTCACTTCTGCAAGTTGGAGTGGCTTGTGATAGGTGAAACCAATATACTCGCAAAGTTTCGTATTTTTTGGAAGTCGTTTGAAGAGTTTTCTAGTCTAACCGCACTACAAAAGTTCTAAGTAGTTTACTTCTTGTGCGATGAACATAACAAAACTACACAAACGGCATCCAAAATTTATAAAACTTTGCAATTTGGTCGAACTCACGTAGTACACGCCACTCAAACTTGTAGAAGAGAATTTCGACTCACGGTTTGCTAGATACGGCCGTGTACCGCTTTTTTTTTTCAACCAAAAGTGATACGCGGCCATATCTCTCAAACCGTAAGTCGAAACTCACTTCTACAAGTTGGGCTGGCTTGTGCTACGTGAGATCAACCTACTCGCAAAGTTTTGTATTTTTTGAAGATCGTTTGCAGGGTTTTCAAGCATAACCGCACTAAAAACTTTCTAAATAATTTCGTATATATCGAACGTGAAAAAACAACACAAACAAAACTAAATTACTAAGGCAAAGAATTCTATAGCTACAAATTTTTTATGTCTTTAGGCACTTGAATATATTATTCCTAAATGTAGACTTTTTTGTGCACTTAAATATATTAAAAGTCTTCCCAATTCTAGTTCTACAAATTACTAAGGCAAAGAAAATTTTTGGGCACTTGAATATATTAAAAGTCTTCTCAATTCAACATCTACAAATTACTAAGGCAAAGAACTTTTTGGCCACTTTATAAATAATTTAGTATGGACAAATTGAAAAATCAACACAAATAAAACTACTAAGCTAAAGAATTAGTAAATACCTTACAAAATAAGTCCGAATTTAGCCAATAAATGCGTTGTGGCCGAATTAGGGTTTCGATTTGCTTTCGAAGATGGGATGAGAGAGTTGGATTTCAATGTTTGGAGTATATATTGTGAGAGAGGAGGAGGAGCGGACAGAGGATGACAGATTTGTGTTTTGATCAAGGATTAGGATTTTCTTGAGTTTGGTTTCGGTGAAAAAACGAGATAGAGAGTGGGGAGAGTCGGTTGAAAAAGATGATCTGTATACAGATCTAAAATTTTTTAGAGTGCCTTAACCCGTCATTGGGAACGATGGGCTATAAAAAAAATATGCCTTAACCCGTCGTTTTCAATAATGGGTTAAGGCTAAATTTTAGAAGAAAAAAAATTTGAGCCGCTGGATCAAAGATCCAACGGTCAAGATCGCAATTCGCACTCTCGTAGTGGTATGCATGAACATGGATGACATAGGTTGTAAGTTGTTACTGCAACATAATTAGTGATCATCTCCTAGTTTACTAGTGGCCATAGAGTCAAATGCTCAGATGTTTTACCGTCATAAGAATCTGAATAGTATGATGGTTTCAATGCGTGTTAATTAGGGGGTGTTTGTTAATTTGATAGAAAAATGCTATGACTTTGCTTTATTTAGAGCATCCACAGTGGTTTGCTAAATACTCAAAAATTAGAAATCCATTTAGAAAAGTGACGTGCAGTGGTTCGCTAAAAACTCAAAAATTAGAATAGGAATGTACAGTACTTTGCTAAAGTTAGGAGGCCGGATGGTCGATTGCTAAATATAGAAGACGGATGAACATAATCCGTTTGAGTATTGAGACGGAGGAAGGTCATCCGTCTATTCGATAATTAAAAAAAAATTGTTTCAAACGGATGAAGTTGTTCCGTCCGTTCTTAATTTGTTATTTATTATATAAAATTAATTAATTAAATAGATATAGCTAATTAAAAAAAAAAATCCCAAAAGTCACAAACGGATGTTCTTCATCCTTCTACACATTTTTTTTTACTTTATTAAAAATCCCAAAAAATTTCCAAAGCAATAGACGGTTGTCCATCATCCTTCTACACATTTTTTTTTACTTTATTAAAAAAAAAAAATATCAAAAGCAATAGACGGTTGTCCATCATCCTTCTACACATTTTTTTTAAACTTTATTAAAAAAAAAATCAAAAGGAACACTATTGCCAGTTTAACATAGGAGGAAAAAAAAAGTTTAATACGCACGGATGATGAACATCCGTCCATTGTAAAGGACGGATGAAGATGCGCCGTCTGCTCCATTTGTTAATAAAAAAAATTAAAAAAATATTAGACGGATGAACAAGATCCGTTTCATACTATGCTTTTTTAAAATTTAGAAATAACGACTGCAGCGACATTCGTTAAAAGCTAAATTTTCATTTCTAAACTTAGAATAGGTTTAGAAAACCACTGTGGATGCTCTTAGTATGCCACATTGCAAAATGCTAACCATATATGGATTTTTACTAGACCTGGCAATCTTTACCCGTGACCCGTGGGTATCCGCGGGTGTACCCGTACGGGCCGGGTACGGGTAAGGAAAATTTTGAAAAAAAATGAGTGGTTACTTTTTTACCCAGCCCGTGAACCCGCGGGTCGGGTCGGTTATACCCACGGGTACCCGTGGGTACCCATGTATTTAAATAAATAAAATTAAATTAAATACTCATCAACTTGAGTTGTAATTTATTTGAGTGTGTTGAGTTTGAATTTTATTTGGTTTCATTGTTTTTAATGTAATTAATTTCAAGACTTTAGAAACTTGTCATATGGTTTCATTGTTTTGATTTTGCAATTGTATTTTTGATTATATTTAAATTTTGTTTAGACTCAATTATGTCTATATACTTTGAAAAATAATTGCTCTTTCTTTTCATGATTGGACAAATTATTGCTCTTTTGTCTTTGTTGATGAAATGATAAATTGAAATGCTAGTTGGATTTTGAATGTTGATACATATATTTATTTGAACAAGAAGCATAAAAAAACAACAAACAACAAGCTTATTAAATTATCGTTCTTGATTCCTGATTACATTTGTTGTTGTTTCAGTTATTCAATTTTATATTTTCAATTTTTTAAAAAAATGATAGCATGTTGCTAATGTTTTTAATCAATTATTCAATTAAAATAAATTTTTAAAATTTTTTTAAAAACCCCAAAACAAACTCAAAATAAACAATGAAATATTGACGGGTACCCATGGGTACTTGTGGGTACCCGCGGGCCGGGTCCGGGTTGGAAAAAAACTTTAAAAAAAGTTGCGGTTACTTTTCGACCCGGCCCGTTGGACCCGTGGGTCAAGCAACCCGTACCCATGGGTACCCGACCCGGCCCGTTTGCCAGGTCTAATTTTTACCCCAAATATCTCTACTACTATAATAATACTATAATGGAAGAAGACCTTAGTGTAATTTATCCATATCCCAACCCGTGCAACGCACGTTTAATTTAATTTAATCTCTACTATTATAATGGGAAAAGGCCTTAGTGTAATTTGTCCTTCTACCAACCCGTACAACACGCGTGCCTGAATTTTTACTTTTAAATATATATATGTATTTATTAAGCTGTGCAACCCAGGTGTAAATTACTAGTATACTACTATAATGGGAGAATGTTTTAGTGTAATTTGTCCATCTACCAACCCGTGCAACAGACGTACTGGTAGATTTTTTTTTTTGCCCTTTTCATTTTTTCCCAAAAATTTTCTCCACGTGCACAGCACGTATATAATACTAGTACATTATAAATGAATTGGGACCTACTTGTCACTAAAATAAAAGACAATGTTAAAACATTGTCTTTTAGTGAGAAGTGGACCCCAATGCATTTATAATATATGTTTGGAAAAAAAAACTCATGCATGTGTAGTCATCCTCTACCACATTAGCATTTTCAATTTCACAAATTTTCTGTGTTTCAAAATACTTTATTTGTTTAAAAGAAATAAATGTTTCTTATAGTTATGATACCTATAAAAAATACAAAAACCAATTCACCACAAAATATGATGAATTGACTTGATAAAATTCATCCCTCTCTCTTTCCTTTTTTTTCTTCTTTTAATTTTTCTCGCAACAAAACGATAAAATATTATTTTAGCATGTGAATTCATATTGTTTTCCTTGTTAACAAACAATAGACAACAAAATAATAAAAACCACTGATTTTGTTTTCACTTCTTAAAATCTGATTATCAATTTTATATACTAGCAAACAAATGGCACCTAATCATCAACTTTCAATGGTGTAAATTAAGATAAAAATACACACATAGTAGTATATTAATTTTATGACATTCACACAGCCACAATTCAAATTCTCTAGTTGTAACAACAAGGAAAAAAATCATTTGCCTTATTAGCACCAAAATAAAGTATGCCTAATGATCTTAGGTTCTCTTTGGTATTATTGTGAACGAAAAATACTTTCATTAAAAAGTACTGGTAAGAAAAATACGGTTGATTAACTTCAAAATTTTCTTATTAAGTAAAACTATTTTGTTAAAAGCTGAATGCACAATTTTAGATGTTTTTAGATAAAATATTTTTTATTATATATTTTAAATTTTTTAATAAACACATTTTTAATTAAATTAACCAAACATTTATTTTGAGTCTAAAAGAGATTTTAGATCCGAAAAAGTCCTAAAGCAAAACAATGCTAAACGGAGCCTATTCTCGTCCTCCTAAAAAAAATTGTGCCCCCACCTAAAACTGGATTTTTTCCCTGAAATATACCACTTTTTGGAACTAATTTTTAAAATAGACTACTTTCGAAACTAATTTCGAAAATAGACTACTCGCAGTTCCCAACTGTGGGCTCTGTTAGTTTTAGGCCGCAATTCTATACAACACATTTTACTTGGAAAAATATGTCTAAGTCTCAAAGTCAGTTTAGGCCAAATATGAAATGAACTACGGCTGGAATTGGGTATGTTATTTTTAGGCCGCAGTTGGGAACTGCGGCCTCTATTTAACACTTTTTTACTTTGATAATTTTGTTTAAGTCTCAAATTCAATTTAGACCAAATATGAAATGAACTAAGGCAGCAGTTCCTAACTGCGGCCTCTGTTATTTTTAGACCGCAGTTGGGAACTGCAGCCTATATTTAACACATCTTTACTTGAAAAATTTTGTCTAAGTCTTAAAGTCATTTTAGACCAAATATAAAATGAACTGAGGCCGCAGTTTCTCTGATATTTTTAGGCCGCAGTTGAGAACTGCAGCCTCTATTTAACACATCTTTACATGGAAAAATTTGTCTAAGTCTGAAAGTTACTTTAGGCCAAATATGAAATGAACTAAGGCCGCAGTTTCCAACTGCGGCCTTTGTTATTTTTAGGCTGCAGTTGGGAACTGCGACCTTTATTTAACATTTTTTTACTTGGAAAATTTTGTCTAAGTCTCGAAGTCACTTATGCCAAATATGAAATGAACCAAGGCTGCAGTTGGGAACTGCGACTTAGAAAAAAATCCATTTTGAAAAGGCCGCAGTTCCTCACAATCAAACAGGCCGTAGTTCCCAACTGCGAGTGGTTTGTTTTCGAAATTAGTTTCGAAAGTGGTATATTTTTTAAATTAGTTTAAAAAAGTGGTCTATTTTGAGAAAAACATCCTAAAACTGAGGGATAGCACCTTTTTTTTGGGTAGGAAGAGAGGCTTAGATATTTAAGCATATTTTATTTTTCTGTCCAAGCAGATGTTTTTTTTTGCATGCGGAAGACAAAGGCCAAGGTACTTATTAAGCGATAGAAAGGGCGTTCCAAACAAATTTATGATCTTAGGAGATACTGGTAAAAGTTCATGCAAGTGTCTGTCTCCTTGATAGGTACTTTAGTTTTAGTTTGAAAAGTTTTGGCAAAAACTTAAATTAAAACAATACAAAAAAATTGGTGTGATGAGTTATCTATATAATAAAACACAAAGAAAGCTATCAAGTGGCTCTCCTTCAATCCCCCAAAAATTAAAGGTCCAGATCTAACCTCACAAAACATATTTTTCCTCCAAAAGTTTCCCCCCAAAATTCAAATTCAAATCCCTCACCCAAAACAACTCCTATATTTATTTATTTATTTTCTCTCTCTCTCTCCTTCCCTCCTCTATTCAAAAAATTAAGAAAATAAAAAAAATTTAAAAATTAAAAAATTAAAAATTAAAAAACTAAAAAATTTAAAAATTTAAAAACTTTAAAAACAAATCAAAAAATCATATAATATATTTTTTGCTATATGTTTGCAACTTCAATTAATTTGCTGGACCTCCAGAAGTATTTTATATGATCAAACAAGGTGCACCGTGCTCAAGACGTGCCGTAGGCACGTGTCAACGGGCAAACCTAGTCTATATAATAAATTGCAAAGAAAGCTATCAAGTGGCTCTCATTCAATCTCCCCTAAAACTAATGGCCTAGATTTAACCTCACAAAACACATTTCCCCCCCAAAAGTTTCCCCCAAAACTCAAATCAAATTCCCCCTCCAAAACAACTCATTTATTTATTTAATTATTTCTCTCTCTCTCTCTCCCTCTCTCTATATATATGGAAACATGGATTTTTATATCCCAATTTATAATTATTTTTTACCATATACTAATGGAAACATTGACATTTATTTATAAATAATTATTGTCATACTATTCAAACTTCAGCTACATAATTGTTGATTTACTTATTACAAGGCTTTTCATATACTGTATCGTTCTGAGGACGTGCCGTAGGCACGTGGCCACGAGCAAATCTAGTATATCTGTATAATAAAACACAAGACAATTTGAAGAAAAAACTATCAAGTAGTTTCTCTTCAATTGAAATAAAATCAACGGTTCAGATTCATCATCCCAAAGTATATTTTTTCCCAAAAAGTTTTTCTCCAAAACTAAAAAATTATTACTTTATCTATCTCTCTCTTCTCTCTTCACTTTTTCATATTCTCTCTTTCCCTCTCTCCCTCCCTCTCTCTCTTTCTCATTCTCTCTCTATTTACACAGAAATTTAGATTTTCAGATTTCAGGTTTATAAAATTTTTAGATTTTTTATATTTTTTTATTGCTCATGTTACATTGAAAATAGCAAATATCTTATCAACAGTTAAATTTCATCACTTTCCACCCTCAAAGTTCTAAGAAGTTGGATTTTACACCCCCATTTATTATTATTTTTCAACATATACTAATGGAAACATGGACATTTATTTACAACTAATTATTGTCATACTATTCAAACTTAACTTCATAATTATTGTTTTACTGTTTACAAGGCTTTTCATATGTTGTATCGTTCCGAAGACGTGCCGTAGGCACGTGCCCATGGAAAAATCTAGTCTATATAATAAAACACAAGGCAATTCAAAAGAAAGCTATCAAGTGACTCTCCTTCAATTGGAAGGAAATCAACGGTCCAGATTTCTTCTCACAAAAATATTTTTCCGTCCGCTGCTGTAGCTACAGTAGCCACATTCAGATTATACTTTATGTTGTGTGAATTGATTGATATTTGTTTGAGTTTTGAAATTAATTAACCTTTAATCCATACTTTTAATAAATTAAGAAAAGACTAATTAAAATCACACTAATTTTAATTAAGAAAAGCTTTAATTATTGTGGTTTACTTAGTCTTTTCTTAATCAATTAAAATTTAGAGATTAAAAGTTAATTAGTTTTAATCTAAGATTAATTAACTCATCCAAAATATTAGGGATTAAGCATAAATAAAATGCATCAATCCCTAATTTTGGATTAATTTCATGTAAAACAAAAAATAAAAAACTTTTTTAAATTACTTTCGCTATAGTATTGCTACCACCAAAACAAATCTAGCATTAAATTATTGCTACATTAAACCTATATTCAACCAATGCTACATTTAAGAAATCAAATCAAAGAAATTGCTTTCGCTACAGTGCTTTTCCCTCTCATCATTTTTTTAAAGCGAACCAAACCACACCTAATTGTTTTAGTATGTAATTATTTTACAACATTCTAATTATTTTTTATAACTTATCGTATAATAACTAACCATAAGGTATTGCATATAAATGTTGACCTATGTGATTTTTTAGTCAAATAGGATTGCATATATTTTACTGTTTACAATGTTTTTCATATATTGCATTGTTCAGAAGACGTGTCGTAGGCACGTGTCCACGGTAACATAGTTTATGTAATAAAACACAATGCAATTCAAAAGAAAGCTACCAAGTGGCTCTCCCTCAATTGGAAAGAAATCAACGGTCCAGATTTATGCTCACAAAAGACATTTTTTCGCCCGTTACTATAGCTATAGTAGCCACATTCAGATTTATGTTTTATGTTGTGTGAAGTAGTTGATATTTGTTTGAGTTTTGAAATTAATTAACCTTTAATCCCTATGTTTAATTAATTAAGAAAAGACTAATTAAATCACACTAATCTTACTCTTAATTAAGAAAAACTTTAATTGTTGTGGTTTACTTAGTATTTTCTTAATTAATTAAAATTTAGGGATTAAAAGTTAATTTGTTTTAATATAATTAAGCTTAATTAACTCATCCAAAACATTAAGGATTAAGCTTAAATAAAATTAATTAATCCCTATTTTTGGATTAATTTCATGTAAAACAAAAAATAATAAAGTATTTTAAATTATTTTTGTTACAGTATTACTACAACCAAAACAAAACTAACATTTAATTATTGCTACAGTAAATATATATTCAACCAAAGCTAATTTTAAGAAACCAAATTCAAGGAATTGCTTTCGCTACAGTGCTTTTCTCTCTCCTCATTTTTTTTACAACCAACCAAACCACTCTTAATTGTTTTAGTATGTAATTATTTTACGACATTCTAATTATTTTTCATAATTTATCGTGTAGTCACTAACCAGATGGTATTGCATATAAATGTTTACCTATGTGATTTGTTAGTCAAATAGGATTGTATATATTTTATTGTTTACAGTGTTTTTCATATATTGCATCGTTCAGAAGACGTGCCATAGATACATATCTACGGGTAAACCTATTGTGTGTGTGTGTGTGTGTGTGTGTGTGTGTGTGTGTGTGTATCATGTTTCTTTTTGAGCCAAGACATCAGATCATGTTAGACACGCTCTACATACACTCTCTCTCTCTCTCTCTCTCTCTCTCTCTCTCTCTGTGTGTGTGTGTGTGTGTGTGTATGTGTGTGTGTGTGTGGCTCAAAAAGACATCAAATCAAGTTAGAAACGCTCTAGATACACACACACTCTCTCTCTCTCGTGTTTCTTTTTGAGCCAACACATCAGATCATGTTAGACGTTCATCTTTCGGGTGTAAAATGAAATGCATGATGGACTATGACATAGACCTCTATTACATTTTCTTACTGTTGTTGATCATGGGCCATGGCAAGTGATTATATACGCAGCATGCATGAAATAAATATATCTCTAATATTACCATAAGAGAATGTAGCGCCATGGATCCCCATTACCGAACATCCGTGATACTCACCAGAATCGTTGCCTTCAAATGCATCTCAACATAATAATAACACAGAAATTTAAACACTTTTTATTGCCAAATAAGGTTATTACATCACCGTTACAACCAATATCTTGTTCTGGAACAAGAATACAAATTACATTAACTCATTACAACTTATTACAAAATATTCACAAGGCTACTAGCTGTCTTCCAGAATGGCAGTCGACCGATCACCGCCGAACCTCCGCTGAGTAGTCAATCTGCTTCCCTGGGACTTGCCCCTCGGCTTGAGTCTTCCGCTGCGCAACTCTGATATCTCTGCACCTGCTCGAAAGCTAGGACCGATACCTAAAAGGTGGGGAACGTCAGTACTTCGACTAACGCAATGCTGATAAGAAACAACGATCTCCAAACTGGAAACCACAAACCATCTTGAATGGCAAAAGAAACGTGCATCCTAATTTCCTAGTGTTCGTGTATGCCATGACCTGAAGTCTAATGCATAATACAAAGCACAGAAACAGATGCACTTAATCTAATGTCAGCAAGACTCTGGATACACATGCATCCCATACTACATACGCTCCAAATCAAGCCGTCTTCTCCAAATTCAGGGTTTCGAACTCTCGCCATGCAATGCATTCTACTATTGTACTCAACCAGTTCCTGATAGATACCATGTAGCTGGTTAATCCTGTAGTTATTACTACTAACACAATGGTGTCCCCGTTTGCCACTTGTGCCCAATCCGGTCTGAATCACACCAAATACTGTGACTATCTTACAGATATGCGTCCTGCACATCCATGGAGCCGAAGATCCATGAGACTGCCGCTTTTATGGTCCATTCGTGTCCAACAACATAAGAACATGATGGCCTCAAGGGTCTAAGCCCCCTAGTCGATGGAGTTTCTTTCCATTCTTACCACGCTACTTCAGGAATTAACAGAGCGAGATACGGCTTCCGTGTGCTCAGCAAGTGAGCGAACATAGCCCGTATCCCTACGACAGGAAGAGAACAACTCTGGTTATCACCGCCTAGTGCTGGCCCTCATAACAAGTCAAATTATAGGAAAGCACCCCTTATACCAACTTGGTCCTTAAGCAAAAGTAAGAAACATAATTAAATAATAATTACTAAAATATGCTTGTCATCCAAAATCCTGCACGTAGTTCTATCGAACAACTGATCCCCGAATGGTCTGTTAAACTAATAATATGGCGAGTCGATACTTATCGGCTGCCATTCTTGTTGGTCCTTGACCACTTCCCGGCCCGTGACCCTCAGCGAGTGGTACAATGGTACCCAAGAAATGCCTTTTACCGGCAATGCTTTCAATCATAACACCAAACTATTGACAAACTAAGGAGATAAACACAAACAAACATACTCCAAATGTGATAAGGTCGATTTCTTGAGTATTGCAATGCTACCAGTCACAAGTCCATGAATTCTAATCCATGTACTGGGTTTGCATGAATAACACCTATTACCCTCAAAAGCAAGTTCATTAACTCTTATCTACAAAAGGAGAAATAGTACTCTCAACACTTAGTCAAAAATTCATGACTAGCCAATTATGTTGCTTCTGCCTGAAACTAAGAAAGATCATAACTCCCACAATACAACTCAAATTTGGGTTTTCAAGCCCAATCTGAAAAGGTAAAAACCTAGGATACAACTCTTTAGTTGATCATCACCACAGATTTAGTCATCTAAATCCTCAAAATAGCCTTACAAGCCTCAGCCTGTGTAATTCTTGTACACTGGCTGCACCTTACCGATAGTATAAAACTCTACCTGCTCATTAGAATGATATAAATCTAGGTTCTGTGGAAAGGTGTGAATTCCTATACAACTTCCTAGTTGATCATCAATCTAAATTATATCATTTGATCACCCTAAAACAGACATTACTCTCAGGTATACAGAACCACACTCTAAGCCTTACTCAAACAGAGCCTTCAGCTCAAAATCTGGTTTCTGTCTAATCTTACAAAAATCATAATTAATAATCTACTCACAAGAATTTCTTCAAATAGGGCTCTTTGGAAAGCTCTAGATGTCTACTAAAAATTCCTAGTAGAACACTCCTTCAACTTCTGCTCTTACAGAGCCTCAAAAGTACCATCTTATCAAGTGTCCATTCTGACTGAGTTAAGCACATTACATGCTAAAATATTCATCATAAATCACATACTGATCAAATGGTCACCAAATTTGCATAAAAGAAACTAGACACCATTATGAACAACATGTAAAAAGATTCATATCCAAATTCCAAGTATTCAATGAGTTCTATCTATTTTAAACATGCATAAAAATTTTGCTGTTCTTCAGCCGCAGTCTTGACTATTGTTTTTTTTTAAGGAAAAGGTGGAATATGGCCACCCTGTTTCATTAATAAGAGTTTAACAAAACAAACCCAGACTAATGGGCCCAAGTACAAAGTACAGACAGAAAATAAAACATACATAAAGCAACATGATGCGTACAAACAACAAATCCCTCCAACAACCCTGGAGGGTGGGCCGACAAACCAGCTCGGTCCAGCAAAATTGTAAGTACGTCAGATTAGCTTCGTACAGTGCCTCCACAACACATGCACACCCACCTGAAACAAGTCTGGCAGGATTTTATCACCCACCGATCCCTGCCTTCACCTTGCTGGGGGGACCCCATCTTTGGGTCCAAGCCCCGCAAATCGAAAACTAACCCCACGGCACATGCATAGCGATCGCATCCTCCCACCAACTCCACCACTCATCCTACAAACGTGCCGGCCGCTACCACTGCCACTACCAAAGAGATAGCTGTGAAGAGGATACCTTCACCTCTCACACGATAGCGCTTTCTCAGGCGATTTCTTACCCAAACAACTATCTCGCTCACCCCACTAAACATCACGCTCCAGGAGAGAGCCGTGGAAAGGATACCTTCCCCTCTCTCATGCTCAAGCTCTCTCTGGCGATTTCTCACCACACAGACTTATCTCGACTCAATCTCCCAATCCGAGGGAAGAGCCGACGTTGTCACAAGCCAGTGGCCTAAACTGGAGGAAGCTCAATAGCAGATAGTAGGCACTGTGAAGACTGCACCGGCGACATCGTAGGACACTCCAGACCAACCATACCCCAACCCCACACCCCCACACCCCCAACACCAACCAACTACCGGCCTGGTCCCATGGGCCCCAAACCGAAACATTGACCTCACACACTTGAACCTTAAATCCATGGTGTTCGCGACAACAGGCACGGGAGGATGCTCTAGCGCGACATAGTCGCTCCGCGATAGTTGAGACAAGCACCTCGAAAGTTGAGACAAGTGAGCGCACATTACGGGGGGACCCCATCTTTAGGCCCAAGCTCCATAAACGTGCAAGACAATCTGAATCCCGGCATCTTCACACACACTACCAACCCTCGCAGATCGCCATGAATGGCCCCGAGAGTGTGGACATGGTGGCAAGCGCGCAAAACATCTGGGCACACATCTAGCAAATCATGGAGGGACCCCATATCGAGTCCAACCCCACAATCGTCAAAACCTACTTGCTTCACATCCCTAACCACAGAAAAAGCAAGCACTGGCCCCATGCCGAACCACTGGCCTCCCCCGGTGGGTAAATCAGATCTGGGCCAACAAGGGGGGTGGGGCACACAGCAGCATGACCCCACTGGCCCCATACCGCACCGACCTCACGCAGGCAGGTGGGCCGTCGCTGTCGCGTGGGGTGGCGCATCTCCATCGGCTAGGATCCCTACCAAGATCCATGGCGCTCTCGACCTCCATGGCGTTTGCGGAAGAACTGGGCCTTCTTCGATCTGGGGAGCCATCGCGATGTCAAAAAGGGCAGGCCACCGGAGCGGTGGATGCGCAGCATTGATTGCATCATTGTGGAGCTTCGCCCTTCGTGCCGGAGGCTAGCAAATCGGAGACGACACTGCGTTTCGGGAGTTGGCTTTGAGCGACGAAGCGCTACGGGGGTGGGGGGGTTAACTTCGTCGAACAGGCGCGATCGGAGGCGGGATGACGGCGGGACGGTGGGGCAGCGACGGCGGCGAGGCCTAGCCGCCGCCCCTAGCTTTTCTCAGATATAGGGTTAGCTTTTTTGGGGGGATTTGGGGTTAGTTTCTCTTTCTAGACTTTTCTAGAGAGAGAAACTTTTTTTAAGTGTCTTAAAAACTGTTGATTGATTAATTTTGAACATGTATGAAACTTCATCCAAATAATTTCATGATTTTTCTGTAGTGTCTAGATACATGCAAGAAATCATGGTAAAAATTTTAGATATAGATCACTAGCCAATTAATTATAAGAATCCCACAAGAACAGTTATCACCATACACAGATCCTGTTCCGGCCTTACGGCTCAATCCTCAAAATCGATTTTATTAAAATATCAAACATCATCAGAAAATTCAGAAATAAATCATGCTCCTTTCGGAAATAAATCATGCATATCATGGGTTTCTGTTTTAGTTTCATATTTCTAACAATCAACTCTTAAACAACCATTCACATACCACTACTACTCATGCATGCAAGAATTTAAGCAAGAATGAACAAGAACAAGTTTAGAGAACTCTCCACCCTGAGTTGGCTTGAGAAGATGGGGTTTGCCTCGAGCTTGCTCCTCCAAAATCCTTCTCCAAGCTTGAAAACTTCTCCTTCTTTCTTGCTCCTTTCACTCCTCTCATTCTCATTCTCTTTTTCCCTTTTTTTTCCCTTAAATTTCCAGAGCTTAAGAGTGGGAACAACGAGGTTTTATCAAGAGGGAAGTGAGGAGGGGGGGGGGGGGGGGGGGGGGGGGGGGGGGGGTAGGCCGGCCCAAGTAGGGGAGGGGGTAGGGTGAGGTGGCAAAGCGGTTTTTTGCCAAAACCATGGTCTAGCCCATTGTTTTTGAGACAAGACTTAGGCTGAAATTCTTTGGTCTTGATCAAGCTCTAAATGAGAGATGAGATGTTAGATTTGAGTGCATGCAAAGAATATCTATTGTAGCATCATACAATTACATATTTGTATACGTACCGCACTCAAACTAGTATATGTACTAGTTTCGGTCTGTCTCATTCTCGCGCATTGTCAAGAATGCAACCACCCGCACGAACCGCCCCGCAAACATACACGCACTCCATCATTCATACATATATAATCAAAACAACCACTACAATTTATACATACATATGGACACTATATATATATATATATATATATATATATATATACAAAAGCAGTATATAATCCGGGGTATTACAGAGAATGTCTTAATGTCATTTGTAAATATATCAATGCATGTGATGCATGTATATAACTAATATGAAGGAGGTTTCAGGTTTGAGTTCTCACTACGTCAGAGTTTTTATTTTTATTTTTTAGTTATTAAGATGTGCATCACACGTGTAAATTACTAGTACATTATAATGGGAGAGTTGGAATTGTTGTTTATAAACATGTAAACCTACGTGCGTGTATATAACAGGTGGTCTCAAGTTCGAGATCAAACTACGTCAGAGTTTTTACTTTAAAAAAAAGGAAAATGACCAAATGATACAAAAAAGTTTATCCTAATTCTCAAATAGCACTCATAAACTTTTTATAATACCCAAATAGCACCCGAAGTTTTTAAAATATGACCAAAAAGCATCTGACATTAAGTTTTCCCTTAAGTTAATGGAATATTTCCCGAATATACCTCTTAACGGATTTAAACTCATTATGAAGAGTGAAATATTGAAATTGCCCACCACCATCTTAATGGGTTTAAACCTCATCCCCACCACTGAACACCATCTCTAAACACTCTCCACCATCTCCATCAACCACCACCACCATCTCCAACCACCATCACCTCCATTGACCACCATCTCCAACCACCTCCAAACTCATCTCCATCGATCACCGACCACCATCTCCACCACATCCGAAACCCATCACTATCACCTCCAAACTCATCTCCACCGATCAACGACCACCATCTCCACCACATCCGAAACCCATCACCATCACCTTCATCTCCACCAAAAATTTTATTAAAAAAAATAAGAAAAACTGAAAAAATAAAGAAGAAGAAGAACTGAAAAGAGAAGAAGAGACGATGGGGGTATTTCTGTAATTTCACATTATTTCAGTTAAAAAAATTAACGGAAGAGGTTTTTGGTCATATTGTAAAAACTTTGAGTGTAATTTGAGTATTGTAAAAAAATTGTTATTATTTAAAAATTGAGATAACTTTGGGTGTTATTTCGTCAATCCCCCTTAAAAATATTTATTTATTTATTTATTTATTTATTTATTTATTTATTTATTAAGCCGTGCATTGCACTTGTAAATTACTAGTATCTCTAATATTATAATGGGATAGTTGGGGTTGTCATTTGTAAACATTCAACCAATCATTTAAAAGTGGGAATTATATTAACCATTCATTTACTCAACTGTTGTTAGTTACCATAATACCCTTAAAGTTCAAATTTATTTACAACATAATTATTTACAAAAGTAGCACTCCTAATTAGGGCTGCAAACGAATCGAGCTATTCGGCTCGAGCTCGGTCAAAGCTCGGCTTGAACCGAGCTCGAGCTCAAAACCGAGCTCGTTTCGTAAACGAGCCGAGCTCGAGCTTGATTTTTTTTAGGCTAAGCTCGCGAGCTATTCGGCTCGAATATGGTCAAAGCTCGGCTCGAACCGAGCTCGAGCTCAAAATTGAGCTCATTTCGTAAACGAGCCGAGCTCGAGCCTGAAGGTATTCGGCTCAGCTCGGCTCGATTGTAGCCCTACTCCTAATTAAAATAAAAGTTTGTACCACTAGGAATAATTTGTAAAGAGTATGTATAAGAAAAGAGAGATCTCAAGTTCGAGGCCAGATTACATTTTAATATTTACTTTATAAAATAAATAAAAAATTGATTAAAATGTGCAAATGCACGTGCAGGTTAATAGTGCAAGTAATGTGAAATTTTTTCCCAAACTGTCCCTCTTTTTGAAAGTTATTGCCAAACTGCCCTATTTTTTTAAAAAATTCCCAAAACTCCCTACTCGCTTTCTGAAAAAAGCAAGTGTGGGAAAAACCCCATCGCTTTTTCAGAAAGCGAGTGTGAGGCTCTGGTTTTCACTTTCCTAGACTCGCTTTCTCAAAAAGCGATGGGATTTATCCGACACTCGCTTTTTCAGAAAACGAGTGTCGATTAGGGCTTTTTAGCCCCCCAGGCTCGAATTTCGATCCCACTTTCTCTTTCAACTCTCTATCTTCCTTTTCCTTTTCCTCTTCTAACCCCGAAACCCTAACCTATTTCATCTTAAATTTTTTTCGATTGACCTAAAATTCCTCGCATCTCTCATCTTGTTTCGACGTCACTTAATCTTTTCCAACCCTCTCACCTTACACTCTCAAAACCCTAAACCCATCTTCCTAAAGATCTATATTTTGGAATTGTGATAAACTTGAAGAGGATAGCAACATCAACTCTTCTACCCATATATCTACGGCTATATCCTTCCGAATAAGCTTGTGAAGGTATGATTTATATCACCTATTATTTTTTACATTTCTGTAGGTTTTGTTTGTAGGTAGATAATAACTCGTATATTCGTATAAATATACATAGGTATGGATTACAATATTCCTATTTGGTTATACTTTGGTGGTGAAATAATTCATGATCCAAAGATAGGTTGTTGTTATAGTGCTGTTGATCCTGAAATATTTTGGACACCTCGTACCATTACATTGGCATAAATAGTTGAGAAAATTTATGAAGTTACTAATTGGGATATGAATCAATGAAATGTGAAAATTTTAGCTCGGTACGCAGTAGGAAAAGGAGATGGTCAGTATTTTATGACAGTGCCTGTATCTACTGATAATGCTATGAAGTCAATGATTGCTAGGACACTTGATCCCAATTGTACTTGGTCTGCATTGGAGTTATATATTCAGCAAATCTAAATTATGAATGCTCAGCCACATGATAATCCTAGTTCAAGCTTCGTACGAGAAGTACCAACACTCCAGAAGATGTCTAATCCCGTTCAAACTTCACAAGCAATCCCAATGTCCGCACAAGAAGACACGTTCACAAATACAACAAGCTCGGATTCTACAGATGTAGAGTTGCCATGTCAACCTAGTCCGGTTCATGACTATGTTTGAAATGACACTTTATTTAAATTATTTCAAAATGCTACCATTAACAACGATCTATTAGACGATGATGAAAAAGAGGAAGAAACGGACGATGAAGTTGATGAGACTGTAGAAAATGATGATGAGGACGAAGATGATGAATATGCAAATGTAAACACAAATAACAGCAGGTCTAATAAAGTGAGAGCTATTGATAGCTATGCCAATGTTAACGCTCATGTTACCGAGAAGATGACACAAGGTGCTAGAGTACATCAAGTTCCACAAGAGTCGTCTGGTTCATCCAATGTAGACGAATTGTATATTGGACAGGAGTTTATAAGTAAAAAGTCGATTCAGTAGGCTATGAAGCTGTATTCTATCAAGAAATATCGTGAATTCGTCACATTGAAATCTTCACCGACACTGTATACCGTTAAATGTAAATTAGCACCTAGAAAACGTACAATTGAGGAGATGGTGCAAAATCTCCCAGTATTAAGTGATGGTGGCTGCCCTTGGAGATTACAAGCAATCGTTCCAAAAGGCGAGACAAATTTTGTGGTGAAGAATATAGTTGGGCCTCATACTTGTACGAATCCTATGTTAAATCAGAACCACTGTAAAGTTGATTGTAACCTTGTTTGCAATTTGATTGTGAGTGTGGTGAAGTCTGAGTTAGGTTTAACACCACGGGCCATTATTGAGATAGTAAAAGTACAATATAATTATCAGATTTCATATAAGAAAACTTGGATTGCAAAACAAAAGGCAATTAAGAGGTTGTTCGGTACCTTTGAAGAAGCATATACGAAGTTGCTTTTTCTTCAATCAGCAATACAAGCAGCAAATCTAGGAACCGTTGTCCTCTGGGATAGATATCAGTCTAGTCCTGGCGAGGAAACATTCAAGGGAGTATTTTGGACATTTGGTCATTCAATTGAAGGTTTCAAGTCTTGCAGACCTGTTATTAGTGTTGACGGAACTCACTTGTACGGTAAGTACAAGGGTTGTTTGTTAATTAATGTTTTCCCGAATGCGAATGATAGCTTATTTTCCTTTGCATTTGCATTAGTTGATGGAGAGAGTATAAATATTTGGACATGGTTCATGAGTTGCATTCAGTATTTTATCACCGATCGTACTGAGTTATGTGTTATCTCTGATCGTCATGCTGGTATTTTGTCTGCTATGGAATTGCAAAATGGAGCTTGGAACGAATATAATGCATATCATCGTTATTGTATGCGTCATTTCGCTGCAAATTTCTTTAGTAAATTCGGTAGCAAAGCAATGAGGAAAAAAGCCAAAATTATAGCGTGTCAAAATCAACCCGAAAAATTCAATACCAAACTCGCTGAACTTGAAACCATCAATGTCGAGGCGGCTAATTGGTTGAAAGAGAAACCAGTTGAGAAATGGGAACTTTATGCAGATGAAGGTTGACGATACGACATAATGACTACGAACCTATAAGAAGTGTTCAAATCAGTCTTGAAAGGTATCCGTAGTTTACCAGTAACTGCGATTGTGGAGATGATTTTTTATCGTCTAAATTCTTACTTTACTACTCGTCGACAGGAAGCCAATAAGCTTTTATCTGAAGGAAAGATTTTTGCTCGAAGAGTACAAGAATTGATTGATAGTCGGCGTAAGGGAGCAAACCGACATGAGGTTACAATGTTTCATCATGAACCTAGAGTTTTTGCTGTCAAAACGGATCTACGCATGGTAGGTGGAGAAAGGAAGGGTGGGAACTTGCACACTATTGACTTTGGTACTAAAACATGCACATGTATGAAATTTCAACTATATCATATTCCATGTTCTCATGTATTGATAGCTTGTGCATATCATACAACCGATTACAAGCCTTTTGTTGATAAATTTTACTTAGTTACTTCATTAGCACAAACATGGGCTCCACTCTTTCATCCAATTCCAGATCCAACATATTGGTCTACTTTTGATGGACCATGACTCGTTGCTGATGCAAGTCTGCGACGTTCAAGAAAAGGCTGGCCAAGATCTACGAGAATTCGCAACGACATGGATGCGAGAGATAGGTCTAGTAGGGGTACGGGAATGAAATGTTCGAAATGTGGGTTGCATGGACACAATAAGCGGTGATGTAGTAATGGAGGATCTCAAAACATTTAATCCATGTCAAATTCGAATGTGTTTGTGTTTGTGTTTGTGTTTGTGTTTGTGTTTGTGTTTGTGTTTGTTTTGTCAATTTTGCAGTAACTTGTAATTGTACTATGTGATGTGGACTTTCTGCTAATTTGTATGTGTTTAATTTTGAAAAAGCGATAATTCCCATTTGTTTCCAAGTTATTGGAAGTTTAGAGATTGTGAATGAATTTGTAAGTCGCATGATGTTGGAGTACATATGAATGTATATGGCAGACTGCATATGTAGGTTGTAATGGAATTTTTTTCTCCTAAACTTGCTTTCTCAGAAAGCGAGTCGTGTTTAAACCACATCGTTTTCTGAGAAAGCGACTGTTGAGTAGATAGATTTCCAGAGCCAAGCTGATCTCTGAAAATTTGTTGACTCAACAGTCGCTTTCTCAGAGAGCGAAGAGATTTCACCTACACTTGTTTTCTGAAAAAGCGAGTGTAGGTGAAATCTCATTGCTTTCTGAGAAAGTGACTGTTGAGTAGACAAATTTCCAGATCCAAGCTAATCCTCTAGAAATTTGCCGACTCAACAGTCGCTTTCTCAGAAAGCGAGGAGGTGGGCTCGGTACCACCACAACAATTTGTGGATTAGTTGAGATCTACACAACAATAACATTTAAATCAATAGAGGAAAATTATATTTTATTGTATGATAATCAAACTAATCGAATAAAAATAATCATTCACTTACATTAGTACGCTCGGTATTATTACGACCACGACACGTCCACAGCGATGAGGTGGGCCAAAAGAAGTACGTGGTCCATCGCCTCGAGTATTTGGAGGTCTACTACTCGATCCTTCATCCACATTACCCATCGTGCATGCCATTTATAATAAACGAGAGTACACTATAACTTAAACAAATTGTTATTAACTATACCAAAAATATATAACCTACATATATCTACATATATATCCAATTTTTACACTATATACCTACATATACTCAAAAATTTATAACCTACATATAAACAAACATGTTCGATAATAATGCTTAATTATCCGAAAATTAAAAATCCAATGTTAATGCTTCAAATTTTGGGTGATTTTGAAGATCCAATGTTTACTTGGAAAATCAAAAAAATTGGATGATTTTGGGTCGAATTAACATACATACAATGTTAATGCTTCAAAATTAACACGAAATTAAAAAAAACAAAAGTATGAGAAATATACCATTAAAGTAGGGTGATTGAATATGTAGATAGTGAATAAGAGGTCGAAGAAGCTCCTTCAACCGCACTCTTTATCCCCAAATTCGAAAATGAACGAACTCTTGAATATTGGGGTTTATGGTTTTTGGATTAATTGAGATGAGATATGTAGATGAGAGAAGTGGAAAATCGAAACAAGATGAGAGATGCGAGGATTTTTTGGGTTAATCGGCGAAATTTTTGGGTTAATTGACAAAAACGAGATGAGAGATGTTAGATTTCGGGGTTAGAAGAGGAAGAGAAGGATAGAGAGTTGAAAGAGAAAGTGATATCGAAATTCGAGCCTGGGAGGCTAAAAAGGCCCCAATCGACACTCGCTTTCTGAAAAAGCGAGTGTGAGATAAATCTCCTCGCTTTTTGAAAAAGCGAGTCTAGGCAAGTGAAAAGCAAAGTCTTACACTCGCTTTCTGAAAGAGCGATGAGATTTTTTTCACACTCGTTTTTTTAGAAAGCGAGTAAGGCGTTTTGAAATTTTGAAATTTTTTTTAAAAAATAGGACAGTTTGGGAATAACTTTCAAACGAGGGACAGTTTGGGAAAAAAAATCAGTAATGTGACACTGTGACAGAGACCATGATGTAATATGCAGTAAACTACAAAATAAACTACATCGCTAACCGCAGCTGCATGATGATGGGGACCAAATTAGAAACATTACCAGTGAGGTCAAAATCTTTATCAGATTTGTATACTCGGAATTCAAATACTTTCTAGTAAATTCTGGAAAATATTTGAAGTAATTGATGTGACATTGTGACAGTCAGACTCAGAGACATGCATGTCAGCAGCATGTTGCAATCTTTGCATTTAACTACGAAACAAACTGCATGGTTGAAGATGATGAGGTCCACGATGATAGGGACTAAATTACAGTGTTCTAAAAAGCGGTCTAGGCAGTCGTCAGGGCCGACCCTGATATGTAGGTGGGCAAGGCGGCCGCCTCGGGCCCCCGCCGAAATCGCGATTTTAGGGACCCCCAATTTTAAACTTCCCTTGTAAATATAGGCACGTATTTCGCACGTAAATTTTTTTGCATGTTTTCCTTTAAATGTATGGGGCAGTGGGGCCCCATTTCGGAAGTTCGCCTAGGGCCCCCCGGAACTCAGGGCCGGCCCTGGCAGCCGTCTAGGCGGCGCCAAGACGCTAGGCGGCCCTTCAACGTCTCGCCTAGGGGCTAGGCGTTTAAGAAAATCGGTTAATAGTTCTAGGCGGTTAAAAGCGGGTCTAGGCGGCGCGTAATCGGTGTAAGCGGATCTAGGCGGGCTAGACCCGCTTAGGACTTAATTATTAAAAAAAAGGGACCCGACTTATTCCAACCCGACCCGCTCTAATACACTCAAATCCTTAAAACTTCTCTTTCTCCTCAAAATGCCTCGTAAAAAAACCCCGAAATCAATTTTATTCTCTAAATCCATAATTCCTCATCTCTAAAACCCCCAAATCACCTCCTTCGCCTCCCTTCTCGCAGTCGGAGGCTCGCAGCTCACTTCAATTTCGACCTCCTTCGCCTCCCTCCTCGTTGTCATTGCTTGTAGTCGTCATCACAACCTCGATCCGCCTCCCTCTTCGCAGTCGCAACTCTCACTTACTCTGTCACTCAGTCGTCAAAATCTCCTCCTCCTCCACCTCCCTCCTTACAGTCGTAGCTCGCTTCAACTTCAACCGACATCAGCACAACCTCTCTCTCTTCTCTTCAGCTTCAAAGTCAAGTCGTCAACATAGCCACGCACTACCTCCCGCCTTGCTTCACCTCCGACGTCAACACTACGTTCTCTTCTCTCTCAAACTTCTCCTGACGCAACCATCCTCCATCCCCCGACTCAAGCCTCCCGCTTCCCCACACTATCTGCTTCATGGACTGGAACAGCCGAACATGTAATCTCCACAACTGATCTTTGTTACAGATTAATACTAGTCTAATAGATGAGTATAAGACTATATAAAAAAAGAAAACGACTAATAATAATACACCGATTCGATTTTGTAAAGCTCATCCTGCAATTGCAAGGAGAAATATCAAGAGTAAGAATTGGTAACAACAAAACAAAACAAAATGATAAAATCCATATAATAAAACACAAAGAAAGCTATCAAGTGGTTCTCCTTCAATCCCTCCAAAAATCAAAGGCCCAGATCTAACCTTACAAAACATATTTTCCCCCAAAAGTTCCCCAAAATTCAAATTCAAATCTCCCACCCAAAACAACTCTTATATTTATTTAATTTTTTTTTCTCTTTCTCCCTCCCACTTCTATTAAAAAAATTAAGAAAATAAAAATTTTAAAAATTTTAAAAAATTAAAAAATTTAAAAATTTAAAAACTTTAAAAACTTTATAAATAATTCAAAAAAATATTAAAAAATCATATAATATGTTTTTTACTCTATGTTTACTACTTCAATTAATTTGCTGGACCGCAAAAACTATTTTATATGATCAAACAAGGTGCACCGTTCCGAAGACGTGCTGTAGGCACGTGTCAACGGGCAAACCTAGTATATAAATAAAATATATACGTAAATAAATATATATATATAATATATAAATAAAACCGCCTAGCGCCTAGCCGCTTAAGCTCCGCTTACAAGGCCTAGGCGCTAGGCACCCATCGACCGTCCGACTACCGCCTAGCGATTTTTAGAATATTGCTAAATGAGAAACTTTTTCAGATTTGTGCATTCGGAATTTCAAATATTTTCGGGTAAATTGAAGAAAACAATTAAAGTAATGTGACGTTGTGATAGAGACCATGAAACAGTAGGGGAGTGATTGGTTCACTAAATATTTATCAAACCGACGCACTTTTCAAAATATTTATCCCACTGACATAATTTCATAAATATTATCTCCAACTGACCTGGTTAATATAATAACCTAAAAACAAAACATTCTATATAACCCTACTTTAAAAATTATAAATTATAATATCTCTTAACCTTATATACTGGATATTTAACAGCAAATAAAGAAACTAAAATTAAAAAAATCTTTCAAAATTTAAAATTAGATACATTTATAGATTATTAACAGAAAGAAAATATATAACTAATAAGGAAATGTCAGAATATTTGTTAATAACAAATAAAATAACTGAAAAACTACCTAAGAAAATACAAAAAAAAAGATAGCATAGAAAGTAATAGATTATAGGAACGAAGAAACAAACTAGTATTGCCCACAACTATTATCATACAAAATATTAAACTATAGGAATTAAGTTAGGATGGATAATATTACAATATTGAAAACCATCAAAACTCTAAGAAATTTTTATGATAACATTCAAGAGTTAGAAGAATATTGCAATGGTCCAGAATTTGTAGGAACTATAAGAAAATATGTAAAAATTATAAATAATATCATAAAAGAACTTTGCACATATATAACAAATGACAGTGAAGAAGATTTATGTATAATAGAAGCATGTATGAAGGAGTTAGAAGCCGGAACAAAACTTAACATAAATATTTTGGAAACAGAAGATTTAATGGTAAATCCCAATACATAGGAAGTAGAGAAAGTTCTGAGAAACCTAGACATACAGAGTGAAGAAATAAAAATAGATCAAGAAGAAGATAAAATTTTAACAAAACCTACAAAAATTTTAAATTAATACATATGAAATCTTAAGCCCACCACCTAACAAAATGCTTTATCACCTACCATGGAAATTGCAAAACACAAAAAACAATAAGTTAGAAAAAGATAAAGAAAAAGAAACACCAAAATATGAACCTGCAGAACACTACGAAAAAGGAATAGCAGGAAATGGAGAATAACTAGATCTAGATACGTAAAAGACGTAGATAGGACAGTAGAAGAATGGGTAAAAGCTACACTAATAGTAGGATTTAGGCAAAACCCTACAAAAAATTCATTGGAGAAATTTTTAGAGCAACATTTATAGGAATAGTAGCAAAATGGTGGAATAGGCTAAAGAAAAAAGAAAGAAATACTATCAGAAAATCAAGATCAATTGATGATAAAGAAACATAAGAAAACTAAGCACAATGAACCTTAGGACTAAAAAAAATAATTACAAATTACGAGATTGCAATAAGAACAGAATTTAGTGTCTACGATAAAGGAGAACAATACACTATATACAAAAAGAACCAAGCAAGATGGAGATTAAGCAATTTATAAATATATGACATGAGTTATTTTGACAACTATGCTTGTGAATTCTGAGAATATTTTCAAGATAGTTATTATACAAAAAAAGAAAGAAGTCCAATCTTGAACTCATTTTTTTCTAAAACTAGCTGATCCATGGAGTATAATCATATATAGTGCATACATAGGTGAGAAAGTAAAAACAGAAGTAGATACTTTAGGGCATAGAACATAATTTATAAATGATTATAGGGATAAAGTGTGTCAACAAGCTATAGCAACTATAAAATACTATAGAACATACAAACAAAGAATTTGTTGTGAAGATGCTAGAACAAATTATTGGGATGTAATAATAACTATAATTATACAAAGAAAAGTAAACACCGATTCCAAAAATATAGAAAAACTTAAGAGAGATAAAAACCCTATGAAAGATATTTCAGAAGAATAAATAAAAATAGACAATATCCAAAAACCCAAAGAAATGTAATTGTTATATATGTGGAGAATTAGGACACATATCACCAAATTACCCTAAGAGGATGAAAAAAGAAAATGTAAAATACGTAGAAGAAATTGAAGAGATGAATAATTTAAACTATGAACCCATAGAATATGAGGAAGACTGGTCAGAAATTAGTGAAGATGAAGAAATAATGGTACTGAAAAAAGATATTGAAAGTAGTAAAGATGAAACAGAACAATTTGAAATAAATATGATGACAAAAATAACAGAAAATAGGAGAACAATTAGAAAATGGAAAGAATAAGCTTTGACATACAGAAACATGATAAAATAAGAGCATCCAAATTAGATATAAACCCAAAAGAGATATTTAAACTTCCAATATTTGAAAGGAAAAAGAATACCATCATAATAGCCAGAAATAATGAACAACCTATAGACATTGAACAAGCCCAAGGAAAAACCATAATTCCATTCATAACAGAAAAAATAATAAGACAGGATATGAAAAAAATAAGTAAGAAAACCAAAAAAATATTAAGACACATACATTTAGGAGCAGTACAAATAATAATAA
Organism: Hemerocallis citrina; assembly: GCA_017893485.1. Classification (NCBI taxonomy): domain Eukaryota; kingdom Viridiplantae; phylum Streptophyta; class Magnoliopsida; order Asparagales; family Asphodelaceae; genus Hemerocallis; species Hemerocallis citrina. Next base: position 139,060,831 of record CM030367.1, read on the forward strand.
AAGCTTATTTTAAGAAAGGAATAAATACACCACTAAAAATATACCAAATGTATGATAAAATAATATCAAGTACACAAGATGCCTTAATAGGAATAGTACAAGAAAACCTAATATATCAAAAAATAAAATTTACAATAAAACCTAATTTCTCTGTAAGTATGGCCGAAGGAAATAATGACAAAGTTTAGTCATGTACCATAGATTATCAGGAATAGAAATGATAGAGAAAAGCAAAGTTATGAGTATATAAATAAGAAATATTTATACTTTCACTTGTAATCATGAAGTAAAAAATAGAAATACTGATAATTTTATGATAGAACCGCTATTCAGATAAATTATAAGATACAAACCAGCTAGAGAAAACCCTGAAATGACTATAACCAATTATATAGAATTTGACTTTAATACAGCAAAAAAATTACAATGCTATTATTATTTTTGTTAAGTCTTATTCCCTCGACTGTAGGCGTGCATGGAGGATGCCTAGGTGATGAAGTTGCATCACTGGGAGCTGAAGAGGGAGGTGAGGAACGCTTATCGCTATGAGCGCGAGAAGAAGGACCTCAAGTTGAAGCTGTTGGCGGCCGAGTCCCGTAACCAAGCTCTTCAGGCCGATCTAGCTTCTCAGGCCGATACCAGCCTGAAGAGGGAGGGCGAGTTGAAGAAGGCGGTGGCCTTGAGATAAAGAAGATCAAGTAGGCCGGTATGGACAAGGTCATCGAGGCCCAAGACAAGGTCTATGCCATGGCGATCGGGCACGTCAAGTACTACCACCCCGAGTTAGAGCTTGACCATTTCCACTATGACATGAAGCTGCCCGACCACCTGCCGACTCCCAGAGGTAGTGGTGATGAAGATGATGTCGGGGTCGACCCTGCTGCCGAAACGGTCGTTGACGACGAGGTTCTCCCACCTTCTGAACAGTTGCTTCTATTTTTGCTGTTTCCCCTCTTTCTTCTTTGCATTTTGTAAATGCCGAACACGGACTAGCCACCGCACATTTGTATGAAATATTTTAGCAATGAAGAGTTTTCTTTTTGGCCGAACCTTTTGACTTGGATTTTTGAGGCGTAGTCAGCCTTGTAAGATTTCGTGAAATTAGCCAAGTATATAGGGATCAAAATGATGTTTTTTTTGTCTCTGCCAGATTGATGCGGCCTCGGGGGTAGGCCCTAGTCTTGCCGAGATGGCGCGACTTAGGGGTAAGGTCACAGCATTAGAGTCCGCACTGACCTGGTACCGCAAAAAGGCTCGCGATCGAGAAGCTGTTGTCCAATATTTTATGGATAAGTCGAAGGGTATTAGCTTGGAGTTGCCACACTTGAAGAAGTTGATAGCCAACCAAAACCTGGGGAGCGCAGAAGCTGTGTTTTCATTGTCCAGCACTTCTGTCCGATGACAATCGTCTGAATCTTTCCTTCGTGAGGTCATCGTGGAGAAAGAGTTAGAGATACAATGATAAAAGATAATACTCGGGATGTCAGGGTCCCGATCTGCTTCTTTCGGTGGCACCTGCCCTTCAGCTGGAGTCTCGTTACCGACCCTGTGGTTGGGACCCGTGAGGCCAGGTGACGCCCAGAGCTTTGTTGCGGGTGTGTCCACCTTGGCGACCCCAGGAGATCACGTCATCGTGCTCCTGCATTGCAGGCCAATGTGAGGCCGACGATCATTGTTTCGTATTCTGCATTGCAGGCCAATGTAAGGCCGACGATCATTGTTTCGTATTCTGCATTGCAGGCCAATGTGAGGCCGACGATCATTATTCGAGGCCTAGAAATTAAGGAGTAAGGAATACTGGAGGACAAAATCACCGGGGACACGAAGTATGATGCCAGTTCTGTTGCCACCCTCACAGGACGATCCATCTATATAAATCTCCCAAGTGGGATGCTGCTCTGGGATCTCGGTTACTTCAGAAATGGTGAACTCTGTGATGAATTCTGCGAGGGCTTGTCCATTGTTGGTTGTCCGGGGTTGGTAGCGGATGTCGTGCTGGCTTAGCTCAATCGACCATCTGATTAGTCACTCGGAATTTTTTGGTTTGTTGAGGACGAGCTTGAGCGGCTGATCTATTAGGACATGAATGAAGTGAGCTTGAAAATATGGTCGGAGTATCCTATTGGCCATTACCAATGAGTAAGCAACTTGTTCCATTCGGGCATATTGGTGCTCCGCCTCGTGCAAGACTTTGCCCCCATCTTCCTCCTTGAAAAGTACGGCACTAAGCACGTGTTCAGATGCGGCCCAATAGAGGTAGAGGGGCTCACTCGGTTCTGGTTTGCTGAGGTGCGGAGGGCTGAACAGGTAGGTCTTTAGCTGGTCGAATGCCTGCTGTTGGAGTTCTTCCCATTTGAAGCCTTTAGCCATCCGGAGGGCTTTGAAGAACGAGAGCGATTTTTTTCTGGATTTGGAAAGAAAATGGCCGATGGCCACCAGCCGACCCGGGAGCCTCTGTACTTCTTTGATATTTCTTGGAGGGGCCATGTCCAATATGGCCTAGATCTTCTCGGGGTTCACCTCAATTCCCTGCTGGCTGACCACGAATCCGAAAAATTTCTCCGAAGTGATGCCGAAGGCGCATTTGGAGGGGTTAAGTCTCATGTTGTGGGACCTTAGGACTCTGAAGGCTTCCTTTAGATCGGTGATGTGGTCTTGGCCTCGGAAGCTTTTGACTAGCATGTCATCAATATAGACCTCCATGTTTTGACCTATTTATTCCTTAAACACTCGATTAACGAGCCTCTGGTAGGTAGCACCGGCGTTCTTCAGTCCGAAGGGCATGACCCGATAACAGTATAGGCCCTGGTCAGTCACAAAGGCAGTTTTAGGATATCGGGAGGGAACATTCTAATTTGGTTATAGCCTGAAAAGACATCCATGAAGCTCAACAGTTCATGGTCGGAAGTCGCATCAATCAGGGTATCAATGCTCGGCAGGGGGAATGGATCTTTGGGGCAGGTCTTGTTGGAATCTGTGAAGTCTATGCAGATTCTCCATTTCCCGCTTGGTTTCTTCACTATTACTATGTTGGCCAGCTATTTGGGATAGCTGACTTCCTGGATAAAACGAGCCGAGAGGAGCTTGTTCACTTCTTCTTTGGTTGCCAGCTGCCTTTCGGGGGCAAATTTTTGGCGCTTCGGTTAGACGGGCTTTGAATCTGGGTGGATGCTGAGTTGGTGCATACTGAGGTCCTCTGAGATTCATGGTATATTCGAGGGCTTCCAGGTGAAGAGATCAACATTCCGCCTGATGCAGTCAGTGATGGCCAGTTTTAGGTCTAGGGAGAGGAACTGACTCACTTGGAACCACTTAGTTTTGTCATCCTCAGTGAATGGGATTTCTTCCAATTGGTCGATGGGCTCAGAGCCCAATGAGTTCCTGTCGGATAGAAGTTCGACCACTTTGAGGGGGAAAACTCTGCCTCCCACCATGGCCAGGGAGCAGGACCTGGTCGATTCTTGATTGCCTTGGACCACGCCGACTCCGTGGTCGGTAGGGAACTTCATTTTCAGGTGGTATGCGGAGGGTATCGCTTGGAGGGAACAGAGGCTGGGCCTGCCCAGGAATACATTGTAGGCAGCTTTGATATTGACCACCATGAAATCCATGGCTTCTGTTTGGATATTTGGAACTGTTTCGGCTATGACTTCGAGCGTGATTATCCCCTAAATCTGTACCTAAGTGCCTGAAATCCCGTGCAGTATGTACCCCGCCGGCTTGAGTCTTTCTCGAGAGAGTTTGAGCGCTTCGAATGCGGCAAGGAACATGATGTTCACCAAGCTTGCATTGTCGATGAGGATACGGCGAACCTCGTGATTCACCATGCCAAGGCTGACCAAAAGGGTGTCACAGTGAGGTAGTTGGACACCTTCCAGGTCGTCGTTGGAGAATGAGACTGCCATGCTTGGGTCCCTAGGGATGGGTGGTCATGGACCGAGTTAACATCTCGTACGAAGGCGTTGCAGAAAGTATTCGACTCTCCCCCCATGGGGCCACCGTGAAGACAGTGAAGGACGGTCGGCCCTCCCGCCTCATCAGGCTCGGGTTCCGCCTCAGGATGCCGACCGGTCTCTCAAGGAGGGGGTGAAGACCGCTGGTCTCGTTGATTGGTTTGGGTGATCCCTCAAGTAACTCCTCTGGATGAGGGCCTCTATCTCGTCTTTGAAAGCATGACACGAATCCGTCTCGTGCCTGTGGTCCCGGTGGAACCGACAGTAAAATCTATGATCATTTTTCTTATTGTTGTTGGGTCGAGGAGGATGGTGGACGATCCCCTTGTCCCCAATCTCCATAAGAATGACCGACACGCTATGAGTCAGCGGGGTGAACTTTTCGAAGCAGGGGACCGGAGGCGATCGTTTTTTGCCAAGGGGATCTTTTTGAGACTTCTTCATGGACTTCGGACCATCTACCATCCTCTTTCGCTTAGCGGGAACTTTTGTCAGACCTTCAGGGTGCAGAGCTTCTTCAGCTCGAATATACTTTTTGACCCTGTGAAGGAAATAATGAAAATTGATTTGGGGCTTCTTTGCCAGGGAGGAGTTTAGCTGGCCATGGAGAACGTTATGTCGGAAAGTCGCGGACGTGATGCCAGCATTAAAAGAAGAGACTGCCCTGGTGAACCTCCGCACAAAGTCCCGTAGGGACTCTTCTCCCTTGTGTTTGAGGTCTAGAAGTGATGCGCTCGTCTTCTCGACCTTGCGAATGGTCACAAAGTAAGCGAGAAAGTTTACCTCGAGCTGTTCAAAAGAGAAGATCGAGTTGGGGGCGAGCTTTGAGAACCTTTCCCTTGCCGAGCCACGCAAAGTGGTGGGGAATGCTCGACAGAGAAGAGGATCCGAGGTGCTGTGAATCATCATGAGGGTTTTGAACCTCTCTATGTAACCAGTTGGATCACTCTCTCCATCATATGTCTCGAACTGAGGTGGTCAAAAATTCCTCAGGATCGAGGTGTCAAGAATTCGAGCTGAGAATGGGGGTCCGGTAGGATGGTACTCCCACCTGGATTGGCTACCACCCTCGCCGATACGGGCGAGGCAATTCTCCATCTCCTGGAGTCGCCTAAGGATAGCATATCCCTCCTCATTGGTCGGGTCGAGCCATGTGAGTCGCTACTTAGGTTTCTCTCTTTCTGAATTGGGTCTTCGACTGGTTGTTCGGTCTGGGTGCACCTCGGATGGCTAGGAGGACCTCGTTCCTGAACTCCTGGAACTCGGTCCTCGTGATCGCGACCTCTTCGAATTGGATCGTCGGAGGTCGTCGATCTCTGGGTGAGCGACTGTGCCATTGCTTCCGACCTTGTAGGCTATGGGTCGAAACCTGGACGGAGGAGGCAGCTCCACTCCTGGAACGATTGAGCTGTTTCCGTAGGTCATCTCAGGTTTTCGATGGTTGATGATCTTCCAAAGGTCATCGGCTTCCTGGCGCTCGGATCGCTCAGCGGCTAAGTGTGAGATGCTCGGACCCTGACCCAGGGGATTCTCGGGTCGATGCCTTCGGGAACTTTGTGTGTCCGCCTGACTGTGGGTCCAGTGATGATGCTCGGCACACCGCCCTGCCGTTGATGCCCTCTTTGGTTTAGGGGCCATAAGAAGGGTGGAGTCTGGAGAGATGAATCTGGTTTTGGGTCTGTCAAGCCTTCCCACAGACGGCGCCAACCTGATGCTACTTATTTCTGATGCGTGAGCAATAGGTGTGAGTTCTTCTAATTTGTGAAGTGGAAGGGACAAATCTCAACCGCAGATCCGGTCTGTTACTGGAGGTCGGCTTGGAAAGGTAGCTGGTGGTTGGCCGATCGAAACACTTGCATAGCGCTTAGAAATAGTGAGATAAATTTCGGCGACAGGTGTTGTAAGTCTCAGCTATCTAAATAAACAGATAAACTAGACACAAATTAAAACCTCGCAAGTGTACGAATCGTTTATAGAAGCGTAGTGAAAAGCAAGGGTCAATCCCACAGAGATTGTAGAAATTAACTCACTAATCAATAATAAAAAAGAAAATGCAAATCATAAAGTTTTGTTCTAAAGTATATTTTGAAAGGAAAAAGAAAAGATTTAAAACTAGATCAAGTAGTTCTCAATTTGAATCACAAATATCTATTAAAGTAGTTGGGCTTGATTTCCACCTATAGTCAAGAATGTTGTTTCACCTTCTACACTACTCCAATCACTCATGTTTGTTCCTTTAAGGGCATGGTATCTACTCCTTAAAGTTAAGATTTCCCTAAGCCAAGAATTAGGCATGGTATCTACTCTAATTCGTTTCTTTCCTTAAGTATTTAGCATGGTATCTACTAAGTTGCACTTGAAGAAAGCATAGGAACAATGGAAATGAACAAACACTCAAAGTTCTAGAAATTGGTATCAGATCTAGATCCTCTAAGTTGATTAAACGAAGAACCTAAATGATTCCTGTGTTACAAGTTATGAGCATAGGATATGGGTCATCTCTATACTCATATAACAGAGTCAGTTTTATAATCCGCAAACTTGATAATATCAGGTTCTTCAGATCAGTCGACTTGCTGTCACTCTCAGTCGACTGCTCCTAAGAACTTTCTATCAATTGTTGCTTCATATTATAAATTTTTATCAATACAACCAGGCTTAATCAATAAGTGATAAAAGAAGTGTTATTAGAAGATTATAAACATTACATGACTACGGTTTCAATCAGCCCAACAATGAAATTAGTTGCACATAATACAACTTTTATTGATTAAAAATATAGAATTCATAACTCTAACAATTAAAACAAAAACTAGAGAGAAGAAGAAGTAACACTGATTATTATGATATTCAGCCTTGAAGTCGACTTGAACTGCTTCTAAGTCGACTTGTTCTCCCTTTCAGTGCACTCGATCTCCTCCTTTGTTTGATTGTACTTGATCTTCCTTCATTGATTCCTTCTTTTCTTTATCTCTTGATCTGATTGTCACTATCAGATATCCAGAGATTGAGAGATATATGATTTTCGAGATAGAGATATATTTCCCGAGATAGAGATATATTTCCCGAGATGATGTCTTCTGTGTATTCCGGCCTTTTTATAGTCTCTTTTGCCCACATATGCAGATCTCAAGTTCCTGATTCTTATCTCTTCACGCATAGGACTGAGTCGATCTTCTTACTTGCCAATCCCCGGTTCTTTAACTTTGATTGTTATTTGCAGATAACCTGGGTTTGGATAACTTAATTTTGATTTGGATTTGGATGAGGATGGATCTTCAACTATCTTTATCTTTTAACTCTGCTGAATACCAGTCGGCTGGTTTTGGAATCAGTCGACTTGTGCCGTGAATTCTGTAGATTCATAATTAGTCAGTCAAGTCGACTGTCTTTTGGAGTGAGTCGACTGTACTGTGCAGCTTCGGAACTCAACCTCCTCTGTCCAGTCGACTGATTTGAAGTACCAGTCGACTTGTGTTCTGCAGCTTCCTGTGTATCATCCTCTCAGTCTTGAGTAAATCTTGAATCTGCTTCGTTTAGTTGCTTTTAGGCTGTTTCCTATGAAAAAAGAAAAGAAGAGTAAATTACCACATATAGAGAACTTAAATGTCTACTTGTATTCAGATTATTGCTCTTAAATATGGATATTATTGGGTTCATCAACAGGCCCTCCGACGATCTAGTCAGTCGCTAGAAAGGGTAAGAAAGCTAGGGTTCAGGTGAGAAATTTTTTATTACCTTTCTCAAGGAGGAGGGGGCCTGGTATTTATAGGCAGAGTAAATGGGTATCTGACCCTAATGGACTGGGTCAGGCCCGTTTGTCTGTGGGCCTGAAGCTGCAGAAGGCCCGTTGGACCTTTTGACCTAATGATCTCAGATGAGTGACTATTGAGGTGATCTGGTAGCCCTGATTGGGCCACATCACTTATACCCACATCAGATATCACACAGATCTGTTATATTTACAACTCCTTGTCAACACCAAGCAATAGCAATAAGAATAACACAACCTTATTCTAGGATAGACTAGTCGCATATCAGAGTTTCTTCAACCCAACATGGTCAATATCAATATTTACCAAAAAAAACTAGAATACAATAAGTCCAAGAAACAACTACACAAGAAAATTTTCAAAAACAATTGGAAGATCTATGCGGAAAGGACCCTTTAGCATAATGGGACTTGGGAAAATCCACATCACATATAGAGTTAATAGATAAAAACAAAATAATAAATGTTAAACCTATATGACACACTCTAACAGATTTAGAAGAATTAAAAATACATATAAAAGAACTGATGAAAAATAATTACATAAGAATCACAAAGCCTGCATTCATCACCAGCATTTATAGTAAGAAACATTCAGGAGAAAAAAGAGGTAAATCTCGAATGGTAGTAAATTATAAGGAATTAAATAAAAATACTAAAAGATTTGGATATCAACTACTAGATATGCAGATACTACTTAACACAGTAAGAACAAGAAAATATATTCAAAATTTGATGGTAATTCAGGATTTTACCACGTTAAACTAACAGAAGACTCAAAACAATTAACAACATTTAGTACACCGCAAGAATTTTTTGAATGGAATGTATGACCATTCAGATATAAAAACAGTTTAGGAGTATTTCATGAATATATGGATAAGATATTTGAAAAATACAACAATTTTATACTAGTATAGGTAGATGATATTCCAATAGGATTCAAAAACGAAGAACAACATAAAGAGCATTTACTAAAATTCATAGAAATAGTAAAAAAATGCAGGTATTATACTATCAAAAAAGAAAATGGGATTGTTCAAAACTGAGATAGAATTCTTAAGAACAAAATTATCACATGAAGGAATAGAACTACAGTCGCGTATAGCACAAAAAATAAAGACATTTCCTAATGTCCTAAAAGAAAAAGGAGAAGAACAATTCATAATTGGACTACTAATACATACCGAATTTATCAGCAAAAAGAAATTGGTTACAACAAAAGCTAAAAAAGTTTAAGAAATAAGAATGGACTCTAGAGGATGAAGAAAAACTTAAATATTAAAACAACAAACTTTAGAATTAAATCAGCTAAGATTACACATTAAAGAATATTCATGGATAATAGAAACAGATGCATGTGAAGATAATTGTGAAGATAATAGAAACAGATGCAGTTGAAATATGTGAAAAAGATGAAAGACTAGCCAGATATACTAGTAGATCATTCACACAAACTCAACAAAATTACCACAAAAATGAAAAAGAACTATTAGCAATCTTAAAAGCTATAAAAAATTTTGAATTATTCATAATACATACGAAATTTACAATAAGGACAGATAATACCCAAGCAAAGAGTTGAATTAACAAAATAATAGATCCAACTAAAGCAAATAAAAGATTGATAAGATGTCAAATGGAGTTACCACATTATGTCTTCTCAATAAAAAATATAAAAGGAAAAGATAATATTCTAGCAGATTTCTTATCAAGAAACTAACAATTTTATTTTTACAGGATAGATAATAGAGTCCAGCATATAGAACAGGAAATAGTCTTCCCAAAGGAGACTGTGGAGCAACTAAAATGAGCATTTAACCAATTACGTTTGCCGATATGTTGTCTTCAAATTATATTTTACCAACATATAAATGCAGAACATATTGAAAAAAATGAGTGAAGGGAGTGAACCTATTAACCCACAAAATCACAAAAATAGCCACACAAGAAGGAAGCGACACATCATACTACCAACTACCTACAAAGAGAGTTTACTCTTAGATCCTCCAAAATATTACAAGAACAATATATTTTTACAATATACTGAGAAATTATATCAGACCACCCAGGCTAATCAATTTATCAAAACTATTTCTCATCAACATATGAACAAAGTGATAATACTACCAGGAGCAAATCCAAAGACAGCAAAAGTATTATTCAAAAGAGGGCTTAACCACTGCATATATCCATCAAGAGAATGTGAAGAACTTAGCCAACTACCAAAAAAAGTATATAAAGCTATTAAGAGTTATTTTGGCCATACAAATGCCTCCAAAATATATGTCCAGATATTTTCGGCTATTCCAAAATTTATTGAAGATTATGAACTTCCCGCTGAGTATATCATAAAAATAGGGATAACTACACAAATCCTGTTTGGATCAAACGAATATTATACCATATAAAATGAAGAATTCGAGAATATAATCCTAGAAAGAAGAGCTATGAGATTTAGAACAATGTATTGTGAAATGAAGGACATACAAAATAGAGACAGTAACATATGGATCTATGATAGCCCTGACCCACAAAAATTAATGATTTACAACATAGTAAAAATTAAACAACCACAGTCAAAGAAAGAATTTTTGACAGCTAGTATCAAATTCTAGATAAAGGAGTCATGACAATGACAGAAGAGACAGCTGTCCACTACTATAGATTGATGAGGATGGAGCCACAACATAAATGCGAACAATGCGGAAAACAACAAGATAAGGCTGACGAAGAACTGTTTCTAATGCGAAGCACGTGAAGATGCTGGCCAGAAGAAGAAAAAAATTAACGTAAGCAGTGGCGTAATAGGCTCAATTATTTATCTATGATGTAAGCAGTGATATAATGAGAGAAATAATTGTAACGGATGTAATGTCATCCTTCTTTCTATTAAAGGGGAGGCTGAGTAAGGGAGAAGGGAGACATCTAGAAGAGAGAAATTCCATATAAGTTGGTAAGAAAAATTTGGTCTGTAAGGAGATTGAGAGGAATAAAAAATTATCTTTCTATGAGTTTTGCTACCAGTTCTAATATAAAATAAGATATGAAAAACTAATTTTCTTTGCTTAGGGAAAGTTTTGTAAGGCTCTGCCTGAAGGATCTTGCAAAAAAACTCATTTGTAAACTTATATAGTTAGACTGTACACATAGTAGTAGGAAACGAGCTAGGTTGTGGTTGTTTGTATCGAGGTGATACTAGTTGTTCCAGACATATGTCTCAGATGAAGCTCTCTTGAAGAGCATAGTAGTCCTGAGATGGGAGGAACGTAAAAGGAGCATTGAAATCGGAGTGCATACCAGAGGATTTTATCCACTGGTAGTAACTGATATAAGCAGCTCAAAGAAGTTTAACTAGGTCTGAAGCATGATGGGCCATTTTATTTGGATTTTTAGAGTATTCTTAGAAATCTCTCCTTACTCATGATTTCATACTTGTTGTTTTATATCCCAAAATCACTAAACAGAATAATAGATAATAATAATAATAATTTCAGTCTTGGTTCAGAAATTTATGAATTAATGATTAATTATCAATGAAATGATTGAATGCTGGTCTTTGATGTTTGTTACCCTGAAATATTAACAAGCATGGATGATATTTATGAATTTAAATTAATCTTCTTTAGCATACAGAGAGTAATAATTATAATAATATATCAAATTAATCTTGGAGAAACTAGTAATATAAATATCCAAATAATTGATGATTTAACTTACTTTAAAAGATCTTTATTATTTTATAAAAATGGAGAACTTAGGAGTTACATATGGAGTCCTACAACAGCATATCGACAATTTTTGGAAGAAAATGAACATGTTGGGGAAAGAAATATGGAAGAATTCGAAGAACTCGAAAAATCTCCATATGATAGTGATAGTGAATTATCTAAAACAGAATCAGAGTCTATGAGAAGTTTTGGAATTATGCTTAATTATTTTGATATTCTAGAGAATGATAATGTAATTGATTTTGAAGAACACTATTTTACAGAAGAATATCACATTTATAAATAAAAAAAATTGATACTCTTTGTTCTTTTTTTGCAGGCATTTACTAAATATTTCACGTTTTGCACCCGCTTGGTATCAGAACCAGTTCAAAGTAAGTAATTTTTACTTAACTTCTACAATTTTCTTTAAATTAATCACTAATTTATAGGGTATAGAATAGAAAACAAAATTTAATAATAAAAGTAGAAAATATCCTAAAACCCAAAAACTTTTAAATTTTAATAAAAGGATGCACATCCTATAGAAAGTATTATAGGAAGTGTATTATAGAAATTTAATTAAGAACTAGATTATATTGATAAATATTTTTTAAACTGGGTCGTTTCCACAAATATTCTTTAAAGATGGGTCAAACAGATAATTAGCTCACAATATAGTGCAGATAACTACAAAAACAAATTACATGTGATGGGTCCCAATGATAGGGATCATAGGGACGGAGTCAGAAACTTTTCTGGATGAGGTCAACATCTTTATCCGGTTTGTATATTTGGATTTCAAATATTTTATGGCAAATTCAGGATAAGATTTGAAAATTTTAGTGCTTGTACACGTCAGTTGACTTTTGTATTTTTTAGCTTAAATTTTATTGGATGAGGTTTTTTAATTTAAAAAAATGCTAAGTAATTTCCAAGAGTGAGGAGAAAAAGGAATTTGGATTTTCTCATAATTATGATTTTTGTTTTTCACTAGTGCTCTTTCCTTGGAAAAATGACTAGTTTTTCTCAAATACGTGTGGATATATATGTATTTCAACTTGTTGAGATTTTTTCTGCCCTACACACAAGAATTGCACTATTATCCACTCTGATTAGATCCGGTTTTACTCGAGTACTATATATTGATTGGTTCGAGACCCTATTCCAGATGATTTTGCTCTAGGATTAACAAAGCATTCAAGTATCAAATTTTTTTTTTTTTTTTTTTTGGGTAATTATTCAAGTACCATATTCTGTTGAACTGTCATATTTTCTCATAATTTATTTTCTCTTTCCAATTTCGTTTTTGGTTGCTGCAGTCATTACATATCTGATATCTAAACCAAAAAGAACGGGGAAATCCAAATGGATATTCGCCTTAAACTTATGTAACCATTTGATTGTTCATTTCAAACAAACAATCACCAACAAAATAATGAAAACTAATTTATAGATAATTTTTTTTCCCCCTTATTTTCGATAACTAGTTGGTGGACAGCAAATTGATTGACACACAAACATAAAAAAGAAAGTCTAGAAATAAAAATAATTAAATGTAAGATTGTGAAAAAAAAAAACTATAAATGTATAAACATTATAGTTACTAGTAGTTTACACGTGCGATGCACACGTCTGAATAAATATAGTTTTTTTAAAGGTAAAAATTCAGACGCAGTCTGGATTTGATCTAAAACCTCATTTTCATTAGTTATGCACGCGCATTGCACAGGTTGGTAGATGGACAAATTACACTAAGGCATTCTCCCATTCTAGTAGTAGAGATGTGCATGGTATGTATGAAAATTTGGGATGTTCTATAAATATTATATCTAATTCGGAGTATACAAAATAACTTGTAAATAAATAATTGTTTAGTCTAAAACATAAAAGTATTTTTTAAAAAAGGATATTAAAAAAAAAACAAATTAGTAAATCCTAAACTGATATCATCATATTTTTCATAAGATCAATCATCATTTTCAACTATAACTTACTCTAACTTAAAATTGCTCGTAACTTCTTCTTGTTCATCTTTTTCTATTTTGCATCCAGCCAATGTTCTTATAGTTTCCTATACAAAAAAAATAATGCTTGAAAAAAAAAAGATAACATTAAAAAATTTTGTTTGCAAGAGAGAATAATAAATGGATAGCTCATGCTAGTTGTCAGAGGCTTCGGTTCAAGCTGGTTCAGTTGGATTAAGGCAATTCTTCACTCCATTAATTCTTCTGTTCTAGTAAATGTGGTAAGGGGCAAGACAATTAACTCAAAGAGATGATTAAAGCAAGGTGATCCCCTTTCTCCAATGTTATTTACCTTGGCGGTAGATGTGCTAGCACAAATGTTGCGAAGTGGAAGAGACAATGACACTTTTTCTCAATTGCAACTCAGGGGTTCCCTAGCTTCGCTCGCCATACTACAATTCGCTGATGACATTCTCATATTCTGCAAGGGTGATGAACAAGATGTGCTACATCTAAAGTTGCTACTACATTTATTTGCGAACATATCAAGCCTACACATTAACCTCTCCAAATCATCCATTATCTACTTTGGGCATTCTAAAGCCAAGCTTCAGGCTTTGCTCATATCCTGCGTTGCAAACATGACTTCCTACCCACCAAATACATAGGCATGCTATTATCCAAAGGCAAATTAAAGAAGAGAGAGACTGGCAACCACTTATTCTTAAAATTGAAAGGAGATTATCGACTTGAAAATGTCGACTGCTCTCTAGGGGGGAGACTTATCATCATCAATTCGGTACTGAGTGCCTTGCCGACTTACTTTGCTTCATTCTTCAAATTGCCCCAGTGGGTTATTGATGTGAATTTTTGCAAGTGTACAAAATCGCAACAAATAGTATAGTTAAGTGAAAAGAGTGTCGAACCCACAAGGACTAATTATTTTATCGAGTACCGAAATTTCTAGATTAACTACTATTTGGAAAATCAAAATTAATAAAGAAAACAACTAAATTAAATTAATCTAAAGAACTAACTAAATTAATTAAGAGGTGCGGAATCTGAAATTTTTGTGATTTGTTAATGGCAAAATTAATTCTAGGGCTTTCGATTTCACCTAGTTAATCCCACACAATTTATAATTCCATGTGAATAAAAATATTATTTTTCCAAGTCGTAGACCAAAATTCCCAAATTATTCAATCATTTCTCTCGAACAACACCAAAAATATCTCCAACTAACAGTTTGTCATAGTTCATGCACAAATTTAATTAATTGAAGACTCATTAAGTTCTGTGGATTTCTTAATGCACTACAAAACAGATTCGATTTCCTGGCATTTTTTTACGTCTTTACCGGTATTTTTTTACGCCGGTGAAACTTTCACCGGCGTTTATAATAGCGCCGGTCCAAATGCCGCCGAAGCGAGCGTCGCGGAAAGGAAGGGGTCTACACTGGCGTTTCTACTGGACGCCGGTAAATATTATAACTACACCGGCGGTCAGAAAAATGCCGGTGTATGGGGGTCTCTGAGTGCCGTTCTTTTAGCCCCCCAATATACATTTACCGGCGGCCATAAACCGCCGGTATTTATCAATTTACCGGCGTTTTTGTAAACGCCGGTGTAGAATGAAAGTATACCGGCGGTCGTTGACCACCGGTATATGTGCGTTTATGAGTATCCGGTTTTCCCTACTTACAAGCACCGGCGTGACCAAAAAACGCCGGTGTAGCTAGGTTCACCGGTGTTTTATAAACCGCCGGTGTTTCTTGGTGCCGTTACAGCTAGCAGCATACACCGGCGTGTGTGTGAATGCCAGTATATCGCACACTGCAACAAATTCATTAGATAGACCGGCATTTTTTAAAACGCCGGTCTAGCTATGCCCATTTGTTTTCATGCTCCGGTTTTCCGTTCGATTTTAATTCACAGTTTCATTTACAAAACCTGTAAACTAATTCACAACTGATTCAACAAATTCGTTGCATATTACTACGCAAATCACAACCAAACACAAAAATAATTAAAGATAATAAAGTTTCACACGTGTCATATCAACGTCCAAATTCATTGATTAATTAACAGTGTCATAATTAACAAATTAATATAGTGACTAACATCCCAAATATCCAAACAAACCAGTCTGACAAATATTCCAAATATCCCAAATTAAAAGTCTGACATAACTCTTATAAAAAAAATCAGTCTGACATAACAACAGCAAGGAGGACATAAGAACAACAACCATACAGCAAGGAGGACATAAGAACAGCAAGGAGGACCGCAGATTCATACCCCTCGAGTAGCTTCAGTTCTGATCATCAGAATTTCCTTCATCTGGGTGACCGCTCTGTGAAAAAAAACAATAGTTTAATTCAACAGTAGACCACAATACAGAATATACATATTTTTTGAACTTGCAAAAAGATCTACCTGTATCTTAAATTATAAGATCAAAGTGCCAATTGCAAATGGAATTGTTAATGATATATACAGAGGTAAAATAATTACATTGCAATGCTAAAAATCTAGTACTTAATTTTGTTTTTAAATATATCTAAAACAACAAAACAAATAAAAATTCAGTATCTAACTTGAAACCTTAATATTCTCCTCTGATTGGGAATATCCACTATCTAAAACAGTAAAACAAATGAAAATTCAGTATCTAAGCATGTCTTTCATGGATTGTTCAGACAATCCATGAAACTGTACATCGTGGAAGGAAACCAAATATAAGAAAAATAAGAACAATAAGATAGGGCTCATATCAAGTGTATTTTTAGGGAACTGTCATCGTGGAAGGAAACCAAATATAGAGGCCAGAAATGGAAACAGAAAGAAGAATGGTAGAGACTTTGGATACACCAGGCTAACATAGCGGCATTTTCCTCATCTTTCTCTCATCCCCTGTTTCCCTTCAGCACACGAACACAAAGAGACATCAGCAACAACAGCAAGAGCGAAAAGAACAAAAATAATAATAAATTATTATGAACAAGATGTCTCTATATGGGTTTCCAGATCTCCACTCGAGCCCTCTCTTTCTAATCACAGCCCAATTAAGAACATAGACAACAACCACTAAACAATCCAATCACAGCCCAATCAAAATTTGCCAAAGATGGCAATCAACTTCATTAACAGTATCTGAAAATAAAAATATCCATTATCTAAGCATATATGTTGCTCTACTAATTCTTTAGCCCAACTAAATCTAAAACCCAATTGTTGTGCATATCCGGAGGATTTTGGCATACAGCTATACCATCCTCAGTTCACAGTGAACCCATTTTGGTCAAAAAAACATGCCAAGATGACAATCAGATGCATGAAAATAAGCTTCATTAACAGTAAAGGAAGATGAGGATGCTAGCAGCATACTTAGTTTGGAAGTGAACCCATTTTATGTTAAAAAATCATGCCTAAGATGGCAATCAGCTTCTCTAACAGTATCTGACAATGAAAATATCCATTATCTGAGCATATATGCTGCTCTACTAATTCTTTAGCCTAACTAAATCTAAAACCCAATTGTTGTACATATCCGGAGGATCATACGTACCTATAGCATCCTCAGTTCACAGTGAACCCATTTTGGTCAAAAAAACATGTCAAGATGACAATCAGATGCATGAAATAAGCTTCACTAACAGTAAAAGAAGATGAGGATGCTAGCAGCATACTTAGTTTGGAAGTGAACCCATTTTATGTTAAAAAATCATGCCAAGGATGGCAATCAGGTTCTCTAACAGTATCTGAAAATGAAAATATCCATTATCTGAGCATATATGTTGCTCTACTAATTCTTTAGCCCAACTAAATCTAAAACCCAATTGTTGTACATATCTGGAGGATTTTGGCATACGTACCTATAGCATCCTCAGTTCACAGTGAACCCATTTTGGTCAAAAAAACATGCCAAGATGACAATCAGATGCATGAGATAAGCTTCATTAACAGTAAAAGAAAATGAGGATGCTAGCAGCATACTTAGTTTGGAAGTGTACCCATTTTATGTTAAAGATGGCAATCAGCTTCTCTAACAGTATCTGAAAATGAAAACATCCATTATCTGAGCATATATGTTGCTCTACTAATTCTTTAGCCCAACTAAATCTAAAACCCAATTGTTGTACATATCCGGAGGATTTTGGCATACGTACCTATAGCATCCTCAGTTCACAGTGAACCCATTTTTGTCAAAAAAACATGCCAAGATGACAATCAGATGCATGGGATAAGCTTCATTAACAGTAAAAGAAAATGAGGATGCTAGCAGCATACTTAGTTTGGAAGTGTACCCATTTTTTGTTAAAAAATCATGCCTAGGATGGCAATCAGGTTCTCTAACAGTATCTGAAAATGAAAACATCCATTATCTGAGCATATATGTTGCTCTACTAATTCTTTAGCCCAACAAAATCTAAAACCCAATTGTTGTACATATCGGGAGGATTTTGGCATACAGCTATACCATCCTCAGTTCACAGTGAACCCATTTTGGTCAAAAAAACATGCCAAGATGTCAATCAGATGCATGAAATAAGCTTCACTAACAGTAAAAGAAGATGAGGATGCTAGCAGCATACTAGTTTGGAAGTGAACCCATTTTATGTTAAAAAATCATGCCAAAGATGGCAATCAGGTTCTCTAACAGTATCTGAAAATGAAAACATCCCTTATCTGAGCATATATGTTGCTCTACTAATTCTTTAGCCCAACTAAATCTAAAACCCAATTGTTGTACATATCCGGAGGATTTTGGCATACAGCTATACCATCCTCAGTTCACAGTGAACCCATTTTGGTCAAAAAAACAAGCCAAGCTGACAATCAGATGCATGAAATAAGCTTCATTAACAGTAAAAGAAGATGAGGATGCTAGCAGCATACTTAGTTTGGAAGTGAACCCATTTTATGTTAAAAAATCATGCCAAAGATGGCAATCAGGTTCTCTAACAGTATCTGAAAATGAAAATATCCATTATCTGAGCATATATGCTGCTCTACTAATTCAGTTAACCCATTTTGGTCAAAAAAATGTGCCAAGAAGACAATCAGATGCATGAAATAAGCTTCTTTAACAGTAAAAGAAAATGAAAATTTCCAGCATATAATCATTTATGTTTCTCTATTAATTCTTCATTGATGTTTGTGGCTCCAAAACAAATTTTGATTGGGCTTTGAATGGAGATTGTAGTCATAGATCAATTCTTCATTGAAGAGAAATACGAATAGGGCTCATATCAAGTGTAGTTTTATGGAATTGTCATCGTGGAAGGAAACCAAATATAGAAGCCAGAAAGAGGAATGGTAGAGAATGAGGATACACCAGGCTAACATAGCGGCATTTTCCTCATCTCTCTCTCATCCCTTCTTTCCCTTTAGCACACGAACACATAGAGACATCAGCAACAACAGCAAGAGCGACAAGAACAACAATAATAATAAATTATTATGAACAAGATGTCTCTATATGGGTTTCCAGATCTCCACTCCAACTCGTCTCTTTCTAATCACAGCCCAATTAAGAACAATTGTTCATAGTCACTGTTAAAGAAACATATATGCTCAGATAATGGAAATTTTCATTTTCAAATACTGTTAAAGAAGCTGATTTCATGCATCTGATTGCCATCTTTGGCATGATTTTTTAACCAAAATGGGTTCACTTCCAAACTAAGTATGCTGCTAGCATACCAAAATCCTCCAAATCAGTACAACAACACGGCTGAACAAACCTTGTTTGCAGGTCATACAATGTCATCTATACCATGTTATGTGCCGAAGTGGGGTTGGTCATACAATGCATGAACGACACGTATTAGTTGTTTGTGAGTATGCAATAGGGTGCAGCTATGAACATGGCTCATATCAAGTGTAGTATTACGGACTGTCTTCGTGGAAGGAAACCAATTTAATATAGAAGCCATATATGGAGCTAGAAAGAGGAATGGTAGAGAATGAGGATACACCAGGCTAACATAGCGGCATTTTCCTCAACTCTCTCTCATCCCTTCATTCTCTTCAACACACGCACACAAAGAGACATCAGCAACAACAGCAAGAGGGGGTTGGTCCGACAATAAGTATAGATTATAATAAACGAGATGTCTCTATTTGGGTTTCCAGATCTCCACTCCAGCCCTTTCTTTCTAATCACAGCCCACTTAAGAAACATAGACGAAATGCTTATAGACGACAGCCACAATGCAGACTCACAAACACTAGTACGTGTCTTTCATGCATTCAAGACCATAATCTCTTTAAAAATACCAATTTAAAGACTTACCGATGTTTTTTGACAGTGGGCGGCGTGCTACCCTCACCATCATCTGTTTGACTGCCACTATTATGTAGTGGCTGCTCATCCCCATGGCTCTCGTTGCCATCATTTATATTTACCCTCTTTCCATGCCTCGGCATGTTGTACCTGTCAATGATTCAATAACTTCCTTAGAGATACAAATTTAATTAATAACATGTTTATAATAACTATCATAAAATTTGTACTTTAGTAGGATTAACAAACCAACATAATTATAAAAAAATTAATTAAATGAGATTTGTAACAAATTAAATTACAATGATAGTTTGGTTCAAATGACACTAAGCATAGTTTAATGTAAATAACACCAAGCAGTAGAAAATAGAAAGATAATTAAACCGGTGTATTAAATTCACAATGAACATGTTCGGAATTACAGACATAATATTACAACAAGATTTAAGACACAAAAATTACAGACATATAATATTGAGATTGAAAATCAAGTAAACTACAATACGACATCTTCCAATACATCGCCCTCTTCTCCATCCTTGCAGAGCCAAGTCCCGCAAATTCCACCGTCGGTTGTGTTTACATCAAACACAGGAAACTCAGAAGCAATGTAACTGTTCATGACTTCACCGTCTTCATCTTCTGAAGTATCGCCCAGTTGGAATATATCTCTTGGTTGCATAGCGAGAGCCACATACGATTTTGGCAGGGTTGGATCTTCAATGTAGAACACTCGTTGCACTTGGGATGGAAACACAAATGGCTCATGGCTAATGTGTGTACTGATGTGAATAAATTTTGAGAAGTTTACAACTGTGAAGCCAAGCTTATCCTTATTGTTAGCAAAATTCCTATCAAACTCAGCCCAATCCCCACGAAATAAGACAACACGGAAAAGACCAAAATAATTTAACTCAATGATATCCGTGAGCACTCCATAGTAGTCGAGATCTCCATCTACAGGCCTCGTGTCCGATTTGGAAGCATAACTTCTAGTCTTAGACGTCACTACCATTCTACTATTTTGAGACTTCAAATTACATTCATGATCCTTAGTACGAAATCTAAAATCATTGAATATGTATCCTCCGTATCTTTTGACCATCTTATAGGGACCTTTGGCAAGTACTTGTATTTCAGAGGACACACCTTCAGGACCCAAAGAATGTACCTATTAATTTTGCGCAAATCGTATCAGCACCATAGAAAATGTGGATATAATGAAGATTAACTTGCATAACTGTAATTCACCTACATGAGATTCAAACCACTTATGAAATTTTTCATTCATCAACTTGTTTTGTTCACGTGGTGGTAGTCTTCTTGGTCTAGCCCTTCGTTTGATGTCCCTGACAAATTCGCTAAAAACAAGCAATTGAAATAAGTTATAACAAAAGTAAGTTAATATCGTACTCCGCGGTTTTCACTGTATTCGATTTAAATTCAAAAGCAACTTACTTTCGAAATGGTTCCACTGATGCATGGTGGTCTAGTACATATCGATGTGCCTGCTCCCACGCTAAGTTATCTAGCTCAAATGCATCAACTTTACCAACAGTAGTGCCAGCGGTATCAAAAAGATTTGAGCACCATCAAGGTTGGAAATGTCTGGATTTCTACGTGGTCTACTCGAAGATGTCTCCACACCCGGCAAATACCTGGAAAAAAAAATGTGAACACTCCTCTGATAGATATCCCTGAGCTATTGACCCTTCAGGATATGCTTTATTTTTAACATAACCCTTTAGCCGGTATAGGTACCTGAACATGTACAATTAATGAATTAGAGAAGATTAGGGGATTAAAAGAAATGAGCTTTTGAAAATTCAATTTTGTAAGATGAATGAATTCTTTTACCTCTCAATGGGGTACATCCACCGATAGTGAACAGGACCACCGATTCTGGCTTCACCAGCAAGGTGGATTATCAAGTGAATCATTATAGTGAAGAACGATGGAGGAACTATCATCTCCATTTTACTAAGTGTCAATGCCGCCTGCTGCTCCAATTGGTCAATATCTTCAACACGAAGCATTCTTGAGCAAATACCTTTATATATGCTACAAAGATCTTTCAGGACAGTAGTGACTTGCTCACACATTGAAGACCTTAGGGCCACAGGAAGGAGATCCTGCATTAGGATGTGGTGGTCGTGTGACTTTAGACCCTGAAGCCTCTTCTCTTTAAAGTTGACACATCTTGCTATGTTAGAAGAATAGTCATCAGGAACTTTAAGTTCCAGTAGTACTTTGCAAAACAATTCCAACTCCGATTTTGACATTGAATAGATTGCAGGAGGTAGGAGTACTTTCCCGTTCGGTAATTCTTCTGGGTGCAACTCATGTCGGATGCCCATTGACTTCAAATCAAGTCGGCTCTTGAGATTGTCCTTTGTCTTCCGGTCATCTCCCATAACTGTTCCTATACAATTTTCACCAATATTTTTTCCGATATGCATCACATCTAAATTATGTCGCAATAAGTTGAATTCCCAATACGGCAACTTGAAGAAAATACTCTTCTTCTTCCATGCACCTAAACTCGTCATGGTTTTGATCCTCATCTTCGCCACATAGATCGGTCTCCTCACCTTGCTCCGGTCTTGCCCTTTTCTTGCCCTTTGTCCTGACTTCTGGTTCTTTTCCATATTTGAATTGATAACCATCTACCCGCCTCAAAATATCTGAACTAGAAGAAGATCCTGGAGCATGTTCCCACTCGCCGGTACCATCAAATGTCGCTGTCTCTGCCCGAAATATGTGTGTCAGGCAACCATCTCCTATGATCCATATAGCAAAACTTTCTGCCATTGTACAACCACCTTGAACTAATTTGGTCAGCACAACATGGACATGCATAACGTCCTTTAGTACTATATCCAGATAAATTTGCATATGCTGGAAAATCATTGATTGTCCAAGACAACACGGCCCGAAGAGAAAATATTTCTTTAACCACAGCATCATAGGTTGGAACACCCACCCACAATTTCTGAAGTTCATCTATTAACGGTTGTAGGTACACATCTATATCATTTCCAGGACCTTTCGGTCCAGGAACTATCATGGACAAAATAAATGAGGACTGCTTCATGCATTTCCAAGGCGACAAATTGTATGGTATTAACACAACCGGCCATATGCTGTATGTACTACTCATTTGCCTGAAAGGGTTGAAACCATCACTAGCTAGTCCAAGTCTCACATTCCGAGGATCTTCCGCAAAATCAGGATATCTTTCATCAAATTTTTTCCAAGATTGAGAATCAGCAGGATGTCTAAGAATCCCATCATTAGTGCGACCTTCAGCATGCCATTTCATATCAGAAGAAGTTTTCATAGACATAAACAACCTTTGTAGCCTAGGAATCAGAGGAAAGTAACGCAGTATTTTGGCAGGCTTCTTTTTCCTACTTCGCTTGGTAGATCCACTGGCTCCCTCGTCTTGATTTGGTCTTTCTATCCATTTCGAAGAACCACACACTTCGAAATTCTCCCGATTTTCCTTACCACTCGTGAAAAGCATACAGTCATTTGGACATGCTGCTATCTTCTCATACCCTAGATCGAAAGAACTTAGGAATTTTTTGATTTTATAGACTGAGTTTGGAATACAGATTTCAGGAAATGCTTCATTCAACAATTCAAGTAGCATAGTGAAGGACTTAGCAGACCACCCGTTTAAACATTTAATCTGAAATAGTCTGATAATGAATGAGAATTTAGAGAATTTGGTGCAATCGCGGTACAAAGGAATACTAGCATCTTCAAGTAACTTAGCGAAGGATTCTTGCTATTTATTATTTTCAGGGGCGGGGCCAGGCATTTCCTCGTCCACCCCACCACCAATGTGTGATGTTTCTGTTGACTCATTGTGAACTTGGGTTGTTGGGTTATTGGTGTGGATAGGAACATTATGAATCCCCATGGCATCTTGCAACAAAGCATGCATCTCATCGGAAACGCTTAAGTCTTCATTCACTAAGGGCTCATCTTCATTTTCTAATACAACCGGACGAACAGGATCTGACGTATGATCCTCTCCATGACAAAACCACCTTGTGTACCCTTGAAGAAAACCGTTGACAACCAAGTGTGTATGTACTACGTCACATGTCCTCAAATTACAATTTGTACACCGGAGGCATGGACAAAGGATTAGGTTGGGATCACGGGAATGTCGTTTGGCAAAGATAATAAAATCTTTAATACCATCACGGTACTCCTTGGATAATCGTGGTTTACTAATCCAACTTCTATCCATTATAACAATAGCACACAATCTAAAATTAAAATTTGATATATTAAATAGTAATAACAGTAAAAGGCATTTTGTATATTAAATTTCACCTTTTTGAAAACCATCCCTAGCTGCAAATAAATAAACGATATAATCTTTAACTGTAAAATAAAGAAATTGTGGTTCCAAAAAATGTACAAAAAAAATTAAGTCTTAACACAATCTACTCTATTCACATAACCCTAAACTACCTTTTGTGCAAATTATCACAACCACCTTAGTGGTATTTTATCGCACAATCTGTGTTCGAGTGTAAAAAAAAATTCGACTATAGTCTCCCCTGTATTTGGCTTTCCGTTCAAGGAGATGATGATGGTAAAGGGTATTTTGCTGAGGAAGAGGAATCGGACGAATAATGAGTGCGTCATACTGTAACTACGGTAACAAGAAGATCTGATGACTCATGAACTATTCTGTTCATGGCTACTAATAATCACTTACTTATCTCATAATAATAATAATAATAATAATAATAATAATAATAATAATAATAAACAAAAGAAACTAATATGGCTACTAATAAGTTTTTCTAAAATAATTCTTCATTCCAACTAAATCATTGATGTTTGTAGCGCCAAAAGAAACCTGCACAAGGTTTGTTCAGCCCAATTCTTGTACAGATTTGGAGGATTTTGGTAAAAAACATGCCAAGATGCCAATCAGATGCATGAAATCAACTTCATTAACAGTAAAAGAAAAATGATAATGTCCAGTATGTAAGCATATATTTTTCACAGTGAACCAATTGTTGTACATATCCGGAGGATTTTGGCATACGTACCTATAGCATCCTCAGTTCACAGTGAACCCATTTTTGTCAAAAAAACATGCCAAGATGACAATCAGATGCATGGGATAAGCTTCATTAACAGTAAAAGAAAATGAGGATGCTAGCAGCATACTTAGTTTGGAAGTGTACCCATTTTTTGTTAAAAAATCATGCCTAGGATGGCAATCAGGTTCTCTAACAGTATCTGAAAATGAAAACATCCATTATCTGAGCATATATGTTGCTCTACTAATTCTTTAGCCCAACAAAATCTAAAACCCAATTGTTGTACATATCCGGAGGATTTTGGCATACAGCTATACCATCCTCAGTTCACAGTGAACCTATTTTGGTCAAAAAAACATGCCAAGCTGACAATCAGATGCATGAAATAAGCTTCATTAACAGTAAAAGAAGAAGAGGATGCTAGCAGCATACTTAGCTTGGAAGTGAACCCATTTTATGTTAAAAAATCATGCCTAAGATGGCAACCAGCTTCTCTAACAGTATCTGAAAATGAAAATATCCATTATCTGAGCATATATGTTGCTCTACTAATTCTTTAGCCCTACTAAATCTAAAACCCAATTGTTGTACATATCCAGAGGATTTTGGCATACGTACCTATAGCATCCTCAGTTCACAGTGAACCCATTTTGGTCAAAAAAACTTGCCAAGAAGACAATCAGATGCATGAAATAAGCTTCATTAACAGTAAAAGAATATGAGGATGCTAGCAGCATACTTAGTTTGGAAGTGTACCCATTTTTTGTTAAAAAATCATGCCAAAGATGGCAATCAGCTTCATTAACAGTATCTGAAAATGAAAATTTCCATTATCTGAGCATATATGTTGCTCTATTAATTCGACTGCCCAACTAAATCTAAAACCCAATTGTTGTACATATCCGGAGGATTTTGGCATACAGCTATACCATCCTCAGTTCACAGTGAACCCATTTTGGTCAAAAAAACATGCCAAGCTGACAATCAGATGCATGAAATAAGCTTCATTAACAGTAAAAGAAGAAGAGGATGCTAGCAGCATACTTAGTTTGGAAGTGAACCCATTTTATGTTAAAAAATCATGCCTAAGATGGCAATCAGCTTCTCTAACAGTATCTGAAAATGAAAATATCCATTATCTGAGCATATATGGTGCTCTACTAATTCTTTAGCCCAACTAAATCTAAAACCCAATTGTTGTACATATCCGGAGGATTTTGGCATACGTACCTATAGCATCCTCAGTTCACAGTGAACCCATTTTGGTCAAAAAAACATGCCAAGATGACAATCAGATGCATGAGATAAGCTTCATTAACAGTAAAAGAAAATGAGGATGCTAGCAGCATACTTAGTTTTGAAGTGTACCCATTTTATGTTAAAAAATCATGCCAAAGATGGCAATCAGCTTCTTTAACAGTATTTGAAAATGAAAACATCCATTATCTAAGCATATATGTTGCTCTACTAATTCTTTAGCCCAACTAAATCTAAAACCCAATTGTTGTACATATCCGGAGGATTTTGGCATATAGCTATACCATCCTCAGTTCACAGTGAACCCATTTTGGTCAAAAAAAACATGCCCGGATGACAATCAGATGCGTGAAATAAGCTTCATTAACAGTAAAAGAAGATGAAAATTTCCAGTATCTAAGCATATATTATTCTATTCATTCTTCATCCCAACTAAACCATTCAGGTTAAGGAAATCAAGATGCATAATCTGAAAAAACATGCTTTTTTTTGAAAAATGAGGGAAATCAAGAGATGATACCGAAGAGAGAGAGAGAGCGGGGTGACGAGCGCGGGGGCGTAAGAGATAGAGAGAGAGCGGGGCGACACGGTGGTTTCTGATCGCCGATTCACCTCCAAATAGAGAGAGGGAGGAGGGAAATCGAAAATGACGAAGGGAAGAAGGGACGATGACGAAAGGTCGAAGGCTATCGAAGAGGACGAAGCGGCGGAGGCAAACGCGCGGGAAGTAGAGCGAGGAAGGAGGGAAAACCAAGCGCCCCCTTTTTTTTTGGGGTTTGGGAAATGGCGAGCGAAAGATTAGGGTTGGCGGGATTTATCGCAGCTTATTCACCGGCGTTTCAATTAGACATGCCGGTGAATGTGTCGATATATTCACCGACGTTTATTATTAAAACGTCGGTGACTAATACACTTCACCGGCGTTTTTAAATAAAACGCCGGTGAATACGAAGAATGCCCGGCAGTTTAAAGCGGCCGCCGGTGTCTAACCTCCCCATCTGGCCTTCCATTCCTATTCGCTCCCTACCCCGGCGCTACTAGTAAAACGCCGGGGAATATTCGCCGGTAAATCGAGTCTGTTTTGTAGTGACGGTCGCATTAACATCAGTTCGCTCTTGTAACGGTGTTTAATTTTATTAATTACAAATTACCAGTTCGGACTCTCCATGATTTAACAGATCATACAAAAGTTGGTCAACCAATTGTAAGCATTAAGATCAAAATTCAAACACACAACTATGGAAAAATAGAAAAATAATATAGAATTAAAAATTGTGTTATCAAAATTACACTACATCGAAGCCCTAGAAAAATAAATTTTAGTTCATAATAAATTTACAACTAATAAATACTGTCTTGGATTGCATAATAAAATTAGATATAAAGAAAAGAGATACAGGAAGAACAATTTTGTAAAAAAAATTTGCAAACTGAACGTCTTGAAAAGCGCGCAGCCAAGTTGCACGAAAGTTCCCCAATCTCTCTCTCTCTGTCCCTTTGTCGTTTTCCGCAGCACTGACGTCAGCCTCTGTTTCGAGCTGCACAGGAAGCAGTCACCACGTCAGCAGCTGTTCTAGTCTTTCGCTGTCTCTTTCCCTGCCTCGAACGGTGCGCGTGTATCCAGAGCCAGAGAGGAGTTGGTGAGTTTCTTCTTCGCTGACGTCGGCTGGCTTCGTCTTCTTTCGTTTTTTTTTCTTTATTTATTTATTTATTTAATTGTTAGAGATCAGCCGTCGTTCTCTCTCTTCGTTCAGTGTGTAACTTCCTTCTCTTGTTTGCTCTTCTATTTATAGGCACGGGAAGTAGATATTAGGGTTTATTTTTTGCAGAAAAACCCCACTTCTTTATTTATTTGTTTCCATCTTCTTCTCTTTTTTTTTCTTGAAACACGTGCTGCATACAAACAAAATAAATCAGAAATTAGGATTTAAAAATAAAAATAAAATTAATTAGTTTAAATTAATTAAACTAAATAAAAATCATATTAACTATTTAAACCCTTTTAAAATTGTTTATTGCACTTTCAGCTCAATTAGAAAATTAAAATTTTTTATCTTGCTTTTCACACAGCCAAATTGCAAAATTTAAAATTTAAAATTTAAAATTCAATAAAATAATAAAAAATTAATAAATCAATATGTTTGTTTTGTTTGTTGATTTTTACCAAAAATATTCATTTTTTGCATCAAAAATCTTATTCCTTCAAAAATAATTAATTAACTGAAATCTATAAAAATAAGATAAAATATTGACAAGATAGACGAATACAAGCGATTTTTATGGGTAAATGAGTACAAATATTTATATAAAAATTAGACATATCAAATACCCCCAAACTTAAGATTTTGCTTGTCCTCGAGCAAAAAGTAAAATCATGAATAAGGGAATAGTAATTAATAATAAGCTCAACTCATTACACCAAGAGATCTCATAATGCACACGTGCTCTAAATCTTGCTATCTTTCTCATGCTTTTTGTGTTCAAATACAAAAAAAATCACAAGATCAGAACGCGTATCAATATTGTGGACATAAACTATCTGTAACTGTTGAGGCTTTTCAAATTCTGTAACTACCGGGACCATTACTCTGTAATAGCAGAGTAATGGCTTATCAGTTACGTTTTTAAACCATTACTCTACTGTTACAGAGTAATGGGCCATTACTCTACTGTTACAGAGTAATGGACCGTTTAGTTATTCCCCTTCTCCTATAAGACCGGCAACTTTTGTCTACCAGTACACAGAGTTTTCTGCAACATTCCGAATCTTCTTCTTCTTCCTCTGAGTCAGAGTCTGAGAGAGCACAACACAGCTACCGGTTTGCTAAGATCTCTGAAGCTAGGGTGCTGCTCTTCAGGAAAATGTAATACAGTTGTATCCTAGGAGGCAATTCGTCAACCACCGTCACACTACGGGGCGAATTTTGCTTTAAGAACAAAGATCTTAATCTTGACTCTGTATTGTATTGTATGGTTTGTTCTTTTATTTTCTGTACTTGTAATTCTTCACAAATATTGTTAGCATTTTCCTGTTTTATGAAATTCAAGTTCTAACAATCTTAAAGCAAAATTTTTCCTCTATTCTAACAGTTTTTGTGAAGATTATTTATAGGTACTATTATCATTTCAGAAAAACAAAACAACTAACAGTTCGACTTCAACTGTTTCAGAACATGGAAAACACACAAAACGATAATGTTAGTGGACTTATTAATGAACAAATACCAGTGACCCAAAATATGACTGCAGAATCGGTTGCGACACAAACAGTCGTTCTGTCCATACATCTAACTGTGGAAGAAAAACCAGAGAAGTTTAATGGAACTGGATTCAAGAAGTGGTAAGGGAAGATGCAGTTCTACCTGACCACCTTGAAGCTGGATAGGTTTCTCACTGAAACTGCCCCTATGCTGGCACCTATGGATGCGCACTGCATTGCTACAGTTGATGCATGGACTCAGGGTGATTATTTCTGCAGAAATTACATCCTGAACGGCTTGGTAGACCTGCTGTACAATGTCTACTGTGTCTTCAAGACTTCAAACTTCTGTGGAGGTCTTTGGAGAAGAAGTACAAAACAGAAGACGTCGGCTCCAAGAAGTTTGTAGTTGGCAAATTTCTGGACTACAAGATGGTTGACTCCAAGACAGTTGTGAGTCAAATCCAGGAACTGCAGGTGATAATGCATGAAATCGCTACAGAGAACATGATGCTGTGTGAACCATTCCAGGTTACAGCGTTCATTGAGAAGCTTCCACCTGGATGGAAGGACTTCAAGAACTACCTCAAGCACAAGTGAAAGAAGATGTCTCTTGAAGACCTCATTGTCAGGTTGCGGATCGAAGAGGAGAATCGCAAGGCTGACAGGTCCTATGAAAATCAGTTCATAGAAAAGGCAAATATGGTGGAGCATGAACAGAAGAAAAAAAAGATAAAGTTCTTGCCACAGGCCTCAAACAAAAAACCTATAGCAAAGAGGTCTGCTAGAAAATGCCACAAGTGTGGTAAGCTGGGTCACAGAATTTTTAACTGTCGCAGCAGGGACGACAACCATGCTGGAACTGGACAGGCCAAAGGGAATGAAAAATTCCATGCATACATAGCTGAGAACTTGTCCACCGGTCTCTCTGATCTGGACCTCTGTGGTGTTGTATCATAGGTGAATCTGGTGGGGAGCAATCCTTGTGAGTGGTGGTACGACACTGGGGCCACCAAGAACATCTGCTCGGACAAGAAAAAGTTCACTTCATTCCAGAAGTGCAATAAGGATGAACAGTTATTCATGGAAAATTCTTCCACCTCCAAAATTGCAGGAACAGGGAAGATAGTGCTGAAGATGACATTAGGTAAGGAACTAATACTAACAAATGTGTTGCGCGTTCTAGATATTAGAAAAAACTTGGTATCAGGATCTTTGCTAAGCAAGAATGGATTTAAGGTTGTTCTTGCTTCTGATAATTTTGTATTGTCTAAGAATGGGGTGTACTTGGGTAAATGATATGTAAAGAATGGACTGTTCAAATTTAATGTAATGATAGTCATCCCTAAATCTATTGTTCCTGTTGTTTCCAAAGTTAATGAAATTACTCATGTTGCTTATGTTGTTGAGTCTTCTTCTGTTTGGCAAGAAAGACTAGGCCATGTTAATTTCGATTCTATGCATAGATTAATTAACATGAATTTGCTACCAAAATTTAAGGTAAACAATTGCGAAAAATGTAAAGTTTGTACAGAGGCCAAACTCACTAAAACTCCATCAGGTTCTGTAGAAAGAAACACAGAAAATCTAGGTCTAATTCACACACATCTGTGTGATTTGAAATACGTGCAGACCAGAGGCGGCAAAAAGTGTTTGTGACATTCATAGACGGTTACACAAAACTCTGTTATGTATACTTGTTACATAGCAAAAATGAGGCTTTGGATAAATTCAAGGATTACAAACTTGAGGTTGAGAATCAACTTGGCAAAACGATTAAAATTGGTAGGAGTGATAGAGGAGGGGAATATGATGCACCATTTAATATGTTATGCTCTGAACATGGAATAGTTCATCAGACAACTGCTCCTTACTCATCTGAATCAAACGGTACTGCCGAGCGCAAGAACCGAACTTTAAAGGAGATGATGAATGCCTTGTTGTTGAATTCTGGGTTACCCCAAAATATGTGGGGGGGAGCTTTACTGACTGCTAAGTACATTCTCAATAAAATACCTCACAAAAAAAACTGGGATGATAAAACAATGCTGCCCACTCTTAGGATGATAAAACAATGCTGCCTGCAAAGAATTGGGATAAGCTTTGCTTTTAATGATTCCCATAGTTTTGAAATAAAAGTAGGGTATGGAAGGATACTCTTTATGGACAATCACCATGTGAGTGTGAAATGGGGCAATTTCTAGGAGAATGAAGAGAGGCTACATTCTCCAAGTTCACTCACGATTAACCAGGGTTGTTCAAGGCCAAAATGAATACAACAAGAGAACCTAGTTCTGTGAGGAGATGAACTGTGTGATAGTTATTATCTAGATTCACATCAAAGGCCGGGTAGTTCAAGACATCATGTTCACTACCTAGTCAAGTGAATCCGATGGCTACTCACTAAGGATGGTTCAAAGTTAAAAAATTACTACCATTCCTGATGCAGTTATTTTCCAATTGTACTCTTAGAGTCCTTTCTATCATGTCTTTTTTGGTCATGTCTTTTTCTATCGTGTCTGAATTACATGGTCTGGTCATTTCCATTCATGTGGGGGGTTGTTGGAAAAAGTTTTTGCATATTTTCCGGGCCGGATTTCGGTGGGCTCCGGCCACCGGCGGCGACGGAAATTGATTGGATCACGTTCCTCTCGTCGAGTACTATTCCGTAATGTACTCACTTGCCAAAAATGGTTTTCGTATGAATGAGAAATGTAGGTCTAAAGTTGGGTACTCGAAATGTACTAACTTGGACAGTTGAAATGAATAGTCCCACATAGAAAGATGAGAAAGATTTTCTCTAGTATATAAACTAAAGAAATGGACTAAAGGGTGTAGCCCTGGGGTTACCACTAACGTGTAGTAACAAACACACACACGAGCGCGCGCGACTGGCCTGGCCTGGCCTCGGCTTCGGCTTCGACTTGGCTCTGGCCTTTTTTTTTGCCCCGCTCCTAATTTTTTCC
Organism: Hemerocallis citrina; assembly: GCA_017893485.1. NCBI lineage: Eukaryota > Viridiplantae > Streptophyta > Magnoliopsida > Asparagales > Asphodelaceae > Hemerocallis > Hemerocallis citrina. Next base: position 139,093,018 of record CM030367.1, read on the forward strand.
CCAGTTACTGTTGAGGCTTTTCAAATTCTGTAACTGCTGAAACCATTACTCTATAACAGCAGAGTAATGGCTCATTAGTTACGTTTTTGAACCATTACTCTACTGTTACAGAGTAATGGACCATTACTCTGCTGTTACAAAGTAATGGACCCTTCAGTTACTCCCCTTCTCCAATAAGACCAGCAACTTTTGTCTGCTAGTACACAGAGTATTCTGCAACATTCCAAATCTTCTTCTTCTCTCTCTGAGTCAGAGTCTAAGAGAGTACAACACAGCTACCGGTTCACTGAGATCTCTGAAGTTAGGGTGCTGCTCTTCAGGAAAAGGTAATACAGTTGTATCCTGGGAGACAATTCGTCAACCACCGTCACACTACAGGGCGAGTTTTGCTTTAAGGACAGAGATCTTAATCTCGACTCTGTATTGTACTATATGATTTGTTCTTTTATTTCCTATACTTGTAATTCTTCACAAATATTGTTAGTATTTTCCTGTTTTATGAAATTCAAGTTCTAACACTTGATTTGACTAATGAATGTAAGAATGAATGAATGAAGGAATGGATTTGACTTATACCTGGCATAGCCAATCAACTGGATAACTGATACAAAGAGGAGCCCATAATCTGGTAGAATTTGTGGGAAACGATTCCAGACACCATTAGGAGATGCGAGAATTAGTACGACAGCGTTAATAGAACTTGATCTATAAGCAACAACAACAAAAAAAAAATGTTACCATTAATGTGTTCTTCTCTTATTCTAAAAACTCTAATACCAATAAAAGAACACGAAAAATTTGCATAGATGACCATGAAACAAATTACATCCCAAACAGCAAAAACTTAATGAGAGAAACATAGATTATTCCCCCAATTTAATAAGATAAACAGCGAAAATCAACCAGTGAGGAAAAAACCAATATCAAGAAAGTAATACACATTTAGCTTATCAGCAAATCCTAATCTCAGAGAGCAAATAGCTGATCAACAAATTTTACTAACACCCCCCCCCCCCCCCCCCCCCCCCCCCCCCCCCCCCCCCCCCCCCCCCACCCCCCACCCAAACTCAAATAAAACCAAACAGTGTCCCCCAAACTCAAATAAATCAAACAGTGAGGAAAAAAAACCAATATCAAGAAAGTAATACACATTTAGCTGATCAACAATATCCCAATCTTAGAAAGCAAACAGCTAATCAGCAAATTTCACTATCCCCCCAAACTCAAATAAAGCCAAACAGTGAGGTTAAAACCAGTACCAAGAAAGTAATCACCAAGTAAAGAACCAAACAGTGAGGGCACTTTCACTACACATGCACTCTTCTCTCCAGCATTTTGTCTACCATACATAGTAAATTACATACATCAATTCACATTTCTCATCTCTACCTAAATTAGTACATGTCATTCACATTGTCAAAATAATAGTTTCTTGGATGGTGCAATAACTTGGATTTGGTAAGATATACTATATTTTCACACACCATTGCAAAAGAAAGTAGATAATTTCTTTTAATTGACCAGGATGTCAGAACTTCTAATAAACCGACCACTATTCCCAAATCTTTTATTATATTAAACTATAACTATCACTTTTGGTTGGACGAGGACTAACCAAAACTATAACTATCACTTTCTTTTCATAATTAGAGGAAGTGGGCGGGGTGGAATGTAGCGTCGGGGAGAGAGGGCAAGAACTTATCGTGAGGATATGGGCGTCGGGGAGAGCTAGGGTTTTTTCCGATTTGGGGAGAGGATCTGAGCGGGATATTTGAGGGAGAAAATGAGGGAGAGAAGAAATAAATTAAGTAAATTGAGAAAGAGGAAATTACCAAAGTGCCCTCTCTCACTTATCTTACCTCTTGATTTGGGATCTCAGCCATCGAATTGCAATCCGATGGCTGAGATCTTTTGCTTACAATAAGCTCAACTCACTATATATATATATATACACACACACACTAGTGTAACCCTGTACAAATTGTACAACCTAAAATAGTTTGAAGGGTTTCATAAAATAGAATTTGATATCAATTAATTATCATTCTCATAGGATATGCTGCACAGCCTAAAATAGTTTGAAGGGTTTCATAAAATAGAATTTGATATCAATTAATGATCATTCTCATAGGATATGCTATATATTTTCAATAGAGATCGGTAAATTTTGTACATATACTAGATTTGCCCGTGGGCACGTGCCTACGGCACGTCTTCAGAATGATACAAAACACGAAATTTTCTGTAAACAGTAAAACAACAATTATGTAGCTCAAGTTTGAATAGTATGACAATAATTAGTTGTAAATAAAAGTTCATGTTTCCATTAGTATATGTTGAAAAATAATTATAAATGAGGGTGTAAAATCCAACTTTTTAGAACTTTGAGTGTGAAAAATGATGAAATTTAACTGTTGATGAGATATTTGTTATTTTCAATGTAACATGAGGCATGAGCAATAAAAAATGCATAAAAAATCTGAAAATTTACAAACCTAAAATCTGAAAATATAAATTTCCGAGTAAAATAGAGAAAATGAGAGAGAGAGAGAGAGAAATAAATAAATAAATAAATAAATAAGTTGTTTTGGGGGGATTTGAATTTGAGTTTTTTTTTGGGGGGGGGGGGGACTTTTGAGCGAGAAAATATGTTTTGCGAGGTTAGATCTGGACCATTGATTTCAACCATATTGAATGAGAGCCACTTGATAGCTTTCTTTGTGTTTTATTATATATATATACTAGATTTGCCCGTTGGCACGTGCCTACGGCACGTCTTCGAAACGATACAGCATATGAAAGTCTTATAAACAGTAAAACAACAATTATGTAGCTCAAGTTTGAATAGTAAAACAATAATTAGTTATAAATAAAAGTCCATGTTTCCATTAGTATATGTTGAAAAATAATTATAAATGGGGGTGTAAAATCCAACTTTTTAGAACTTTGAGTGTGGAAAATGATGAAATTTAACTGTTGATGAGATATTTGCTATTTTCAATGTAACATGAGCAATAAAAAAATGCATAAAAAATCTGAAAATTTACAAACCTGAAATCTGAAAATATAAATTTATGAGTAAATAGAGAGAATGAGAGAGAGAGAGAGAAAATAAATAAATAAATAAATACAGGAGTTGTTTTTAGAGATTTGAATTTGAGTTTAGGGGGGATTTTTGAGTGGAAAAATATGTTTTGTGAGGTTAGATCTAAACCATTGATTTCAACCATATTGAATAAGAGCCTCTCTCTCTCTCTCTCTCTCTCTCTCTCTCTCTCTCTCTCTCTCTCTCTCTCTATATATATATATATATATATATATATATATATATGAGTAATGTGAGCCTCATATTTGTATGAGGAAATTTTCCTCATACAAAGTGATTATACTCACTTTGTGGGGCCTTTATGGAAGATCCAGTCCGTCCATCATTTTTATCATGACAATAGATGTATGTGTAGAAAAAATCAAGTGGTTTGGAGGTCATTCACCCATACATCATGTGGGTCCAATTTGTGGTTCGATTTGTATTACTGTTGAAATAGTTCATTTTTCAACTACATGATGCATAAGTGAATGACCTCCAAACCACTTGATTTTTTTTTACACATATATCCATTAGTATGATAAACATGATGGACGGAGTGGATCTTCCATAAGGGTCCCACCAAGTGAGTATAATCACTTTGTATGAGGAAAATTTCCTCATACTCTATATGAGGCTCACTCTCTCTCTCTCTCTCTCTCTCTCTCTCTCTCTCTCTCTCTATATATATATATATATATATATATATATATATATCCCAACTCATAGTCAATCAGTTTCAAACACTCTTCCACCCTCCTCATGGTCTCCTTCCTCCAAGGCTGGATTTTGTGCAAGCACGACCTCCTGCAAAAAAAATTTGTTATCAACTGTCAATGCAAGCCTTATCAACTATCAATGCACACGTACAAATCGAACCACAAATTAGACTCACATGATGCATGAGTGAATGACTCCAAACCACTTGATTTTTTCTACACATACATCCATTAGTATGATAAACATGATGGACGAAGTGGATCTTCCATAAGGATCCTACCAAGTGAGTATAATCACTTTATATGAGGAAAATTTCCTCATACTCTATATGAGGCTCACTTTTCTCTCTCTCTCTCTCTCTCTCTCTCTCTATATATATATATATATATATATATATATATATCCTAACTCACAGTCAATCAGTTTCAAACACTCTTCCACCCTCCTCATGGTCTCCTTCTTTCTCTAGGGCTGGATTTCGCGCCAGCGCGACCTCCTGCAAAAATATTTTGCTATCAACTGTCAATGCAAGCCATAAGGGTCCCAAAAAAATTTAAATTGGGGGACCAAATAAAAATTCTGGCCTATATGAAGGGGGTTCTACAAAATTTTTGGGGTCTCAAATGTCCCCCCATCCCACGATCTCTCTCCGCCCCGGGTGAGGGTGCAGGAGGTGATGACGATGCAACAGGTGTTGGGGATGGTGAGGGGGTCAAGGGACGGGGAGCTGAGGACAAAGGCAGTGGAGTCGATGATGGTTTTGGCGGGGGTCTGCGGATGCGCTGATGGCGAGGACGGTGAGTAAGTTGTTGGAGATACCGACATCGGCGCAGATGGTGGAGTTTCTGATTGCGGCTGCACAGTTGCACCTGAGGGTGACGGAGTGGGGGCAGAGGCGAACGACAGTCGGCAGAGAGAGAGGCTTAAGCTAGTTTGTCCCTTGATGTTTCTAAGCGGGAAGAAATAATTAGAATTTGAAATATTAATTATAATATAGTCAGTTTTATTAGCTACTAGGTATTTGGTTGCTTTCCTATCACCCAAAAAAGCTTTATCTACTACTATTAATGGGAGAGTTTGTCACTTTGTCACTTTGAGTTTGTAATCGAACAAACAATTTTTAATATTTTTTTGTCACAAATAAAACACATACGTTGCACGTGTAACTCTAACTCTATTTATTAACACGTGCATCACGCGTGCAAATCAATGTTTTTTCTTTCATCAAACAAATAATTTTTAATTTTTTTTGTCACAAAGCAAATACATACGTCACACGTGCAACTCCAAATCTATTTCTTAACACATCACCGTACGTACAATTCAAGGTTTTTCCTTCAAAAAAATTAAAAATTTGCGTGCAGTGTCCGTTCAACTCCATTTTTTAAAGTTTAAGGCATTCATCACAAGTGCTGATGACTACCGACTTACATGTATCGCACGTGAAAATTACTAGTTATTTTAATGGGAGAGTTGGAGATGTAATTTGTCAGCATACAAACTCGTGCATTATACGTGCAACTCAAACTCTCTTATTAATTACGACAAAAACTAACAAACAAGTAAAATTTCACCTATTTAAAATATGCAACGCACGTGCAAAATAAAATTTCAATATTTTTTAACACCAAACATACACGTATAATGCACGTACTACTCAAATTCTACTTATAAACACGTGCATTGCACGTACAAATCGTAGCTTTTTCTTCAAAATATTTTTTCCAATTACATGCAATGCACGTCCATCTCCAAAACTATTTTCTAACACATATATCGCAAGTGAAAATTCTCCAATTCTTATCAAAACGTGCATTGCTTGGAGAAGGCAAAGGTCAATCACCAAACAAAGGGATAGAGTTGTTGGAAAGCGAAGCTCACCCTTCACCCACTGGCACACGTGAAAAATACTAGTTAATAATAATTACTTTGTTGTAACTCCTGAAAAAATTCGTATTTTTATATGATCTCCTTTTAAATCTCAAGTTACATTGAAGTAACTTCTCCAAGCTTTAGGGCTTTCCATTTTCGGAGTATGTCATATTTTTTGTTATGATTTTATGGGGTTATGTTATACAGAGTTTTTAGGGGTTCAAAATAAAAAGTTTTTTGGGGTTACATAAAAAAATTAAATTATGAATAGTATTTTGTAACTTAGGATTGACAAAAAGTACTAATATTCTTAATTTTTGAGGTCATAAATGAGTTATCAATTGTAAAATGTCCAATATACCCTTCTCTGTAATTTTAGTATTACTTCTTTTATAAAAAAGATAAGGATGAAATTAAAAATTTCATAAAAAAAGTACTCGATGGATATTTAAGAATGACAAAACATTTATCGCGAAAATATAAAGTGACTTATATTTTGGAGAAAAAAAGTGCTAGAATGACTTATACTTTGAAACGGAGGGAGTATATTGTGAAGTATGTTGTTCCTTGCAAATCATTTGTACGGAACAATTGTATGCCCCATTCAATTTTGCAAGTATCACGGCCGGTATTTACAAACAATATCTCTAGATACTTTTCTAAGAGGGAGGCATATACTGTGCGTGTGTTTGGGCTTGTGTTCCTCAGCAATGCCGATGGGGAGTTGCTAAAATCAGCATCTTGCATGCATATCTTTGAGATGCTCGCGCGCATAGACACATGATCATTGTTTGCCTTTCTTCAAACTGCTTGCAAAATGCACATGGGCCCGAACCATATCGTGATGCTATATATCCTAGTTTGTTTTCATGTCTCTATTAATTCTCGGGTGGAAGTAAGGTGTGTTGGTCAATAAAAAAAAAGGTCGATGTTTGCATTGACATGGTGTGCAGTAGCTTTTGTGTCGGAATGTTGTTTGTGGCAATGAAGTCCTTACCTTGTGTTAACTATATGGTTGGCGCACCGTTTTCCCTGTAGCTCAGGAAGGTTATCAACAATTTACCCTTGTTCTAAAGCTCTTGTGAAGATAATACCGGGTTGTACCTCCAAATTTACCACATACAATTTCGACGAGTCAGGCTATGCTATAAAATAGATGAATTATACAACTTAAATAAAGAAAAAATTTAGATAACTCTTTGGAGTAGGGTTGGCAAACGGGTCTACCGGGCCGGGTCAGGTCGAATCCGTCCGGGTTGGAACCCAACTAGTGCGGGTTCGGATCGGGTCCTAGTGGCAACCGGGCCAGGTCGGGCAGTGTCAGAAATGCAAAAAGTCGACCCGCCCAACCCGCGAACCCATTCGGCTCCAACTCGGGTCGGGTCGCGATTTGGGCCTGTCTAAAAAAAAAATTACTTTAAAAAATTGTCATTTTAATAATAACAAGAAGAAGAATCAAATAGTGAAGTTGCCACAAAAAAAAAAGTATATATTATTAATATGATTTCAACTTATACAAGTTTTCAAATTTGTAATAAGAAATAAAGATTTTCTACAAATTTGTTTTAGACAATAACAAATTTCTTCGATACAATTTCAATTTTCTTCAATTATCCTAATTTTTTATAAAAAACAAAAATTTTATACAATTTTTTATACATTTACAATTGTCTTGTTGTTGTTGTTGTTGATCTTCAATTCTTCATTTTGGTTGTTATTGTTGTTGTTGTTCTTCTTCCGGCGAGTTACTTCCACTTGTAGACGTGTCGAACCCTTTTCCTTGAGTCCTATCTTCGACCTTCAGCCAGTCTTCCGTGCAGACGAGCATCTCCAACGATTGGGGCTTCAAGCGATCCTGTAATCGGTTAGAACCCTACCACTTATACAATATGCACTTTCTGAAGCAATTGTAGAGACAAGAGGAGTTAGTAGATCTTTAGCCATATATTTAAGAATACTATAAGTATGTTCATGATCTTTCCACCATTGTAAAATATCTAGTGAAGAAGTAAAACTTTCAGAATCTTGTTGATTATACCAATGTAATTCATTTGGTTGATCAGTCCTACGTTTTTTTGATTAAATTTGTGCAAGTAAATTAAATGTGACATCATCTAATTTACTTCTTACCTTTAGCAGTAGCAGAATAAGAACTAACTAAAGAAGTTGTACTACTAAATGCAAAACTTCTATCATAATAATCATATAAGTTATTTAATGTCGATTCAAATTTAACTAAAAATGTTCCGCAATCAATTTCAGATTCATTTTCCCCAAGTAAAGTAAAAAATATTTCAATCAAACTCTTCGTGCCTTCTAATTTGATACGAGGATCCATCACAGTAGCAATACAATACAACATAGGGAGAGGATTAAAATACTTTAAAAATTTGGTGTATGCAGGTTTCATAATATGACCAATAAAAGTATCATCGATCATTTATTTGAAAGTTTGCATCATAGTAACTACTGAAATAAAAATGCTACTAGAAATAGATTCATGAGATTTTGAAAATTTGAAAGTTGCAGTTTTATGGTTCTAAAAATTTCAACAAAGATTTGACTTAAAACCAAGCTTGGAAAGTCATTTCAAAATTTGACATAATTTTTGCAATAAAAAAATTATGTATACATTCTTTATATTCAGTAACAACATGTAGCAAATCAAAAGTAGAGTTCCATCGGTGTTTAACATCCTTTGAACATTTTCTAAACTGTACATTTTTAAGCCTACACCAAGCTTTCCATTTTTGGAATATGGTGGCACTTAATGCAATAAAATGTACACAATTTCTAATGTTAACTATATATGGTTCGACTATTTTTAATACATCTTGAATACATAAATTTAAAATATGAGCAAATCAAAAGTAGAGTTCCATCGGTGTTTAACATCCTTTGAACATTTTCTAAACTGTACATTTTTAAGCCTACACCAAGCTTTCCATTTTTGGAATATGGTGGCACTTAATGCAATAAAATGTAAACAATTTCTAATGTTAACTATATATGGTTCGACTATTTTTAATGCATCTTGAATACATAAATTTAAAATATGGCATGCACATCTAACATGAAAAATATTGTCAGATGAGGGTTTAATGCGGTTTTTAATATACTAATTGATGCATTTTTGTTAGATGCATTATCAAAATATATACACATAATTTTATTACGAATATGAAAAACATCACAAATTTCTAAAATACGATTTGCAATTTTATTACCACTATGGGAATAGGGCAACGCGGCAAGTGATATGATCCTTTTTTGAATAATCCAATCACTGTCGAACCAATGACAAGTTATTCTCATCATTGAAATATTGTTGTAACCCGCCCAACAATCGGAAGTTAAAGAAACTCTACAAGTTAAACTCCATAAAATGGCAATCAAAGCTTCTCTCATTTCATTGTACATTTTAAAACAATCAGATTTGCAAGTATTCCTCGGGATTCTTTTAAAATGGGGGTTTAATGCGGTTTGATTAAAAGTTTCTAAATCCCTACTCTCGGAATAGGAAAATGGTAACTCTTCCTTGATTACTAGTCGGACCATTTCCCGACGAACAAGTTCGGGATCATAAGAATGGCTATCAACTACATCAATCTTATGGTGGATTTTTTATTGGCTGGGTAGGTCTACAAAAAGTTGCGTATCCATTTTTTTAATACACAATTATGTTTGATAAATACTTTAGACACAATTTATGCTTCCGGGTGCGCAACTTTTAGACACAGTTATGTTTAAACAAAACAAGTCTACCTAAAGATTTGATATTTGGATTAACAGTTTTTTTTCCTCCAAAATGCTCTAATTGTAATGTATTCTTATAGTTTTCTGAAATTGATTTGTATACATTTTAGATGTGTCGTCTTATTGTACCCGTCCCCTCACCCCTCTTCCATTTGTATGACTTCGAACATGTTTTACAAACTTTTATACCTACACCCAAATTTTCTTCGTAAGGATTATAATCATAAAATTTGTGCCACTCACTAGTTTTCCCTCTAGTTTTCCTACTACTATCAGGTTGTGTTATTTCGGTTGCTTGTGTTTGTAGTTCTTCTATGTCTATGTCTCCTACAAACTCATCGTGTTACCAATGTGTTGGTTCATAGGGTACTCTTCGGCAGGCACATTTTGTGGGACAATTGGAGACCTACAAGAAGTGCCGGAGAAATCTTGTCCACTTTGGCTACGGCCACTACCTGGTGATCTAGACATGTTGATATAGTAGTGTATGTGAAAAAATTAAATACAATCTATACGAGATAAGTTTTAAAAAAAATCTAGAAAACAATAAGAGGGTTGTGAGAAAGAAGATCAAAAAATCAACAAACAAATATGATAAAAAAAAATCAAAACTACAAAAAAAATATCAAGACAATAAGAGGGTTGTAAAATTTTCTAAACTAATGGCTCCTTTGAATGGGACGAAACAATCTCGAATGAAAAATCACGTTTCGGGACTTTCGTCTGTGCAGCTTTTTAAAATTAAATATATTCGTTTGAGGATTATTTAAATGCAAAAAAATTACAAATTTTGTTGGACAAAACATCATGCCCCGTCTGATAAGTTAAAAATTTGATGTTTCATCTCCTACAATATGAAAATTACCGTTTTCAAAAAAATGAAAAAATGGTAATTTATTTTCTTTCAAAAAATGGCAATTTAGCCAACTACTGTGAATACTTTTTTAGTCAATAACCGAATCAACTTTCTGGCAGTTCGCATACAATATTATGTATCTCCCTTTTTGCTAATTCAATATTATTCATCTCTTGACCGTTTTAAGTGAAGTTCTCCACCTAAAACAATACTGCTAAAAATCAAAACAAAACACATTTGTTGTGACAAACAAAGAATAATTTTTGGTGTTCTCAACTATTGTGTTTTGTAGACTCAAAATGGACTCAAATATACACCGATATAGAGCTCATATAAAATCACAACTTTGTGAATCACTATTCACCTGTGGACTCAGACTCTCTTGAATATATTTTGAGTCAAAAAGTTTACAATTAGCACTACTCAAAACAAAACCTACTTTTCCCTCCAGGCATCTCTATGTGCAGTAGCAATTATAGCTTACTGGTAATTTACACGTGCAATGCAGTCTTAATAAATATAGTTTTTTTAAAGTAAAAATTCAGACGAAGTCTTAATAAATATAATTTTTTTAAAGTAAAAATTCAGGCAAAGTCTGGACTTGAATCTAAGATTTCCTTTATAATAATTATGCACGTACGTTACACGCATTGATGTTACACGCGTTGATAGATTTACAAATGACACTAAGGCATTCTCCCAATATAATATTAGAGATTAGAGATAAAACCACCACAAGTGTTCAGGGTGCTACAATTCCTATAGTAACGGCATGTCAATGCGGGTATAAATGGTCAAAACATTCACTTCTTTTATTGTGTATGATTGTCATCTACATCAGCAAACACTAAAAGTAGTGACTGCATCTTATCACATTGTCATCTTTCTCAGACCAAGTAAACGTATAAACTGCATATTATCATATTTGTGTCTTGTTTTTTCCAGCATAAACATAGCAGGTTATATACATGACTACCAGACTTTTACTATTAGAACTGACAAAAGCTAATGCACAACCATTTACACCTAAACTTCAAAAACAAAAATCTCATACCTGCCTACACTGTGCTCAGGTGATTACTACTGGAACTTTCGCATCTACAAATTATAAACTCCTTACATAAAGATGAAGCAAAAATGAGAACAATAACAATGAAGATTTATTTAGTTTATCGTCTACTTTGACAAAATTTAAGTAACAGGAGAAGTGGGGGAAATTGGAAGGGAAGATGGAAAGCGAATAGCCAATGTACTGCCTGAGAGAAAAACTGACAAATCGAAGTATGTTCAACATCCAAATTTACGTTTGAGAACAGATTGCATGACGATGAAATGACGATGAAAGATCCTATGCCAACCATACTCATGAATCGAAGTATGCTTAACATCCAATCTTAACTTGAGAAAAGATTGCATGCACCGTCACTATGGCAAATGAAAGGGAGAAAATTCCATTGCGGCTGGTGCAAGTGGGGAAACCCTACTAAGTAGGCTCACGCTTCTAACATGTTCAACAGGTAGAAAAATCAATTAAAGAGTTACGCTTTTCTTTATCCTGACTGATTAGGTGGAACTCATATATCTAAGGCAGCAATTCCAATAACCCCACTGCAGTGAGAACTTCGCAGCGAACACCCTTATACTTAAAAGATGCCCCAGATGAACTCCGAGTATTGCAATTATGCAGGTAGGCTGTTAGTTTTCCATTATAGCAGGCAAATGCTATACAACAGATGATAAGATTAACATGGTGTATTGGTGTAACGGAAAATAAAGAGCATAAGCCTCTAAATAGTAATGAGATTATCTGGAGCAACTTTTAGCAAAGGAGTGCCTGTGCAAAACCCTTATAATACAGAGGTTATTATGCAATCTTTATCTGTTAGCATCGAATAAGTAACAAAGATAAATATCATTTCTCTAGCCTGTTGAAACCACAAATTTCCTCTAATCCATACAAATCTCTAGCTTTCTTTACTCTCAAAAAGACCACCACATTCTGTGGGAAGTTATCTACATATTATATTAACCCCGAAAATGTACATACACAAAAAAGGGGAGAATAACCTCAAAAATAAATAATCCAAAAACAGCCATGGGAAATACACACCTCGCACATTATCTCCAAGGTATACTATAACGAGAGACGAAGAACTGGAAGTCTGGGTGATCTACATTCAGAAGGCGAAGCCAACTATCAGCAGCTTGCAAAAGAGAGCTCGCTAGTTGCTGCTCATTTTGCCCATTAGAAGTCCAAATTGAACCCTGAAGTTTATAGGATGCCAGTCCGAATATAGGAATGGATAACTTAGTTAACATTTGGGAGGCACTGTTGATAGGGCGAATAGTACTCGGGCAACCATTAACAAGGGTGTGCCCATTGCATGTATCTGCAAGCAGTTGGATTTAACACATTAAGAGTCTAAAACCGAAAGGCTTGAATTTGGGAATCTTTAGATAAAATCCATGAGGAAAAAAAAGGTAGGCATGAGCTTACTGTTGGAGGGGGTAGAAAGTGAGTGAAAGGCCAAAAAGCAAGCATCCAGATCTTTAAGAGTGTGACCTGTTGGTATCCGATAAATTGGGTACCTGTATCATATTCAAAATACAAATTGTCACAAACACTCTCACAGAATAACATAATAAAATTCATACGAGTAAATAAATAGATAGTAGAAGATAGATAGAAATACTGAAATAGATTATCCATGTCTAGCTGCTAGGATCTTAGGTGCAATTCCATGGTCTAGCAAATAAAGTTTTAACTGTGAACGGCTGTACATTTAACACATAAAATAGTAACCAGCTTCTTTCTAGAAATATATTTCTATGAAACTAAGCAGTTAAAATCGGAATAAATCGATAATCGATCTAGGTCCGATTAGTTCCTGAGGCAATTAATCAGAATAATCGTCGATTAATTGGTAATCGGGCCTAGACCGATTAGTTCCGAAAATCGATTTTAAGTGCTTAGCTAAGTAAGTAGATATTCATAAATAAAGACATCATGAAAATATAAGGGATAAAATTAAGGATGAACATCTACTGGCAAAAAAGTAGGCAAAGATAGTAGCCAATATATATAATAAAACACAAAGAAAGCTATCAAGTGGCTCTCCTTCAATCCCCCAAAATCAAAGGCCCAGATCAAATCTCACAAAACACATTTTCCCTCCAAAAGTTTCTCCCCCAAAACTCAAATTCAAATCCCCCCAAAACAACTCCTTAATTTATTTAATTATTTCTCTCTCTCTCTCTGAAATCACCACCCCACCCCCCAAAACAACTCCTTTATTTATTTAATTCTCTCTCTCTCTCTCTCTCTCTCTCTATATATATATATATATATAATAAAACACAAAGAAAGCTATCAAGTGGCTCTCCTTCAATCCCCAAAATCAAAGGCCCAGATCTAATCTCACAAAACACATTTTTCCTCCAAAAGTTTCTCCCCCAAAACTCAAATTCAAATCCGCCAAAACAACTCCTTAATTTATTTAATTATTTCTCTCTCTCCCTCAAATCCCCCCCCCCCTAAAACAACTCATTTATTTATTTCTCTCTCTCTCTCTCTCTCTCTCTCTCTCTCTCTCTCTCTCTCTCTACACACACACACATACTTATGGTAACATGGACTTTTATTTACAACTAATTATTGTCATACTATTCAAACTTGAGCTACATAATTGTTGATTTACTGTTCACAAGGCTTTTTATATGTTGTATCTTTCTGAAGACGTGCTGTAGGCACGTGCCTACGGGCAAATCTAGTAATATGATATAAACTAAAATGCCGTGCTATGCACGTTTTAATAAAGACTTGAAGTTAAACATGCGATATACGTAAGTCGGTAGTAATTAACATGTGCGATGAATGTCTTAATTAAAAAAAGGGGTTTTTAACATGTATGTTCCTAACAAATATGTGAATATCACATATACCCCTCACAAATGTGTATTTTCATATTTACCCCTAACAATGTGTCCAACCTCTTAGTTACCCCTTAAGTGTAAACTTCATTAAAAACATAAAAATGTATAAAATATACAATTCTATTTAATAGATTTAAAGTAAAATGACTGAAATACCATTCCTCCACTAGTCAAGCTTCATCTTCTACTTTTTTATAAACTCAATCGACTATAAAACCAACTGAAACACATCAACAATTCTCAATTTTTATTCAATTTTCTTAATAAATAGACAAATTTATAGTACATCTTTGTAATTTCATCTTCTTTATCATGTTTTCTAGTCAAATTCATCAGTAATCTTGTAAATTTCAAATACACGTAGTTTAAAGCAACTTTTAGGGGTAAATAAGAAATGAGAACATATTGTTAGGGGCATATATGAAAATACACATTTTTGAAGGGCATATATGATATTAGTATATTTGTTAGGGATATACATGTTAAAAACCCTTAAAAAAATGGAGTTGAACGGGTGATACTCTTAATTTTTAAAAATGTTGAAGGAAAAACTTAGATTTGCACGTGTGATGCACGTGTTAATAAATATAGTTGGAATTGTACGTGTGGTGTCCGGATTTGTTTGATGAGAAAGTGGTATTTTATTTGAAAAAGTTGGGAGTTAAACTGGTGATACACGTAATTCCACAAAAAATTTTAATAAAAACTTAGAAAACTTTGATTTGCACGTGTGATGTATGTGTTAATAAATAACATGTGTTAATAAATGGAGATGGCAGTGTGCGTGCGACGCACAGGTTTGTTTTGTGACAAAAAAATAATAAAAAAATGTTTGTTTGTTTGAACCCCAACTCTCCCATTAATATAGTGTGTGTGTGTGTATATATATATATATATATATAAAATAAAACAAAAAGAGAGCTATCAAGTGCTCACCTTCAATCCCCCCAAAATCAAAGGCCTAGATCTAACCTCACAAAACACATTTTTCTCCCAAAATTTCAAACCCCAAAACCAAATTTTTCCCCCCAAAACTAAAAAACCCATTACTTTATTACTATCTCTATCTTCTCTCTTCTCTATTCACTTTTTCATATTTCTCTCTTTCTCTCTCCCTATCTCTCTCACATTCTTTCTTTATTTACTTAGAAATTTAGATTTTAAGAGATCAGGTTTGTAAATTTTCGGAATTTTTATGTTTTTATATTGCACATGTTACAGTGAAAATAGCAAATATCTCTTCAACAGTTAAATTTC
The DNA here is from genome assembly GCA_017893485.1 of Hemerocallis citrina. Lineage (NCBI taxonomy): Eukaryota > Viridiplantae > Streptophyta > Magnoliopsida > Asparagales > Asphodelaceae > Hemerocallis > Hemerocallis citrina. The sequence goes on from CM030367.1 coordinate 139,108,497, forward strand.
ATCATTTTCCACACTTAAAGTTCTAAGAACTTAGATTTTTACACCCATTTATAATTATTTTTCAACATATACTAATGGAAATATGGACTTTTATTTACAGCTAATTATTGTCATATTATTCAAACTTGAGCTACATAATTGATGTTTTATTGTTTACAGTGCTTTTCGTGTTTTAAATCGTTCCGAAGATGTGCCGTAGGCACGTGCCCACGGGCAAATCTAGTATATATAATAAAACACAAAGAAAGCTATCAAGTGGCTCTCCTTCAATCCCCCAAAATCAAAGGCCCAGATCTAATCTCACAAAACACATTTTCCCTCCAAAAGTTTCTCCCCCAAAACTCAAATTCAAATCCCCAAAACAACTCCTTAATTATTTAATTATTTCTCTCTCTCCCTCAAATCCCCCCCTAAAACAACCCCTTTATTTATTTAATTCTCTCTCTCTCTCTCTATATATATATAGTCCCCTTCGGTTGCACACTACTTTTGGTGAGCACTCCGTGAGCACTCACGAACTAGAGACCCTATGAAAAATCCGAACCGCTCATATTGTTCTATATGCCTTCAATAGCCTAACAATAAAAAATCAAGTAATTTGAAGTTCATTTGCCCATCCATCAAGCTGTTAGAATTTTCAGCCATACAATTTTGTGATGATGTAAATCATGGACAAATGAACTTCAAATTACTTGATTTTTTATTGTTAGGCTATCTAAGGCATATAGAACGATATGAGCGGTTCGAATTTTTCATAGGGTCTCTAGTTCGTGAGTGCTCACGGAGTGCTCACCAAAGTAGTGTGCAACCGAAGATTTTTCTCTCTCTATATATATATACATACTTATGGAAACATGGACTTTTATTTACAACTAATTATTGTCATACTATTCAAACTTGAGCTACATAATTGTTGATTTACTGTTTACAAGGCTTTTCATATACTGTATCGTTCTGAAGACGTGCCGTAGGCACATGCCTACGGGCAAATCTAGTAATATGAAATAAACTAAAATGCCCACACTTGACTGTTCTTTTAATGCTCATGAAGGTTATCATTTAAACTTTTTTTTGGGTAAAGGGCGGATTTGGCAAACAGGCTCCCTGTAGAATTTTCCAAGATGCACCCATTATCCAGTAGTATATATATAATCAGATCGATCATCGGTGTCTAAAGACCACAGAAGCATGAGTAATGAGGATAAATAGAAGCAACGGAGGCATACCAAGCTACACACAACCAGCTTGACGGAAGCAGATCACAGCTTTTGTAGGTTTTCAGGCCAGGAAATTTATTAGCCAGAGCTAAAATCTGCAGCAATAAGTTTTGCTGTTCATGTCAGATTATGCATAATATCTTTGAATTTAAAACCGCAACAAAATAAGGTTAAGACTTTTACCTTGATAGCTAAAGGTTCTCTTCCATATGGTGAGTCACACGCCAAATACTCAAATATAGGCCTAGTATTTGATAGGTCATCACCAAAAGAGACTTCTTGGCCTGCAGGACAGTCGCTGCTACTACTGCTTTCGCTGCTCGTATCCTGGTAAGTTTCACCATCACTCTCTTCACCTGGCCGCCTTCACAAGAAAAAGAAACTATTAAGAATACCTGTCAAAAGTTGAGGGGGTATTGGTAGTAGGGATGAAGATCCCTCAATCTTAGGTTAGTGAGAAAACTACACAATGCATGTAAGTCCAGAAATACAAAAAATTGTATACAATATATGTGGTGGTCCAAAGCCAGCCTGTATCGATAAGGCAAACATAAGCAGTCCACTACACCATGATAATTGGGAACAATAATTACAGGGGATAAGACCACTCTTAATTTTCCCTCACATTCATTAATCATTTACCAATAGACAATAGTCCTAGGAACGTACAGGAGACAATAAATATGGTAACCCTACAATCCTAATTAGACTCAAAGTTACTGCAATCAATAGAATACTCATGCACACCTTAATAAACGCAAACCTGACTTTAGAGCTGATACAACAATCAGAACTGCAAAATACAAAGGCATACCAGTACAACCCAACAGTCTCCACCTTTGCTTGGATTTTGAAAGCGATGAATATACACTTGGGTATATAAATTCATTAGACCCCAAGTTATTTACAGTCGTTAGTAGGTATAGCCCGCACCACTAAATCATACCAACCCAAAGGCCAAACTAAGTCCAAAAAGGCTTACCATGATCAAATTCTACCACAACAGGCACAAAGAACATAAGGTGCTTAGCCAAAAGTGAGAAACAGTCCCAACAATTACATGAAAACACGGGAATATCTTCTTGAGAAGAATATGTGGAGAGAACATTAACATTTGACGCATTGATTTCAAGTAGCTTCCAGGTCTTACTTCCAGAAACGAGGGTAATGTATAGACCTGAAGTCAAAGAAATAACTTTACCGAAGTCATTGCACCAGTAAATTGGAGAGCTACCATAGTATATGAGGTCACTTCACGGGAGAAGTTTAAAAAACTATGCTGTAATACAAGAGAACTATACAATTCAACCGACAGATAAAAGGTTAAAGAGTTAATTTTTGAAATTTCCTAATCCATTCCTAGAAGGAGTATAGTTTTAAAGCAAAGGCTCTCTAACTTAAATATGTCTGAAATTCCCAAACTAAAATCATTTAAGATTCTATACTATGCTGCTTTAGCTTTGGCAGTGGAGTACTTACATAACCAGGAAATTTAAAAGTGTTGTTGATGTGTGGTAAAAAGAGTAGTCAGAAACAGAAATGTAGTAGACCAATTAGAAATAACTTTTTAGGTAGAAGTTGCAAGCTCTAGAAACTCTAGTGTACCAAATAAAAGATCCAAACTCAAATTACTAAATTTTTAAGAAAGTGAAAGATCAAAAAGCTCCCTTCAGTTAGAGGGTCTAGTCCTCAGGACCCAACAGAGCGGCACACCTCCAATTTATTGCCCTCCACAAAAAATCATCCTTAATGAATAATGCCCTCATTTAAGAGAAGCACAAGTTCTATCAGGGGAGAGGATCTTCCGTGTCACCAAAGTACATTTCTTTCTTAGCCCGTTAATATTTATACTTCACTTTGTGCTCTTTTTTTGCATCTTTCGGATTTCTCCTTTCCTTTGATGGATGAAACTAACCTTATTATTTTGATGAACGATAACATGTTTTTATTATGACATTTTTTTTAAGTTTTGCTATCTCTTTTTGTTTTAAAGAAATACGAACCGGCTGACATTTATGTTCTAGTATTATGCATACATAATAATTTGTATTTATGTTTATACGATTTAGTTCTGATGTCAATATCACTAATGGCCTTGTAGACGTCTAACTTACTAGTATCAAAACGCAGACGTCAAAGTTAATGTCATTCATTGATGTTTCTCATTGAGGGTATACTGATAGCACTAAAGGAAAAACAAAGGAAAAACAGGTGCACTAAACATGGAAAACAATTAGTGTACACCCAAAGACACGCGCAAGGAGGCTTGAAAGAACTTTAAAAGTCCAGGACCAATTACAAGCACATAAAAATAAAAGGAAATTAATATATAAAACCCTGGGGCATCAACCTCTATAGATGTGTGCAAAAATTTTGGCACAACTATGGATGGTTGCAATGTTGGCTCATGAGATTATGTCAGATATGGTGACAACAATACATCAGGTGACATATGTGATGGTGACTAAGATGACAATGAATGCACCAAGCACAACAAGAGATTGTAGAAGTGAAGGCAAACTACTACTACATAACAACGGTGGAGAACTGAAACACTGCTCGGTACTCGGCCAATAATCACATCACCTCTCATCATCTTTAATAAACTAACATAAACTATTTTCGGGTCAAATTGCTGTCAAGTGTCAACACTCCCCGTCCCTCCCTCCTATCAAACACTACCATTAAGCCAGTCCCACCGTCCCTCCTTCCCTCAAAGACATTGCATGGTTTATCATACCAAATACATCATTGACCATCTCCACATCCCAACATCTTTCATGGCGGTGTAATCTATATATGAAACCTATAAAATCAACACAAAATACTTGGTCAAAGCCAGCCACAAGTACAAAGAAAAGGCTAGTTCTCTACCAAGCATTTATGTAAACCTCATGTATGAAGATTCCATTGTTGTGCAGCATGAAATGACAAATTGATAAAAACCATCTCAAACAAGAGAGTCGGAGTTGTGTGGCCATGTGTATTGTGCCAATAATGTGGCTACTATTAGTTCTCAACAGCACATCTGAAAAACACATGTCTGTATCAACCATCAAGTTCAATTATGACCAATGCTGAAGTCCTGCACTCACAATCCAATAGTCCAATGTGGAACATAAGAATTTAAGTGATGGTAAAACTGTTAAAACTACCAAGCTAAGGCACCCACAAGAAACATTACAGGTAGAACCATCACCTAATATAAGGAGTTCCTTCTCACTATAACTATAAAATTTTCAGATGCCAAACACTAAATATTGGCAAACTCCCAAGACTTTATACCCTCTGATGCTTTGCTACCTAGAGGAGTGTCGTCAAACCATTACCCATAAAATAAAGAAAAAAGAGTGTATACTCTCTAGAGCCTTTACTTTGCAGCACAAAGTCCAACAGCCAGCCAGATTCAATGGGCCAAGAAGAATATCTTCGTTAAATTTAACGGAATGGTTCTCTGTAATTACCCTATGCTAGAAGAATCCCAATGGACCAACCATAACACCTTCATGAGCTCTGCCACATTTGCAAGATTTACAAATTTACATAATATGGACCTAACAACATCTTAATGCCAATAAAAGAAGAATATTGTTGCCAGCATCGTATTCTATCTATATGGGCGACTAATGTACAAAACTTTCCATGCTGTGATCATATTTCTATCAGCAAGATGAAATATGACTGTAAGTAGGTGAAAGTAAGAGCATCGTATTCTATCTATATGGGCGACTAATGTACAAAACTTTCCATGCTGTGATCATATTTCTATCAGCAAGATGAAATATGACTGTAAGTAGGTGAAAGTAAGTTTAGGACCTCATGTCATTTGAAACAAAAGGAGATATAAGAATATAAGATACAAGCATCTAGTTGAGAGAAAATCTTCTCAAAATACTTAAAAATTTCTTATGTACTTTTTATCAATAATAGCAACAATAGTACTTCACAATTTTTACTATATACAACTATAGATTAAATTTGATGTTTCTTGTTAACGAATTTGATGAACTTATAAAGCCACTTAAGAATGAGCTACCATGGTGCATGTTGGTTGGTTATCAACTTACGATATAGTATAAGGCAAGTGGACTGATACTTTCTAGATTACAAAGATTTAGAATTAGTAAGGACAGAGTAAAGAGGAACGTAACTGGAACGTAGCTTTTAGCAAGCACCCAAACGAATTTCACAAGTGGGCAAGAAATACTTAGGCCTAGCCTCCTAGGAGTGTCCAATGTTCATGCTTAAGATCGGTCAATTATCATTATAAGAACATCGGAAGGAAATTGTCCATATAGAACTAAAATATCTCTACTACTATAATGGGAGAAGGCCTTAGTGTAATTTGTCCTTAACCCAACCCGTGCAACGCACGTGCTGGTAGATTTTTTTTTTTGCCCTTTTCATTCCCCCAATTTTCTCCACGTGCACAGCACGTGTATAATACTAGTGGGTGAATAAAGTGAAAAAGATGCTCCTTAACCATCATACGTTCAGAAATAAATATCAAAAAAACTTGTGAGGCAGCAATAATATAAAACCACCACCCATGCTTCTTTGAATCGAAGTGTTAGGCAATAAAGAAATACACAACTACAAGAAGGCATCAAATACGCACCTCGATCTTACGGCGAGCCTTGAAGAATCCACATACAGCTGAATCCCAGACAAATAAGGCACAAAATACTGAACCACCGAGTCATCACCCCCGTTCAGTACCAACGGCACTCCAGCTCCATAAGCACTCCACTCCTTAAAATACTCCCACAAATCACCCAACTCAAAGTACGGACACGACTCCACTCGATCGGCCCCCCTCCATCCCCTCACACTCAACTAAAAAAAAAAAAAAAAAAGTTAATTAACCAATCAGCTAAAAATCGCATCTTTCCCCCTGTTTGTCATCAATTTACTCACTTTAGGGTGGTACTGAGCGGGGACCACCGGCGTGGTCGACTCAATGAACCTATCAAGGTTCCCACCGTTGTGAATCGAGCTCGAGTTCGACGCAGTCGATGACGTCACGGCCGATTTCGACGAAGAATCGTCCGATTCGACGCGAGCCTCGTCCATAGCCGGCGGCGGAGGTCGGGGCTTCGTTTTCGGTGCTTTTTGCGGCGATCGTTGCCGATTTCGTTGCTGCTGTTGCTGTTGAAGTTGCTGTTGCTGCTGCTGCTGTTGTTGCTGGAGTTGGCGGCGAATCGGAGGGGGGTTGTAGAAGCGTTCGGTGCCATGGCTACGAGCGGAGGAAGAGGTAGACGATAAGACCATTTTGGATTGGGGAAGAAGACGATTGGATTGGGAAGAGTAGGGTTTTGGAATTTTAGGTTTTGGTGGGGGCGGGGGGGAGAAATTTAGGGTTTTTGGTTTGAGATGGATTTTGGATCTAAGACAAACGGCGAGGAGAAGGTGACTGAGGTTTTCCGCCTCCCGTTTTTGCTGATTTGCAGTTTGAGTGTGTTTGGGATGTTTGAGTGAGGGGGAGAATTTCAGGGGTGTTTTTGTTAAATGACTTCCTTTAAAATTCAATTTTCATTTCATTTTATTTGCTTATAGCAAGATGGATATGGTTAATCTAATCTCTAATCTAATATAATCTCTAATACTATAATGGAAGAAGGTCTTTCATTTGTAAATCTATCAATTTGTAAATCTACCAACATGTGCAACACACGTACATAACTAATATAAAGAAAGTTTCAGGTTCAAACTCATACATACTATATCTCTAATCTCTTATATTATAATGGCAAAATGCCTTAGTGTCATTTGTAAATCTACCAACATGTGCAACACACATACATAACTAATATTTTTTTAATAACGCGGATAGAATCCAAGGATTCCAGCCAAATATATTAAATAAACCGAATGTACAACTACAGAATACAAATTTACCAGTGGTAAAGAAAAAGGCAAAACAGAATAGTACAAAAGCGACACACAAAAGCAATGAGTAGGTTGCTAAGTGCTAACAGCAGAAAAGTAACTACAAAAGATCACAAGCATGAAAGGAGAAGGGAACGCCAGTCTCCGGCCGCACCCAACTACGATCGAGCAGACCAAACAGACGAAAACCACCAAACCAGGCCGAAGAGGGGACCGATCCAGCACCAACCAAGCTTCGAATATCTGATGCATCCCTAGGACACAACAAGCGGCAATGTCCAGCGGAAGGGAGAGGCAGAGAAAAACTCAACCAACGGGACCATGAAAAAGAACGGAAGAAGCGTCTAGCATCCTCAATGCCACTGAGACAAATAAACCGGAATGAGGTGCTGCAGACCACCGAGGTGGCTTCAACAATTGGGGAAGCACACCCAAGACCTCCACCAAGAACGTGCATGCTCAACCAAATGAACAATACAGGCATGAGCTCTATGCACCCAAAACAGATAAGAAATAGGCTTAAAAAATGGCAAGCTCAGGGAAAGAACAGATAGTAAGCCTTTGAACCGCCATCAGCGAAGATGCAAACACAAGGCCAAACAGCAATCAACGCACAAACCGAACCAAATTAAACCTCGAGAACTCATAAAACAACCAATAACACAAACAACAACCGAAATAGAACTAAACCGGTGGAGACAAAGTGCAAACCACACATCGACCAAAAGCTACAAAAGCAGTAACACACCGCAGAACCACAAATCAAAGAGAAGCACCATTAAGAACAAAACATAACAGAACAAAATAACATAGAACAGCGAACGTTATATACAACCCAGAAGATGGCCCTAAAACCAAAATAAGCAAAGACCTTCCAAGGCAAGATCAAACAGGCTGGAAGAACATTGAAACCATCAGCTACAACAAAAAGCACCAAAACACCGAAACCATCAGCAACATCCAAAAGCACCAAAACATCACCTTCAGAGAAGAAGCAAAACAACCCGACCTCACCTTAGGTCTGCAAGAAACAGAAAAAGAAGAAATAATAAAGAAATGGCATCTAGCACATATAATTATTGAATAGTAATGCGGAAAAAAACGCATCGCCTCATCTAGACGATCTAAATGCAAAGCTTCCACTTTATCATGCGATAAAGTGGAAGTCCAAAATTTACAGAAGAAGGTAAAATCTTCGATAATGTTATCGATCGATGAGGTAGAATGAGCAAAAATATGTTTGTTTCTTTCCAACCAGATCACCCAAAAGATCGCCATAATACAAAGAAACCAAGATTTACGAAATTCTTTCCTGAGGAAATGAGATATCCGGCATGAATGGAACTCGCTAGGAATAGCAGGCGCTTGCCACGCAATGACAGTGATGTACCAAAGTGGTTGAATAAGGGCACACTTGAGGAAGAGGTGTTCCGCGTCCTTATGAAAGGAGGAGCACAATGAGCATAATTGACCCGAGGCCAAGTTCATCTTGTTAAGAACATCTACAGTTAGGAGCTTGTTGTTCAGCGCTAGCCAAGTTAATATTTTGGATTTGAGCGGAGCGCAACTGCTCCATAAAGGCTTAGCTAGCCTGGATATGGTTCCCCTGAAATTAAGAAAGTTGTAGAAGGATTTAACAGAGTAATTTCCAGAGGATTTCCATCTCCATTTGAAGTCTTCAGAGGGATGCCAAGAATAACGATTGATTCCGTCGAAGAGAATTTGGAGCTCATGCTCAAGTGACGAAAGGAGAATACCTATAAAAGGTATATACCAGAACATTTGGTTATTGACAATAGTAACATAGTCCGCTACTAAGGCAGAGGGCTTGGAGGCCATTTGGAAGAGAGATGGGAAATCAACCACTAGCTTGATATTACCGCACCATAAGTCGAGCCAAATTTTGGTTTTAGTGCTGACAGCATATTCGTGGAATAAGCCACATCTGAATGGCTGGGCCACTTTCTAGACTCCCTTCCAAAAAGGAGAAGCCTTCCGGGAGAGGGGGATAGGAAAGTCTCACATTTTGCGACAGGAAAAGCAATTAAGAGAGATAAGACGAACCCAGGGAAGTTGGTCTTTCTTAAGAAATCTTCATAACCATTTGTCCAGAAGAGCTAAGTTTTGATGTCTCAGATCAAGCACACCTAAGCCTTTTGTTGCTTTGGAAGTGCAGATAAGCTTCCAGTTGCAAAGATGAGAGCCAGCTTTGTACCGGCCCGAACCAGACCAAAAGAAGTTCCTTCTGATCTAATCGATCCTTTTAATAACCCACGACGGAAGGTAAAAAATGACATCTTATATAAAGGTATTGAAGAGAGAACGGAGTTAACTAAGATGAGTCTGCCTCCACGTGAGAGGAGTTTATTGGACCATCAGTTAAGTCCAGATTCCACTTTTTCAATCATCGGCATCCAATCCGATTTATGGAGCTTCCCCCATCTCAGGGGAATACCGAGATATTGGATGGGGAACGATGCCGAAGCACAGTTAAAGAATGCGCAATTTCCGCCTGACGGTTTAGGGATCCTCCAAGCCAAAGAACAGACGACTTTTGAAAGTTAATTGCTAAGTCAGAGGCTCTTTCAAAGACATAGAAGAAGCTTCAGGTTCCGTAAGGTACACCCACTAGGTTTTGCAAAAATAATGGTATCGTCAGTGTATTGAAGGTTCAACACACCACGGTAACTATCAGAACCTTCGAAACCTTCTATGACATCGGCTTCCCAAGCATTACGAAGTAACTTGCTGAAAACGTCAGCCACAAGAGAAAATAAAAGGGAGGAGATGGGATCTCCTTGGCGGAGGTCACGCTTACACTTGAATTTGTGGCCTTCCGTCCTATTAATGAGAATGGATGACGTACCAGTAAAGAGACTAGATTTGATCCAAGCAATCCATTTCGGTCCAAAACCACGACGTAAGAGGGTTTCAAACAGGAAATCCCAGTTAACATTATCATAAGCTTTTTGAAAGTCAAATTTTAACAGGATCCCTTCTGAATTGGATCTATGGCAGTCAGATATGATTTCTTGGGCTGAAGCCACACTATCCAGGATAAAGCGATCTTTGATCAATCCTGTTTGAGCGGGATCAATCAAAAGGGAGATAATCGCACTGAGACGGGAGGCGAGTACTTTCATAATGATCTTGAAGGTCATATTGAGAAGGATAATAGGCCCAAAATTTGAAACAAGGTTAGCACCCAAGAACTTAGGTATAAGGACGATATTCGCATAATTGATTCTATCAAAGGAGAAATTCCCTTGGTGAAGATCGGAGAACATCTGGAAAAGATCGTCTTTAAGGTACTCCCAAAACCGTTGGAAAAAGAAAGCTGGGAACCCATCAGGTCCAAGGGCAGAATCACTCTTTAAAGAAAAAACTGCAGACTTAATCTCTTGTAAGGAAAAAGGTTCTTCCAAACTGGACAGATCATGCATCTGTTGACCATATAATTGGTTTCAGGCAAGAAGAATAGAACGCTGCTTATGAGAACCTAACAGATCTTTAAAGAAACGAAGGAACGTGACATGGAAATCTGAGTTCGATGATAACTCATTCCTATTGTCAAGGATGGTGGAAATTCGATTGCATCGCTGACGGTGCGAAGCAAAATTGTCGAAGAACTTGGTATTGGTGTCACCCTCTTTCAACCAGCGAAACTTAGCCCTCTGGGGCCATTTAATGTGATCGTTCCGAAGAAGGGTCGCATATTCTCTTTTCGAAGTCGCACGCTCAGAACAAAGGGATTCCGAAATAGTACTTCGCTCCTCCAGACGATCAATGGACTCAATGGTCGAAAGGAGAACATTTTTAATGAAATTAGAATTGGCCACTCTCTCTTTATGCCAGATTTTACAGCCGAATTTGATAGCATGAAGCTTGATCAGAATGCGATCTAGTTCCGAAGAGCCGGTAATGGACGATAGGCATTCTGTGATGAGATTGACAAAGATTTGGTCTTGCAGCCAAAACTTTTCAAACGGAATTTGAAAGATCTGGAGAAATTATAATTAGAGTCTAAAGAGATAGGAATGTGGTCTAATGCCGGATTGGGCAGAGCGGAGACAAAAGAGTTGTGGAAAAGGTTGATCCAGTCGTCGGACACTAGAAAGCGATCAAGCTTAGCCATGGACGGGGATAATCTCATATTCGACTAGGTGAAAGATCTTCCATTGAGAGGAAGATCGGTCAAATGGAGCGAGCGAATACAAACGTTAAAGCGGGAGGAGACTGAAGTGCTGGAGGAACTACCCGTTCTTCCAAAGGAGAATCTAGTAACATTAAAATCACCACAAAAAATCCAGAAACCCTGAATGATGTTTTGAAAGGAGGACAATTCATTCCAAAAAACATCACGACGGTCTGCAGTAGATGGACCGTAATCCGAGACTACAGTTAGGTCACGATTGAACCCGGTCCAATGAAGACGAACCAAAAGGAAGAAGTTTAATCTTCGAAAGAAATGAGTGAGAACTTGGCAGCTTTGAAGCCAAACAGAATGCCTCCTCTAGATTCTGAGGCATCAAGAGAGATCCAATTGGAAATTAAGGATCCACCGATTGAACGTAAGAGGGAGGGAGAAGGAGATTCAATTTTCGATTCTTGGATCGAGATCATATCACAGTGCGAAGAAGAAATAAGTTGAAAAATAGCTTGTTGCTTAGACGGGCATCATAGCCCCCGAATATTCCAAGAAATGCTAATCATAAAAACCCTTAGTCTCAAAAGCTCTAGAGATTTCGTGGCCGAATTAACAAGGAACCTCATCTTACTAGTAAGATTAAGCATGTCGGGGTTGGATAGAGAATCGAAATGCACCTGGTAGATGGAGCCAAGCAGTTCCTTACTAGATGAAGAAAGCTTAGGGGGGGGGGGGGGGAGATGTCCAAATTGCGAATCTGAGCCGCAAGGGAAATATTAGTGCTATTCGAGAGATTGGAGACTCTCTTGGCCCGAATACGGGCACTAAAGCGAATGACTGGGATAGGATTAAAAATCTTTTTTTTGGGGGGAGCTAGTGGATTGAAAAATTCCCGATTGGGAGGTCTGAGAGCATCTCAAAAATGCCTTCGAAGGGCTTTCATAAATGGAAGAAAGTACGGTCTTCCTAACCGGGGAACCGTAAGAATGGTCTGAGATGGGAGGAGAATAGTGGGTTATCTCACTACTGCAACTAGAAGAGTGGAGTCCCACTTGAGACGAAGTATGAGCCCAAATATGAGGATTGAAATGATGAATGGTAGCCAGGCAGAAATAAAGGTTGTGACTAGTCAGAACGGAAGATAAGCAACTAATGTTAAAAGAACCAACTTTATTGTAAGGAAAACAATTAGCAAAACTCAATTGAAAAGTAATCGAATGAAAGTTAAAGCATACCTGCTTTTGCGAAAAGGATCGGTTCAAATCAGCTAGTTCTTCATCGATAAGATTATCTTTATCAACCCAAGCATCGAGTTTCTGAGTGGGGGAAGTGAACGCTTTGTTGAGATGAGTAGATTTGGGAGGACCTGATGAGGAGGAGACCTGAACCGCACTTTTGAATTTGTCCCAATCAGCAAAAATTTGAGGATTCACATCCCACACATGCCACTTTTCACTAGCCTCCAATAGGATAGGCTTAGCAAGGGCAGCGAGACTGACTGTAGGATCCAAGGGCGTCTGAGAAGAATGCGGCTTAAAGAAAGGCTGAAGAGGGAGCTTAGGAGTGAACTCGCTAGGACCAGAAGGAATAGCAGTCTGAAGTTTACCCGAGGCAATGTCTGGGTTAATCCAGACCAAGTTATGGGCTTTAGAGGGGGAGATTTTTGAATTGGGATGAACGGTAAAACCTCTGCGGTGATTGGAGAGATTCTTTTTTGGAAGAAATTTGTAAGGCATCTTCCATTTAGAGGATGGAGTATTCGCTTGGGATGAAGTCCCAACAGCAAAGGTACTAGTGAACGTGGAGGATTTCACGAGGGTTTTGGCAAACTCCCAAAGACAAAGGAACAGTCGACAGCCCTCCTTTAGCCATATCTTGGTAAATGACCGAAATAGCAAAAGATGATTTGTGATTACTCAAGGAGTAGGCATCAATACGATCATTCATAGGCAGACAAAAGAAATCTGCTTCAACCTGGAGGCATCCCGACGCCAGCAAAGAAAAGGATGAGAAACTCCTCAAATCACCAACACATATGGTTAAGTCAGCTGCCACGCTGTGAGAATCACAGAACGGAGGGAAGCCTATAAGCGTGACTTTGATAGGGGAGTGGATTAGAGGAGGAGTGGAGTGACCCTGATACGACCATTTGTGAATGGATAATTTAATAGCTCCAATAGAGAGAGAGTTGATAGCGATAAGATCTTCCAGGATTTTGATAAAAGGATAGTTAATAACCACTTCTCCATTGGAGCAAGTGTTGATTGTCCACACCCAGTCTTGCACGTTACAGGAGTTGCAAAGGAAAGCATCTAATGTCGAATTGGACACCGTACCTCCACAGAAAGAGACTGCACCATAGTGCTCAAAGTAGGACATTTTATCGGAAATTTCGAACACGGGAATGAACACCATAGTGGATTGCGACTTCACCGACTTAGGGGAGGGAATAGAACTCACTTGGGTAGGGGGAGTACTGCCTCAGTTATACGCTGCGATACTAGAGGAGTCGGGAGTAAAGGAGAAGAGGAAGAAACCCGGGCTCTCTTAGGCTTGTGGGCTTGAAGATCCGCCAACTTGGATTGTAAAGAGGGAAATTCAAGAGCAGGGATGACTTGATCGGAGATCGGCACACCCATGGACAACCCTAAAATTTTTTTTAAGGAAAAGCAACGGTTTCGGGAATGACCGGACTTCAAGCAACAAACATTTCATATTGTCGGAGCAAAAATCCTTAATGTGACCTGCTTAGAGACAACGATAACAAACCGGTGAATGAGGGGAGAAGGAAGAGGAAGGGAACTTAGAGTTGGGGTATGGAGAGGCTCTGAAAGAGCAGTAAAGGGGCACAGTAGAGCGCCCTAGAAAGTTCTTCAAAATGGGCCGACTGGACGAAGCGCTCACCGCAGTTGGGCTACGGAAGGCAGGCCCAGATCTCACAGCTTTGAAAGGGTAGTTAAGCAACACATTTTTCTTTTTTTTTTACCATGTCTACCCATGAAGTTGCCATCTCGGCCCAAAACTACATTCACCACAGTGAGAGGGCAAAAAAGGAAAGAAAGAAGACTAGAAAATTAATAAACAGTCACTGAAGCGAACTAAATTGCGATCGAAAGTAACGGGAATAGATCACAAAATACTGAGTAAGAATAACCAACCGAGGAGAACCGTCGGCAAGCAATGACACAGAGGATTAACATTGGAATCAACTAAGAGGATCAAGGAAATAGACAAACTTGGTTGTCCCACTATCAAATAAACAATCCACAAAGGCCACGAATGCTCAAGAGGATCACAGAGAGGAAGAAGGATAGAACGAAGAGAGAACGTGATTCCGGGAGGAGAAGACAGGAAAACGTTAACCCAAAACATAAACAGCGAGCAACGCCTACTCAAGAAAAAAGCAACCTCTAACAAATCACTAAAAAAAGAAACAAATACTTACAGTGATAGGATAGAAAGAGAGAGCTGCTAAAATTGAAAAAAAGCAGAGAATGCTAAGGGAAGTGAGATGCGCCACACCAAGTTTTGACAAGCCGCACCGCCTGAGGGAGAACTGCGCGGCAGCGAGCGAAAGGGAAGGAAAACTGCAGGGTAGATCAAAAAGAGGGCCACAGACTCGGCAACACCAGGGACACCGCCCGAAACCCACCACCACCAGGCCCACCGCACTACAGAAGGAGCAAAGCGAAATGGCAGCCGCTTGCTGTGACTGGAAAGTGAGAAACTCGAAGCGGGGGAGGCGAAGCCTCAGCAAAACGGGAAGAGGGGGGAAACTTCGGACTCGGAAACAAGATGCGATGAGGAGGTGGGTCGGAAGAGGAAGACTAGCGTAACAAGATTAATGAAGATGGAAAGTGGGATTGGGGACGAAGGAGCCCGGAACTGAAGAAAGAAGATCTATCTTGGGGTCGTTTGAAGTTTCATAGGCTTTTCATTTGTTATATACATAACTAATATAAAAAAGGTTTCAGGTTCAAACTCATACTATATCTGAATTTTGGCTTTTAAAAAATTAAATTTACTAAGACGTGCATCGCACGTGTAAATTACTAGTCTAATACTATAATGAGAGAGTTGGGTTGTGTAATTTATAGACAATCTGTAATTTATATACAAACAATCATCTAATCTCAACCACTCATTTTTAATTGGAAGTTATATTAAACATCCATTTATTCAACTGTTGTCAATTACCATAATATTCTCAAAGTTCACAATTATTTACAATATAATTAGTTACAAAACGTCACTTATATAAAATAAAAATTGGGACCACTAAGGATAATTTGTAAAAAGCATAGTAAGGATTTGAGATGGGCACATGGGGGTCTCAGCTTCGAGGTCATTCTACGTCGTAGTCTTTACTTAAAAATGATATATATATATATAGGCGTAGTCTAACCTCGAATATGAGACATCTTTAAATTAATTATGCACTGGCGACACACGTCTTAATATATATATATATATATATATATATATAGACGTGTGTCGCCAGTGCATAATTAATTTAAAGATGTCTCATATTCAAAGTTAGACTACGCCAAAATTTTTACTTTAAAATATATATATTTATTAAAACGTATATCGTGCGTGTATATTAGTTTAAGGTCAATGAGAAGATAAATTAGGATATATTGAATGTAATTAATTGAGTGCAATGATTCAACGAGTACTTTTCTTAACAATTGATAGATGTTACACTCAATTTGCATGTAAAATTATTAATAGATTTAGATGGTGAATTTATGAAACCTTTTGTTTTGTTTTGCGGGAATAATGGATGAACCATACTTTCCAAACTCTATAATTATTCCATATGCACTGTATCTCATGTTAAATGTAAGTTTGAAACTTATATAGTGGAATTTTGATGGGAGTAAATTTTTGACGGAATACATTATTTGAGACTATGTAGTTTAATTAACACTATGAATTTTGACCATCACATTTTGTCAAAATTATCAGTTTTGTAAAAAAATTAATAATTAAGTAACACATGTGCATTCAAATGAAACATTTTTTATTTGTAGTTGAATTACAAATTTGTTATCAATTAACTTTTTTTCTTGAACTAAGAAAAATATAATTTAGACCATGTCGCATATCATAGCATAGCAAAGTATACTTTTTATTGGCACATATAATGCTTGGTTTACTAACAGTTTAATACGTAATTTTCTTCCTAAAAATACTATGTGTGTTTATAACGACACAATGAGAACAATAGAGATTTTACTTTGTAAATGCTATAACAAATGAATTGAATTATCGTAAAATTATTACTATTATTAGGTTAAGTAATGAGGCCAGTAATGAGGCCAACTATGTAAGTCACTGGAAAAAATAAAGGGACATTGTTTTATAATTATTATTGTCTTTTTTACTTAACTTTTCTCATCATCTCGAAGTGAATTATGACACTCTAAATATTTTCCAAAATTCGTGAACATTTTTTTTTATTGAAGGGAAAAGGTGAAGTATAGCGATTCGGTTTCATTAATAAGAATGTAAGGAAACAAACTCAAGTAACTGGGCAACTATACAATGCAGAAATTAAAGATACAAAAAATAAAACATTAAATCTCCAACATTCATAAGACGGTGGGACAAATCCAATATTGAAAGGCAGCATTTAGAGTACATAAATAAAAAGGAGATCCCTCGAACAACATCCCTGGAGGTTTGGAATCTCAGGCAATCGTCAGTTCAGTCAGTCAAGTGTCAGCCTAATCTCTATCTTCTCGTCGTCGTACTCATCAACCTAGAAAACTCTGGTAATCCTCCCTCTCGGTCCCATCACCATGACTATAGCCTAAAAGGAAATAAAATGCATAATATGCGTTAAAAGACCAGAAATATTACTACAAGTCTCACAAAAGTAAAAGTTATTTCGATTACGCCATAAAACCTAGGGTGTTGTAGCGGTGGCAATGTACCAAGCTTCCTTCATCTCTTGTATGTCACTAACAAACTTAGGACCAATCCACAAGTTCTCATAAAATCAGGGGATAGTCATTTGTTATGAGGGCCGTTAAGACCTCGACCCAAACTGCTTTACTGATATGGCACTCTATGAATAGATGGTCTTTGGACTCAATGGTCGGGTTGCGAAATCTGTAGTTGGATGCAATGTTAGATTATCTTTTAACAAGATTTTTCCTTGTAAGGATCACATCGTTGAGTACTAGCCACATAAAAACCATTTCTTTAATAGGAGCGTTGGTCTTTCAGATTATTGACGTCAACCTCGGTCTATAGCCTCTCACGTGTATCTTGTTATAGAGAGAACGAACCGTAAAGGTACCATTCTTTTCCAACTCACAAGCTCTCGGGTTTGGGCCTTAAGAGCGTTTCACCCCTGATTGTGCTATATGGAGTTAGAGTTCCTCCCGCCTAAGTTGGTATTCCTGGTTGAGGTGAGATTTGAAAAAGGAGGTCTTCATGACCATCCTTTCCAGGTTTTTGTGACCATGATGTGTGGCTGAATTGTTTACGGGAACAACTCTTTGAGGGTGTGTGCACCATACCATTTGTCCCGTCATAATTTGGTTGAAAAATCATTACCAACGAAAGACGTTACAAATAGATCATATATTTTGGAAACCCCTTTCTAGAACCAAGAGACTCTTGGACTAACGCGAAAGCCCAGATTTCGCGTCCCTCTCCCAGATATGGGTTAACAAACCCCTTTCCACCACCACTTTACAAGGAGGGCTAAGTTCATGTCTTTCAGGTCAATGATGTCTAATCCTCCATAAATTTTCTTCATGCAAGTCTTTTCTTACTTAATTAAGTGATAACTTCCCATGTTGGCGTAAGCCTCTTTCCACATGAATCACTTCGAGATTCTATTGATATTTGAATAACCCATTTTGGCATTTCAAAGAAGGACAAGTAATAGGTTGGTAGGTTGGAGATATTGAATTGATTAGGGTAACTGCCCCCTAGGGATAGGGATTTACCTTTCCATCTTGATAACCTGGCTTCTACCTGGTCAATAATCGGTAACCAATATGACTTCTTTAGTTTATCTGGTATAACTAGCAGCCCAAGGTTTTTGATATGGAAGTTATCAAGTTTGTAATTTAGAATTGTTGCATGATCCTTTGCCTTTTCTTCAGGCATAGAAGTGGGAATAAGTGCACTCTTGTGGAAGTTGACCCATAGTTCGGACCATACTTCAAAACAGTATAGTACACCTTTGAAGGTGATAGTTTCCCCAGGATCCCCGTTTACGAATAGAAAAATATCGTTTGTGTATTGCAAATTAGTACACCCTTGACAGTTCCTCCCCTAGCTACCGGGGATATCCAACCAGCAGTCTTACAATTATCCAACGTCGACTTAAGGACATCCACAACGATTGTGAATAGGAGGGGGAAGAGCGGGTCACCTTGTCTTAGCCCTCGTCTACAAGAAAACGGTTGATCAGTCGTTTCATTTACCAAGATAGTCGTCCTACTAGTAGTAAGGCAGCTATGGATCCATCGGATCCATCTATCTCCAAATCAACTACCTTTATGTGCTTCCATTAAACAATCTCACTAAAGAGTAGTAATATGCTTTCTTAAAGTCTAGTTTTTAGTAGGTAACTCATGTCATTCAAGACGTGGCAATAGTGAATGGTTTCTTCCGCTGTAGCCACATAGTCCAAAATGCATCACCCTCTAATAAGGCCAAACTGCTCTGTATTAATCAATCTGTCCATCAACCCTCCTAATATGTTAGTGAGGATCTTGCTAATTATTTTGACCGAGCAATTGAGAAGATTTATGGGACGAAAATCCCCCATTCTACGTGTGTCTTCCTTTTTTAGAATAAGAACTATCTCTGCAAAGTTAAGTATGTCGAGTTTTAATCTATGGTCATATAATTCATCCAGAACTTCCATAAGGTCGTCTTTAATTTCTTCTCATAAGGTATGATAGAATAGTATCAGAAACTCGTCCGGTCTTAGTGCTTTATCCCTGCCCATCTGAGATATTGTGTCATTCGTCTCCTCCTGTGTGAACGGTACTTCGATCACCACCAGAGCTTGATGGAGATTTTCTGGTCTGTCCTACCAAAACTTCTTTCTAAGCGGAAATCTAAAGTCTCTTTTGTGACCAAATGTATTTTTGTAGTGAGTCTGGATATCTATCTTATTTCCTCCTCTTCTTGTACCATGTCGACATCTATCTGGACCAAGTGGATAAGGTTGGATCTCCCTCGCGCACTGGCCACCCGATGAAAGATGGTTGCATTCATGTATCCCTCTTTATGCCATGATTTTCTAAATCTCTTATGGCATTTAATTTCTTGCTATATGTAAAGTTAGGCAATGTCCTTTCTTAGGTTTAGTAACCAATTTCATTCGATTTGCGTGAAGTCCCTAGTCTCCTCCAATCTTTCCAGTTCATCGATGCCTCCCATAATACTCTTTGGACTTCCAAATAGGACTTCTAGTATGGTTCCGTTCCTCAACTTGGATCGAAATCTATGATTTTTTCACACCAAACTGATGTCGCTTCTATTCCTCGAGTGGGAAAACCCCAATTTTCTGAAACCATATGGTGGAAGCCTTGAATTTCAAGCGAGACTTTCTCAAACCCGAATTTAGCTAGCATTTAGTTTGCCAGTGGAAAGAAGTATGGAGACATTGTATGGCGTTAGTTTCAGAAGGGATATTGCGTAGGCTAGAGAGAATTTGTACTCCCAATCCTTTGAAATTGAAATTAGCAATCTATCTAGTTTCGCCATTATAGGAGCTTCTTGCACTCTATCTAGTTTCGTCATTCAATAATATATTATTGTCACATACATTTGGCTATCTATAAAAATAATATTTAATGGGAATTTTGTATTGCTACAAAATAAATGTGAAACTAGATTAGTTAAAAGGAATTGTATAGTTTTGTCTTGATACAAAAAATGTCAGGTACAAAATTTGTAACTTCTGCTTTCTATTTCATGACTGGTATGAAGGATATTCCTGTGTCCTAAAGCAATAGGAGAATATACTCTAGAAAATATTCTTCATTTTATGTAAGTTATAAAATTCACAGAGGGCTTTTCTGCAAAAATATTCCATTACAATTACGAGTATTCATATGCAAAAAATATCACTGGTGGTTACTTAAAATTGGGTAATGCTACACCTACTACCAAATCTACTATCTTTTCTTTTACTACCTTAGGTGTCACACTACTATTGAATATTTGTTCCACCTACTCTATAATAATCTCCACTAATAGTGTGCCACCTAAGGCAGTAAAAGAAAAGGTAGTAGATTTGGTAGTGGGTGTAGCATTACCCCTTAAAATTTTACTGTAGTAGTTGCTAAAGTCAAATTTTTTGCCGGACTGACCCACTTTTTTGAAAATATTGAGGGATCTGACACATTGTCGAAAATATTTAGCAATCTGACTCAGTTTTGGACACGTCGGCATAAACTATTATTGGGGAAAACGACATAGGTTAATAGCATGCTGTTGTTTCCAATAGCGACATCTGTAAATAAATAATTTCACGTGCCACTATTTGGAGTAACGGCATAAGTTATTGTAACATTCCATAGTAATTTTAGAATGAAATATATTTTTTCATTTTGCACGTGCAACGCACGTGCAATTTTAAATTTTTTTCTAAGTTATGCATAAATTTTCTTTCATTTATTTGTCTCATTTTGTTGTTCTTTCTTAATTAAAGTCCATAGGCCTAAAAGATGAATTTAAATCCATTAGAAATAAATAAAAATAGTAAAAGCCCAATAAGAAGCCCGCAAATAAAATCCTACATTTATTTTCCTACACTTATCTTGTAACAAACACCTAGGGCATAACTAAAAACAATTAACTAATAAAATGAGAAGTGTGCATGTGTGAAACACGTGCACGTGTGTGCTCTAGGGGGAAGTGGCCGACCTTGGTTAAAGAGAGAGGGAGAGTGGAGGTGAGAGTGTGGGTAGTGGGGTGGTTACATGAGTAGTGGGGATCATTCTCCACCACACAAAAGCCCTATAAATACCTACACCTTCTCATGAACTAATGTACAAATTTAATAAAAATCAAAGAGAGAAAAAGAAAGAGAGGAAGAGAGAAGGCCGGATTTTTGCTTAGGAGGGGCTTGCGGTTTTTTGTTCAAAAAGGATAAGAGCAATCGGTGTGGAGTTAGGAGCTTTCGTTCTAGGAGTTCAAATTGCATTTTCATCAATTTGAGGTGGGTGTCTTTTCTTATTTTCTGGATAGTACAGAAATCATGCCTAGGTATTTTATGGTTGATTTTGCTTGATTTAATAAATCCTACTAGCTAAATTGATGCATGTGTAGTGATAAAAAATGCTAATGGTAGAAAAATCATGGAATTCATTGTATGTTAATGTAAAGTACACGAATTGATTGATAGATTAGAATGAAGAAAATTTAATTTGAAGCATGTGTAGAATTGTTAGGCACAAAGGAACAACTTGATTATTTCATGCAAATTTTGTGTCTCTTATAAATTGGTTGAAATTTTGTGTATGAAATGTGAATGAATGGAAATGAAAAATTAGAGAATCATTTTGGGGTAGAAATAGTTGTGGTGGTACAAGGGAAAGTTGCATTAAAATTTGTAGGACAATTAACTAATTGCATTTTATGTTATGATTCTTATAAGAAAAAGAAATGAGTAATTTGGAGAATTGAAGTTAATTCTCTATTAATGTGAATGAAATTAGTAAGATAATGATTTTTGGATATGTATAGACACAAATTAATAAGACTAATTTGAAGAACAGAGTTAGTTACTAATAAATCAAATCTTTATGTTTATATGTTTCAAAAGAATAATTTTGTACATAAAGTGGGATAAATACTCTTAATTATAATTAAAATCAGAAAAGAAAAATTCTGGAGTCTAGAACTTTATTTTTCATAATATTGATTAGGGAAAGAATGGAAATAAAAAATAGTTGAAAATTTAGAAAATGAGATTTAACGTAGATCAAATACTTAATGAATCAAAGCCCTATAGTGGTGTGATCTGAGCTTCGGCTCTGTGGGTAGGCGTTCTGAAGCCTAACTGTTGGCGCTGGTTCGAGTCTTGGATCTGCTATTTGTGGGAGAAAACATTTTTTTAAGAAAAGTCAGAGAATGGTTAGTTTAGATATTTAAAGAATTTTAACCCATAGTATATCAGTTGGGAGCTTGGCCTCCGTGGCTAGCGCGTGTGTCAATGTATGCGACGATGCCACGTGGTGGTCTGGGCTTGGGGTCTCGGGTTCGAATCCTATTGTGCTCAAAAAGTGTTTTTTTTTTTGTATTTTTGGGGGTTTTGAATTTTAAAAATTGTAGAAAAAATTATATAAATATTTTAAAATAATATGAGAATGTTTAAAAATATTTCTCAATGTTTCGATGTATATTTGGGAGTTTTAAAGACATTTTCATCAATGTATTAAGCTGAGTCCAAGTTGAAAATAAAGAAGATGTAGATATAATTAAAGATTTTGTAAATTGATTATAAAAAGCAAAATGCAAGTTGAGAATAAAGGAGAGTTAGGAATAATTTGTTAATGAAATTGTGCGTTAGAAAGTGATGAAAGTGATCAAAGAATTTAACAAATTTGAGCCTAATATGAGGAAAGATTGTGTAGACCTTGTATCATGAAGGTGACTAGTTGATTGATTAATTAAAGAGTATTATTTATTTTTGATTGAGAAATTTATGTAGAATGTGAATATAAGAGATGGAATGTGTTGGCAAAAGATTGAATGAAAGAAGTTTTATGAATAAGAATGTGATAAAGATGAATTGTTGATAAAGATGTTTATTTTGAGGTTAGATATAATCAAATTAATCTTTAGAACGAAATGGTTGTTGGAATCTAGAGGCAAGACGAGACCCTTAGAAATCGGCATTTATGATTAATGAAATATGAGAACTAACCAGTGTGGGTTGAGTATCTCTTGAGAAGTAGCCAGTTTGAGCTGACTGTCTTTCGTGTTAGTTTAAGTCCGGTAGGGTAAGCTAGCACTAGGCTGTGATGATTCTTCTAAAACAAAAAACTTAAGGACAGGCACTAAGAGGAGACGTGATGAAATATGAGCAAACATGGGTATGAGGGCCTCAGTTGGTCTGCGGTGTAAGATGGTTTCCCCAGAATTATCGAGGTGTGATTGAGAGTTGTCCCTAGCTCATCGGCGGTGTGGGATTCAACTTCGGAATTATCGGGATTGAGGTGACACCTATGGGGTATTTTGGGACTATGGAAGCACCATAACTTGCGGTGTGAGATGGTTTCCCCGGAATTATCGAGGTGTGATTGGGAGTTGTCCCCAACTCATCGGCGGTGTGGGATTCATCTCTGGAATTATCGAGGCGTGAGCGTAATACTCACAGAACATCTAAACCTTACCCTAGTCACCGTAGTAGTAATTCACAGCGAGAGATTCAACCCTTTAATGTGGAGTACGTAGGTGCTTGCCCTCGAACCTATATAGTATGGGATGCATAGAATCCGAACAAGTATGCATTAGTGTCATCACACCATGAATATCTGCATTAGGTATTAAGACATTTCTTACACCGACATGTTTAGGATAGTCACTTTTCACACTTTGGTTTACATTCAAGATTTTGGTTGTTAAAGTAAGTGATTTGCTATATTATGGCATAGCGAGGATGTTCGTGTATAGTATTGCGTCAGTTGTATGTAACTGACGTGCCCACAGTATTCAATGCAGGGTTTGGATTGGCTAAGACTGAAATATGACCTTGAAGCTAAATACTTTTTATTGTTGATGTTTAAATTGTACATGTATTGTAATGTAATCTTTATTTTTCTGCTGCGTTGGTGTAAGATGAACAGTGGTGTACAAATAATTTTTTTAAAATTCCTTGTAAAATTGTACGAAATGAAGTGAAGATCTTGTTATGCTATGAATTGCCGTATTTTGAAATTTGGGGCATTACAGAGTGGTATCAGAGCCTAACTTTAATGAGTAGTACAAATTTACAAGGACGACACATTAGGGTGGATATTAGAGTGTGAGTTCAGCTTATAGAGATTTAAATGTAAGTAGTTTACATTTGTGTGCTCTATTTGCTGATGTTTCTCCTCCTTTTCCTTATAAGATGGCTAATCATCATGACCTAGAGGATGAAGTAGAATGGTTCTATCCCTACGAAGAAGAACCCATAGAGGAAGAAGACCCAAAAGAAATAGAGGAAGAACTACCCGAATCTCGGGAGATTACTCCACCTCCACCTGATTCCTCAGATGAAGAACCAGCTCAAGGCGACCAAGGCTGCATTGTTGCGTCTCTTCGGAGGGAATTGGATACCTAGAAGTGTAGAGTAAACCACTTGGAAGTACAGCGGGCGGAAGACAGGGAGCGCATCCCAGCACTGAGTTACCGAGTATGGGAACTTTAGAAGCTTCGGCACAGGAATGCCAGAAACTTCGTCCAATTGGATAACAAAACTCATTGTGGAAAGCAGGAATATCATCAGAAGTACGATGAGATGAAGAAAGAGATCAATGAACTACGGGAAGAGCTCAGAGAAGCCAAAAGGAACCGTAGGATCTAGACTGTCTTTATGTTGAAGTTATGTACTGGATGTATGAGCAAGTTTGTCACGCCCCGCTTCCCAAAAGTACTGAATACGAATACATGACATTGGCCCAGCGAATGACTAACGTCACTCATATGCTGTTTATCTGATCAACTCAACAATATAATCAATACAGAATAACTGCGCAGGCAATAATAATAATCTCATGAACAATAATACTTGAAATGAAGCAATATATAATATCCAAGTACAATAATCCAACGTCTAGAAACAATGATAAAAATCCGAGATATAAGCCCAATACAATAATAATCCCATCACAAATAGATAATAAGTTTCAATATATTAAGTTCAATAAAACAATAAGCAACTCGAAAGCATTAGATCTTCAGAAAGTTTGTTCTCCAATCTCAGCAGGCAATTTTCCATCAACACCTATGAACACTTCATCTAAAAAGAGGAGAAAAATTATCCTTAGAGCAAGTCATGGACAACAATTAGAGAAAGCAAAGAACAATGGAATAACGGTATAACAATGAATTCAATGGATCAATAGGAATCAATAACATGGAACGATAACAATAATCAATATCATGATAATCGATACGATTGGTATAAACAATGATTCAATATTCGATAACAATAACCAATGATCAATGACAATAACACTTGGCCAATATTCAATATCAATAGAAACACTGATGAACAATATGCAGTGTCAATGTTGTGTGATTCCTAAGTCTATTAATAATTTTAATCATATCTAATGTAGCACTTCATGCGTCCCATTTATTTACTACATGGTTGCTACATACAAACAAGTTCCGTTTAGACTTAGTGGTGGATTTTATAGATCATGCACTTGGCACGATAACAATGTTTCATCAATAACGATAATTTATCAATAAGATGCTACAAGATAACAAGATCACAAGATAACGATATGGGGAACCACTAGCCCCTTATCCAAGTACAGTCCTTATATTGTCCACTACTAGAGTCAACCATTAAACCCCGGCTTGTTAATTATTTTATCAATCCAACAATACAATATGCAATTTACTAGACGAACGATAGTAACAATTGTAATATCCCGGTTGGATATTATATTTGTATTTTAATTATTTTTAAAATTGAAATATTTTTATGGAAATTACTTGGTTTTACTAATAAAAAGTTATATATATATATATATATATATATATATATATATATATATATATATATATATATATGCATTGTATCGGTTTTGTGCACTTGTACAAAATCCTGTAAAATGCATTTTTGAGAAAATATCTGTAATATCCCGGGCTGATATTAAAAATTATTATTTTATTATTATTTTCAGAATTGAAATTTTTAGGGGATATTACCTGGTTTTACTAATAAACATTATCCACATATATATATATACTAGTATGCACATATCTGTGTTGTATCAAATTGGTAATGAAATCTTCCGAGTCGGTAATAAAATTATTTTTATTATTATTTCTAAATTAAAATATTTTTGGTAGAAATTATTCGTTTTAACTAATAAAAATTATCTGTATAGACAGATATATGTACGTATATGTACTGTATCGATTTCGTACGTTTGTACGAAATCATTTAGTATGTGATTTCGGAAAAATACCGCTTATTTTTATCAATCATGATCAAAATAGAGGGTTAGAAATGAGTAGGGTGTTGATTGCAATTTTAATTTGCAAATTGATTTCCAATTGTTCTAACCTTGAGAATGAGAACACTTGTCTCATTCTTTACGACCCCCCCCCCCCCATCTATAAAAACACCCCCCAACCCCCTTGTCCAGCCACACTCCAAAAGGGCAAGAAACCCTTTTGTCTCTCTATCTCTTTCTCATCTCATTCTCCTTCTTCTTTTACTTGTTTTTATTTAGAAAAAAATTGAGAAGAAAAGAAAAGAAAAGAGAGATCAAATCAAAAGATGGGTTAGGATTTCATAGGTTCTCTTTGAAGAGGAGCAAGAACAAGGAGGAGAAGAGCAAAGCTAGTTCTTCCTATAATCGTTGGGTGGGGGTTCTCAACTTTTTGATTGTTATTATCATTGTTATTTGCTTGTTATGTTAAAAACTTGGAATAAATCATGTGCATATGGATTTTTATAGACTAGAATAAAAGGCCTACAAATTGAAGTGGTAGAACTCAAGTAGAACACTAAAGAATCGATCTTAAACTAGTATGTAGTTAGAATTAATTACTTGTGCTAAAGTTGGAATTTTGACTCCAAATTAATTTGGAAGGTTCTTATATGTGTTATTACCATGCTTTAATTTTTGTAGATTTTTTTTAGTTATTTTGATGGGTGAAACAAATTGCTTCCCCAAAATAGCGAGCATAAAAAAGAAATTGCTGTTTTGGATGATTCGACTTGTATTCTAGGGGATGGATGTTTTAGTTCCTTATGGAATCTGAAAAGTTATAGTAGAAGTTCTCCCCTTTCCAACATGGCCAATTTTTCTAGATTCCGATATGTATAGCAAAAGCTATAAGTTTTACAAGTTTCAGCTTTTGCTGTGCTTTTTGTTGTTTTTGAATTGTGTTCAAAGGAATGGATTTTGAGTTACTTATGGAATCTGAAAAAGTGTTCAACTAGAAAGTTTTAGTAGATGTTCTCCCCTTTCCAAAATAGCCAATTTTGTTAGATTTCGATAAGTATAGCAAAAGTTATGACCTTTACAAGTTTCAGCTTTTGCTGTAACTTTTGCTGTGCTTTTGTTGTTTTGAATTGTGTTCAAAGGAATTGATTTTGAGTTCCATGCGGCATCTGAGAAAGTGGCCAACTAGAGAGTTGTAGTATATGTTTCCACCTTTCCAAAATTTTCAATTTTGTTAGATTCTATTAAGTATAGCAAAAGTTACGACCTTTACAAGTTTCAGCTTTTGCTGTGCTTTTGTTGTTTTTGAATTGGGTTCAAGAGACTGGATTTTGAGTTCCTTACGGAATCTGAAAAAGTGTTCAACTAGAAAGTTGTAGTAGTTGTTCTCCCCTTTCCAAAATATCCTATTTTGTTAAATTCCGACAAGTATAGAAAAAGTTATGAGCTTTGGAAGTTTCAGCTTTTGGGCTGTCTTTGTTGCGTTTTGTATTGTGTTTAAGGAGTTGGATTTTGAGTTCCTTACAGAATCTGAAAAAGTGTTCAATTAGAAAGTTATAGTAGATGTTTTCCCCTTTCCAAAATTTTCAATTTTATTAGATTCCGACAAGTATAGTAAAAGTTGTGAGCTTTACATGTTTTAGCTTGGTGTTGTCTTTTGTTGTTCTTGAATTTTGTTCAAAGAGTAGGGATTTGAATTCCATAAAGAATATGAGAAGGTTATCAACTAGAGAGTTGTAGTAGAGGTTCTCACCTTTCCAAAATATCCTATTTGGTTAGATTCCGATAAACAGAGGAGTTATGACCTTTACAAGTCACAGCAACTAGCCTTTTGGCTGAAGCTCGCTGTTTAGATTGTTCGAAGTTTTTGTACTTTTTATTGACTGAATCTGAGAAGGTTTTCAACTAGAGAGTTGTAGTAGAGATTCTCACATTTCCAAAATGTTTTATTTGGTTAGATTCCGATAAGCGGAGTAGGGGTTATGACCTTTACAAGTCACAGCAGCTGGCCCTTATTGGCTAAAGCTCTCTATTTAGATTGTTCGATGTTTTTCTACCCCTTAATGACTGAATCTGAGAAATTCATAAACTAGAGAGTTGTAGTAGAGTTTTTCAGCTTTCCAAAATGTCCTATTTGGTTAGATTCCGATAAGTGGAGTAGGAGTCATGACCTTTACAAAGTCACAGTAGTTGGCCTTTTTGGCCGAAGCTCGCTGTTTAGGTTGTTCGTGGTTTTTCTACCTCTTATTGACTAAATCTGAGAAGGTCATCAACTAGAGAGTTTTATTAGAGTTTCTCACCTTTCCAAAATGTCCTATTTGGTTAAATTTCGATAAGCGGAGTATGAGGTATGACTTTTACAAAGTCACAGCAGCTGGCCTTATTAGCTGAAGCTCGCTGTTTAGCTTGTTCAAGGTTTTTCTACCTCTTATTGACTGAATCTGAGAAGGTTGTCAAATAGAGAGTTTTAGTGGATGTTCACGCCTTTCTAAAAAGTCCAATTTTATTGAATTCCGATACGAGTAGCATGTTTAATTGCTTCTAGGTTGTTAGAAGGCTTTTTATGTTGCCTTTGTGTATAAAAGATCAAGTTCTCAATAGTAGTATGTTTATATTGGGCTATTAGAAGATTCTTCTGTTGCTTCTAAATATAAAAGATCAAGTTTTGCTAATAGCATGTTATTTTGCTTCTAGGTTGTTAGAAGACTTTTATGGTTGCTTCCATATGATTCATTTGTCGCATACAAAGCCAGTTGGCTCGTATGTAATTCGTTTGGCTCATACGTAGCTAGTCGGCTCGTATGTAAGTTGTTTGCTCATATGTAGCTTATTAGTTAGTACGCAGTTATTGTGCTCGTCTAGGGTGATATCATTACCCTAGGAGCTATCGACCATCAAGACGTGTATTTATTTTACTCCTCGTAGACTGTGGACGAGTCACCCCTCGTGCCCCGTCAGATTTTAACCGGTGTAGGTTGATCGCGGGCCAGGAGTGTATACAAAATTCAAGTTCAGGGCAGTAGCATGCGAATACGTTTGTATTGCCAGGGTCTTGGATCGATAGGCTATGAAGAGGATCCTTAGGAATTCTGGTAAGTCCAGGTTAAGAACCTAGTAGAGTTATCTTGCAAAGTCTAACTTAAGACCCAGCATGTCGTGTTAAGACCGTTGTCATCCCTCAGATTGTTTAGGGTTAGTGACATCGTTAGGGTAGTAACTTATGACTATTACTACTTAACCCTTATTTATTATCATTTTCGCCGAAAGGAAAGAGTTGGTATTAAAAGTGACACCTTATGATCC
The DNA here is from genome assembly GCA_017893485.1 of Hemerocallis citrina. Lineage (NCBI taxonomy): Eukaryota > Viridiplantae > Streptophyta > Magnoliopsida > Asparagales > Asphodelaceae > Hemerocallis > Hemerocallis citrina. The sequence continues at coordinate 139,138,217 of CM030367.1, forward strand.
GGCCTGTTCTATCAGCCAACACTAGTTGGTGTTATTGGTTGTACCCTTCCTGTCAAAGGGATACAGTCTGTGCCTTCTCACGAGTTGGGAGCACGGGATCCGTATCTTGTCTGTTAATTTCTGAAGTGCCATGATAAGGGCAGAAAGTATCCTGTCGGTGCTAGGGGATGGACCCCCAGAACTCTGCCATGCTCTATATCAAGAAAGGCGAACAAGCCATAGACTACGGTCTATCATCTAGGGGGCCGCAAGTAGGGCTGCAAACGAATCGAGCTATTCGAGAGCTATTCGGATTGAGCTCTATCAAAGCTCGATTAAAGCTCGGCTCGAACCAAGCTCGAGCCCAAAACCGAGCTCGTTTCGTAAACGAGCCGAGCTCGAGCTTGATTTTTTTTAAGGCTAAGCTCGCGAGCTATTCGGCTCGAATATGGTCAAAGCTCGGTCAAAGCTCAGCTCGAACCAAGCTCGAGCCGAGCTCGAGCTCAAAATTGAGCTCGTTTCGTAAACGAGCCGAGCTCAAGCCTGAAGGTATTCGGCTTGGCTCGGCTCGATTGCAGACCTAACCGTAGGGGATGCTTCAAGCTAACCTGTGCTGCGGATACCCTGCGTTCATCCGATTTTTGAGTATGGTCCGGTACGCCGAGTAATAATGGCAAACGGAGACACCACTATATGACTGCGGATGGTGGGATTAGACCGTTTCAGGGCAACCTCATTAGTCACATTGTATCTTCAAAAACAGGTTGAGTACAAGAGTAGAATTCATGGTGCGGGTTCAAATCCCTATATATGAAGAAATGGCTTGTTATGTGCGTATGTAGTATGGGATACATACTGTTCCAGAGACTTGCTTTCATTGGAATAAGAGCATCCTTCCATTAGTTAATCTTGCATTAGAGTCTAAGTCATAGCATACACTGACACATCAATTATATATACACTTTTCTCTTTTCATCAATCTGTTTGTTTAAAGTTGAGAATTGCTGCTAGTCATCAGCCTTAAAGCGTCAGTATATGTATTGACGTCCCCACTTGTATAGGTACTTGATAGCAAAACTACAGGTACAGGATTCAGGAGGTTTCAAGGCAAGAGGAGCAAAGTGTTGACTTTATTTCAATTGTAACATCTGTTGTAAATTTATTTATGCTAAGAAACATCCAAGTGAAAGTACCAAGTGTTATTTATTATTCATTGTACTCTGATGTAATTTTTATTGAAAGTTTGTAACATTGGGCTTGTATGGCATTATTATAATACTGATGTAATGTATTGCAGTTTTATAACATTCAGACTTATAATACATTTGTGTTGAATAAAAAGTTTTAAAATTTTTCTGTTTTTCTGTGTATTGTGGCTAAATGAAGAAAAAGATTCTGGCTTATGTCACGATTCCCAATGTATGGAAATTGGGACGTTACAATAATAGGGAAACAATAGGATGATAACTTGAATAGGACACTTAGAATGATGACGATAAGACATTAGGATCATGCAATGCAACATACACACATTAATTCATGCAATACTACGATATAGGAATAATTAATCTATTAAAAACTAGATGATAAAATTCAGGGCAGCAAAAATAGTCTGTACAAAAATGCAGTTTACCGCTGTTTCAGAACTCGAAAACTGAATCCGTCAGAAATTCTAGAAACTAGACTTCCACACGGTTCCAACGTATATTTAGAGTTCAAAATCCGACAACAGTAGCTAGGTCAATCACATTATTCTTTACAGATTTCATGTTCAGGCAGAAATTCGACATCGTGTTGTTATATTTTTAGAATAAGCAAAAAACTCAATAATCAATTCATTAAAAATATTTATTAGACTCCTAAATATGTTTACTAGTAATCTGGAAATTATCAGAGCAAAATTTTATCATTTGATCAGCCTTTTTACTGTTTAAATATGAAACGTACAAGAATCTAAAAATCTAGAGATAAAAACATAGCTGTAGTAAAACGAGCATAACTTTTGCTATACAACTCGGAATTCAAAAATTCAAGATATTCTGGAAACTAGAAAGATAAGGCTACAATTCTTATTCATAAAATAATTTATTTTAACATCATTTACTGGGTCAAAAGCAGCAGACAACATACAGTCAGCAAGCAAGATACATGTTTTAGAGTATTTTTCATGAAACAGTTTAATTAGAAATGATGGGTATCAATTCTATTAGTTGATAAATGCATAATTAGCATAATGGGTGCAATGAAAAGATGAATAAAATTAGAATCCATGCATACATCAGTTTATCATCAACAAACATCAATCGTTCAACCACATACAACTTCGCAATTTTCTCTACAATAATTTATTTGTGTGATAATTATATAAACAACCCTGTTATCAATTCTATATGCATACATGAAAGATTCAATCTTTGGAGTCAAAAGTGGCACGATATCAAGTAAATTTGGGTTAGCTTGTGCAAACCCTCAATATACCCAACGAAAAAGATGAACAATGTATAATACGATAAACGAAGGGATCTACTTGCAAGAATTTCAACAAAACTTGATTTTGATCCAATTAACAATTCAAGAGGACAGTGAATCGTCTTATAGATGTTGAAATTGAATACCAAGAATAACGGGATAAGGATCCCGAAGCAACGAACCCACGAACACACAAATCCACCCAAAATAGCACGTACAATCATGTGCAAAGAGACCCAAAGCACAACAGCAACACAGCAATAACAGCAAGAGAGAGATAGCACGAAAGCAACAGTGGCAAGGCGACGGCAGGGGTCGTCGGTGTCACTGGCTGACGTCAACTGCGACGTGGGCAACGCGAACAGCAGCGCTGTTGGCATCGCTCGGTGGCCGCTGATGCTCGCCGATCGGGAACAGGAAAGGCAGCGAAGAGGGTTGGAAGTATTGGAAGAAGATCTGAACTACATCTACCAGCAAAAAGATCAAAACTTGAGGCAACAGAGATGGTTGGAAGTATTGGAGGACATCCGTACCGAAATAAAGTACCATCCAGGCAAGGCCAATGTGGTGGCTGATGCGCACAGCCAGAAGAGCAGTTTGTCTCGCTTGATCACGACTCAGGAGAAGTTGGCAAAGGAACTCGATCGAGTTAAAATCGAGGTGGTGTTGCAAGGATTGGGGGCATCCTTAGCCCAGTTAAGACTTCAACCCACATTGAGGGAAAGGATTATCGACAGTCAGAAGACCGATCCAGAGATCCAAGGGATTAAAGAGCAAGTTAGCTCCGGCAAGTTGGTAGAATTCCAGGTGAAAGAGAAGTATTGTGGTTTGGAGAGCGGTTGTGTGTGCCGAATCATGCAGAACTGAAGGAAATTATTCTACAGGAAGCACACGCTACTTTGTTATCTGTACATCCAGAGAGTACCAAGATGTACAAGGACATCAAGCAGTGTTTCTGGTGGTCAGGGATGAAGCGGGACGTGGCTGAGTTTTTTGCTAAATGTGCAGTCTGTCAACGAATCAAGGTCGAGAATCAGAAACCCGGGGGTTTGTTGCAGTCGTTATCCATTCCAGAGTGGAAATGGGATAACATCAGCATGGACTTCATTACTGGATTGCCCAGGAGTTCCAAAGAAAACGATGCAATTTGGGTGATAGTGGACCGACTCACCAAATTGGCTCAGTTTTTGGCGATGAAGCTCACTTGGTCTATGCAAAAGTTGGATGAGTTATATGTTGGGGATATCGTAAGGCTACATGGAGTTCCTTTATCAATTGTATCTGACCGCGATGCGTGATTTACCTCGCATTTCTGGAAAAGTCTTCAGGCAGCATTGGGAATGAAGATCAATTTTAGTACTGCCTTTCATCCTCAAACTGATGGGCAGACTAAGAGGATCAACCGGGTAATGGAAGATATGCTAAGGTGTTATGTGTTGGACTTTCACGGTAGTTGGGAGAGGCATTTGGCTCTAGTGGAATTCGCCTACAACAACAGTTTCTAAGCTAGTATCGGTATGGCACCATATGAAGGTTTATATGGAAGGAAGTGCAGAATACTGGTGTGCTTGTATGAAGTAGGGAGCAAAAGATGTATGGGCCAAAAATTGTGCAACAGACCTCAGAAAAGATCGAGTTGATCAGGAAGAGGTTAGTCGCATCACAGAGTAGGCAGAAAAGTTATGCTGAAAACCGGAGGAGAGATCTGGAGTTTGAGGAAGGTGAATTTGTCTTCTTGAAGGTGTCTCCAACCAAGGGAGTCATCCATTTTGGAAGAGGAGAAAAATTAGCCCCGAGATACATAGGTCCTTATAAGATATTGAATAGAATTGGGAAAACGGCTTATCGGTTAGAACTATCGGAAGAATAAGCCCAAATGCACAATGTCCTCCATGTGTCTATGTTACGAGGCTATATTTCGGACACAAGTCATCATTTTCCTGAAGTGCCAGAAGGTCTGCAGTTGGATTTGAGCTACACTTGTCACGCCCCGCTTTCCAAAATACGGGAATACGAACACGTGACTGAGGCCCAGCGAATGATGCAAATACACCATCCATAAGCTGTATAGGTAACTCAACAACAGAACAATAACAACCACGCAAGCATGTATAATCACAGGCAGGATAATAATAAACTAAGAAACAGTTCATAACCAACAACTGGAAAGAAACATAGTTACGAGTCAAACATGCTCGGATTACAATAAAAAGTACATGAATAAAACATGAACTAGAGTAACATGATAATTAACAAGACTAAAATATTTAATCGGCAACACCTTCGGGTAACTCTCCATCCGGGCCTACAAGTATATTATTACAAAAAGAAAAAACAAGAAGATACCCGTTAATGCAAGTTACGGGCCGCAAGTGGTACAAGCTAAAGGAACAAGTATAAAACGAAACAAGAAGCAGGAAAAAAATATCATGGAGTCAAGAATCATGTAATAGGAGAAACAAATCATGTAAACAGGATCATGAATAAGACATGAAATAAGTGGCATGCATATAAACAAGTAAACAAGTCAACAAGTCAACATGAACATGTACATGTAATTGGATCATGCAAGTACACGTGTTAATCTCATATCTTTTATTAACCTAAGTAGTGCAGCAATCATGCGTCCCATACCACATGTTTGATACACGCAATCAAGTGAACGTTTAGACTTAGTGGTGGATTCTATAGGTCACGTACTCGGGAAAACATGTCAATTGTATCTTGTATCGAGATACGTGCAATGTGGAACATGTAGAGTGTGAACTTGTAACGTGAACATGTAAACTTGTAATTTGCAAACTTGCACCTTGCATTGGGAAACCACGAGCTCCCGTCCGAGTACGCTCTTCTATATTGCCCACTACTAAATCTTTTTCCTTATACCCCGACTTGTTATTTATTATTATTATAATTAAACATGAACATGATGCAACGAGAATGATGTCAAGATATAATCAGGGAATATCAAGAAATTATGAATGGAACATGTTCAAATTCATGAGATGCAAAAACATGCGGTTTTCATGTCATTTACTGGGTCAGGAGCATTTCAGGGTTTATAAAACATGTTGTAACTACGATGTGATTAATAGCATATGCAAAACTTAATCAAGAATAAAAGAGATCATAATAGTATTCTAACTACAATTATGGGTAAAACAATCATGCACATAATCATGTATATTCCTAAGAGTACATGTGTGTATCAATCATGTTCATGTAATGCATATGGCAATAAAGTATTCGTAATCATGTACGAATACGGAATCAACGGATTATGCATAGCAACAGTTTTCAATTTGACCGATGAATACGAATAAGAGTCAAAGAATATACTTACGGTATTTTTTTAAGAAACTTGTACGAGAACAAACGATTTGTACAAGGGGATACTTGTCTGATAATCGACGACAATGATACCGAATACTAGAATAACGGGACCAGAATCCCAGACAGCGAAGCACGTGCAAGACACGTGGCAGCAAAACAGCAAATAGCAACCAAATACTCCAAACAGTAACAAAGTAATCCAATCTCTTCTCCAAAACAGCAAACACCCCAACCCAATCCCCTACTCCACAAACACCAAACACCAATACAACCAATCTCTGTTCTCTTTCTTCCCAAGATACGACAGAGAGAGAGAGAGAGAGCGATGGCAGGAGAGTGAATGGCAACAGGGTTTGGTGACGCTGCGATGAGAGCAGTAGGTGACGAGAAGGAGTGGGCAATGGCTGGCGGCGATGCGGTGATGTCGAGTGGGGGAATGGTGATGACTGCGGTAGGGGACGCGATGGCTCGAGCAAAGGAGGAAGATGAACGGGGTTGCAGTCGAGCAGAAGGCTCGAGCGGAGGCAGGCGAAGCGATGGGCAAGGGTGGTTGATCGCTAGCGGCGAGGCAAACGCTATGCGACACGGTCGGGAAGCGACGGTGACGGAGGCTCGAGCGATACACAGGCGAGGGGCTGCAAAGCGATGGTCGACTGGAGTGATGGGTTTTGATAGGGCTCGATGTTGGCAGTGTGGAGGAGACGACGAAGTGGAGATGCAGTGGTCACAGGTGAGAGGGAGTTGAGAAGGAGGAGGTCGAGCAGTGGAGGACGGATGTACAATGGCGAGGAGTCGTACAGTCGAGGGAGGAGAGCGAGGGCGATGCTCTGTTTCGATTTGGAAACATAGGGGACAGAGAGGGGCTTCGATGAAGTCTGAGTGGGAGGAGTCGGGAGTTCGGTGAGGAAGACGAAGGAGGTGGGGTTCTGTTTGGTTGGAGATAGAGGAGGGGGAGATAGAGAGAACGGGGAATGCTCTGTTTTAAACAGAAGAGAGAGGGGGGGGGGGGGGGACGGGGTGAGAGAGTAGGGGTAGTTATGAGGTGGGGGGGAGCGTGTAGGTACGGGAATGTGAATGTGAATGTGCAAAGTGGGGATACGTGAAGAAATTGTATACGGGTAAGTGTGTAGGATTAATCTGTACAAATATATGGGTACTGGGTTAGTGGATTTTAATAATGGGTATCCCAAGGAGATCTAATAGTAGAATGGGCTTCAATAGATGGGCTCAAGATAAAATAATAATAGTAATAGTAATTCTGGGTTGGGCTTCAAAACATTTAATAAATCAATTATGGGATTGAGCTTATAATAAACTATTGGGCTCAGATTAGATATATAAATAAATAATGCAGAATGAATAAAAATTGGGCTTTAAGAATAAATAGTTAAACAATTGGGCTTATAATAAACAGTTAAACAATTGAATAATTGTATATTGGGCTTCATGAAATAGTTTCAATAATATAATCAACTAAGAAAGAATAGTTACAAGATACTAAGGATTTAAAATACGAAAAAATACTTGAAAAATACGTATTAATGGAAACAGGGGTTACAACACTGAACGTCCAGTTAAGATCGTGGATCGCCGGGAGAAAGTCTTGAGGAATAAGACTATACCTATGGTCAAAGTTGCATGGAGAAACCAACTGGTTGAGGAGGCCACATGGGAATCAGAGGAGAGGATGCTAAGAGATCACCCTGTACTTTTTAATTAAATTTGATTTTTTTTTCTTTCTTTTGTTTTTTCACTCTTTAAGTGTAGTTCTGAGGACGAAACTATTTTAAGGAGTGAGTGTTGTAACATCCCGTAGTAATTTAAGAATGAACTACATTTTTTATTTTGCACGTGCAATTTTATCTCATTTTTGTTCTAAAAATTTTCCTAAGTTATGCACAAGTTTTCTTTCGCTTATTTTTGTCTCATTTTGTTGTTCTTTCTTAATTAAAGTCCATAAGCCTATAAGATGAATTTAAATTCATTAGAAATAAATAAAAATAGTAAAAGCCCAATAAGAAGCCCACAAATAAAATCCTACATTTATTTTCCTACACTTATCTTGTAACAAACACCTAGGGCATAACTAAAAATAATTAATTAATAAAGTGTGCATGTGTGAAGCACGTGCACATGTGTGCTCTATGGGGGAGTGATCGGCCTTGGTTAAAGAGAGGGATAGTGGAGGTGAGAGTGTGGGTAGTGGGGTGGTTAATCAAGTAGTGGGGATCATTCTCCACCACACAAAATCCCTATAAATACCTACACCTTCTCAGGAACTAATGCACAAATTTAATCAAAATTAAAGAGAGAAAAGAAACAAAGGAAGGGAGAGTGCCAGATTTTTGCATAGGAGGGGTTTGCGGTTTTATGTGCAAGGAGGAGAAGAGCAATTGGTGTGGAGTTAGGAGCTTTCGTTATAAGAGTTCTAATTGCATTTTCATCAATTTGAGGTGGGTGTCTCTTCTTATTTTCTCAATAGTATAGAAATCATGCCTAAGAATTTTATGTTGCTTGATTTAATGAATCCTACTGGCTAAATTGATGCATGTGTAGTGATAAAGAATGCTAATGGTAGAAAAATTATGGAATTTATTGTATGTTAATGTGAAGTATATGAATTGATTGGTAGATTAGAATCGAGAAAATTTGTTTTGAAGCATGTGTAGAACTGTTAGGCATAAAGGAACAACTTGATTATTGCATGCAAATTTTGTGTCTCTTATAAATTGGTTGAAATTTTGTGTATGAAGTGTGAATGAACGGAAATGAAAAATTAGAGAATCATTTTGGGGTAGAAATAGTTGTGGTGGTACAAGGAAAATTTGCATTAAAATTTGTAGGACAATTAACTAATTGCATTATATATTATGATTCTTATAAGAGAAAGAAAGGAGTAATTTGGAGAATTGAAGTTAATACTCCATTAATGTGAATGAAATCAGTCAGATAATGATTTTTGGATATGTATGGATACAAATTAATAATACTGATTTGAAGAAAAGAGTTAGTTGCTAATAAATCAAATCTTTATGTTTAAATGTTTCAAAAAAATAATTTTGTACATAAAGTGGGATAAATACTCTTAATTATAATTAAAATCAGCAAAAGAGAAATTCTGGAGTCTAGAACTTTATTTTTTATAATATTGATTTTGGGGAAAATAATGGAAATAAAAAATAGTTGAAAATGCAGAAAATGAGATTTAACGTAGATCAAATACTTAATGAATCAAAGCTCTATAGTGGTGTAACACCCCGCAAAATAGTATATAACTATTTTGTACTGTAATTCGTGCACAGTTGAGAATTGTACGCGATCATGTATGTTTCTAATAATAATTTTTATAAACATATTTTAATAAATTTAAATTATCTTATTTTAAGTATATAGATAAAATATCTATATATACATTTGATTTGATCGTATTGGATTGTATATGATATACGATCTATAATTGCTTTGAATGTGAATACGACCATGTATATTTTATAATTTAAATATTAGAATATATTTTGCTATAGATATCAAAATATTAATTTTACGTACATTGCACGTGTTTTCAATGCACGTGTCGATTACGTATATTTTCCGTTACGTGAAATATCCGTAACATTATTAAATATACATGTTTTGTATTTTGACTACTTTTCGTTCTCTCAAATTAATTTTTAATATTTAGCACGTGCATCACACATAATTTTTTATGTGCATTTTTACTTATAAAATTTTCTAAGATGACAAGCACTTTTTTATTCTCATTTTATTTGTCACAAATTTTATTATTGATTTTCTAATTAAAAACCCATGGGCCTAAATTCCATCTTAAAGCTCATTAGAAAATTTATTTAAGAGAAAAGCCCATAATTTTATTCTACATTTAAAATGTACACTTTTAAACATATACATTTTTCATGTAATAAATATATAAATTTGGGCTATAATCAAATGAATGAGAGAGTGTGCACATGTGGGAAATCCAAGGGTTGGTCAATTCATGAAGGATTGAGAAGAGGTGGGGGTTTGTGTATTAATGGTGAGTGGGTGATTAATTTTGTTAATGGATATTTAATTTTGGGTAATGGGTGTCTCTTCATTCATCCATTTGATCCTATAAATAGCCTCTCCTATTTCATGAACAATGCACAAAAAATAAAAGAACCAAAAGAAAAGAAAAGATAAGAAAGATAAGAAAAAGAAAAGAAAAGAAATAGAGTTGTTTGAATTCCTGCTTGGAAAGCTTGCTAGGAGGAGAAGGGTGTCCCATTCTTGGAGCTAGGAGCAACTTCTAGCAGTTTTCTTCTACATTAGAATCTTCGTTGTGGTGGGTGTTCTTTCTTTCTTTCTAAAGTAAAATAGATTGCATGTGTAGGGAAATTGATATTTAAAATTGTTTATACATATGCATAGTGGTTAAATTATAATAATGATATTTAGAATGACAATGCATGCTAATATTGTCAAGTAAATAATTTAAAATTATTTTGTTTGATTGCATGGTAGTACTTCATGATTAGTGATATGCCTAAAAATGAGGTTGAATCAGAACCGTTCAAAGTGGGCACGAATCTAAAAGTCACTGGGGCAAGATGGTAATTTCACCTACAGACAGGTCCGAATTGGGAACCGAGTCTATCATCTTGGACCCACTAACCCATGAACGGATCTGTTCAGCTGAGAACGGGTCACAACCCGTTAGGGATCAGTTCAACAGGATATGAGAAAATCCTGGCTTGTCCTTATCCTGTGGGGCTGGTTACAACCACCCCTATCCAGCCACACTGGGATGCAGGGATTCATTCCGATCATGAAAGAGATCCCTACGACGACTATAAATAGCCCCTACCTCCTACTGTCACAGGTGATCACTCTTTGTGCACTTAAGCTTTTTCCCTTTACTTTTCTGGTATTGACAAGAGCATCGGAGGGTTCGTTGCCAGGATTCATCCCGGTGTTTCGAACGTTTGTGCATATCCGTGGGAGCACCAAGGAGTCAACTTGTCAACAAGGAAGAAGTAGGATTCAGCCTGCTCAAGTTCCTACGAACCTACAAATTTTGTCTATTGCCCCCACACCAGATCCAGCGGCAACAGATTGGCGCCATCTGTGGGAATCTGGACAAGCAACCCCACCTTCCTCCTTCAGCCAAAGCTACTCCTAGCCATGCCTCCCAAGAGGAAGCCCGCAAACTCCAACCAAAGACAACCTCTTCATATCTCCTCCTCCTCCGGAGGATCTCCCTCCACCCGTCCAGCAGGCCCTGCAGCTCGAGCAGCAGGGTCCCCAGTCTATTCTGCAGCCTTTAGGGCCCCATGCAACCGTGGGGGAGCCCTCTCGGTGGAGCCGCCAAAAGCAACCTATACATCAGGTTCGGGTGTCCATCCATAATGCCTCCACAGATTCTATGGCCACCGATAGTCCTCCTACGCCAAAGGATCCGCGGGACATGCTCAACAATCGGTAGACTGAGCCAGGGCCTGATCTTCGGACTCATCTAGAGGAGAGGTGCACCTGCGAGGTGAACCCTCACCGGGAGCACTCGAGGGATCAGTCACCATGCCGATCAGACCGCAGGAGGTCCAACTCTCTCCAGAGGTGGAGGGACTCACCCCCGCATCGCCCAAGACGATGCCGCTCCCCGGCTGGCCATCCTACAGCTCGAGTCAATCGCGTGCAAGAGGCCCCCGTCACAAGGGTGGAATTTCAGCAATTCCAGGAGGCGGTCCTTCGGGCACTCAACGCCGCCCCCAACAACGGCCCAGCCCTCAGCCAGCTCCTCACCATCATTGCCGCTCCCGAAGTCCCAGGCTGGCTTCCAGCCATCGCCGCCCTACTCCCGATCACCACCGCCGCTCTCAAAGTCCGCGTCCTACTCTGAGTCACCCCCATCGTTCTATCAGTCCACCACCTACTCAGAGCCATCACCGTCGCAGCCCCAGCCCTCCTCGACATGAGGACGAGTCTCGGGACTCAGCCAGGCAAGACCAAAGGGAAGACTTGGTCTACTGCCATCTCCACGAGATGGTGAGGCACCTCGGCCAGCTCGAACGAGACTAAGAACGTCGGGCGAGGGACCTCCGTCCAAGCAGACCCCCATTCTCCCGCGCCATCATGGAGGCCCCAGTCCCAGACAACTTCAAACCTCCACACTTCGAGACCTACACCGGGGAGACCGATCCGGCAGATCACATTGAGAGTTTCAAAACTCTCATGATGATCCATCATGCATCCGATGCCCTCCTCTACAAGACCTTCCCGGCCACACTCAAGGGGACAGCTCGGGAGTGGTATTCTCGACTCGTACCAGCATCTATCTTCTCCTTCGACCAGTTTGAGTGTCTCTTTCTCACGCATTTTGTGAGCATTCGCCGCACAGAGAAGACGGGCGCCTCCCTACTGTTCCTCAGTCAAAAGAAGGGCGAACGATTGGGGGACTGCGTTAAGCATTTCACTGCTGAGGCCAGATCCATTGCCTCCTTGGAACCCTCGGTGGTCATGGTCGCCTTCCAGTCCAACGTCCTCAATGCAGATCTCAGGGCGTCCCTCGCCAAGAAGTCCCCTCGAGACTTCTCAGAGCTCCTACTCCGGAGCGAGAAGTACATCTGTCACTCCCGCTTTCCAAAAATACGGAATACGAGTGCATGACAAAGCCCAGCAAATTATTTTCATCATTCATGAGCTGTAGGATCGACTCAGCATCATAACAAGAGTATAACAAAATGTACACAACCACACATGCATGAATAATTTATTAAGCAACAAAAAACAATTGAAACAAATAATAATATCTCAAATAGTTTTCAACTCTGGATCCAAAGGTAAAACTCGGGAACATAAGCCCGTTACAAGTTTTAAGTAGCAACAAAAAGAAATAAACTCAAATACAAGATAATTAGCAAGTTTTCCCAAGTGAAGCCTAGAACGTTGCTCACCAATTTCAGCAGGCAACTCGTCTCCAAAGTTTGTATATATAAATATAAAAAGGAAAAGAATATAGAAAACAAGACAACGCTCTTAGTGCAAGTTAGGGCCGCATATAGTAAAACAAGTACAAGCAACATGGAACAAGATTTGGAATCAAGAATGTAATAGGGATGCAACAAGTAGTGGGGATTCAAGAAACTAGCTAGCAAGAAAGACAACTTGAGTGACAAGGTTGGGTAACAAGTACTAGTAGTAAAACAAGTGGCTAGTGAACATGTAATGGTATCAAGCATCAAGTAATAAGTATCACGTATAAGTGTCGAGTAACAAGCAACAAGTCTAATGTGTCAAGTTGTCAAGTACAAGTATCAAGTAAAAAGTGTCAAGTATTATGTTCAAGTATCATGTCTCATGTATCATGTCATCAAGTAACAAGTAAGCATGTGTCATGTTCAATTATCATGTGTCAAGTCTTGTAGTTAATACTATCTAGGTAGCACTTCATGTGCCATCCTTTTATCATATGGTCGCTACAGTCAATGCAATTACGTTTAGGTTTAGTGGTGGAGTTTATAGGGTGGTGTACTCAGGCATCAAGTATCAAGCAAGAATGGTTCATGAATCGGAAAATAAAATAACAAGTTCACGAAACAAGTTCGTGAATCCACTAACAAGTTCAAGAACCACACAGTGGGTTCATGAATCAAAAAATTTCATGAGCAAAGTAATGGCTCCATGAATCCATCAAGATACAACAAGTTTATGAACAAAGTATTAGGGAACACGGGCCCCCTTTCGAGTACACTTACCTATATTGTCCACTACTATGGTCTTTCCCTTAAACTCCGGCTTATTATTTATTATTATCATCAAGCAAGTATGAAAGTGTGCAAAATAAGTCAAGTAAACATAATCCAGAATATGGAACAAGTCTAGGCTAAGTAGGATATATATTCGAGGGTCAAAACCAATCAAAGAATCAAGAACAATGAAAATCTCAAATCTGGACAGCATGACGTTGCTGCACCAAAACTACGATTTCCGTTGCTACAAGATAGAAAATGTGGAACCGTCTGAAGGTCTAGAAACTAGACTCCTGCCCAACGTATATAATTAAGGTACATAAAAGTTATGGTAACATGTGTCAAAACAGCAAACTATACAGCATTTGTGTTCAGCCAGAATTTGTGTATCTGAGTTTATATATATGAAACAGGGTTGAAACATCATTAATTAATTCTGAGAAAATTTGAAAATGTTCTCTAGGGTGTCCAGTAATAGTATGCAAAGTTTCAAGTCATTTACTTACTGTTAGCATAGTTAAAATAATTGTAAACTAAAGAGGTGTAGCAGTTTTTTGTGAATCTGCGACAACCAACACAGCAGCAGCAAAACTGTGACACCTCCTCCACCGTAATTTGGAATTCGAAAATCTGGATTTTGTTGATAACTAGACACTTAGGGAAACATTTCATATTCAGGGCTTAAGTTCAGATTTTGGTTTTATCGGGGTCGAAACAGCAAGTAAAGACAAGTACAGCAGCAAGAGTGAATTTCTTTTATATACAAGTTGCATGATAAATGACTATTGTGAGTCTAAATTAGTGTGTGATACAAATACGGATGCATTGGGGACCAAATCAGCAAGTCACATATATTTCTCAACTCTAAAGAATATAAGATCAACACAATACATCATACAACACACGTCTACAAGTCAAGGGGTTAATGTTCAAGTAATTAGGAGATAAAAAGGGTCCAACTACTTTTGTAAATATATCAACGAAGGGTTGTGACTTTTAAGATTATGGAATCGATGAGGAATAATTTATGATCACCAACCGATGGGACAAGGAGGAGTCACAACTACTATCTATTTGCAGTATTTTCAATTAAACGCTTGTACTAGAACAGTAATTTGTACAAGAAGAATACTTGCCTTGGGACAACGTTAGGTTAATCCGAATAAGTGAAGAATAACGGGATTGGGATCCCGACGACACAGCGACAAGCAACGATTAGATTAATCACGATCGGGCACGAATATCGTTGATCAAGATGGTGATCAAGATGAAGATCAAGCAAAATCCAACGGCTGAGATCGAACATAAAATATATAAGAATTAGAAGAGTGCCAAAAGAGAAAATATACCATGATTAACAATTGATGAATGAGAACAAGAAGTTGATCAAATGTTTAACTCACCAAGTAGAAGATGAACGAGGCGATCAAGGACTGAGATTAAGTGTGATCGGTCGATCAGATGGCTGAGATCGAAGATCAAGATCAAGATGATGATCACGATCGCGATAATTAAAAGAGATCTGACGGTCGAGATCAAGATCTTGATGATGATGGAGAAGATGATCACGATCGTGAAGCTCAACGATCGAACGACCTAGATCCAATGGCTTGGTGATGATCAAATGGAGGATTGGACGGCTGAGGTTGAAGTCCATGATAAAGATCAACAAGATTGGACGGCCCACAATCAAAGTGATCATCAAGATGATGGATATCATGATAAAGAGGATGATCAACGACCTACGATCAAGGAGATCAAGATCCGATCGAATGGACGACCCACAATCGACAGGATCGAAACCATGATTAACCATCAACTCCATGGCTTTTGGCTCTGGCTTGGCGGGGACAGGGCTGCCGGTGCGGCGTCGGGGTCACGGCAGTGGGCGGCAGCCATGGCGGCAACGGCCAGGGGGCACGACTGGGGTGCTGTTGTCGACTGGAGGTGATGGGTTCGGGAGGATGGGAGTAGGGTTTCGGAGGGTTGAAGAGAGATAGAGCGGGAGGACGAGGGTTGAATAGGGAATTGGAGTTTGGCGATTGAGGTTAAGGGGTAGAACAATAGATTAGGGTTAGGTTTAGGTTTAGGATGGTTTATATATATAGGGTAACAGGTTTTAGGTATTGGGTATTGGATTATCCAATAAGAAAATGGGTTATGGATTAAATGAGGTATTAGGATCTAAATGAAAAGATCCAATAGAATAGATAAAATAATAAATAAATAAAAATTAGGATTATATAACAAAATATATTTGTACCACAATATGAAAATTATTTGAAATGACAACAAATACAATTAACAATAGAAATCGATTTTTAAATTAAAATCAAGGAAAATAATATTAATAGTAAAAATACTAATAATAGTACAGATAACAAGAATAATAAAAATGATAATAATAACAATAATAATAATTTGCTATACATATCATATAGGTTTTGAGATAAACAAGTTTATAAAAATTCAAATAGTAATAAAATAAGATACAAATAGCCAATCACTTAGAAAACAAACATTAAAGTTAGAATATACTACTATTCGAAGAAAATACAACTTCCGGTTCGAAAAGATTTTAATAGAAGGAACGAATCGAGTTTAAAATAATACTAAATTTATAATGAATCAAAATAGGAATAATATTTCAGAAAATACGTATTTAGGGAAATAGGGGTTATAATATCTGAGCGGAAGAAGCTCTCCACCGCCCCACCTTTGAGGCGTTGTCAACCAGGAATAAGCGGAAGGGTGCAGAAGAAGAGGGAGCTAAGAAACTCCAAAAGGACAATCGGGGTCAGCATCGTCCTCTCCCTTGGTTCGAGAAATTCACTCCGCTTAACGCGAGTGTATTCGCCATCCTGATGGAGATCGGGAACGAAGGTCTCCTGCCGCTTCCTCTAAAGATGAACACCCCTGGGAAGAAGAGAAACCGGGACAAGTGGTGCCGTTTCCACCGGGACCACGGGCACGATACTGATGATTGTCGAGCTCTGAAGGATGAGATCGAGGCCCTCATCCAGATGAGGTAGCTCACTCGGTTTGTGAGAAGGGACCAAGCCGATCCGCCCCCACCGCCCAGGGGGGCTAACAGGCGAACTGAGAAGCGCACCGAGATTCCTGAGGCCGAGGTAGACCCAATGGGGAGAGATTCTAACCCCTCCCGAAAAGCCTTCGTTAGGGAAGTCAACTCCGTGCAGAGCCACCCTCCCCCGAAGGGCTTAGGAGTCCTTGTGACATTCTCCGATAGGGACTTGGAAGGCGTCTGCACGCCCCACTGCGATGCCCTCGTCATCAACCTCAAAATGGCCAACTTCGACGTTCGCCGGGTGCTGGTGGATAATGGAAGTTCGGTCAACATTCTCTTCTTGGAGGCGTTCAAAGGCCTCCAGCTATTAAGAGAACAGCTCAAGCCGGCTGGCTACACCCTTCATGGGTTCACTAGGGTTCTGGTAACGATCAAGGGAGTTATAACTCTCGATGTCACCACTGGCAAAGCCCCAGTCGCTCGCACGAAGCCAATGGACTTCATGGAGGTGGATGTGAAGGCTGCCTACAATGTGATCCTGGGTCGACCGGGCCTTGCCGCGCTCCAAGCCATCCCTTCCGCTTACCACATAAAGATGAAGTTCCCTACCCCCACAGGGGTAGGAGAAGTAAGAGGGAGTCAAGAGGAGGCTCTTAAGTGCTATATGACCTCAATGGGAGGCCCGATCCTCTCCCTAGAAGCCCTAGAGATCCCACCGGAGAATAGCCAAACCATCTCCGAACCGGTGGATGAACTAGAAGAAGTAGCCTTCTCTGAAGGAGATGCCACCAAGATGTTCCGGGTCAGCAAGGCACTCTCCCCCTCCATCAAAGAAGACATCTCCCAGTGCATAAGGGAGAACCGCGATCTCTTTGCCTGGACCGCGGCCGATATGCCGGGGATCTCCTACACTACAACACACGCTGGATTTACCGGCGTATTTTCCCCGGCATTTTACCAATCGTGCCGGGGTAGGATAAGACCAGGATAGGGTCGTAAAAATGTATAGTTATACACCGGCGGCCTCTAAAAAATGCCGGTGAATTATAATATTCATCGGCGTTTTTATAAAAACACGCCGGTGAATAGAAAGCGTAAATGTACCCCACAAATCCTCTCACATTCACCGGCATTTATTAATAAAAACGCTGGTGAATATACAGGGATTAATTCCCCAATCTTGCCGTGAAACCCTTAGCACATTTCGTTTTTTTTGATTTACCAAACCCTAAGTTTCCCCGCGCCGTCGCCATTGGGCCTCCTTCCCTTCCTCGACAACTCCTCTATCGACGTCGCCATTGGGCCTACTTCCCTTCCTGGACAACTCCTCCGTCGACGTCGCCATTGGGCCTCCTTCCCTGCCTCGACCCCCGCTCAGTCATTTCTCTCTCATTGCAAGTACTTTCTCTCTTTCTCTCTCTCTCTCTCTCTCTCTCTCTCTCTCTTTACTTCTTGATTTTGTGATGGTAATGGTTTGATTGTAATGGTGCGAGTTTGTGATGGTAATGGTGCGATTGATTCTGTGATGTTTATGTTTATGGGAATTTTGGGTGGTAATGGTGTGATACTCAATTTAGGGGAGATCTCGATTTAGGGATAGCTAGCTTCGTTTGTGATACTCAATTTTGGGTGGTAATGGTTTGATACTCAATTTTGGGTGGTAATGGTGCGATTAATTCTGTAATGTTTATGTTTGTGATAGCTAGCTTCGTTGATTTTATTTTCATCAACTGAAACTTTAGCATGATGGTTCAAGAGGCTTGTTGGTTCTTCTTGGTTCTTGTTGATTATCGGCTGAAACTTTAGCAAAATCCGAGCATGATCGTAAATTAATAAACTAGCATTGGTTCTTGTTGGTTCTTCTTGTTGATTATCGGCTAAGCTAGCCTCTTGTTGGTTCTTCTTGTTGATTTTCGGCTAGGCTAGCTTCTTGTTGATTCTTGTTGAAGCTAGTGTTTTTGGTGAACATAGCATGGTTTGGGTAATTCCATCCCAACTAAATCATTGATGTTTCTGGCTCCAAAAGAAACCTGCACAAGGTTTGTTCTGACCAATTCTTGTACAGATTTTGGGAATTCTGAAGTTTTTAGATCCAGGATCACAAATAAAAATTAGGCTGTGATTGGATTGTTTAGTGACTGTCAACAAGTGTTCTTAATTGGGTTGTGATTAGAAAGAGACGAGTTGGAGTGGAGATCTGGAAACCCATATAGAGACATCTCGTTCATAATAATTTATTATTATTGTTGTTCTTGTCGCTCTTGCTGTTGTTGCTGATGTCTCTTTATGTGCATTTGCCGAAGAGAAAGCAGGGATGAGAGAGAGATGAGGAAAATGCCGCTATGTTAGCCTGGTGTATCCTCATTCTCTACCATTCCTCTTTCTGGATTCTATATTTGGTTTCCTTCCACGATGATAGTTCCTTAAAACTACACTTGATATGAGCCCTATTCTTATTTTTCTTCAATAAAAATGGGAGTTTTGGTGATCCAACAAACATGTACCCGCATACTTCCAAATGGCATTTTCTTTAGAAAGTCGGGCTCCAAAGAATCGATCTATGACTAGAATCTCCATTCAAAGCCCAATCAAAATTTGTCATCCTGGATCTAAAGTCTTCTTTGAGCCACAAACATCAATGGTTTAGTTGAGATGAAGAATTAATAGAAAAACATATATGCTTAGATACTGGAAATTTTCATTTTCTTTTACTGTTAAAGAAGCTGAATTCATGCATCTGATTGTCATCTTAGCATGATTTTTTTACCAAAATGGGTTAACTGTCAACTAAGGATGTTGTATGTATACCAAAATCTTCCAAATCTGTACAAGAATTGGGCTGAACAAACCTTGTGCAGGTTTCTTTTGAAGCCACAAACATCAATGGTTTAGTTGGGATGAAGAATTAATAGAGAAACATATATGCTTAGATATTGGAAATTTTCATCATTTTCTTTTACTGTTAAAGAGGCTGAATTCATGCATCTGATTGTCATCTTAGCATGATTTTTTTACCAAAATGGGTTAACTGTCAACTAAGGATGCTGTATGTATACCACAAATCCTCCAAATCTGCACAAGAATTGGGCTGAACAAACCTTGTGCAGGTTTCTTTTGAAGCCACAAACATCAATGGTTTAGTTGGGATGAAGAATTAATAGAGAAACATATATGCTTAGATACTGGAAATTTTCATCATTTTCTTTTACTGTTAAAGAAGCTGAATTCATGCATCTGATTGTCATCTTAGCATGATTTTTTTACCAAAATGGGTTAACTGTCAACTAAGGATGCTGTATGTATACCACAAATCCTCCAAATCTGTACAAGAATTGGGCTGAACAAACCTTGTGCAGGTTTCTTTTGGAGCCACAAACATCAATGGTTTAGTTGGGATGAAGAATTAATAGAGAAACATATATGCTTAGATACTGGAAATTTTCATTTTCTTTTACTGTTAAAGAAGCTGAATTCATGCATCTGATTGTCATCTTAGCATGATTTTTTAACCAAAATGGGTTAACTGTCAACTAAGGATGATGTATGTATACCAAAATTCTCTAAATCTGTACAAGAATTGGGCTGAACAACCTTGTGCAGGTTTCTTTTGGAGCCACAAACATCAATGGTTTAGTTGGGATGAAGAATTAATAGACAAACATATATGCTTAGATACTGGAAATTTTTATTTTCTTTTACTGTTAAAGAAGCTGAATTCATGCATCTGATTGTCATCCTAGCATGATTTTTTTTACAAAAATGGGTTAACTGTCAACTAAGGATGCTGTATATATACCAAAATCCTCCAAATCTATACAAGAATTGGGCTGAACAAACCTTGTGCAGGTTTCTTTTGGAGCCACAAACATCAATGATTTAGTTGGGATGAAGAATTAATAGACAAACATATATGCTTAGATACTGGAAATTTTCATTTTCTTTTACTGTTAAAGAAGCTGAATTCATGCATCTGATTGTCATCTTAGCATTATTTTTTTACCAAAATGGGTTGACTGTCATCTAAGGATGCTAGCTGTATACCAAAATCCTCCAAATCTGTACAAGGATTGGGATGAACAAACCTTGTGCAAGTTTCTTTTGGAGCCACAAACATCATGATTTAGTTGGGATGAAGAATTAATAGACAAACATGCTTAGATACTGGAAATTTTCATTTTCTTTCACTGTTAAAGATGCTGGATATTAGCCATCTGATTGTCATCTTAGCATGCTTTTTTTTTTACCAAAATGGGTTAACTGTCATCTAATTTTCTATTTTTTTTCTTTAATTTTTTTAATTAAATTTTTTTTAAAAAAAAATATAGCTACACCGGCGTTTGTACAAGCGCCGGTGTAGCTTTCAGAAAAAAATTGAGAGCCTTTACCGGTGGTTTAAGAACGCCGGTGTAGGTAATGGCCAAAAACAGCACTACCAAACAGAAACACACATTCCCCGGCGTTTTTGCGACCGCCAGTGTAGGTTTAACCTATACCAGCGGTCGTAAAAAATACCGATGAATGTCCCTAACCTACAGCGACACGCGATTCAGCGACACTTGCACTGGCGATTTATAAAACGCCGGTGGTATCTACAGCGGGGTTTATAAACGCCGGTAAATGTGCAAAAAAATGCCGGTAAAGCCTGTGTGTTTTGTAGTGCTAGGAGCTCCTAATACATTATCTCAGCGTCGCCCCGGGTGTGAAGCCCGTCCAGCAGAAGCGCCGCAAGTTCACTCCCGAGCGTCAACAGGAGATCAAGGAAGAAGTCGAAAATCTCCTCAACGCTCGGTTCATCCAGGAGGTGAACTATCCCGTGTGGCTGTCCAATGTGGTGATGGTCAAGAAAGCCAACGGGAGTTGGAGGATATGCATCGACTTCACCAATCTCAATAAGGCGTGCCCGAAGGACCCTTTTCCCTTTCCATGCATCGATGCCCTGATCGATGCGACCTCCGGGCACGAGCTCCTCAGTTTCATGGACGTCGCTTTCTCGGGGTACAACCAGATTCGGATGTTCCTTCCCGACATTCCGAAGACATCCTTTGCGACTGACCAGGGCCTGTACTATTACAGGGTAATGCCGTTCGGTTTGAAGAACGCGGGATCTACTTATCAGCGCCTCGTGAATAGGGTCTATCGAGACCAGATTGGCCGAAACATGGAAGTCTACGTAGACGACATGTTGGTCAAGAGCACCCGAGGGCAGGAGCGTGTCCTTGACCTTCAAGAAGCCTTCGAGGTGCTCAAGAGGCACAATATGAGGCTGAATCCGAACAAGTGTGCGTTCGGAGTCTCATCCGGCAAGTTCTTGGGGTTTATGGTCAGCCAGAGGGGCATAGAGGCCAACCCTGAGAAGATCCAGGCCATTCTCAAAAAGGCCCCTCCCTCCAACGTCAAAGAGGTACAGAGGCTCATGGGACGCCTCGCAGCAATTGGGCGGTTCTTCTCCAAGTTCAGGGAAAAGTGCCTCCCCTTCTTCAAGGCCCTTAGGGGGGATAAAAATTTCGAATGGGGGGAATAGCAGCAGAAGTCCTTCGACCATCTCAAGGCATACTTAGCTAACCCCCCGCTCTTGAGCAAGCCGACGCCTGGGGAGGTCCTCCACTTATATCTCGCCGCTTCGGAGCAAACCCTCGGCACGGTCCTTGTAAGAGAAAATGATAGACACAGAGGCCCATCTACTATGTAAGTAAGATCCTCCGAGATGCCGAGCTCCGTTACCCAAAGCAGGAGAAGATGGCCATTGCCTTGGTCATGGTGGCCTCGAAGCTCCGCCGCTATTTCCAATCTCATTCGGTTGTCGTCCTAACCGACCAGCCCTTCAAGCAAGTTCTTCATAAGCCCGAGACCTCCGGGCATCTGATGAAGTGGTCCTTCGAGCTGAGCCAACATGACATCAACTACCAGTCGAGAACAACAATCAAGGCCCAAGCTCTGGCCAAATTCAATATGGAGAGCACCATCCCCGATCCTTGCGAGTCACCTGCCGACCCCTTCGTCTGGACCGTCTATGTGGATGGGTCCTCTTGCACCGACGAAAGTGGGGCTGGTGTTATCTTAGCCGGCCCGGACACTTTCGTCCTCCAATACTCCCTCCACTTAAACTTCCCGGCCTCAAACAACGAAGCAGAGTATGATGCCCTCATAGCGAGGCTCTGCATGGCTCGCAAAGCCGGGGCCAAACGGGTCAGAGTTTTCATTGATTCGCAACTGGTCGTCAACCAAGTTTCGGGGGAATACGAGGCAAGGGACGAGCGTATGTCCAAGTACTTGGCGAAGGTTAGGGAGCTTTTAGCCTTATTCGAAGATGTTCAACTCCAGCGGGTTCCTAGGGAGGAAAACGCGCAGGCGGATGCTCTCTCTAAGTCGCCTCCTCATCCCTCCAAGGTCTAGAACGGACCGTCTTGATAGAGGTCCTTCTCAGACCAAGTATTGATGAAGACGGGCCGGAGCCAATGGAAGCCTACCCCTTAACACTTCGAGAAAACTGGATGAAGCCCCTCCTCGAATACCTCTGAGACGGAGTCCTTTCTGAAGACCTGAAAGAGGTAAGGAGGATCAGGACACGAGCCGAGCGGTACACACTCCTAGATGGAGTCATGTACAAATGCTCCTACACCCAGGTCGACGGTCGACCCTATCTGAGATGCCTTTCCCCAGAGGAAACGTTCTATGCCCTAAAGGAGGCCCACGATGGTTTGTGTGGCGCGCACTTGGGAGCGAGATCCCTCGCTAGAAAACTCTTGAACTACGGATACTTCTGGCCCACACTACTAAGTGACTCCGAGGAGTACGTCCGCAAGTGCGACTCCTGCCAGAAATTTGTTCCAATCCGTCGCCTGCCCCAAGCACAACTACTTCCTTGGCGAGTCCAATCCCCTTCGCAATGTGGGGGATGGATTTGCTCGGGCCCTTCCCTCCAGCACCGGGTCAACTGAAGTTCTTAGTGGTAGCAATAGACTACTTCTCAAAATGGATCGAAGCTGAACCTCTTTCGATGATCACCGAGCACAAGGTCCAGAAGTTCTTTTGGAAGAACATCGTTTGTCGGTTCGGGGTAGCTCGCATCCTTGTGACCGACAACGGGACCCAATTCACCAGAGCGACCTTTTGCAAATTTTGCGCCGACCTCGGCATTCAGCAGCGCTTCTTCTCGATAGCTCACCCTCAGTCCAATGGCCAAGCAGAGAATGCAAATCGACAAATCCTTTCTGGCTTGAAGAAGAGGCTCGACCGATCCACTAAGGGGTTATGGGTTGAACAACTCCCGAACGTGTTCTGGCGCTATCATACCACCAAAAGAACTCCGACGGGGGAGTCCCCCTTCAACTTCACATATGGCTCCGACGCTCTCATCCCCTTAGAGGTGGGTTTGCCTTCACCCCGACTCATAGCTTACAGTGAAGCGCAGAACGCGGACCACCTTCGCAACTGCCTAGACCTCATAGACGAGGTCCGTGAAAGAGCCGCAATTCGACAAAAGACCTACCACCGTAGGATCACTCAGGCTTACAATAAGAGGGTACGGCTAGCCAACCTAAAAGAAGGAGACCTAGTGATCAGAAAGTTGTCGATCTCCGATCCGAGCAAAAGAGGGAAGTTGGCACCCAATTGGAAAGGACCATATAGGGTCTCCAGAGTTATTCACCCAGGCACGTATCAATTCGAAGACCCAGGGGGCAGGAGAATACCAAGGACATGGAACTCAGAGCACTTGATGAAGTACCAAGAGGGTGTCTAAGCACCGCTCCAGAAGACATGTCTAAAGACCTTACTTGTATTTTCTTTTTATCAAAGTGTAAAGGCGACTCGCAACTTAGGAGCGGCCACCCAGTTGTTCTCAATAAAAAGAAATCTTTCCCGCAAGTTTTCTATCTTTTGAGTAGTCAAACTCTACTTCTCAAGTTTTCTATTTTTTTGATAATCTAACTCTAATTTTAAAATTATTTTAAAACGATACGCTTGGAGTTCAACACTTGGTTCGACTCCGCTTCAACTACTTGCTCCTAAGCGAGTACGAAGCGGATCACCATTCGGAATTGCTCCTACGGCTGTTGATATTTTCTAAACGACACGCTTGGAGTCCAACACTTGGTTCGACTCCGCTTCAACTACTTGCTCCTAAGCGAGTACGAAGCGGATCACCATTCGGAATTACTTCTATGGCTATTGATATTTTCTAAACGAAAAGCTTGGAGTCCAACACTTGGTTCGACCCCGCTTCATCTACTTGCTTCTAAGCGAGTACGTAGCAGATCACCATTCGAAATTGCTCCTACAACTGTTGATATTTTCTAAACGACGTGCTTAGAGTCCAACACTTGGTTCGACTCTGGTTCAATTACTTGCTTCTAAGTGAGTACGAAGCGAATTACCATTCGGAATTGTTCCTACAGTCGTTGGTACTCTCTAAACGACAAGTTCGGAGTCCAACACTTGGTTCGACGCAACTCTTGCTACTCACAAACGAGTAACTGCAAAGCGTCCCACCATTCGGAATTGCTCCTACAGCTGTTGATATTTTCTAAACGATGCGCTTGGAGTCCAACACTTGGTTTGAATCTGCTTCAACTACTTGCTTCTAAGTGAGTACGAAGCGAATCACCATTCGAAATTGCTCCTACAGCCGTTGGTACTCTCTAAACGAAAAGTTCAGAGTCCAACACTTGGTTCGATGCAACTCTTGCTACTCGCAAACGAGTAAGTGCAAAGCGTCCCACCATTCGGAACTGATCCTACAACTGTTAGCAACTACAAACACTAGCAAAGCACACAAGTTCACAAAATGAGCATTATTTCATTAAAGCTTGAGAGACGAGTCTAAATACAGACAACCGACTCAACTTTACATCGAGATACAAAATTTGTGAAACCAAAATTACAAGATTACAGAAAGCTACTTCAGCGCCTCCTAGGAGCAGGGATACTTCGGTTAAGAGACACACGGGGGTGACGAATGTTGTACTGCCGACGGCCTACCTCGGTGGACGTCCCTAGGCCAGCGAGCCGAGAAGCATCGTCCGCTCTCAACCTAACAGTGGCCCCAAAAGATGCTCTGCTCGACAAAGCTGTCACCCCACTTTGTGCATCGCCCGAGCTTCGATGTGTAAGGGGCAAGCAAAGAGCAAGCTTGTAAAAAGTTATCCCTCTATCACACTCCCCCCGAGTGCAAGAAGTGGATCTGAGATTGCTTCGCTTGGGTTGCAGCTGAAGACGAGCGACCTCTGCCTCGAGTTCGACAATTCACTCTTTTAGCGAGTCGTCCTTCACGGTTACCTTCTGACGAGGCAGTCGCGCCGAGCCTGCACCGTGAGAGCTATCGGAGATTGTCCCCCGAAGATGAGCAACTTCCATGCTCTTGTTGACAGTGATCTTCTTCAGCTCGTCCCTCTCTGCTGTCACCTTGTTCAGAGAATGTCGAAGGCACCAAAGTCTCAAGCCGAGGTTGATAGCTGCCAATGAACCCATATCATCGCCTTCGAGGGTCGTCTCGCTGAGCCTCTATTCTAGTCGCCTGATCTCGAGGTCTCGACGAGCTAAGACCAATCTCAGGTGATTCCGCTCGCGTTCCGCTTTGTGAAGCTCCCATTCTACTTCGCGAAGCCACTCTCGGCTCCTAGCATGGCCCAACTTTGTCGCCCCTAGACCAACCTCGGGATGGGGCACCTCGGCCACCCGAGACACTTCGGCGAGTGGCATCACTTCGACGATCTGAAAAGGCCAAGTCAAACTGCGATGAACACTTAGCCAAAAAACTTCAAACAAATTGCAGTGAACACTTAGCCAAAAATTTCAAACAAACCGTTGTGAACACTTAGCCAAAAATTTCAAAAAGTTTTTCATTTCATTGAAATTCAGAAAGATACATGCGGTGGCCAGTCCGCAATTAGGTGATACATTGCTGATCTAGAATTTAAAAATTACAAGTCAAGGTCTGACCTCTTTGCCGTGGCTATCGGTCGCTGCAAGATTCGACTTCTCCGGAGCGGCGACGATCGCTAAGGGAGTAACCTCGGAATCGATGCCTCGGCATCCTCATTGTCATCCCCTTCCTCGTCCTCATCTGATTCTTCGTCGAAGCCCGGGACATGATCGGGGAAGAGGCGCCACCGGAGCAGTCGACCTCGGGGAAACATTCCGTCACATGCTCGATGGAGCGGGCATAAGCCTTAGCCATATTAGCCGCAAGGAACCTTTGAGCCTTCTCCATGGTCGCGGCCTCGGCCAGCGACCCTGGCAGCTTCGACAGCCTCTGCCGTCTCCTTTGCCGCCGACTCCTTCTGTCGGAGCAGAGTGGCGACATCAGCCTCCAGCTTCTTCACGAGGTCATCGAGGTACTCCATCCTCATCGTCTTCCCATCTGCCTCGACCCACAGCTTGTCGAGCTCATTGGCGATTCGAGCTTTTTCCGCCTGAGCCCTGTCCACGTCCTTCTTCAGCTCCTTTTCAAGTTCGGTTATCTTCTCCATAAGATAACCGAAGTGACAGGTTATCTGCGGGAGGAAAATAAGTTAGCATGAAAACCAAGAAAATACAAGTATGCAACTAGCAAAACTTTACTACTTACCGACACTACTGCTCGAGCGATCTCGAGGGCGTCATCCCCAACTCCACCGACGTCCATGGCGGCGCGATCCTTCGGTGTCGCAAGATTCTTGACAGCCTACATGATCGACGACGAGTCGCTGAGGAACCCATCGAGCTTCCGAACCTGCCAGTCCGAGACAAAAATCTTCTTGTGTTCCTCGGTCAGGAATACTTCGGCCTTGGCCGTCAGCGGAGCCACCTCCATCCCCAAAGCGGTCGCCATGGGGAACTCGCCTGCCTCGGTTGAGGCCGAAGCAGCTGCCGTCGTCGTCACCCTCAGAGCCACAGTGACCGATGTCGATGCTTCTTCGCCAGTGCTGGCGACCATTTTCGGCCTCGGGGAAGTCACCTTCGAGATGACCACCCTCTTCTGCTTCCTCGGAGCCTTGCTGCCGAGAGCCACCCTCTGAGCGATCACGACGTCGTAGTCCATGGTTTTTGCACCAGAAGAAAATGTGATTAAACGAAAGTAAAAACCGAACAAAAAAAGAAAAACAGAAAGGGAAAACAGCATACTGGGGTTTATCCGGCTGAGCCCCCCCCCCCTGTAGAGCACCTCCTCTGTCAGGTCCCTCTAATTGAACTTCAGCTGATCGAGGAGAACCTGAACCATGTCTTCTTCATTGGGGTAGAGTACCGGAAGATCCTTCACCCTTTTCATCACTTCTTTGATCCAGTCCAAGAGGATGCACCACGGCTCACGACTATAGATGATGAAATACTTATCTCGCCAATGCTTTATCGAGTCGGGACAGCTAATGAGCCGAGCACCATGCCTCAGAGCTAGATAGAACCTGAACTCCGACTTCTGCTGCTGGTGAAGTCGGTATAGTGTCCGAAGCACACTTAGATCCGGCTCAATCTCTGTTGCCTGGCAATGGAGGATGAACCCGTTGATCACCCTCCACCCGTTTGGCATGAGCTAAATGAGGCTGATCCCGAACCACCGCAGAACTTGGATAGCAAATAGGTGGAGTGGTAGCCGCACCCCGGCAATGAAGGCGTCGACTGGCCAGAAGCACATATCCACCGGCATCGGTGAATTGGCACTCACTCCAGGACCGAGCAGCATCAGCTCGAACTCCTCGGGGATCTGAAAACACCCCCGAATCAACACTAGGTCCACCTTGTTAAGGATGGAAATGGTGTCGTCGACTTCCGAAGTCTCCCTCGCAGTGTTCTCCTCAAAACTCCACCTCCTTCCGTACACTATTCGTTCGGCATGTTCCTCCGGAAGTTTCCGAACCCTATGGAGTTCGGTCAGAACACCCGGCAATCTCTTGAACTCCCCCATCCTGCTTGGGTTCTCCACTATGGTCTCTACGACCACCGAAGAAGGTGCTTCGATGCCTTTGAACCTGGCTCGGAGACGGCTCATCGGCAGCGGGGGGGGAGGGCTCTGAACTCAGGGGAAGGCTAGACATTTTCTAAAAATAAACTAAAGTGTTAAGTTACCTTGAAGTGACAGCCACGGTCGGAAAGATCACCGGAGAACGGTCAGTTGTCGCCTGAAGCTTCCGTTAGTAAAAACTTGTTGCCTGAGTAAAAATTTGAGAAATGAACAAGTGAAAAGGGGGGGGGGGTGAAGATTTATAGGAGCCGCATGCAAATCGAGACTAATGGGCTTCAAGAACTCAAGAGGCAGGCCCATTTATCGCAAAACGACAAGAAACTCACAGGCGCATGACTGGTCAAACGGTCAAACGGTCAACGTGCCACGTGTCTTTGACTAGTCATCGGTGAATCGTCAATAGGCCACACGCATTTCTTGGGCTTCAGCACACCTCGCCGAGTGTTCTTACCACCGACGCCCAAACGTGAGAAAAATATCTCACCTCGACTTCGGCATGCCTCGCCGAGCGTTCTTGCCACCGACGCTCAAACGTGAGAAAAATATCTCACTTGGACTTCGGCACGCCTCGCCGAGCGTTCTTGTCACCGACGCTCAAATGTGAGAAAAATATCTCACATAGACTTCGGCACGTCTCGCCGAGCGTTCTTGCCACCGATGCTCAAACGTGAGAAAAACATCTCACTTGGACTTCGGCATGCCTCGCCGAGCGTTCTTGCCACCGACGCTCAAACGTGAGAAAAATATCTCACTTGGACTTCGACATGCCTCGCCGAGCATTCTTGCCACCGACGCTCAAACGTGGGAAAAATATCTCACTTGGACTTCGGCACGCCTCGCCGAGCGTTCTTGCCACCGACGCTCAAACGTGAGAAAAATATCTCACTTGGACTTCGGCACGCCTCGCCGAGCATTCTTGCCACTGACGCTCAAACGTGAGAAAAACATCTCACTTGGACTTTAGCACGCCTCGCCGAGCGTTCTTGCCACCGACGCTCAAATGTGAGAAAAATATCTCACTTGGACTTCGGCATGCCTCGCCGAGCATTCTTGCCACCGACGCTCAAACGTGAGAAAAATATCTCACTTGGACTTGGGCACGCCTCGCCGAGCGTTCTTGCCACCGATGCTCAAACGTGAGAAAAATATCTCACTTGGACGTGGGCACGCCTCGCCGAGCGTTCTTGCCACCGACGCTCAAACATGAGAAAAATATCTCACTTGGACTTCGGCAAACCTCGCCGAACCCCTTCAACACATGTCGTCATCTCGAAGCACCGCTGGACCTCGGCAATGAATTCCGAACCCACTTCGACTTCGGCTTCCTTCCTGGCACGTGTCATCTCAACGAGGTGTTTGATGGGGGTCGGTAACCGTTGCCGAGAGTTCTTGCCACTGACCCCCAAGCAAGAGGAAATATGCCTTCGTACCACTCGAGCCGTTGGATTACCCAGAAACTTGCACAACAATCTGATTAACGCCTCAGATTGATCCACATCAGCGAGTGTTGATTCACCATTCGATCATCCAGATTTTTGCACCCAAGGCTGATGGACGATCCAGATTGTGCCACGCCATAATTAGGTAATTAAAATTATATTTTATTTATTAATTCGAATTATTTATTTAAAAAATGCAAAAAAATGATTAAAATTCAGGAAAATTAATTAAAAATTCTAAAAAATAATTATAAATTCGGGGAAACATTTTGGAACCCTCGGATGAATAATTATTGGCTAGAACAATTAATTAGTGCTCCCGGAAGACAAATCATCGCTCGGCAAAATTGAATAAATGGTTCGAAAAAATAATATAAAATTGGGAAAAATCTTCGAAAAAATCCAGAAAAGCCTGGGGACAATTTTGGGTACATTTCTAGCTCAGAAAAGCACCGTCACCCCTCAAACGAGATTCGAACACCCTTTGAGAACTGCGATAAAATCCTATACGCCGTTAAAACAACAAAACTACTCCCTAAAGGCTGTAACACACAGTCTTTGAGAGTGGGGGGCTCGTGATATGGCTAAAAATGGAGTTAAATTGGAACCATTCAAAGTGGGCACGAATATTAAAGTCACAGGGGCAAGATGGTAATTTCATCTACAGACGGGTCTGAATTGGGAACCGGGTCTCTCCTCTTGGACCCGCTAACCCATGAACGGATCTGTTCAGCTGAGAATAGGTCACAACCTATTAGGATCAGTTCAATAGGATAGGAAGAAATCCGGGCTTGTCCTTATCCTATGGGGGTGGTTACAACCACCCCTATCCAGCCACACTGGGAAGTAGAGATTCGTCCCGATCCTGAAAGAGATCCCCACGACGACTATAAATAGCCCCTACCTCCTACTGTCACA
This sequence comes from Hemerocallis citrina, assembly GCA_017893485.1. Classification (NCBI taxonomy): domain Eukaryota; kingdom Viridiplantae; phylum Streptophyta; class Magnoliopsida; order Asparagales; family Asphodelaceae; genus Hemerocallis; species Hemerocallis citrina. The sequence goes on from CM030367.1 coordinate 139,169,048, forward strand.
GGTGATCACTCTTTGTGCACTTAAGCTCATTTCCTTTACTTTTTCTGGTATTGACAAGAGCGTCGGAGGGTTCGTCGCTGGGATCCATCTCGGTGTTTCGAACGTTTGTGTAGGTCCGTGGGAGCACCAAGGAGTCAACTTGTCAATAAGGAAGAAGTATGATTCAGCCTGCTCGAGTTCTTACGAACCTACAAATTCTGTCTATAGCCCCCACACCAGATCCAGCGTCAAAAATTAGATTAAATGATATGAATATAGATTTGTACACAAAGTTACTAATTTATGCCAAGAAAAGTTATTGTTTTGAGTTTTGTTTACCCATCAGAAAATTGTATTTAATAAAATAGTCAGAATCTAGAGCTAAAACTTTTTTGAGAGCATCTTGTATATGTCAGGAACATCTCTTTAAAATTTCATAAGTTTTGGAGGTCGTTAACTATTTTAATAAAATCTAAACTCAGAACTAGTTAGTAGTTGACTGGTTGCTGAAAATCTGTACACATTTCGGTTTTTGATCAATTCAGCATTGTAAATGAAATAATTTGAGAAAAGTCAGAACTAAGAAGTTATGGTATACTCGTTAACCTTTCTGAAAAGTATAATAAATCAAATTTTTACAAAGAATCAAATTTTATATGAATTTTACAAGACTGTACAGTGGCAGTATTTAGTATTTGGACCCTACTGTATATTTCGAAAAATTCAAGGTTATAGGTACATTATTTTGAGGAAACTTATAACTAAGAAATTTTAGTAGGCTTGTAGACCTTTATTTTGATATAAATAACGCAAAGTTTCGTGAAGTATATAATTTTCTATGATTTTTACAAATAGCATGAAATGCAGTTTCTGACTTTGAATTTACTGTTTCGCAAATGATACTTAAACGAGGTGATTGAAAATATATTCTCGCTATTTTAAGTTATATTTTGGGAAAATAAAGATCATATTCATACTTAGATTGAGATCTGAACTCAAGAAATATATATATATATGTATATATGTATATATGTATATATATATATATATATATATTTATATATGTATATATGTGTATATATATATATTTATATATGTATATATATATATATGGTTAATGATGTTAGGATTCGGCTTAAAATAAATCAAACGAAAATGATGAGTTGAGTTTTCAATGATGTATTTTAAGAGATTATGTTTTAATCTTAATTAACTTGTATTGAGAAGGTTTTGATGAATATGAAAAGTGTATTTTGAAAATGAATAGGATGAGATTGTACTTATTGATGAATGAATATGAATGAATGAAAGAATTTAAATGAATTATGAATACATGAACATTAGTTATAAGGATATGAGTAACCCAAGTTGTTGAACATGGAAAGATGTTAATTTTAGAGGCTTAGTGATACCCAGGTACCGGAAAAGGTAATGGAAATGAATAATTGATTTTTGAGAAGTGACCAATATGGGCTGTCGTTCTCGGTATTTTTTATGTAAGACCGGTAGGAGGGTAAAGTAGCTCTAGATGATATTATTTATTCATGTTCAAACTTAAGAATTAGGCACTAAGTGAATATGTAGTAAACTTGGGCAAACGTGAGTGGATGGCTTCTATATAGTCGGGCGGTGGATTCTGGACTATAGACCCAGTCGGGCGGTGGATTCTGGACTATAGACCCAGTCGGGCAGTGGATTCCGGGACTGTGGTTGCTTGTGATGAAAGCGAGCCTTAATTAAATCCTGGATTATGATTGATCGGGCGATGGATTCCGGGATCATGATTAGTCGAATGGATAGTAGGCTTTACTCCAGTGTATATGCATATACTGGGGCGAGAGGGACACTTGCGGGATGTTCGCACGAAGAGGATTCTGTATCGTCGAGCGGTGGATCTCCGGGACTGGAATCCGTACTCGTGGAATGTCTAAACTTTGTTTTATACTGGGTAGTTATCATGACGAGGGATAAAATCCTTTAATGTGGAGTACGTAGGTGCTTGCCCTCGGACCTATGTAGTATGAGATGCATAGAATCCGAACAAGTATGCCTTAGTGTTATTGTAGTATAACATTTGCGTTAGGCATTAAGTCATATCATACACTGACATGTTTAGGATAGCCACTCTTAACACTTTTTGTATGTATTCAAGTTTGTGTTTGTTAAAGTAAGAGATTTCGTTATAATACAGCATAAAGAGGATCGCTGTTTATAACATTGCATCGGTTGTAAGCAACTGACGTGCCCACAGATTTTCAGTGCAGGACTTGATTGGATTGGTAAGAACTTAAAAACGGTTGATGATAAAGATTATATTTAAGCTGCTGATATTAGAGTTGTATTTCTTGTTGTATTTTATTCTGTTGTGTAACTCTGTAATAAACATTGTTGTGTAATTAAAGAAAAGTTTTAATTTCCTTATAAATTGTACGAATTAAAGTAAAACATCATGTTTTACTACGAATTACATGTAAATGGAATTCGGGGTGTTTCAAGAAGTTTTATGAATAAGAATTCAAATGTGATAAAGATGAATTGTTGATAAAGATGTTTATGTTGAGGTTAGATATAACCAAATTAATCTCTAGAACGAGATGATTGTTGGAATCTAGAGGCTAGGCGAGACCCTTAGAAACTGGCATTTATGATTAATGAAATATGAGAACTAACCAGTGTGGGTTGAGTATCTCTTGAGAAGTGGCCAGTTTGGGCTGACTGTCTTTCGTGTTAGTTTAAGTCCGGTAAGGTAAGCTACCTTTTGGTTGTGATGATTCTTCTAAAACAAAAAACTTAAGGACATGCACTAAGGGGAGACGTGATGAAGTATGGGAAAACATGGGTATGAGGGCCTCAGTTGGTCTGCGGTGTAAGATGGTTTCCCCGAAATTATCAAGGTGTGATTGGGAGTTATCCCCTGCTCATCGGCGGTGCAGGATTCATCTTCGGAATTATCGGGATTGAGGCGACGCCTATGGGATTTTTTTGGACTATGGGAGAGCCATAGCTTGCAATGTAAGATGGTTTCCCAGAAATTATCGAGGTGTGATTAGAATTTGTCCCCAGCTCATCGGCGGTGTGGGATTCATCTCCGGAATTATCGGGGCGTGGGCTTAATACTCACAGAACATCTAAACCTTACCTTAGTCAACGTAGTAGTAATTCATGGCAAGGGATTCAACTCTTTAATGTGGAGTACGTAGGTGCTTGCCCTTGGACCTATGTAGTATAGGATGCATAGAATCCGAACAAGTATGCATTAATGTCATCATAGCATGAACATCTGTATTAGGTATTAAGACATTGCATACACCGACATGTTTAGGATAGTCACTTTTCACACTTTGGTTTACATTCAAGATTGTGGTTGTTAAAGTAAGTGAGTCGCTATATTATGGCATAGCGAGGATGGTTGTGTATAGTATTGCGTCAGTTGTATGTAACTGACGTGCCCACAGTATTCATTACAGGGCTTGGATTGGCTAAGACTGAAAGATGACCTTGAAGCTAAAGACTGTTTATTGTTGATGTTTAAATTATACATGTTTTTAATGTAATCTTTATTTTTCTACTGCATTGATGTAAGATGAACAGTGTTGTACAAATAAAAGTTTTTAAATTTCTTATAAAATTGTATGAAATGAAGTGAAGATCCTGTTATGCTTCGAATTGCCGTATTTTGGAATTCGGGCCGTTACAGTTATCTTATTCTCAATCTTGTGCTCTCTGACTTAGGAAAAAAATTGCAAGTGTGGAAAAAGCCTATAACATATGCCGCTATCACCAACAACGACATTCGCATTACAGATGTCGTTGTTAGGGATAACGACATCATTTATAGAATTTTTTGCATATAAATAGTGGCCCCCTCTTCTCCTTCCCCTTTTACTTTACATCTCTTTCCAATCTCTCTTTCACTCCAGAAACCCCAAAAACTCTAGAACCCTAAAACCCAAAACCTCAATTATTGGAGTGCTCTTTTACATCCCAAACAAATTCATTAAATACTCATGCACAAACCCTGATTGTGATTCCCTCATTTCTCCGTTGACGTTGATATTTGGCGCTCATTTCTTCTACAGCTCTTCTAAATACAAATTGGTGGTATGTATTCAAAAACACTAATTTTCTTTGAAAACGTTCATTTTGATGATTGAGAGCTATATTGGTATTATAGTATAAGAGATGTAGATGAGATTCATCTAAGTAGTATTATGAATGGATTATTGTAGTTGATGTAGTCTATAATTGAAAATGTTGTCTATTAGACAAGCATGGAAAAAATTTGATGTAGTCTATAATTGACAATGTTGTATATTAGACAAGTACGAAAAAATTGTCATATATTAGAATTGCTATATTTTTAATCATTATATTCATAGACGTGCATGTATGAATGGATGTTCATATGAGATTTGTTTATATAGATAAATATGTAGTGTTTGGAGATGTTGTGGTGGAGATGTTGCCTTGGGTGCATCATCTTCGCACGCACAACAAGGAATTCCGGGTCCATTAGATCCAACCGTACTCTATTTGCAAGAAGATCATAGGTCTCAGGCAGTGTGGAATGGAGAGACAGAGAATATGAGTTTCCGAATGCACACCATATTGCCGATGCAACCTCGTATGGACCACTATTTGGTCAATTGTGGGTTCTATGGAATGTCAATGTTGGCCAAAATAAAATGCGACCATTTATTACTTACCGCTTTTGTGGAGCGATGGAGATCAGAGACACACGTGTTCCACCTACCCATTGGCGAGATGACGGTTACGCTACAAGATATAGCCATCATATCAGATCTTCCAATCGATGGAGTGACCGGAAACCTCATGTTTAATAAAGTAATATTGGTTAGAGATTATCTTGGGAGGGAGGTTGAAGTGGACGATAAAGTTGTATTCACCGGCGAATCAATTCGACGTTCGTGGAACTTTTCAGAGTTCAACAATAGTTTGCGAGAGGAACCAATGGAATTTGAAATTCAATGTTACACGCGGACGTATCTTATGTCGATGATCGAATGTATTCTCTTTCCGAATTCTTTCGGTGATGTAGTCCATTTAATGTACCTTCCCTTGATTGCTGACATACATAGAGTCGGCCGATAAAGTTGGGAAAGTGCGGCGTTGTCTACTCTTTACTGTGCCCTGAGCAATTGTTCAATGGGGTCAATACAAATGATAGGGCCGATGGGGAAATTACAAATTTTTGGTGTTAGGAACGAATACACCTCGGCCGATCTCAAGTACCTGTTCTTTCAAATAATTGGAGAGTGCTTGAGGAAAATTTAGTGTTGAGGGCTCCTTTGGGTGTGTATTGGAACGGTAAACTCACGAGGAGAGATAACCCACGTTGTGTGTTGACGTATTATAAGGATGAGCTCGTTCAGCTTCGGGAAGAGTACATCAATTAGACATCGTATAAAGCCGAAAGGGTACAACGTCTACCCCCACTATGCACGGCAAACAATCAACTTTGGTTTACACGGGCCCCACTAATAAATTTCTTTGCTGTGGAGTTCTATTACGTTGATCGAGTCCTCCGACAATTCAATACACACAAATTTATCCCGAAGAATAGGATGTACGACCGAAGACTTCACAATATTACCGGTCAAGTTCGATTGCCGAGTATGGATTGGGCCGATCACCACCGCTCGCATGTAACAATGTGGAATGAGATAAAATATGATTTGGTGGTAGAAGGGAATGTACCATACAATGGGTCGTTGCAAGCTTATATGGCGTGGTACCGTCGTATTATACGTTTGTTTATTGCTCCACGATCGGCTATTCCCGCGGGTATCCAAATACCGATCCCGAAGCACCAAGTTGAACCACAACCGGGACATTCCACTTCGCAATCTATGTATCAACCAATGGCCTCCTTGTACAGACTCATGATAAAATTATGCTTTTGTTAATAAATATTAATTAAAAAATTTCATTAACTGATGCATATAGTTGTTTAACAAATTTTGGTTTACTTCTTGTATTATATTTTATTGGTGTTGTAGATTGACAACACATGGGATATTACGCGAAAATGTGCTCGTGTGTTGAAAATAAATGCTTCAAAAGCTTGCAAGGAGATAGCCCGAGAAATCCTTCATCCGTGTCGTTTATCACTTGAAGAGGTTGGAGACGATCGACCTTCGCTGCTCTTTTAGGATCAACCGAAGTTACAACTCAACCGCCCAGACCAAGTACTAGACGAGCTCAACCTCCCCCACGACCAACAACACAAGTTCAACCTCCCTCACCACCACCAATACAAGGCCAATCTCCCCCACCCCCATCTAGACAAACAGAAACTTCATCTTCACATGGGAAACGGCGGAATAGTGTCCGACATCCTCCTGCAGCTTCTCAATTAGCATCACAAGATATTGTAGAATAAGAAGCAGAGCATGAAGAAGAGATTTGCCTCCGTGTACCTAGGACACAGGATACTTTAGAACGTAGGAGGAGAGTCTCATCTCGGAAGAGCAGGCAGCCACAACACTATACGCCTAGTTAGGTTAAATGTGACCTTTGACTTGCCCAATTATTGAGATATATTTTAAATGTGAAACTTTACTAGATTTTGTAAATTTGATAACCTTGGTTGAATGTCAATTCTTTTCGTTTATATTGTGTTGCAAAAAAAAACTTGATGCGTATTTGCTGATGAATTGTTTATTGATGTTACTTATTATGTTTATTTTATAGTGTTCATAATTGCATTTGTTGATCATATTCAAATTGAAGTCGTAAACTACTTTGATTAGATATGTGAATGTTAGTGCATGTTTTGAAGCAAATTTAAAATAACAGATGCCGTTGTTGGGAATAACGACATCAGTTACCTATAACGTTATTCCCAACAACGGCAACAGTTCAAAACATGAACAATCTATTTCAAATTTTAATCATACTTGTTGCCGCTTTCTAGAACAACGACAACAGTGATTAAAACAACGACATCGGTTATCTCTATTTTTTTGGTGGGACACATTGGCTGCCAAACTCCCTGCCTCCACAGACGTTCTTTGCAAAAATATTGACGTTATTCTGAACAACCATTCTTACAGCTGCGCCTATTGTGTCAACAATGTGTCAATAGTGTGCCAATTGGGTACATTCTTACACATACGGCTCCCGAGGTCAACAGAGTGCCAATGTCCACCCTTTTGATGTCCATTATCCATTCTAATGCCGATTTTAACTCCAAAAATACCAGGATGGTTATTAAACATTATAGCCTCATGCAAATTTGATCTCCTACGCCGTAAACCGATAATGTCTTGAATATGTGGTGCCCATAATTTTCTTTCGCTAATAAGTGTCTGTGCCGCTTCACGACGATAAGTAAATTACATGTTGAGATGAAAGAATATCATTTCCACAATTGCCGTGATGGAAAAGCTACAAACACCTTTTAAAACCGAATTGAACACTTCCGATAGATTAGTCATTATACCATATCGACGGCCTCCATCAGCGGAAAGTGTCCACTTTTCAATCGGCTTGTCCTTCAACCAATTAGCCCCATCAACATTAGCCACTTCAAGCTGTGCAATCTTTGTCCCAAACTTCTTAAAAAGACTTTGACACGAGATCACCTTGAGCTTATTCATCAAAAACTTGTTCCCAATTTTTTTTTTGAAAATCAGTAGCAAAATGCCACGTACAATATCCGTGATAAGCAAGTGGCTCCTTCCATGTTCCGAACTCATTATCCATTGCCGACAAAATGTCTGCATGACGATCAGAAATGACACATAGACCTGCACGGTCCGTCACAAAGCACCGAATAAAGCTCATGAACCATGTCTAAGTTTCTATGCTCTCTCCATCAACTATTGCAAACGCAAATGGAAATAAACTACCGTTTGCAATGGGTGAAACAACTATCAATAAACAACCTTTGTATTTTCCATCCAAATATGTTCTGTCAACAATTATAACTGGTCTGCATGCCTTAAACCCCTCGATCGAGGGGCCGAATGCCTAAAAGACCCCCTTAAATGTTTCTTCGGCGGGACCGGACACAATCTTGGCCCAGTGGATGGCCGTTCCTAGATTTGAGGCTTGAATTACTGTGAGACAATAAGGCAATTTAGTGTAAGCTTTTTTAAAGAAACCATACAACTGCTCAATTGCTTTATGTTTCGCCATCCAAGCTTTCCAGTATGAAATAGTGTAATCGAACTGAAGCTTGACTATCTCAATTATGGCTCTTGGTGTTACTTCTAGTTGTGCCTTCACAACATTCAATATCATCGTTGATACAATCGTAGAATCAATTTTACTGTGATCTTGATTCAATATCGGATTTACACATGTATGCGGACCTTCAATCTTCTTTACCACGAAATGAGTACGGCCTTTTGGAACAATTGCACGCAAACGCCATGAACAACCCACTACATTTACAAGTTTCGAATTTTCTGCAATGTCCTTGGGTGAATGTTTGATCAGTGTGTATTTACATTTGACATAGTATAAACTAGGGGTCGATTTCACCGTCACAAATTCTTGATGGTTCTTCACGGAGTACAACTTCACTTGATGTTGTATACTATCTTTAGTTAGAAATCTTTGACCTATGGACAGTTCATCCGTGTTTGAAGAGCCGACGGAAGACTGTCCATATCCGTGTACAGTCGCACGGGACATCCATTCACTCGATTGAACCTCATGTACATTTTCAGTAATAGATTGATTGGGCAACACCACATTATTAACCGGCACATGAACATTTTTTTTTGAAGGAACCGGCACATGAATGTTGACATCATTAACCGGAGCTTCATCAGCATTCTCTTCCTCCTCAACTTCAAGACTGTGATCCTCATCTTTTTCATCTTCTACCAAATCGTTATTTTGAATGGCATTGTCAGAATTCTTGCATTACCTTGTCGGTGTAGACAATATTTTGTGTCGAGGTGAATGAATGTACCGGCTCATATTCTGTGGTAATAGGTTCTGTTAGAGTTGTGCTAATGTCTTCTTCTATATTTGGTATTCTTGCATGTGACTCAGCAGATGGTTTCAAACTTGCAGCTCAGCTTTGACTTGGAATAACAACTGGCCAAGTGTTTGGAAGCTTCATTTGCTCAATATATAACTCCAATACAGTCCAACTACAATTTGGATCAAGTGTCCTGCCAATCATGGACCTCAAAGAATTATCATTATCTACGGGAACCACCAATGTTGCTCTTCCCCTTTACAGGCAGCATAACGGACTTTGATTTTGACACAAAATTTATCTATATCCCAATTAATAACTTCAAATATTTTATCTATTAGTTGTGAGTATATAAAGTTACGGGGAGCCCAAATAATGACCGGTTCAACATCGCAATAACAATATCCAATCTTTGAATCTCTAATTCTTTCACCCCCAAAATATAACCAAATATGTATATCAAATTCCATACATGAACATAAAGTTTCATACATATTCAAGTAATTAAATACTCATAAGCATAACATATGCATACTTATAAAACATACGGTTATAATAATACCTTCAAATTAGACCGTATCTTGAAAAGCTTGAAAATACGTCGTGGATGAAGAATGAGATGAAAGTGAGAGTGAGGAGGTAGGGTATATGAAGTTTGAAAGGAAACAATTGTGGGATTTGTGGTTTTATGGTTCTAGGGTTTTTAGGTTTCGGGGGTGAGAGAGAGATTGGAAACAAATATAAAGTGAAAGGGGAAGGAAAAGAGGGGGCCAATATTTATGCAAAAAATCATATAATTGATAACGACATCTGTAATGCGAATGTCATTGTTGGTGATAGCGGCATTTGTTATAGGATTTTTCCACACTTGCAAAATTTTTCCCAAGTTAGAGAGCGCGAGATTGAGTATAAGATAACTAATGTCGTTACTCTAAATAGCGACACGCAAAATTATTTTTAAACAGATGCCGCTATTGGAGACAACGTCATATAAATAACATATGCCATTTTTCCCAATACCATTTTATGCTGACGTGTCCAAAACTGGGTCAGATCGCTAATGGTGCATTTGGATCGGGTTTTAAAAACAGTTTTCAATTTTTAAAATCAAAACATAGGGTAATTTTATTTGGATACTGTTGCCGCTGAATTCGGGTGTGGGGGCAATAGACGAGATTTGTAGGTTCGTGAGGAACTCACAAAGATCGATCCCTTTTTCTTCCTTGCAAAGTGGTTGGCTCTTTGGTGCTCCCTTGCGACCTGCACAAATGTTCGAGACACCGGGATGGATCCCGGCGACGAACCCTCCGACGATCAAGTCAATACACAGAGAAAGATAAGGGGAAAAGCTCAAGTGTGCAAAGTGTGATCACCTTTTATAGTGGGAGGTCAGGGGGGTTTTATAGTCGCCATTGGGATCTCCTTCAGGATCAGAGAGAATCCCTACTTCCTGGTGTGTAAGGATAAGGGTGGTTATAACCACCTCCTCCATATCAGGGGGAGCCAGGATTTCCTCCAATCCTGTTGAACTAGCCTGTAACGGGTTGAGACCCATTCTCAACTGGTCAGGTCCGTTCATGGGTTAGCGGGTCCAGGAGGAGGGACCCGGTTCCCAATTCGGACCTGTCTGTAGACGAGATTACCATTTTGCCCCTGGGACTTTGAGATTCGAACCCACTTTGAATGGTTTCGATTGAACCCCTTTTCTAGCCATATCACGAGCCCCCCACTCCCCAAGACTGTGTGTTACAGCCTTGTGGGAGTAGTTCTGTTGTTTCAATGGCGTATAGGGCTTTATCGGAGTTTTCAGTGGGTGCTCGAATCTCGTCTGAGGGGTGATGGTGCTTTCTTAAGCTGGTAGCATGCTCAAAGTGGCTTCTAGGTTGCTCTGGATCTTTGATGATTTTTCTTGATTTTTATATCATTCGTTCGAACCATTTATTTAATTTTGCAAGGCAACGATTCCCTCTCCGGGAGCACTAATTAATCGTTCTGGACAATAATTATTTATCCCGGGACTCAAAAATGTTCCCCCGAATTTATAATTATTTTTCAGAATTTTTAATTAATTTTCTAGAATTTTTAATCATTTTTTACAATTTTTAAATAAATAATCTGCATTAATAAAATAGAAAAAGGAATTAATCGCCGTATTTATGACGTGGCCAAATCTGAGCCCTTGATCATACACCGGCGAGGAATTCTGGGCGATCAGATGGCCAGGAGAAAAAGGGTTTCGTGCGATCTGGGCATACGGTAAGGCGAACGCATCGAACGGTGTGCCGAGCTTGGAGGACGGTGCGCCGAACACGACGAACGTTATGTGGAGTTTGGTGAACTGTAAAGAGGCATTGACTGGTCAACTTTATTTTTTGTGTTTTCAGCTCGGAAACACGTCTGCTTGGATGTGACGGCGAGCCTGGCGAACAGGATGTTGAGCCTGGCGAACGAAACGGCGAGCTCGAAGAGCGTTGACTGGTCAACGCATTTTTTGGCAAAGCTCGGAAACACGTCTACTCGGATATGACGGCGAGCTTGGCGAACATGGTTTCGAGCTTGGCGAACGAAATGGCGAGCTCGAAGAGCGGTCAACACATTTTTTGGTATTTTCAGCTCGGAAACACGTCTGCTCGGATATGACGGCGAGCTTGGCGAACGTCGTGTCGAGCTTGGCGAACGAAGTGGCGAACTGGAAGGGCATTGACTGGTCAACGCATTTTCTGATGTTTTTAGCTCGGAAACACGTCTACTCGGACATGACGACGAGCTTGGCAAACGTCGTGTCGAGCTTGGCGAACGAAGTGGCAAACTGGAAGGGCATTGACTGGTCAACGCATTTTCTGGTGTTTTCAGCTCATAAACACATCTGCTCGGATATGACGGCGAGCTTGGCGAACGAAGTGGCGAATTGGAAGGGCGTTGACTGGTCAACGCATTTTTTTGGTGTTTTCAGCACGGAAACACATCTGCTCGGATATGACGGTGAACTTGGTGAGCGTCGTATTGAGCTTGGCAAACGAAGTGGCGAACTGGAAGGGCGTTGACTGGTCAACGTATTTTTTGGTCTGTTCAGCTCGGAAACACGTCTGCTCGGATATGACGATGAGCTTGGCGAACGTCGTGTCGAGCTTGGCAAACGAAGTGGCGAACTGGAAGGGCATTGACTGGTCAACGCATTTTTTGGTGTTTTCAGCTCGGAAACACGTCTGCTCGGATATGACGGCGAGCTTGGCAAACATCGTTTCAAGCTTGGCGAACGAAGTGGCGAACTGGAAGGTCATTGACTGGTCAACGCATTTTTTGGTGTTTTCAGCTCGGAAACACGTCTGCTCGAATATGACGGTGAGCATCGTATCGAGCTTGGCGAACGAAGTGGCGAGCTCGAAGGGCGTTGACTAGTCAACGCATTTTTTGGTGTTTTCAGCTCGGAAACACATCTGCTCGGATACGATGGTGAGCTTGGCGAACGGGATGTCGAGCTTGGCGAACGAAACGGTGAGCTCGAAGAGTGTTGACTGGTCAACGCATTTTCTGGTGTTTTCAGCTCAGAAACACGTCTGCTTGGATATGGCGGTGAGCTTAGCGAACGGTGCATCGAGCGATTCAGACGAAGCAGCGAACTCGATGAACGTTGACTGGTCAACTTTTTCGAGCTGCTTCTAGTTGCTTCTTTTTTGTCGTTTCGTATTCTGACCGCTTAGACTTCCGTGCTTGTTGGGCCGGTCAAGCTGTGCGGCCCAAGCCCATCAAGTTTTGCTATAAGTCCCTACCCCCTCTCATTGTTACTTCACTTTCTCACTTTTTCTTCACCGGAGATTTCTTCTCTTCACGGAGCTTCCGGCGTCTTTCCTGTTCTCCGACGAGCATTCCGTCCGAGGTTGTCACTTCCCAGGTAACTTATTTAAATTTTTAAGAGATTTCTAGGGTGTCTTCCGGCGAATAGGCCTCCTCCTCGACTCAGCTCGAAGTATCCCCCGGTCGACTCCTTCTTCGGTTGATAAAGGGAATGCCCCCATTGTTCTGTCCTCTCCAGAAGTAGGAGAAGATATCGGCGCCGAAGGCGGAGGCGGTGAGGCGGCTCTCTCTTCGTCGGTGGTGGAAACGATAGTGGAGAGATATCGGTGGATGGGTGCGTTCGGCAGACATTCGATTGCCGTGTCTACCCTTGGAGGGACGCGGCAGTATAGTTCGAAGGATTTGAGGCAAACGGAGCAAGGTTCGGCTCAGTTTTATGAAGAGAACAATCCGAGGGAGCACACAGAGGCGAACGAAATTGTCAGCATCCTGAAGGAGTCAGATCTGCGAATGGTTCGGATGTGCTTCATGATCCCTCCGGAGTTCGAACTCATCGTCCCGGGGCCAGGGGTCATGTCTTGTTCTTCTCTCCCCTCTGATACTTGTATTTTCCCGTACGACACTTTCTATGCGGGGCTGTGCCTCCCTCTACACCCTTTCATAAGGGGAGTGCTGCAATGGTATGGGGTCTGCCCTATTCAGCTGATGCCGAACATTTGGAGGCATGTCACGGGGTTCGTTCTCCATTGCCAGGCGACCGGGATCGAACCTAGGATCAGCGTACTTCGTCGTTTGTACAAGATCCACCAAAAGACGAGAACGGAGTATCGTTTCTACCTCACTGCTCGGAAGGATGTTAAGTTGGTCGACAACCCTGACTCCGTGAAGTGTTGGAGAGACAAATAGTTCCTCGTTCAGGGTAAAAAGCCGTGGGACATTTCCACGGTATGGAGAGAGGATGTGCCGAAGAGGGTGAAGATGGAGCTGTCCTTGAGTCCGGAGGATGACAAAATGGTCGGCATCCTCTTGGATCGGCCGACCCTACATTGGAAGGAGATCACCGTGGAGAGCCTCTTTGGGAGAGGCCTTAGCATGATGGACCCTAGTACGAGTTCTCTTTCATCGATCGCATTCTAAGTACTTTAGTAGTGATAGAATTCTAATCTCTTTTTTTAAAATCTTTTTTCGTAGGATCTACTGCCATAGTCTTCGAAGACATCATGAACAGGCGGTCGGCACTGAGCGGCAAGCGAGTTGAGGAGAAGAAGAGGAAGCGTGCTGTCGCTCGCCCAACTCCGTCGAAGGCAGCTCGAGTTGAGAGTGTCGCCGCCCTCGTTGTTGACTTGGAGGCCGTTCCTTCTTCCGTTGCTCCGCCGGCGAAGGAGCTCGATTGTTCGGCTACTCTCACCCTGTCAGCTCCACCTCGCACGGTGGCGGCCGAGGTGATACTGACGGACGAGCTGAAGAGGATCTTCATTCCGGATTGGCAAGTTCTTAGGCACGACGGTTTCCTCGGAGACTCGACAAGTTGTATGGATGTCGTCCGCAGTCTCGCCACGCCCAAGGACAAGGCGGCAATGGAGCATGGTATAGTGGGCTACTCAGCCTTGGAGATCGCCAAAGCGCAGATGATGGTAAGCCTCGACCTCTGTCCCCTTCTTTGTGTTCCACTCTTAAACCACTACCTTTTTTGCAGGCGATCTGTCATTTCAGGCACTTGCTGAAGCGAGTGGTGGAGCAGGAGAAAGAGCTGAAGGCTCTTCAGGATCGGGAGAGGTTGGAGCGCACGAAAGCCAAGAGAGAGCTAGAGGCGGCCGCTCCCAAGGTCGAAACGCAAGCCACCGAGATCCAGCTACTGGAGAAGGCACTGGCGAAGGCAAAGGACTCTGCCGCTGAGGAGAAGGAGGAGATGGCTCGGCAGTGGGCGGCTGAGCGGGAGAAGGCCGCGTTTGCGATGGTCATGGCGGTGAAGGAGGCCAAGGCAGCGGTGGAGAAGGAGGCGATCGGCTACTTGGAGCAGAACATGCGCAAAGCCTACGCCAAGGCGCTGAAGGATGTCGGTGAGTGTATCCCCGACTTCGATTGTTCGGGATATTTCTTGTTCCCTAATGAGGAGAAGGCAGGGGCTGAAGGAAAAGAAGAGGACGAAGGAGAAGAGGAGGCCATCGGCGATGAAGACATAGTGACTAAGATGCCATTAGCAATGGCGCCGGCGACAGACACTGCTGAGGGTGGCGAAGGCGCCTTAGCGCTTGTGGATCCATCTGTTGAGGTGGATGCTCAACTCCCTTAGTATTTCTTTTGTAGTTCAGCGATAGTTTTTCATCTAGGGTCTTTTTGTATCGATGCCTAATAGCGGACTGGCCACCGCTTTCTTTTATACTCTTTTGAATTTCAATGAATGCAAAGAATTTTTGAGATTTTGGCCCAAGTGTTTGCACTCGGCTAGCTTTGAAACTTTGGCTAAGTGTTCAATACAACTTGCATTGAAATTTGGCTAAGTGTTCAATACAACTTGCTTTGAAATTTGGCTAAGTGTTTCTCGAGCTCAGCGTTGTTGTGTTCTTGCTTTTCAGATCGCCGAGTTGTGTTAGTAGGTCGAGGCATCGCCGAACATGGTAGCGGCTGAGGCATCTCGTCTTCGAGCTGACTTAGGAGCAACGAAGTTGGCCCTTTCTCGTAGTCGAGAGTGTTTTCTCAAGAGTGAGGCAGAACTAGATTATCTCAAACTAACGCTGGTGCGGAACAACTCCGAGTTGAAGTGACTAAATAAACGAGCTCGAGATGCTCCACCTGAAGGGGAGGTGGAGTCACTTCGGCAGACCCTATTCGACGTCAGTGCGGAGAGAGATGGTCTGAAGAACGTGGTGCTCGAGAAGAGCCTGGAGATGGCGCAGCTTCGACGAACTATCATTGAAGCTTCTCGTGTGGGTAGTACGAGCAGAATTCCTTGCCTACAAGTCAAGGTGATGGATGATTCGCTGAAGGAGCGCATTGTTGAGCTAGAGATGGAGGTTCACCGGCTACAACATTTTACGGAGGGGAGCAACGTCAGGACCACATCTTGCCCTCGAGACGAGTACTCGCAGGGACGATCGTTCCACGAGTTAGCGTCGCGTTCGCCTCCCATGCGAGGTCATCCTGGGAATGCTCAAAGCGGAGTTGCTGGTTCGTCGAGCGAAGCCTCAGCCGGCGCAACGCTTAAAGACACAACTAGGCTCACTGGCTTGGGAAGCTCAACGGGTGCAGGGTCGCAGCGACAGAATGTTGGCCGTCCTCGTTTGTCGCTCAAGAGGAGTATCCCACTTTCTAGGAGGCGTTGAAGTAGTCTTGTAATTTTGACTTCTCAAAGTTTTGTAATTCATCGTAAAGATGAGTAGTTGGTCTTGTAATTTGACTTGTTCCTCAAACTTTACAGAAATGAAACTTGTTTTCTTTTTTGCACTTGTGTGTTTTGTTAGGCGATATATGGTTGTCGATAGTTGTAGGAGCGCTTCCGAATGGCGAACCACTTCTTACTCGCTTATGAGCGAGTAGTGGAAGCAGAGTCGAGCCAAGTGTTGGACTCCAAACTTCATCGTTTAAGAGAGAGTCAACGGTTGTGGGAGCAATTCCGAATGGCGAACCACTTCTTACTCGCTTGTGAGCGAGTAATAGAAGCAGAATCGTGTCAAGTGTTGGATTCCGAACTTCGTCGTTTAAGAGAGAGTCAGCGGTTGTGGGAGCAATTCCGAATTGGCAAACCACTTCTTACTCGCTTAAGAGCGAGTAGTAGAAACAGAATCGAGCCAAGTGTTGGACTCCGAACTTTGCCGTTTAAGAGAGAGTCAATAGTTATGGGAGCGATTCCGAATGGCGGACCACTTCTTACTCGCTTACGAGCGAGTAGTAGAAACGGGATCAAGCCAAGTGTTGGACTCCGAACTTCGTCGTTTAAGAGAGAGTCAACGGTTGTTGGAGCGATTCCAAATGGCGGGCCACTTCTTACTCGCTTATGAGCGAGTAGTAGAAACGGGATCGAGCCAAGTGTTGAACTCCGAACTTCGTTGTTTAAGAGAGAGTCAACGGTTGTGGGAGCAATTCCGAATGGCAACCACTTCCTACTCGCTTACGAGCAAGTAGTAGAAGCGGAATCGAGCCAAGTGTTGGATTCCGAACTTCGTCATTTAAGAGAGAGTCAACGGTTGTGGGAGCCGTTCCGAATGGCGAACCACTTCTTACTCGCTTATGAGTGAGTAGTAGAAGCAAAATCAAGCCAAGTGTTGGACTCCAAACTTCATCATTTTAGAGAGAGTCAACGGTTGTGGGAGCAATTCCGAATGGCGAACCACTTCCTTCTCGCTTACGAGCGAGTGGTAGAAGCAAAATCGAGCTAAGTTTTGGACTCCAAACTTCGTCGTTTAAGAGAGAGTCAACGGTTGTGGGAGCAATTCCGAATTGGCGAACCACTTCTTACTCGCTTATGAGCAAGTAGTAGAAACAGAATCGAGCTAAGTGTTGGACTCCGAACTTTGTCGTTTAAGAGAGATAGATTTTTTTTTTTTTGGCAAGTAGAGTTAGACTACCCCAAAAATAGAGAATTTGCTAGGTGGAGTTAGTTTACTCAAAAGATAGGGAAGTTGAGGGGGGGAAATTTCTCTTTATTGAAAACAACTGGGCGGCCGTTTCTAAGTTGCAGACCGCCTTTTATATTTCGATAAAAAGGAAGATACAAGTAAGGTTTTTGCAATCCTGGGGAAGTAGCTTGGAGCGGCGTTTGGACACCCTCTCGATACTTCATCAGATGCTCGGCATTCCAAGTCCTTGGCATCTTCCTGCCCCCCGGGTCTTCAAGTTGATACGCCTCTAGGTGTATAACTCTGGAGACCTTATATGGTCCTTCCCAATTGGGTGCCAGCTTGCCTCTTTTGCTTGGGTCTGAAATTAATAGCTTTCTCAGTACTAAGTCCCCTTCCTTTATGTTGGTCGGTCGTACCCTCTTTTTGTAAGCTTGAGTGATCCTACGACGGTAGGTCTCCTAGCGGATCGCAGCCCTCTCGTAGATCTCGTCAATGAGGTCTAGGCAGTTGCGAAGCTGGTTCGCGTTCTGCGCCTCATTGTAAGCTACGAGACGAGGTGAAGGTAGACCCACCTCCAGAGGAATAAGAGCTTTTGATCCATATGTGAGGTTGAACGGAGATTCACCCGGAGTTCTTTTGGTGGTGCGATAGCACCAGAGCACATTGGGAAGTTGTTCAACCCATAGCCCCTTGGTGGACTTGTCGAGCCTCTTCTTCAAGCCTGAGAGGATCTGTCGATTCGCATTCTCCGCTTGGCCGTTGGACTGGGGGTGCGCCACTGAAGAGAACCGCTGCCGAATCCCGAGATCGGTGCAGAAGTCATGGAAGGCAGCTCCAGTAAATTGGGTCCCGTTGTCGGTTACAAAAATGCGAGGTACCCCGAACTCACACACAATGTTCTACCAAAAGAACTTCTGCACCCTGTTCTCGGTGATCGTTGAGAGAGGTTCGGCTTCTATCCATTTAGAAAAGTAGTCTATTGTTACCACCAAGAACTTCAGCTGGCTTGGTGCCGGAGGAAAAGGTCCAAGCAAATCCATCCCCCACATTGCGAAGGGATTGGATTGGCTAGGGAGGCAAGTTGCGCTTGGGGCAGGCGATGGATTGGGGCAAACTTCTGGCAGGAGTCGCACTGGCGGACGTACTCCTCGGAGTCACTTAATAGTGTAGGCCAAAAGTACCCGTAGTTTAAAAGCTTCCGGGCAAGTGATCTTGCTCCCAAGTATGCACCACATAGACCATCATGGGCTTCCCTTAAGGATTAGAGCACCTCTTCTGGAGAAAGGCATCTCAAATAGGGCCGACTGTCTACCTGGGTGTAGGAGCGTTTGTATATGACCCCGTCCAGGAGTGTGTACCACCTCTCTCGTGTCCTGATCCTCCTTGCTTCTTTTGGATCTTCGGGGAGGACTCCATCTCGGAGATACTCCAGAAGGGGCTTCATCCAGTTTTCCCCAAGTGTTAGGGGGTAGGCTTCCATTGGCTCCGAGCCATCTTCGTCGATGCTAGGTTGAGAAGGACTTCTATCAAGACAGTCCGTTCTAGGCCTTGGAGGGATGAGGAGGCGAGCTTAGAGACGGCATCCGCTTGCGCGTTTTTCTCTCGGGGAACCCGCTGGAGTTGAACATCTCTGAATAGAGCTAGAAGCTCTCTCTTTTTTGCCAAGTATCTAGCCATTCGGTCATCTCTCACCTCGTATTCCCCGAATACTTGGTTGACCACTAACTGAGAGTTGCTGAAGACCCTAACATGTTCGGCACCCGCCTTGCGATCCAAGCAGAGACCCACAATTAGGGCTTCATATTTTGCCTCATTGTTAGATGCAGGGAAGTTGAGGCGAAGGGAATACTGGAGGACGAAGGCGTCAGGGCCAGTTAGGATGACGCTGGCCTCGCTCCCATCGGCGCAAGAGGACCCGTCCACATAGACGGTCTAGACAGAGGGGTCGGCTGGCGACTCGCATGAGTCGGGGATGGTGTTCTCCACGATAAACTCGGCCAGAGCTTGGGCTTTTATCGCCGTCCTGGACTGGTAGCTGATATCGTGCTGACTCGGCTCGATGGACCACTTCATGAGTCGTCCGGACGTTTCCGGCTTGTGGAGAACCTATTTCAGCGGTTGGTTGGTAAGAACGACCACCGAGTGGGATTGGAAGTAGGGGCAGAGCTTACGGGCCGCCATGACCAAGGCGAGTGCCATCTTTTCCAGTTTCGGATAACGGAGTTCGGTGTCACAGAGCACCTTACTCACGTAGTAGATGGGCCTTTGCGTCTTATCCTCTTCCCTCACGAGAACCGCGCTGAGTGTTTGATCCGAAGCTACGAGGTAAAGGTAGAGGACCTCTTCGGGTGCCGGCTTACTCAGCAGAGGGGGGTTGGATAAATACTCTTTGAGCTTGTCAAAGGACTCTTGCTACCGCAGCCCCCACTCGAAGCCTTTAGCCCCCCTGAGGGCTTTGAAGAAGGGGAGACACTTCTCCCCAGACTTGGAGAGGAATCGCCTGACTGCAGTGAGGCGCCCCGTGAGCCTCTGTACCTTTTTGACGTTGGAAAGGGGAGCCATTTTGAGAATGGCTTGGGTTTTCTCAAGGTTGGCCTCTATGCCCCTCTGGCTGACCATAAACCCGAGAAATTTTCCCGATGCGACACCGAACGCACACTTGTTCGGGTTTAGTCTTATATTGTGCCTCCTGAGCACCTCGAAGGCTTCTTGAAGGTCGAGGGTGTGCTCCTGCCCTCGAGTGCTCTTGACCAACATGTCATCGACGTAGACTTCCATGTTTCGACCAATCTGGTCTCGGAAGACTTTGTTCACCAGGCGCTGATAGGTAGCCCCCGCGTTTTTCAACCCGAAAGGCATAACACGGTAGCAGTAGAGACCTTGGTCAGTCATAAACGAGGTCTTCGGGATATCCGGTGGGAACATCCTGATTTGGTTGTATCCCGAGAAGGCATCCATAAAAATGAGTAGCTCGTGCCCGGAAGTCGCATCGATGAGGGCGTAGATACTGGGAAGAAGGGGTCCTTCGGGCACGTCTTGTTAAGATCTGTGAAGTCAATGCATATCCACCAACTTCAATTGGCCTTCTTGACCATTACCACGTTGGAGAGCCACTCAGGGTAGTTCACCTCCTGAATAAAGCGGGCATTGAGGAGTTTCTCAACCTCCTCCTTGATCACCTGTTGCCTCTCGAGGGCAAACTTTCGTCTCTTCTGCTGGACAGGCTTGACCCCAGGGGTGACGCTCATATGGTGCATTGAGAATTCTTCTGAGACCCCAGGCATGTTTGCTGCAGTCCATGCAAAGAGGTCACGATTCTCCCGTATACACTGGGCGATATCTTGCTTTATGGAGGGGGAGAGAGTTTTGCTGACGCGGAATGTCTTAGTGGTGTCTTCTTCGGAGAAGGCCACTTCTTCCAACTCGTCGACGGGCTCGGAGATAGTTTGGCCTCCTTCCTGAGGATGTGTGAGCGCTTCCAAAGAAAGAACCGGACCCCCCATCGAGGTCATGTAGCACTTCCGAGCCGCCTCTTGGCTTCCCCTCACTTTTCCCACTCCCGAGGGAGTGAAGAACTTCATCTTCATATGGTAGACTGAAGGGATGGCTTGAAGTGCGGCCAAACCTGGTTTACCCAGGATAACATTATAGGCGGCCTTGACGTCGACCACCATAAAGTCCATTTGCTCCGTACGAGTTGTCGGGGCCTTTCTAGCCGTTATGTCGAGGTTTATAATTCTCTCGACCATAACTGGGACCCCTGTGAACCCGTGGAGGGTGTAGCCCGCGGGCTTGAGCCGGTCCCTGGACAGCGGGAGGCCTTTGAAGGCCTCTAAGAAAAGAATGTTGACGGAGCTGCCGTTATCTACCAAGACGTGACGAACCTCAAAGTTTGCCATGCGGAGATTGATGACGAGGGCATCGCAGTGGGGCGTGCGAACGCCCTGCAGGTCCCTGTCGGAGAACATCACCGGGACTCCGAGGCCCTTTGGGGGATGGTGGCTCTGCACGGAGTTAACCTCCCTTACGAAGGCTTTTCGGGAGGAGTTGGAATCTCCCCCTATTGGGCCCCCGTGTATTAGGTGCAACATGCCCTCCACTTCGGCCTTCAGAGTCTCCGTGCGCTGCTCGTTTTGCCTGTTAGCCCCCCGAGGCGGCGGGGGCGGATCGGCTCGGTCCCTGTTTACGAACCGGTTAAGTTGCCCTCGCTGGATGAGGGCCTCGATTTCATCCTTCAAGGCCCGACATTCATCTGTATCGTGCCCGTGGTCCCGATGGAAACGACACCACTTACTCCGGTCCCTCTTCTTTGCCAGGGTGTTCATCCTTGGGGGAGGTGGTATGAGGCCATCATTCCCTATCACCATGAGGATGGCAGATACACTCGTGTTAAGCGGAGTGAATTTCTCGAACCGAGGAGGGGGACGCTGCTGACCCCCATTATCCTTTTGGAGCTTCTTAGCTCCTTCTTCTTATGAACCCTTCCGCTTGTTCCCGAAAGAGGAGGCCTCGAAGGTAGGGTGGCGGACGGCTTCTTCCGCTCTGATGTACTTCTCGCTCCGAAGCAGGAGCTCTGAGAAGTTCCGAGGGGGCTTCTTGGCGAGGGACGCCCTGAGGTCGGCATTGAGGACATTGGACTGGAAGGCGAGGGTAGCGACCGAGGGTTCCAAAGAAGCGATGGGCCTAGCATCGGCAGTGAATCGTTTGACATAATCCCATAGCGGTCGCCCTTCTTTTGGCTGAGGAACAATAAGGTGTCGCTCGTCTTCTCGGCGCGCCGATTGCTCATGAAATGCGTGAGGAAAAGACCCTCGAACTGGTCGAAGGAGAAGATAGGTGACGGCACTAGCCAAGAGTACCATTCCCGAGCCGGCCCCTTGAGTGTGGCCGGGGAGGTCTTGCACAGGAGGGATTCGGATGCATGGTGGATCATCATAAGAGTTTTGAAACTCTCAATGTGATCCACGGGGTCCGCCTCCCCGTTATAGGTCTCGAAATGTGGAGGCTTGAAGTTGTTGGGAACTGGAGCCTCCATAATGGTACGGGAGAATGGGGGCCTGCTCGGACGAAAGTCTCTTGCATGTCGCCCCTCGGCTTGGTCGAGCTGGCCTAGGCGCCTCTCCATCTCATGGAGACAGCGGTAGACTGAGTCCTCCCTTGGGTCCTGTCTGGCCGAACCCTGGGACTCGTTCTCATGTCGAGGAGGTCTAAGGCTATACCGGTGATGGCTCAGGGTAGGAGGTGGACTGACTGAGAGGCGAGGGTGACTTGGAGTAGGGCGTGGACTGCGAGAGCGGCGGTGGTGATCGGGAGAGGGACGGCGATGGCTCGCAGCCTGCCTAGGAGTCCGGGAGCGGCGAGGATTGTGAGGAGCCGGTCGAGGACTACGGGATCGGCGAGGATTGTAAGGAGCCGGTCGAGGACTGCGGGATCGGCGAGGATGGTGAGGAGCTGGCGGAGGACTGGGATCCCTACGGCCATTATTCAGGGCAGCGTTGAGAGCCCAGTGAACCGCCTCCTGAAATTGCTGGAATTCTGCCCTTGTGACGGTGGCCTGCTGCTCATGATGTTCCCAAGGAGCCTGGCGACCTACCGGGAAATGGCTCCGTCTCGGGCGGTGTTGAGGAGACTCTCTTCATCTATGGGGAGAGTTAGATGCCCCTCGGTTGGATCGGGGTGGTGATTGGTCCCTGGCCTGCTCACGGCGAAGGTTCGACCCTTGGGCCTGCCTCTCCTCCAGATGGGTACGAAGATCGGGTCCGTGCTCAGTCTGCCGACTGTTGATCACGTTCCGCAGATCCCTTGGAGTGAGGGGAGTATAGGAGGCCCTGGAGTCGGTGTCAGTATTGTGGATGGAAAATCGAACCCGATGGACAGGTTGCTTGTGTCGACTCTGTCGAGAGGGTCCCCACTGTAGCCTGGGGTCCCAAAGGCTGGTGGACGGATTGCGGAGCTAGAGGATCGAGCTGCTGGGTTGGTTGGTTGGGAGGAGGGAGATCCCCCTGCGCAGAAGGAGGAGGAGGGTGAGAGGAGGTTGTCCTTCGGTTGGAGTTGGTGGGTCTCTTCTTGGGAGGCATGGCTAGGAGTTACGTGGGCTGAAGGAGGAAGATGAGACTGCTTGTCGAGTGAATTTCTCACAGACGGCGCCAATCTGTTGCCGCTGAATTCGGGTGTGGGGGCAATAGACGAGATTTGTAGGTTCGTGAGGAACTCACAAAGATCGATCCCTTCTTCTTCCTTGCAAACTGGTTGGCTCCTTGGTACTCCCTTGCGACCCGCACAAACGTTCGAGATACCGGGATGGATCCCGGCGACGAACCCTCCGACGATCAAGTCAATACACAGAGAAAGATAAGGAGAAAAGCTCAAGTGTGCAAAGTGTGATCATCTTTTACAGTGGGAGGTCAGGGGGGTTTTATAGTCGCCAATGGGATCTCCTTCAGGATCAGAGAGAATCCCTACTTCCCGGTGTGGCAGGATAAGGGTGGTTATAACCACCTCCTCCAGATCAGGGGGAGCCAGGATTTCTTCCAATCCTGTTGAACTGGCCCCTAACGGGTTGAGACCCGTTCTCAACTGGTCAGGTCCGTTCATGGGTTAGCAGGTCCAGGAGGAGGGACCCGGTTCCCAATTCAGACCCGTCTGTAGGCGAGATTACCATCTTACCCCTGGGACTTTGAGATTCGTGCCCGCTTTGAATGATTCTGATTTAACCCCATTTTTAGCCATATCAGATACAAATTTTTCGAAAATCATTTAAAAATTTCACCCTCAAAACCTATGTTTAAAATGAGTTTTTTGAAAATAGAAAAAACCTGTTTTCTGAGATAAGTTTTTCATTTCCCAACCAACATACTGTATTTGGATATGTATATGTATATATGTATACATTATGTACGTATACAATATGTATGTATATAGTATGTATACAATATGAATGTATATTTATTAGTGTGTATATATTATTATTATTATTATTATTATTATTATTATTATTATTATTATTATAATATATATATTATTATATATGTAACTATTATATTTATTATTACATATATTATTATTATTATTATTATTATAATATATTATTTTATATCTATACTATTATTATGATTATATTATTTATATATATATTATTATATAATATATTATTATTACAATGTATTGTTATATATATAATTATAATATTTTATTATTATTATATATTACCATTATATATTGATATGGCTAAAAATGGGGTTAAATCGGAACCGTCCAGATTGGGCGCGAATCTTGAAGCTCGGGGGTAAAACGGTAATTTCACATACAAATGGATCCAGAGCGGGTAATGGGTCTCCTTCTCACGGATCCAACAGCCTACAAACGGATCCACTCCGACTGGGTACGGGCCCCGACCCGAGGCAAACCCAGATCTACGAAGAGACAAATCAGGGTCACTGATTTGACCAAGTCAGCAGGCCTGATTTACCCTCACCGGGAATCAGGGGTTAGTTTCCTAAACAGACTGTGAGGATTTTTCTCCTAGCAGTTACACTGGGAATCAAGCCTCTAATCACTCCCCTGACGACTATAAATACCTCCCCTCTGCCACTGTGACGAGGTAATCACTCTTTTCCCACCTTAAGCTCTTTATTTAATCACCACTGGTTACTGACAAGAGCGTCGGAGGGTGCGTCGCCGGAATCAACCCCAGTGTCTCGTACTTCCTTGCAGGTTGCGGCAGGAATCAGAAGGCTTGGATCTGCTGTTCAGGTTTTTTCGAACTCACAAATCTCATCTGTTTACCCCCACACCGAAATCAGCGGTAACAGATTGGTGCCGTCTGTGGGAATCTCGACACGAACAGCCTCCGTCTCTTCCTCGTCGCCTAGCCCTGCTCCAACCATGCCTCCAAAGAAGGTCAGATCCAGAGGATCCAACCGCGGGGCCATTCCCGCCGATCAGACAGAGGAAGCCCCTGTCAATCCAGTCCAGTAGCCTGAACTTCCTCCCCCGGTCCAGCAGGGCCAACCTCCTCTTCCCAAATAGCAACCCCCCAATGGCCCTTCCGGCCATAACGGGCGGAGGCAGAAGCAGCCCCTCGACCCAGACCATGTCTCGGTTCATAATGAATCCTCGGATTCAATGGCTTCTCATCACCCCGATCTCCGCAACACAATCCTGAACCGCCAAAAAGATGAGGACCTCCGCACCCACCTTGATGAGAGGCAGGCCCGAGAGGGAGCCTCCCGCCAGCATCAGGGTGAGCGGTCCCCTCACCGCCGAGACGGTAGAAGGTCTCCGGACCGCAGGGGCCGAGCGACATCTCCCGAGCGCCGAAGGAGGAGGCCGCATTCCCCCGCGGATCGGCATCATCGGAGGAACAATGAGGCACCTATCACTCGTGCCGAGTTCCTACAATTTCAGGACACCGTGCTGCAGGCCCTCAACCTTCGGCAGAACAACCAAAATGCCCAGAGGGTTCCAACACCCCCGCGGGTTCCCAGTCCTCGCTGCCGATCCCGAAGTCCTCTCCCGGCTCCCAGTTGCCAGCAGTAGCACTACAGTCCCCGCCGATCCCAGGACTACCGGCGCCGCAGTCCCCGCTCCCCTTCCTATGAGGAAGAGTCCGGGGGATCGTATGATTACCAGCGGAGGGACGATGCCCTCAACCGCCGTCTCCATGAGGTGGAGAGGCGCATTGGTCGCATGGACAGAGAGGAGGAGTCCAGAGCAGGGACCGTCCGACCCAGCAGACCCCCTTTCTCTCGGACGATCATGGAGGCCCCCATACCGAGGGGTTTCAAACCTCCGCAGTTTGAAACGTACTCAGGGGAGTCCGACCCAGTTGATCACGTCGAAAGCTTCAAGACATTAATGCTGATCCATCAAGCTTCCGACGCCATGCTCTGCAAGACCTTCCCCGCCACCCTCCGGTGGTCGGCTCGGGAGTGGTACTCCAGGCTCGCCCCCTCTTCCATCTTCTCGTTCGAGCAGTTCGAGATGCTGTTCATTACTCACTTTGTGAGTAGCAGGCGAGCCGAGAAGACGAGCCTCTCCCTGCTCAACCTGCGGCAAGAAAGGGGAGAGAAACTGAGGGACTACGTGAAGCGATTCACCGCAGAGGTCCGGTCTATCGCCTCCCTAGACCAGTCAGTGGCGACTGTTGCGTTCCAATCGAACGTCCTCAACTCCAACCTCCGGTCGTCCCTCGCCAAGAAGCCCCCGCACAACTTTGCCGACCTTCTCCTAAGGTGCGAGAAGTACATCCGGGCGGAAGAGGCCGAGTGCCTCCCGAACTTCGGAGGATCGACCTCCGGATCGAAGAGGAAGGCGACCGAGGAGGAGGGATCGAAGAAGATGCAGAAGGACAACGGCGGTCAGCGCCGTCCTCCCCCTAGGTTCGAGAAGTTCACTCCCCTCACCACCAATGTCTCCACTATCCTGATGGAAGTGGAGAAGGAAGGCCTGCTACCGCCCGCTCCGAGGATAAACACCTCGGCCAAGAGGAGAAACAAAGAAAAGTGGTGCCGTTATCACCGGGACCACGGCCACGAGATCAACGACTGCCGAGCATTGAAAAATGAGATAGAGGCCCTCATCCAGAGGGGGCAGCTGGCCAAATTTGTGATAGCAAGTGACCGGGCGGACCGCACTACCCCTCCGCCTCGGGGGGCTAACAAGCGCTCCGAGCGGCACGATGAAACCCCCGAGTTTGAGGAAGAGCGGGTCCTGCACCTCATCCACGGAGGCCCCATGCGGGGCTCCTCCAATTCCTCCCGGAAGGCCTTCGTCCGAGAGGTCAATTCAGTCCACAGCGCTCCTCCCCCCAAAGGCCTCGGCGTCCCGGTGACCTTCTCTGATGAAGACCTCGAAGGGGTCCGGACCCCCCACTGCGACGCACTGGTTATCGACCTCCGCATGGCCAACTTCAAAGTGCAGAGGATCTTAGTAGACAATGGGAGTTCGGTTAACATCCTCTTCCTCTCGGCCTTCCGAGGGCTGCAGCTATCGCGGGACCGTCTCAAGCCGGCCGGTTACACGCTCCACGGGTTCACGGGGGTACCAGTAACCGTCGAGGGAGTCATAACCCTAGACGTGACCGCTGGGAAAGCCCCTACTACCCGTACCGAGCCAATGGACTTCATGGTCGTCGACGTCTCGGCCGCATACAATGTCATCCTAGGCCGACCCGACCTAGCTGCCCTGGAAGCTGTCCCCTTAGCATACCATCTTAAAATGAAGTTCCCCACTCGGTTGGGAGTAGGGAAAGTCAGGGGAAGCCAAGAGACGGCTCGAAAGTGCTACATGACTTCCACTGGGGGACTGGTGCTCTCCCTCGAGACACTAGAAATCCCCGAGCCGAAAGTCCGACCCACGTCTGAGCCGGCGGACGAGTTAGAAGAAGTGCTCTTCTCGGACGAGGACCCAAGCTGGAAGTTCCTCATTAGCAAGTCCCTACCGACTGCGCTGTGCTCTGACTTGGTTAAATGCATCCGGGATAACCGCGACCTGTTCGCTTGGTCAGCCGCGGATATGCCCGGCATCTCCGAGGAGTTGCTAGTCCACCGCCTAAGTGTCGAACCGGGGTGCAAACCGGTTCAGCAGAAGAGACGAAAGTTCGCTCCCGAGCGACAGTAGGCCATCAAGGAAGAGGTGGATAAACTTTTGAAAGCTAAGTTCATACAGGAGGTAAACTACTCCGAGTGGCTCTCCAATGTTGTAATGGTCAAGAAGTCCAACGGCTCTTGGAGAATATGCATCGACTTCACCGACCTGAATAAGGCGTGTCCGAAGGACCCATTCCCTCTTCCGAACATCGACACCCTCATTGATGCCACCTTGGGCCATGAGCTCCTCAGCTTCATGGATGCCTTCTCCGGCTATAATCAGATCCGAATGTTCCCCCCGGACATTCTGAAGACCTCCTTCATCACCGATCAGGGCCTCTACTGCTACCGGGTCATGCCGTTCGGGTTGAAGAATGCGGGCGCCACCTACCAGCGCCTCGTTAACAAGGTCTTCCAGAGCCAGATAGGCCGGAATATGGAGGTGTACGTTGACGACATGCTCGTAAAGAGCATCCGAGGCACTGACCACGTGGCCGACCTCCAGGAGGCCTTCGGCGTGTTGAGGAGGCACAGCATGCGGCTGAACCCGAACAAGTGTGCGTTCGGGGTCTCTTCGGGAAAGTTCCTCGGCTTCATGGTCAGCCAGCGAGGGATCGAAGCAAATACCGAGAAGATCAAGGCCATATTGGACATGGCCCCGCCCTGAAACGTTAAGGAGGTACAGAAACTAACTGGTCGGCTCGCTGCCATCGGCCGGTTCCTCTCGAAGTCTGGGGAAAAGTGCCTCCCCTTCTTCAAAGCACTCAGGGGGGCTAAGGGTTTTGAATGGGGCCAACCACAACAGGAATCGTTCGACCAACTGAAGGCCTACTTGGTGAACCCCCCTCTGCTCAGTAAACCTGTCCCGGGGGAAACTCTCTTCATCTACTTGGCTGCTTCCGAGCAGACCCTAAGTGCTGTCTTGGTGAGAGAGGAGAATCGGGCCCAAAGGCCCATCTACTACGTGAGCAAGGTGCTTCGGGACGCCGAACTCCGCTATCCGAAGATAGAGAAGATGGCCTACGCACTAGTCATGGCGGCAAGGAAGCTCCGACCGTACTTTCAGTCCCACTCGGTCGTTGTCCTCACCGATCAACCTCTGAAGCAGATCCTTCATAAGCCCGAGACCTCGGGCCGGCTAATGAAGTAGTCCATAGAGCTGAGCCAACATGACATATCCTACCAACCTCGGACGGCAATTAAAGCACAGGCCCTCGCCGACTTCATCATAGAGTCCACCATCCCTGAAGTCAGCCACGTCCCGAATGGACCCCCCATTTAGACGGTCTTCGTGGACGGCTCCTCCTGTAGCGAAGGAAGCGGCGCCGGTATCATCCTGAACGGTCCTGACGACTTCGTCCTCCAGTATGCGATCCGAATGAACTTCAAGGCCTCCAACAATGAGGCGGAGTACGAAGCACTCATCGCAGGCCTCGGACTTGCCCGAAGTGCTGGGGCGCAGCGCCTCCAAATCCATAGCGACTCACAGCTCATTATGAACCAAGTCTTGGGCGAGTACGAGGCCCGAGACGAGCGGATGGCGAAATACCTCGCTAAGGTTCGGGCCCTCATGAGCCGGTTCGAAGAGGCACTCATCCAACGGGTCCCTCGTGAGGAGAACTCTCAGGCCGATGCCCTCTCCAAGTTGGCCTCATCCTCCCTGCAAGGTAATGAATAGACCGTTCTGATCGAGGTCCTCTCTAAGCCGAGCATAGAAGACGAGACATCCGGCTCGGCGGAGTTGTTGCCGGTCATGTTGCAAGATAATTGGATGAAGCCGTTGGTGGAATTCTTGAGGGATGGGGTCCTGCCCGAGGATCCCAAGGAAGCACGCCGAGTCAGAACCCGGGCCGAGCGGTATGTCTTGGTCGAGGGTATCTTATACAAACGCTCTTTCTCTCAAATAGACGGCCGACCATACCTAAGGTGCCTCTCTCCAGAACAGGCCGACTATGCCCTACAAGAGCTCCACGAAGGCATCGTCGGGGCACATTCAGGATCCAGGTCCTTGGCCCGAAAAGCTTTGAATTATGGATACTTCTGGCCGATCCTCCTTCAAGACGCCGAGCGACACGTTCGGCAATGTAACTCTTGCCAGAGACACTCCAGCGTCCGTCGCCTCCCTCAAGCCAACCTCGCCTCCCTATCAAGTCCTATCCCCTTCGCAATGTGGGGGATGGATTTACTAGGGCCTTTCCCTCCGGCTCCGGGTCAGTTCAAGTTCTTTGTCGTAGCCATCGACTACTTCTCGAAGTGGGTCGAAGCCAAGCCCCTCGCCACTATAACCGAGAACAAGGTGGTGCAATTCTTCTGGAAGAACATCATCAGCAGATTCGGCGTCCCCCGTGTCCTCGTGACGGACAACGGGACTCAGTTCACTGGCGCAGCATTCCGAGCCCTGTGCGACGACCTTGCCATCTAGCAGCGCTTCTCGTCCGTCTCCCACCCTCAGTAGAACGGACAGGCAGAAAACGCTAATCGGCAGATCCTCGCAGGCATCAAGAAAAGGCTGGACAAAAGTTCCAAAGGCTTGTGGGTCGACCAACTCCCCAATGTCCTATGGAATTACTGCACGAGCAAGCGGACCCCCACAGGCGAGTCCCTTTTCAACCTCACCTATGGGTCCGAGGCAGTGATACCCCTCGAGGTCGAAATACCTTCCCCTCGGCTCGCAGCCTACGACGAGGAACAGAACGCCAGGGACCTCAGGGCAGACTTAGATCTGATAGATGAGCAGAGGAAAAGAGCGTCGATTCGACAGCAGAATTACCGAAGAAGGGTCGAATTGGCATACAACAAGAAGGTCCGACCCACCAACCTTAAGCAAGGGGATTTAGTCTTGAGAAAACTGGCTATATCCTTCCCCAATCAGAAGAGCAAGCTGGCTCCGAACTGGGAAGGGCCGTACTGGATTACGAAGGTAGTTCGGCCCGGAGCATATCGTCTGGAAGATCTAGAGGGCAGAGAGATTCCGAGGACCTGGAATGCCGACCACCTCCTAAAATACCAAGAAAGCGCCCCGGCGCCACTCTAAGTATCATAGGATATCGAGCCATTCCTCTCCTCTGACTTGTAACCTATTTTCATAAATTGTAATATGTAAAACGGTTCGCCGTCGATTATCAATAAAAAAAGCTCTTTCATACTTATAAATTTGCATGCCTCTCTCCGCCCTTATCATCTGTTTTTTAAATTTTGATTTCAACCAATGGTTCGGAGTCCATGTCCAGCTCGACTTTACCTCCTCGGCTCGTCCCCGGACAAGCCAGAGGTAGACCATCATTTGGAACTGCTCCCATAACCGTTGAACTACACCGATGGTTCGGAGTCCAACACTCAGCTCGACTTTACCTCCTCGGCTCGTCCCCGGACGAGCCAGAGGTAAATCGCCGTTCGGAACTGCTTCCACAACCGTTGAACTACACCGATGGTTCGGAGTCCAACACTCGGCTCGACTTTACCTCCTCGGCTCGTCCCCGGACGAGCCAGAGGTAGATCGCCGTTCGGAACTGCTCCCACAACCGTTGAACTACACCGATGGTTCGGAGTCCAACACTCGGCTCGACTTTACCTCCTCGGCTCGTTCCCGGACGAGCCAGAGGTAGATCGCCGTTCGGAACTACTCCCACAACCGTTGAACTACACCGATGGTTCGGAGTCCAACACTCGGCTCGACTTTACCTCCTCGGCTCGCCCCCGAACGAGCCAGAGGTAGATCGCCGTTTGGAACTGCTCCCACAACCGTAGAACTACACCGATGGTTTGGAGTCCAACACTCGGCCCGACTTTACCTCCTCGGCTCGCCCCCGGACGAGCCAGAGGTAGATCGCCGTTCGGAATTGCTCCCACAACTGTTGAACTACACCGATGGTTCTGGAGTCCAACACTTGGTTTCATTCTACCCCCCAAGCTTGCTTCGCGGCAGACTAGGAGTGGACCACCATTCGGAATCGCCCCCACAACCATCGAACGCACGCCATGACCGACAAGTCCCATAAAGGAAAAGAGCTCGGCTCACCCCTCAGCTTCGCAAGAAGAGGGAGACCGAAGCACTGTTCGGTCACATAATCCGAGCAATCTTGTCTAGAGGCCGAAACCCGAAACCCCACGCCATCGGTCGGCTGCCGAGCAGGGGCCTTTCCGACCCTGCAAACGGAGAAAACTCATTTTCTCCTCAACTTTCGTGTCGGATCTCGATCAGACGGCCCAGATCTTGCCACCGACGCTAAACGATAAGATAGCATTTTCTTGGGAACTGAGCCGCCTCGAGATTCGTGCCACCATCCGACAGTTCAGATCTTGCCAACGACGCTAAAACGACAAGATAGCATTTTCTTGGGAATTGCGCCGCATCGAGATTCGCGCCGACATCCGATGGCCCAGATCTTGTCAGAATCGATAAACGACAAGGTAGCGCTCCGTCAGGAGCTCGTTCGCCTCGAGATTCTCGCCGAAGGCACCATGTGCTCGGCTCGAGGACCTCGGCATGGCCAACACACTCACAAGCAAGATAAGTACGCAGAGCCACAAAGGAATTTTATTAATAATCGGGACACAATACAAAGCAGTCTTTCCATAGTTACAAAGTATTAGAAAACAAAAAATACAGCGCCGACCATTTACACTTGGTCCTCAAACAGAAATATCTTCACTGTCCTCTTCGGTCGCCAGCCCTTCCACTTCAGCTGCTAGCTCCTCCGCCTCCTTCCGAAGCTTCGCCTCCACAGTCTGTAAGTGATGGATCTCGAAGAGCAAATCGTCCCGTTCGGCTAATATCTTCGACTGATAGTGCCGAATACACTGAATCCGAAGAACGTTGCTAAAAGCTGCCTGCGAGTCGTCGTCCTCCCCTACGGGGGTTGCCTCGATGATCCTACTCTCCAGACGTTGGATCTCGGGGTCTCGTTGGCCGAGGACGGACTGAAGGTGGGCCCGCTCGCTCTCAGCTCGACGTAACTCCAGCTCCACTCCACGACGCCGCTCTCGGCACTTCGTCGAGCGTGACTTCGTCGCCCCTGAGCTCACCTCGGCATCAGCTTCATTGTCCGAGCCGTTGGGATCGGTGTACTGGTCTGACACCATCAGCTGAAAAGAAGGGAAAATGAATAGCAAGAGTTCAATACACTTCCGAGGCGCAACACTAGAAGAATTTTCCAATCAAACTTTCAAACTCATATTCAGATATAATAGCTCCACATACAACAAGACCGACTCTACTACAAAGTTTTGCAACAATCAGAAGAAACGCAAAACGACATGATCAGGGTCTCTTCGGAAGGGGAACGCTTCGGTTCAAGGAAACGCGAGGACGACGAGGCCTGACCTCCGAGCTCGATTCCAAACCAACGAAGCGTGACCCCCCTTTGCCGCTGACCCTGATTGTGGCCCCGACCGAGGCACCGCTCGACGAGACGGCCGCACTACTCTGAGCGTCGGCAGGGCTCCGCCTAGCCACAGGCAAACGTGTCGCGAGTTCGTAAAAGGAAATCCCTCTCTCGCTCTCTTCGCGAGTGCACGACGTACTGCGGACGTTGGCCCTCTCCGGCAGAGGCTTAAGTGACGCGACCTCTTCCTCCAGTTCAATGATTCTGTCTCTCAGAGCGTCGTCCTTCGCCAACTTCTTCAAACGAGAAGGCCTTGACGAACCCGAGACGTTGGCGCTATCGGTCGCGAGCCGTCGGAAGTGGGTGACCTCGATCCCCCTATCTATCGTGATCCTTCTGAGCCTGTCGACCTCGGCCAACAGCCTCTTGCGCTCGGTCGACGCCTTCTCCAGCTCGGAAGTTAGCTTCTCTTCCACCGCCGAGCGTTCTTTCTCCGCTAACTCCATGTGTTGGACCTCGGCCAAAAGCTCGTCATTCTTCCGCTCGGCAGCAGTAAGCTCTCTACGAAGCCGCTCGACCTCGCCTTCGGGACAAGGGGCTTGGGGTTGCTTCCGCAGTTGCCACAACTCGCGACAATACTTCCGCACAGCTGCCTTCGTCTCCTCCAGCTTCAAGAGCATGAGAAACCGCCTCTGTCGGCTATTCGAGAGCTCACCCATCATTTTGGCCAGCTCCTTACGAAGGTGTGCAACCTCCGTAATCGGACCGAACCTTACCTGAAAATCAGAGATAAATCCGAGACCCAACACTTGGAGAATTCTACGCCAAATCAAACACAAAATCCGAGACTCAACACTTGGATAAATTTTGGCCAAACAAACTGTTTTCATTCAAAACCGAGAAGAAAGTTTACAAGAGCGGTGGCCAGTCTGCAGTTAGGCTTACAAAAAGAAACAAAACAACGAAAGACTAAAAGAGACAACCGAGTCAGGGGTCGACCTTTTTGTCGTTCGGGTCCGTCGACCCCCCGGCCTTGTCCCCGCCATCGCCCTCGCCTTCGTCTTCACTCCCGCTCTCCTCCTCGGAGTCATCCTCCTCTTCATCCTCAGCCTCGGTCTCTCCTGGGCCTTCGACACCTTCCGCCTCTCCCTCGGGGTCGAGCATCCCCGGGGGAACCTCCTCCTCCCCCTCCACGGGGTCGTAAAAACGGTAGGAAGACGTGTCGAAACCCGGGTTTCTGGCGGCCACGTGGAGCAAGGCTCGACCGTAGGCGTCCTCCATGTTCTGGAGCATGTGTTGTGCGGCCTCCTCCTGCACAGCCTTCTTCACCTTCTTCACCTTAGACCGGTGTTTCTCCATGATCTTCTCGGACCTCTTCCGAGCCCTCTCCGCTTCCGAACGAGCATTGGCCAGCTCCTCCTTTAGCTCGGCAACCTCCTTCTCCGAAGCCCCAAGTTTGGTTGCCGTGTCCTTCGACAGCTGAATGGCGTCGGCCAGCTGCTTCTCCAGCCCTGCGACTTCGGCACCCCTCTTTGTCGAGAGGAGCTGCTCGGCATCAAGCAGCTTCGTGGCCTTGACACGCTCCACCCTCTCCCGCTCATGCTCCTGTTCCTTGCTCGCGAACTCCTCGAGCAGGAAGTTGAAGTGGCAGAGGGTCTGAAAAGAAAACAGCACATTAGAACCCGAACCCGAACTTAGAAAAATCTCAGAAAAAGTTTCGATGAGGAAGAGCTCGGCCCACTTACCGATATGGTGTTCCGAGCAATCTGCATCGCGGCGTCCCCTGCAAGCCCGGCCTTTAGGGTCGCTCGATCCTTTGGGATGGGCAGGTGCCTCACCGCTTCCATGCAGATATTGCCGTCCCCCAAGAAGCCGTCGACATTCATCACCTGCCAGTCAGGGACGAAGATCTGCTTATGACGCTCGGTCAAGATCTTCTCCGCCTCGGCAGTGAGGGGCGGAACTTGGAGGGACATCACCTCCTTCACGCCGAACGCACCGCTCGACGAACCGGGAGCATCCCCCTTCGAGGTCGGTGTCGGCGCGCCTGAAGCAGGAGGGTCGAGGGCCATGACCTCCACCTGCTCGGAACCAGCCTCCGACGCAACAACCTTCGGCTGGTCGGGGACCTTCGTGACCGAAAGTATCTTCGAGGCTCGGCCGCCTTGAGGCCCCGCCGAAGGCCTCTTCTTCTTCGTCTCCTGCTCCGCCGCCCTGGCCTTCGCCATCAGAGCTTTGTAGTCCATCTTCATCGTCTCTGCACAAGCCGAATGAAAAAACTTAGAAAAATTTTCATAAACTTTAAGCAAAGAGTATGAATACCAGAAGCATACTAGGGTCGATCGGACTGAGACCCCCTCGAAACAGAACCTCCTCGGTAATATCTTTCCAGCTTAACGCTGGCAGAGCGAGGAGCTTCTTGAGGACCTCTGCTTTCTCGTCACTCAACGCCGGCTCCTTCTTGGCTCGCTTGGGCAGCCCATCCTTCGCCCAAACTATTGGGATCACCCACGGTGCGGGAGCCCGGATGATGAAGTACTTCTCCTTCCAGTGTTTGATCGAGTCCGGGTTCTCGACCAACTTCACGCCCGTCCGTGGCGAAAGATAGAACCTCTGTTCGTTTCGGCTCGGCTGACAAGGTCGGTAGAGGCTCCGAAAGAGAAACATGCTAGGCGCGGCACCGACCTCTTGGCACCGGAGGACAAACACCATGACGTGCCTCCAGGTGTTCGGCATCAGCTGGGCGGGGCTCAGACCGTACCAGTTCAAGACATCAACTATGAACGGATGAAGGGGAAAGCGGAGCCCGGCGATGAGAGAGTCGACAGGAAAGACGCACACATCTGTCGAAGACTTCGTATTGGCTCGGAAGCCTGGCCCGGGGAGTAGCAGCCCATACTCGGGGGGGATCCGGAATCCCTCTCGGATCAAATGAAGACCGGCCTCCGTAAGCGAGGAGATGGTATGGTCCACCTCAGACAGCTCTCTCGGTTCATTCTCCTCCACCGACTTGGCCGTCCCTTGGGTCACCTTCTCCAAGACATCCTCGGCGTAGTCCCAATCGCCTCCCACGCTCGACAGAGCAATGGGCTGCCGACCGAACGCCCCAGCCGTTTTCGGCGTCTCGACGATTGTGACCACCGCCTTACCCTTGTGAGACGCCGCCGCGACCTCCTGAGGTGGTTCGGCTACTTCACCCTCTCTGTCCGGCCGAACGACGCCCTGATCGGTCGGCTCCACTACCTCCTTTCCTTTGCCCGCTCGGCCTACGGCTCGCTCCGAGGCGGGGGTCTCATCTGTAATCTTAACCATTTTCTAAAAGAGAAAGGAAGGAGACTGACCTTGAAGTGATAGCTACGGTCGGAAAAATTCACCGGAGACAGAGAACGCCTCGCCGCGACAGCTAGCACCACCACCAAGGAGCTGAAAACTTCGAAGGTGAAAGTAAAAACTGGAGAGAGAGAGAGTAAAAGTGAATAATGAGACTTGGGATAAGGGGGGGTGAAGATTTATAGTAAAAAAGGAACGTCCCTTGGACTTCCAAACGCAAGGGCGCGACTTTTGGGCTGCTCTCGAAACATCGCGAAGGCCCAACACAACTCTGTCTTCTTCACCAAGTCAACTAGCTCCGCATAAGGGAATCTAAATCCGAACCACACGCAATCCGAGTTCGCTCGCAAAGAGCCCGGTCGGCCGCCGAGCAGGTGCCATTCCGAGGCTGCAAACGGGGAAAACTCACTTTCTCCTCAACTTTCGTGTAAGATCTCGATAAGACGGCTCAGATCACGCCAGCGACGCTAAATGACAAGATAGCGTTTTCTTGGGAACTGAGCCCGTCTCGAGATTCTCCGCAACATCTAACGACTAAGATTGCACCACATCGCTCGGATGATCGTACCCTCGGGCATCCCAAGTCAATCTGAGGGAGCCAGAAAAAATTTAGATTCAAAGTTTTAAGGCACCGCCCTCGGCGAGCCCCCCAGGCCCCAGGTTTCGGTCGGTGTTCCGCCGACCCATGGGGCCCGGTCAAAAGCAGATCGGCACACCCCCCATTTCTAACTCCTTCGGGCTGGCAACCATCGGAAGCCATCAGCCCGGAAGGAAGATAGAGATGGGAAGAGATCCATCATTCCGAAGCTACTGCAGTCCCTCGGATCCGGACTTGGGTCATCACCTCTTCTACCATAACCATCCCCGACCCTGACACCCACATCGGAGCACTCAGAATCTGGAGAAGATCATGGTGGAGGAACGACCACCCGTCCTTCCGAAGTAACTCATCCCTCGGGTCCGGACTACGGTCGTCACCATTCCTGCCTTATTCTCCCCCGACCCTGACATCC
The DNA here is from genome assembly GCA_017893485.1 of Hemerocallis citrina. NCBI lineage: Eukaryota > Viridiplantae > Streptophyta > Magnoliopsida > Asparagales > Asphodelaceae > Hemerocallis > Hemerocallis citrina. The sequence goes on from CM030367.1 coordinate 139,206,596, forward strand.
ACTTTGGGGCCGTCAGGAACGGGGAAAGAACAAGGCAAAAGAGCGACCACCCCTTCGAACCTCGAAGGAGAAGTTACCCAAGGCAAATACCTCCGAGGTCTGAAACTCTACATTGTTGCGATTGAAATGACAAAGGAAGTGGGATACTTATAAGCTCTCCTCCAAGATCTGGCCATTATGACCCTCGAAAGTTGAAACGCCGCACATTAATTGAAGGGCGTCATCATTAATGACCCTGGGAAAATGAAACGCTGCATGAATCCGGGAACGCCATTAATATCCTTGGAAATTGGGCCGTACCGAGGTCCATTCCCCCACTGTATCTCGGAACGCCCTTTCACGCTCGGTCGGCTGCCGAGCAAGTGTCGTTCCGACCCTGCAAACGGAGAAAACTCACTTTCTCCTCAACTTTCGCGTCGGATCTCGATCAGACGGCCCAGATCTCGCCGAGGACACTAAACGACAAGAAAGTGTTTTCTTGAGAAATGTGCCCGTCTTGAGATGCGCGTCGTCATCCAACGGCTCAGATTGCGCCACGTCGCTCGGACTGCCGAGACCCCATGCCTTCGGCCGGCTGCCGAGCAAGTGCCTTTCCGATCCTGCAAACGAAGAAAACTCACTTTCTCCTCAACTTTCGTGTAAGATCTCGATCCGACGGCCCAGATCTCGCCGAGGACACTAAACGACAAGATAGTGTTTTCTTGAGAAATGTGCCCGTCTTGAGATGCGCGTCGTCATCCAACGGCTCAGATTGCGCCACGTCGCTCGGACTGCCGAGACCCCATGCCTTCGGCCGGCTGCCAAGCAAGTGCCTTTCCGATCCTGCAAACGAAGAAAACTCACTTTCTCCTCAACTTTCGTGTAAGATCTCGATTAGACGGCCCAGATCTCGCCGAGGACACTAAACGACAAGATAGTGTTTTCTTGAGAAATGTGCCCGTCTTGAGATGCGCGTCGTCATCCAACGGCTCAAATTGTGCCACGTCGCTCGGCCTGCCGAAACCCTATCCCTCCGATCGGCGGCCGAGCAAGTGCCTTTCCGAGCCCGCAAATGGAGAAAAAAGACACTGAGCTACTACGACCGTTGGATCTCTCAGAAATTCGTGCTTCTAATGATGAACGGCCCAGATTGCGCCACGTGCGCTAAAAGACAAGATAGCATTTTCTTGGGATTCACACCATCATCCGACGGCTCAGATTGCGCCACGTCGCTCGGACTGCCGAGCCCCTTTCCCTCCGGTCGGCGGCCGAGCAAGTGCCTTTCCGAGCTCGCAAAACGGAGAAAAAAGCTTCCGAGCGATAACAGCCGATGGATCTCTCAAAAATTTGTGCTCGTCCATGATCAACGGCTCCGATCAAGCCACGTCATAAATCGGTATTAAAAATCATTTTTTATTTATTTAAATCGTTTTATTTATCTAAAAATTGCGAAAAAATTGCTAAAAAATTGGAAAAATTAACTAAAAATTCTAGAAAATAATTAAAAATTCGGGGGTACATTTGTGAATCCCTGAACGAACAATTATTGCCTAGAATGTACTGTTAAGACCCCCGAACGATTAGTGAACACATCGCAAAGTTAAATAAATAATCCGAAAAAAATAAATAAAAGCTGTCAAATACTCGATATGGCTAGAGAACAGCACATGGCATCAAAAAATCACCTCACTACCCCCTTCGAGATTCAAACTCCTCCATTTGGACTCCGATACAACTCCACTAGCCACCAAAACAGTTAAACTACTCCTCAAAGGCTGATCACGCTCAGTCTTTAGGAGTGGGGGGCTTGTGATATGGCTAAAAATGGGATTAAATTGGAACCGTCCAGATTGGGCGCGAATCTTGAAGCTCGGGGGTAAAACGGTAATTTCACATACAAATTGATCCAGAGCGGGTAATGGGTCTCCTTCTCACGGATCCAACAGCCCACAAACGGATCCACTCTGACTGGGTACGGGCCCCGACCCGAGGCAAACCCAGATCTACGAAGAGACAAATCAGGGTCACTGATTTGACCAAGTCAGCAGGCCTGATTTACCCTCACCGGGAATCAGGGGTTAGTTTCCTAAACAGACTGTGAGGATTTTTCTCCTAGCAGTTACACTGGGAATCAAGCCTCTAATCACTCCCCTGGCGACTATAAATACCTCCCCTCTGCCACTGTGACGAGGTAATCACTCTTTTCCCACCTTAAGCTCTTTCTTTAATCACCACTGATTACTAACAAGAGCGTCGGAGGGTGCGTCGCCGGAATCAACCCCGGTGTCTCGCACTTCCTTGCAGGTTGCGGCAGGAATCAGAAGGCTTGGATCTGCTGTTCAGGTTTTCTCGAACTCACAAATCTCATCTGTTTACCCCCACACCGAAATCAGCGGTAACATATATTATTATATAATATATTATTATTATTATAATAAACTGTTATATATATAATTATAATATATTATTATATATATGTATATTATTAAATATGTTTATTATAATAAACTATTTTATATTATTATATATTAGTATGTATGTATCAATATGTATGTATGTTTATGTATACAAGATGTATGTATCAAAGTATATACACCGTATATAAATACATTATATATAATATTATACAATTTAGAGTATTTATGTATATACATATATACATAAATACGGATTATATATATAAAAATACATACTGTATACAGTTACCAAACGTCTTTTATACTTTAATTTTGAAAAAACTATTTTATGAAAAAAGTTTATCAAAAAATATTCTGTTTTTGAAAATCACAAAAAATAATTTTATAAATTTTTTTTAAAAGCTATGTTTAAAATTAATTTTCGAAATAACGAACCAAAAGCATCTAAATATTTTCGAAAGTGGGTTAGATCCCTTAATATTTAAAAAAAGTGGGTCAGCAGGGCAAAAACTTCCCTAAAGTCTCTACCAGTACGTGCGGAAATGTTTACAGTGAATATGCCCTCCCTTAGGAATTGACTGTATGAACTGTAACCCAAGTTTCTAGAAGCGTCCTTCAACTGCTGCATGGATGAAGGAGAGCCGTGCATTTGAACATAGTACATAAATATCTGGACATGATTGATTCATTGAATTTGGGAAGGGATGAGGGTAATGCAAGATGGCGCGTATCTTAAAGTGTTTTTTACCCTATCCTCTTCTCCAAAATCTCCACAGGCATAAAACTGCGGATTCTTTTTCCTTTCTATTTTGTTCCAATTTTTTTAGAGGAAAATGTTACTATTAGAATGACTCAAATTGCTCTTTATTGGAGAAATACAAATAACACCATAGAATCTTCACACTTTAGGGTCAGTTTTTTTTTTTGACCTCTTATAAGAGATTTACAGAAAGTGCCTCTTGTAAGAGCATTTTTTTTAGATATTTTTTTATATAAAAATAACATTTTATAAGAACCTCTTATAAGAGAAATCTATTTTATTTTCACCTCTTGCAAGAGCCTTTTCTCTACTTTTAGACATTTCTGCTCTTACTATATAATTTCTCTATTTATACCAACATTTCATATATAAAATTAAGTAAATAGTCACATTTCTCACATAGTAGACAAATTTGGTCATAATCCATAATTATCGTCATTCTTCTTTCAACGAAAAAAACCCACATAACATGCGACACTCCATCTACAACAGGTGACACTCCATCTCCTTCTGCAATTTCACCAATTGAAGCCCCAATAGCAGATTCACCTCCTCCAGCAAGCGATGTGGTCCCCAGTGAAATGTTGGTATAAATAGATTTCTTCTTCCGTCCTTGAACATTTCCCCCAACTTTTCCTATTTTTCTATGGAATAGGACCTATAGGAATATTATAGGTACATATTAGGAGCTAATTGATAATTAATTAATAATTAAGATTTTAATTTAAAAAAAAAAATTCTCGGACGGGATTTCAAATTCCGTCCGATTCCTTTCTTCCTTTATTTTTTTTTAATATAAATTTCTCAGACGGAAATTAATCCATTGTCCGTTATTTTTTAAATTTAAAACAAAAAAGAAAAACAAAATTTCAACAGAACGGGATTCTATCTACCGTCCGATCCTATTTTAATATTAAATTCTCAAATTTTGAGTTGAACGACTACAACGAGGACTCAAATTTTCTATTTCCAAATGTTATATTTGAAAATTTTGAGTCTCAACTACTACATATGCTCTAAGAAAGGGTTCTATTCGTAAATTTTTTTTGGATTAGGCTGATATGTCAGGATTAGGAATCAATGAGTGGAAGGGTTCTATTGGTTTCTCTGGTGGTTATCAATCACTAGCGACATATTTGACATGTAGATGTAGATGCACAGCTTCAAAATTCATTTGCATATATATATATATATATTTTAGTTTAAATATCTTTCCGTAGCTTTTTTAGTGATAAAGTAGTCTTTTTAATCAATAATTTAGAGGTAATGTAGTCTTTTTAAGTGATAGAAGACTTTTAAGATTTTGAAAGAGGCTAGTAGAAGCCGTTTAGATTTAGAAACAATTTTGAGAAAAATCTCTTATAAGAGGTAAAAAAAGAACACTAAAAAATCTCTTGTAAGAGGTGGACCACCTCTTACAAGAGGTAAATCACTTATAAGAGGAGAAAAAGAACACTACCTTAGTTTATCTCTAATCTCTATAATCTCTAATATTATAATGGGAGAATGCCATTGTATCATTTGTAAATTTGTAAATCTACCAACATATGTCACGCACGTACATAATTAATATAAAGGAGAATTCAAGTTCAAGTCCTTCCTACGTCAGAGTTTTTATTTTTTATTTTTAAAATTATTAAAACGTGCATCGCACGTGTAAATTACTAGTAATAATATTATAATGGAAGAAGGTTCTAATATAAATGAGGTTTCCAATTCAAATTCTCCCTACGTAAGAAATTTTTTTTTTTGAAATTATTAAAACGTGCATCGCACGTGTAAATTACTAGTATCTATAAGTACAATAGCCACAAGTTCATGTGAAATACATGCCCATTAGTTTTTTGAAGTTAACATGCCCATTAGTTATTTTGCGAACATGATGAGTTGTTAATAAAACACTAAAATTTTCAAGATTGACTTCTATCTAAGGCAATATGATCCATCATTTTAACTTGGCCAATATAATTTGCTGTCACAGAGTATCCCCAAATACAATCTCTACTACAATAATTCAAGAGTGGGAGTTGTGTAATTTGTAGACTTGTAGACAAACCAACTAAATGAATCTAATCTCAATGACATATTTTTCAGTTCGAGTTATATTAACCATCAATTTATAATTAACTAGTATGATGCACGTGAGATACACGTCTATAAAAAGTATAGTCATTAAATTAAATGAATTGTGCATAAGAAAAGAAATAGTAAAACAATAATCCGCCAAAATAGTAAACTATCTCACAAACTTGTTCTGAAAATAGAAGAGAATAATTAGCAGTTAATGAAGTACACTAAAAGTTCAGCATTAGCTGATTAATGATTAATATTTTCGGAAGAATGATTGACACAGAGCTATCTAGAACATTCCCATTCATTTGGAAGAAGAAAGGTTTTGTTCAGCCATAGGCCATGGCCAACAAATAGAAGAGTTTGCAATTCCAAGATTCCAAACTCGATAAACTTTTATTTTTAAAAAAATATGAATATTGAATTAGGTAATCTTAATGCTACTTTCACAACATAGAGCATCAAAAGTAAACCAGAAGACTGACTTATAGAATGTATCAAATCCTTCAGCTATAACATCCAAGCCTTGATCCTAAAAAAAATGAAAGAAATAATGGTAAGGATATTAATTACGAATGATTTGGATGTGAGGAGATTAAAAGAACTTGTTTTAAAATCTAAAACTTGCTCATAAGCAATCAAATTTACAGCCCAAAAGAAACTACACAAACACAAACAAAAGAAAAAATTAACATTCTCTTTGGCTAACTCCTCGAAGCAATTAGACCCAAAAACTAACAATTTGATTATCAAAATCTAAGGATACTTTTGATAGACATGTGTGTTGCAAGATGTAACATTTCTATGCTTTGAATTGTTACCTAGATCAATCGCTTTCCCTTTATCTTGAGTATTTAGCCCATGTCCACAAAGATTATCGCCCTTATCCTTACTCAGAGACCTCCCAGTGTTCATCCATGGTTCTTGGCACCTTGTGTAATGGGAAACATTAAAGGGCTTTGGGAAAGAAAAATCAAATGTTTCTCTTGCTCTTATCAGTTTCTGAAGAGTTGGAAAGTTGTCGTGCTAAATTGGCTTCCCTAAAGAGAAACTCAGTGTCATCTGGTTTGGAACTACTGCTGCTCGAAACGACTAGGCTGGAACGTCTAAATCGATGAATATATGGTTCCCTTGAAGTGACACTATCACTGTTATTATCTATGTCCCGGTACAGCTGTAGCACCCCAAATTTTTATTTTATTTTATTTTATTTTTCCAAAACTAACTTCAATTTCAATTTTTTCAATTTCTATGTTACTTTAAACATAAACTAAGATAGTTATATTTCAAATAAAATTTTGGCAGAGTTTTCCCTAAAATTTTTGCCCCGAAACACAAAAAACTTATGGAATTCTGCTCTAAATTCCGTAGCTCACAACACAAGTAATATTTTCATGGGCTCCCCAAACTAAAATGAGAAGAAACACACAGGCAATATAAATATCATGCTCTGGGGACCAAACTCATAATAGAATATCAATCATCAAATAAAAACCATAAATTTCTTCGGAAACGTAGTAAAATTTTTAGAAAAAACCTTGTAAAACATATCACAGGGCCCAGCACTCCACAGCGGGATGGGTACAGGTCAAAAACATAACATACTATCCCACACTATACTCATCATTGTCATCTAGATGTTTATAAATCCAAAATACAATTTAAACCATAAATCTCACTATTTACATCACTAACTTATACAAAAAAAAAACTTTAAAAATAAAAGAACCCACTCATCTAAATTCCATGCCTCACCTCTGCACCACTGAGAACCTACAACAGTAGGGGATCTAGGATAGTCCTGAGATTCTCCTAACCCTCCCAAACACTAAGTGGTTAGCCATTTCTAGTGTGAGTATAATTTACTAATCTAGCTGTAACACTCCGTAGTTTTCAAAGTATATAAAAATATATATATAATATAGATTGGATAATATAGTGGCAGATTGTGATATATATTGGTATATATGTTGAAATGTTAATAAAAAGGTGGCTGTTGGTGAAAGCTTGCATGGATGGTATACATGGAATGGGTCCCACGGAAGGTAAATTTGTTTCCATGTTGTTGAATTCGGGTCAAATGGTGATGTGGCTTTCGCTAATGGGGCCCACCGAGACTTAATAACAGCACGGTTGTGTGCTGTAGAGGAATGAACATAGTACCATATGGGTTATTAACTAAAATAAAATATAATATAAATAATAAATGCCATGGATCAAGAGTCACCTAATCGGTTAATCAACTTTTGAGAGGCAGCCTGTGGCGGGCAGTTATACTATATAGTATCTAATTTGTATTCTAAATTGTATAAATTGTCTGAGCTAGGGGCAGGGGTGTTACAAAAGGGTATCAGAGCCGACTTTCGACCCCGAGTGTGGGGCATTCGGGCGGTGGGTTGACTGCGTCGGCAGCGATTCACCGGGGTGGGTATCTAATTTGTATTCTAAATTGTATAAATTGTCTGAGCTAGGGGCAGGGGTGTTACAAATGGTATCGGAGCCGACTTTCGACGTCGAGTGTGGGGCATGTCTTATAGTCGGGCGGTGGGTTGACTGCGTCGGTAGCAATTCACCGGGGTGGGTTGACTGCGTTGGCAGCGATTCACCGAGACTATAGACCCAATCATCGGACTGTGGTTGCCGATAGCTTGGACGATAAAAACACATACCCCAAATATAGTTTGGGTAATAATCACTTACCCCAAGCCGGTCCTTGGGTATTAGGAGGTCTAGCCCAACCCCTAGGATTTCTGTAGGTACTGGTCAATAAAATTTATTTGTTATTATCATTTTCATTTCATCTTTTCATCTCATTTCACCACCACACAACATTTCATCGTTTGCTTCAATAATTTACCACATCTTTAACTTTAACAATGCGATTTATTATTCTGTTATCTCACATGTTCCCATACATTTTGTTATTTCATTTATAAGATTATTACCTCATATTATTCTGTATCATAAACACACCAAAGTATTTAGTTGCTCACATTATAATTATCTTGGGAACATACCAAACCAAGTAGATGATTAAAATCACAAGACCGCATATTAGTTTCACTTTAAACATCACTATATTATACACATATTCACTCATTAATTTCATTGACTACGATACCTCAACTTATTACCACCCAAACATGTAACAAACATACACCAAATAGCCACAATTATTTCATATTATCACACATATACTCAATACATCATAGCATTAAATATTCAAAATCACACCAATTCACCATATACACACCAGTTCATCATATAACAAGATTTTAACATATAAAAATTTCCATATTTTCAATTAAATCTCCATTTAGCTGAATCCCACAAAAATCATTTCAAAACTGCATAAAATTCTGTCACAACACTAGTATAATCATACCGACATAATATCCCGTGAAGACTCAAAGCACTACCATTCCACCCCGCATCTGAAGTCGCTAATATCTCCTATTATCAAATTTCAAAGCAATTAGGGCTCAAAACACCCAAACCAATCACAGGAACTAATAACACTAATCCTAATATCACTCAGGCATTTTATTAAACCCCAGGGATGTACACGTGCGATGCACGTAACATTCAAGTTCCTATAGAATTTTTATCCCCAAATAATTACTAAAATCACCTCCAAATTATTATAATGGTTCAACAAAAATTTCTACTACTATGAAAGAGTTAATTTTCATATATTTACTTCCGCTTTATAAACCCAAAACCCTAATTTATGTGAAACTTACAAAATCTCCAATAATTTGGTAATTTCTTGATGCTAACATCAAAATAAACCTCTAACCAACCATATACTCTATTTCTAAGCAAAAGAAATTAAAAGCATAAGAATTTACATAAATAATTTCAAAGAGATATACCTTCACTAAATCCTTTCTCCAAATCGACTCCACCACTAGCTAGAGCACCCTCCACTTAGTCAGCCTCTCAAATTAATTTAAAAACCATGAAGAATTGGAGTGGATTTTAGCAGGGAAGTTTCGGCCGAAATGGGTTGGGGTTTCGGTCAGGCGAAACGAAACCAGAGAAGAATGGGGAAAAAGGGGGTTCGGAATATTAAAAAAAATATAAATATAAATATAAAGATTTTTAAAGGGAATATTTACATGTAAACCCCCAATCTCCAAAATATTTCAAATAAACCCCAACTATATACTTTAAAAATACTAACAATAAAAAATACATAAAATTATCTCATAATAATCCTCCAAAATTATAAAATAAAAAAAATAAACAATATCGCTTCACTTAAAACTCAACTCATAACTCCAATAGATCAATATTACCGATCCAACACAAATATCCATACCAATATGTATATTTTTTAAAAATAAAATACACCAAAAATAATTTTCCCTACTCCAGAGATATAAAAACGGGTATTTTCAGTATTTTACAAATTCGAGGTGTTGCAACAGCCTAGATGACCCATCAATTGGCCGTCTAGCTGCGATCCTATCGGGAGTATTAAGGACATCCAGTATCATATCAGAGTTTAGGCCGTCGATCATCTATAATCAAAATGAGCATGAAAATAATTATTGTATATCATCTTACAACTCATGTTTGTGTTTATGTGTATAACATGCAAAGAGAACATAACTAAATAGTACAACCCAATCTATTTCATGTGACAACAAAGTCTCCTCCTTGAATATTTTATCAACAATTTTCTCCCATCAAAACCAATAGGTAACTTATGTAAGCTTCATTAACTTATCAATTGATATTAAATAAAGAAAATAATAGATAAAAATACTACCATGCCAAGTAAATCATTCAAATCCGTTCGCAACAAAGATAACAAAAAAAATATAGAAGCATACTTACGTTAATTCAATCCAACCACTAAAGTAGAAGCAACATCAACTAACCAATTACATGTGATTTCTTGACTTTCTCCTTATAAATAAGCTTTCCTGCATAGAATAATTATAAGCACAAGTATATATCATATAAAGTATAGTTATCAAAGAGATATAAAATATAATGTATTTTAATAATCTAATTCTTTTTTTTCTCACAATTATGAACAACAGTATGTACATAAATTTTAAGGTGTAAACTAGAAAAACCATGTACATTTAAATATCAACTTACATTTTAATTTGAAGTTCGATGACATTTCATCAATACAAACTTGTAGACAACATTTTTTGTATGTATGAAATGCCGACTTGCTACATGTTCAGTCTTCATTAATAGTTTTGTAGTAGATATCGAAACCCCCATGGAAAAAGTGACATAATTTTCCATGACTAAACATGTGATCTGGAAGGTATACACCAACATATTGAATGGTTTGGCCTTGCGATTTGTTGATTGTCATGGCAAAACTAAGTGTCACGCCCCGCTTCCCAAAAATAAGGAATACGAGCGCGTGACGAAGCCCAGCAAATAATTTTCATCATTCATAAGCTGTAGGATCGACTCAGCATCATAACAAGAAATATAACAAGATATACACAACCACGCATGCATAAATAATTTATTAATCAACAGAAACAATTGAAACAAAATAATAATATCCCAAATAGTTTTCAAATCTGGATCAAAAGATAAAACTCGGGACTATAAGCCCGTTACAAGATTCAAGTAGCAAAAGAAACAAATAACTCAAAAAATATATATTTAAAGCGAGTCTTTTCTCCAAGCGAAGCCTAGAATGTCTTCTCACCAATTCCAGCAGGCAATTCGTCTCCAAAGTCTGTATATATAAATATAAAAAAGGAAAAATACAGAAAACAAGACAAACGCCATTAGTGCAAGTTAGGACCGCAAGTAAAACAAGCAAGGGTATGAAAACAAGTGCAACAAATATGGAACAAGATTTGGAATCAAGAATGTATAACATAATATAATAGAGATGCAACAAGTAGTAGGATTCATAAAACTAGCTAGCAAGAAAGACAACTCAAGTGACAAGATTGGGTAACAAGTACTAGTAGTAAAACAAGTGGCAAGTGAACATGTAATGATATCAAGCATCAAGTAACAAGTATCACGTACAAGTATCAATTAACAAGTAACAAGTCTCAAGTAACAAGTCTCCAGTAATAAGTCTCAAGTAGAGTATCAAGTGTGTACAAGTGACTAGTTAATCTTAAGTCTAATGTTTAATCCTATCCAGGTAGCACTTTATGCATCCATACTTTTACTACATGGTTGCTACATGCAATCAGTTACATTTAGGCCTAATGGTGAAATTTATAGGGCGGTGTACTCAGGTATCAAGTATCAAGCAAGTCATGTTCATGAATTGAGTAATCATATAGCTAGTTCATGTGTCAAGTCATAACAAGACAAGTCATGAATCAAATATATACTAGTTCATGAATCAAATAATATAGTAGTTCATGAATCGAATAATAATATACTAGTTCATGAATCAAATAATATACTAGTTCATGAATCGAAGAATAATATAACTAGTTCATGAAGCATGTATCAAGTGGGAAACACGGACCCCCTTCCGAGTACACATACCTATATTGTCCACTACTATGGTCTTTCCCTTAAACCCCGACTTATTATTTTTTATTATCATCAAACAAGCATGAAAGTGTGTGAAACAAGTCAAGTAAACATGATAAAGAATATGGAACATGTTTAAGATAATTATAATCATATTCGATGGTCAACACAAATTAAGATTATCAAGAACTATGAGAATTGCAGTTCTAGACAGTATGACGTTGCTGCACCAAAACTGCGATTTTCGTTGCTACAAGATAGAAAAATTGGATCCGTCAGAAGGAATAGAAACTAGACTCCTTCCCGGTTCCAATGCATATAATTAAGACACATAAAAGTTGTAGCAATTGATGTCAAAACCGCAAACTATACAACATTTGTATTCAGCCAGAATTTGTAAAACTGAGTGTATACATGTGAAACAGGTTTGAAATTTCATTAATTAATTCCAAGAAAATTAGGGATTGTTCTCTAGGGTGTCCAGTATCAGCATAAAAAATTTCAAGTCATTTACTTACTGGTATCATAGTTAAAATAATTGTAAACCAAAGTGGTGCAGCAGTTTTTATGAATCTGCGATTACAGACACAGCAGCAATAAAATTGCGATATATCCTAAACCGTAACCTGGAATTCAATTCCATAAAAAGGGTGATAAACTAGATGTCTGGGGATAAGTTTCATATTCATGACTCAAGTCCAGATTCTGGTGTTATCGAGGCCGAAACAGCAAGCCAAGACAGAACAGAAACCAAATAAGACACTTTTTGCATGAAATGTATCATAATTATACTAGTTGTGGATAAGTGTATCAACGAAGGGTTGTGACTCTTAGATCATGTGATAGATAAGGCGAAATATAAGATCATCAACGATAAACAAAGATGAGTCACATTTACAATCTACTTGCAGTATTTTCAAGGAAAAGCTTGTACTAGAAAATGAAATGTACAAGAAGATACTTGCCTTGGGGTGTAGACAATAAATCCGATGAAGGAATAACGGGAACAGATCCCAGCACGAATCTTGATGACGATCAAGACCAAGGAAGAATTGACAGTTGATATCAGATCTGGCTGATGCTGATGGTGATGATCTGATCAGATCAGGTCAAGATCTTGATGTGATCGTGTGGCCTAGAATAAATCAATCAACCCCTTCTTCTTCCTTCCTTCTTCACAGTGACAAGGAGAGGGAGAGTGACTCCAGCGGCGGCAGGCGGTTGCGACGTTGAGGGAAGCTCGATGCAGGAAGACGGCGGAGGCATTCGAGCGAGGCAGCAACGGGTGGTGAAGGCGGAGCGGTGCTCTGTTCTTGGTGGAAAAGCAGAGGGCGAAGCAATGGTGGGAGCTCGGGGTTCTGGCTGTCATGGGCGGCAAGCGACAGGAGGTGGGTGTCGACGAGGACAATGGTGACGGTGGTGCTTAAGGTGGCGACGACTGGTGGCAGGCTTATCGAGGAGGCAACTGCGGAGCAGTCGAGGGGAGGCTTTGATGGGTTCGAGAGACTTCGACTGGGGAAAGTGCTGGCAGTGGATGGGTCGACGAGGAAGGTGGCAGGATCGGGGAGAGGTTGATTGGGGGTCTGCAGCTCGGAGGATGGGCGGCAATAGGGAAGAGGATGGGGGCGAGGAGATGATGGGTTTCGGTAGTGGAGCAGGGTGAGGAAGACGATGAAGAGGCTGATGGGGTTCAGGCGAAGGTGATGGGGAGACAAGGCGGTGACGAAAGGGAGGCGAAGCGTCGGGAATTGGGTTTCGGTGCAGAGTAAGAGTGAGACGGGGGGGGGGGGGGGGGGGTAATGGTAGGCGGGTGTAGGTTTAGGGGTAGAACAGTATAGGTTTAGGGTTATGGTTTATTAGGTTAGGTTTTATATAGTAGGGTTTTGGGTTTTGGGTTATTGGATAACGGGTTTGAGTAGGATCCAAAAGGAGATTGAGTCAAAATTCATTATAATTAGGGAAAAGAATTAGATGAGGTGAAACAGTCAACTCTCCATGAAGAACAGCAAATCAAAGCTGATAAGAACGATGCAATTGAAATAAATATTGTCACAATATTGAGTCGAAACAAAAGAAATAATTTTTATTAGAACTGGAACAAAAATACAGATCTTGGATTGGTAAAAGAGTACAGGGAAATGAAATACAATAGAAAATACAAATACAGGAAACAGGGGTTACACTAAGTCATATTAGGAATTGCATCCTTATGAGTGTAAATGGTATCCTTACATTTTCTGAAGGCTGAAGAGGGATTCGATGAATAAATACCCTTGTACTATAGCAATGATCAGTCACTATTTCTACATCAATTAAGTTTGGAGAGAAGTTCTTACAAATCAATCTCATCCCATTGCAAAGACCAATTCTTGGATCAATATTTCTCACAAGTATGATCGGAGCACCTATTTTTAGTGTAACTTTTGTGATGAAAGTCTTCCAGACGCAATAGAATTTAGATAATCTTGCTGATATAAATTTTATCTATCATTCTCAATTGTGTCATGAAAAGTATATTTTTTCATCTCCAGAAAATAACATATTATATTATTATTAATTTGGTCAACATATTGATTTGTTAGTGTCAGCAAAGTCCTTTCAGTAATATACTTCTTATCATGTGCATTAGAGCTCAGTGAAGGAAAAATCATGCCAATAAAATTGTTTAATGATTTTTCACCTTCCCATGAAATAACCATATCCTTTGAGATTCTAATCATTTTACTTTCAATATATGGTTCATTTCCATTCCTAATGCGTAGGAGAAAGTTGGAAAAATCAGAATCCTCTTTGGCCCACATATTTTCCGTTAGCCGATCGACAATTACGTCATTCCAAAATGCATAGTTGACTATACATGCGTCAACAGTCTGTGCTTTTATACCATACTGCACAGCTGGAAGAATTTGTCAGATATCTCCACATATAACCACAACTTTTCCTCCAAATGGCAATTAATTTTCAATGATATCTTTCATTATCTTGTTTAAAGTCTCAAAAGTATTACGAAGGGTCATTTTTGCTTCATCCCAAATGATAGCACTCGAGAGACGTAAAAGTTTGGTCTTATAAGATTGGATAGAGATCATAGATTACGTAGATGAATATAACTTTATAAGAATATTGAATCTTGAGTGTGTTGTACGACCTTCATGCATCATTATAAAAGCTATTCCTAAGGATACTGTTGCTAATACAATATGATCTATATGCCGTAAAAAAAGAAAAAATGCAACGATAAAGAAAAATCTTTCCAGTACCTTCAGGACATCAACAAAGAAGACTTTACTATCCCCATTAACAATTGCTTCTGTGATATGATTGAATTCATACTTTTGATTCACATTGAGTTTTTCAATTGAAGACAAATCTCCATCAGAAATGGGGATCGACTTCTCGTCTTCTATTAGTTGTGGGATGTCGACATCTTCATTAACATTGATTGAAGGTAATCATAGCCATCAATGCTCTTGCCATACTGGTTTAAGAGGCTGTTGAGCTCTTTCAGCAATCGTACTTCACATAATCCACTAAGTTTACTTGTAGATGAATAGTCCTCATACATATATGATTTGAATTGGTTCCAGAGTTGCCTTACTCGAACTGGCTCTCAATATGTCAATAGTTTCGTAAAAAGTCTTCTTATAGTTAATGGCATATGACTATTAGATGCTTCTAAAAGGCAATTGTTGATGCTATTATCGCTCTCCAACAAACCCAATACCTCTGCTACTTGCTTAAATATTGGATATCTAATCCCACTTACATTAAGTAAGTTCTCAAACGATAGTGGACCTCTAACATGATTGAGCAACATCCTTAAATATCAGCGATCACCTTCTCGAGGAGAATTGACATATATCCTACTAATTTGACGAATATTAATTTGTCGCTTACTCCAATTCTGTTCAGTGCTCTTCCACCTATGAAGGCATGTTCTAAAAGCGTAAATGCTATCAATAATTAAAAGCATATATAAATGTTATCATTTGTTCCTTTCATAATTAAAAGATATATTCTAAAATATTCAATTGACAGATATATTCTAAGAAGATTAAAAGTTATCAGTATAGATATATTCGAAGAAGATTAAGTGAAATATCAAAAATATTTTAATAATTCATACTTGTAATGCTCTAGAAACTCCCCATACAGATATTGTCTTGCTTCAAGTTCTTCATTATTTTTTTCGAAGAACTCTGTCAACAACGTTTTTTTTTGTTATATTCGATCATCAGCAAGTACATTCTCAATTGACTGGTGAATATAATATAAAAAAAATGTCGATTTGGCAAGTGAATTTGCAATGGGAGAACTGACGGATACATTCGAGTCATAGGAAAATCGAATATTTTCCGGATGGCTTCTTGAGGGCATATCCAACGGGCATCAACTTACTGTGATAATTCATTTGTAGCATTACCCGGTTGGATCTAAAAAGACACACGATTAGTTCCTTTGTAAACATACTAATAAATATATTTTACAAAAATTATACTCAAACAAATTTCAACATTAATATGTCAATTATATTTTTTCAACAACCATGGGTTGTAAAGAACCACCCATCTATTATCAATCAATTGGTTAGAGTTCTCCCTTAGAGAGATATATCGACTAATATCTCTTCGACGATATATGTGATATGAGTTCTCTCTTTGCAAAGTTGTAGGAGCAAATTGTTTGGGATACTTTTTTTTGCATTTTCCATCTTCATGCAAGTTGATTGGGGATTCAAATGTCCGCAAGGTCCATGAATCATATGTTTCAACACAATCTCATATAGTTCACGCTCCACATCCCGGTCTAGAATTTTTGCTCTTACTATCCCATCGTAATCATCTGCAGAAATGATTTTATCTTTATCTTCAAGAATGATTAAAATGTGTGTATGAGGCAATTCTCGCTTCTGAAATTCAATGATATGTACATGTGCAATGACTCTTCCAAGTACTCCTTTGTCAAATATATCTTTCTTAAACTCTTTTAGTTTATAATGAAAGATTCTTGTAGTTAAATCTGACATGTCTTGAGGAAGCTGCCCAGATAGTAATTCATTGAAAATTTCAATCCATGTCGGATTGCAAGTCATAGTAAGGAATAAGTCAGGCTTGGCATTTTTTGCACCAAAGCCATTGCATTCTGATATCTCTGGTACATATCTCGACTTCTGACATAAGATGCAGGTAGCACAGTTCTCCGACCCACATTTCCTACCAAATAACTAACAGTGCAACAAATTCGATAGTTAATATACTTAGAAAATATTATTCATATCATACAATTTATATATAAAGGACATAATTTACTTGCAAATGCTTCGCCTGCATTTTGCACATCTTGTAAACCTTGTACATTTCAGCATGTATTTCATGTTGATGACCACGAACCCAACGCATCCTCTATGTGACAATTTTAACATAGTTGTCTACTAGGTATTGTTGTAGTAATCACCCACCTAAAAGGAAAACGGTTGGGTCTTCTTCACAAATCTAGGAATTCGATAAATTATAGTATTAATAATAAATAGATTGTTTAATTTGTAGGAATAAATATAAAATACAAATAACCAATTATAGTCAACACCTGAAGTCGAAATGCATAATATTCTCTACATTATACTTTTCTTTCGTCATTGTGAATGTGGATATCCCAACCACGACTTCCATAAGGTAATAAAAAAGGATATTGGAGATGATCATAATACCCTACAGTATCTTGAACATTATGAAGTTGGTTGGAATAAGTTTTCACAAGAATTTCTCTTTCATGGCAATCATAAGGATTATCCTTGGGAACCCACACTGCAGCAACTTGTGAAGAAGTTGGCAAATGATATTGTCCTTCATGATTCGGTTTTTTTTAAGTATTAGCTTGAAATTGTCGAGATTATAGTGTGTTGAAAGACAACACAAATTATGGATATTTGGATTATGTGCATGGAGAATTTATTGAAGCTTTTTCATAACTGGCCTACTCACCAAATCATTTTCCATTAATCTATTATCAATTCATGCTTGATATCATATATATATAAAGTTGCATAAATCGAGGCCTAGAATTATTATGTGGAATCTGACTACCGATCTTATGGTATATGGCACTCTGAGCATGAAAAGTGTAAATACTCATTCTACCACCCATTCTACCACTAGAAAATCTGTCATCAAGGTTCACCCCGATAGAAGTAAATGCAAATATATGATTGTAAGTACGTATATGTTGCCTAAATGTTCTTCCTTCTTCAAACTGATCAATATAAAAGCTCATAAATTTAGGAGGAACAGATATTCTCGGCAATTGTACTTAACCTGTTTGACAACACAAATCATTGGATTCATGAAAAATAGTTTACTCCCAAAATGTTGGCACCTTCTTGTAGGTGGTAGATGAAATCGTTAACAGGGAGATGTGTCCACATATTTTCTTGCATAATTATGGTCACTCACAATAGTTCGAACTCTTATTGCCACTTGATTATCTTTAGTTGTTCGTATGTTAAATTTAAGAAAGAACACATAATTAAGAAGAAGAGAGATCAATAGTGGCAAAAAATATGATTGAAGGTCTAAAATTCATACCTTCAATCATATTAGAACGTCGATTTCTTTGATATTGCATATGTCTCTCTCTTTCTTCAGCTAGTTGATTTTCAGACATCAACAATTGTCGATTTCTCGCATATTGGCGTTGTCTCTGTCTAAGCTCCTCCAATTGCAATGCATTCATATTAGCTCTTCTATTTCTTTGATACTGTCTAAGCCTTTCCCTATGTTCAGCAGGTTGTTGAGCTTCTAACAGTTGAGGTATTTCAGCCGTTGCTTCAATTTATTGTTGATATTGTAATTCTTTTTCGTCTATTATTTCTATGTGTTTACCATGTTGATTATTTGCATTCATATTAGAGTGTCGATTTCTTTGATACTGTCTACGTTGCTCTCTTTCTTCAGCTAATTGATCTTCAGACATCAATAATTGTCGATTTCTTGCATATTGGCGTTAACTCTGTCTAAACTCCTTCAATTGCGATGCAGTCATATTAGCTCTTATATAGTTTTTGATATTGTCTAAGCCTCTCCCTACGTTCAGCAAGTTGTTGAACTTCTGATAGTTGAGGTATTTCAGTTGGTGCTTCAATTTCTTGTTGAGAGTACTTCTCTGTCATTACCATGTTGATTATTAGCATTCATATTAGAGCGTCGATTTCTTTGATACTGCCTACGTCTCTCTCTTTCTTGAGCTAGTTGATCTGTCACGCCTCGCTTCCCAAAGGAATACGGAATACGAGTGCATGACGAAGCCCAGTGAATGATTTTTATCATTCATAAGCTGTAAGAACGACTCAGCTTCATAACAAGAAATATAACAAGAATATACTCAACTACGCATGCATGAATAATTTATTAATCAACAGAAAATAATTGAAACAAAATAGAAATATCCCAAATAATTTTCAGATGTGGATCAAAGATAAAACTTCGGGACTACAAGCCCGTTACAAGTCTCAAGTAGCAACAAAAATAAATGACTCAAAAACAAAATAATCAAAGCAAGTTTTTTTTCCAAGCGAAGCCTAGAACGTCTGCTCACCAATTCCAGTAAGCAATTCGTCTCCAAAGTCTGTATATATATATATAAAGGAAAAATAGAGAAACAAAGACAAATGCTCTTAGTGCAAGCTAGGGCCGCAAGTAGTACAAGTAAGGGTATGGAAATAAGTGCAAGAAAATATGAAACAAGATTTGGAATCAAGAATGTATAACATGATATAATAGGGTGAAACAAGTAGTGAATTTCAAGAGACTAGCTAGCAAGTAAGACAACTCAAGTAACAGAATTGGGTAACAAGTACTAGTAGTGGAACAAGTGACGAGTGAACATGTAATTGTATCAAGCATCAAGTAACAAGTATCACGTACAAGTGTCAAGTAACAAATACCAAGTAGGGTATCAAGTGTGTACAAGTGACAAGTTATTCTTAAGTCTAATGTTTAATTCTATCTAGCTAGCACTACATGCATCCATACTTTTACCACATAATTTCTAGTTACAAACAGTTACGTTTAGGCCTAGTGGTGGATTTTATAGGGCGGTGTACTCAGGCATCAAGTATCAAGCAAGCTTGTTCATGAATCGAGTAATCATATAACTAGTTCATGTGTCAAGTAATAACATGACAAGTCATGAATCAAACGATAATATACTAGTTCATGAATCAAGTAATAACAAGTCCATGAATCGAATAATCATATACTAGTTCATGAATCAATTGTAACTAATTCATGAATCGAATAATATAACTAGTTCATGAAGCATGTATCAAGTGGGAAACACGGGCCCCCTTCTGAGTACACTTACCTATATTGTCCACTACTATATTGTCCACTACTATCTAGCTAGCACTACATGCATCCATACCTGTTTCGCATACTATGTTTGTCCCTTAAATCCCGGCTTATTATTTATTATTATCATCAAACAAGCATGAAAGTATGCGAAACAGGTCAAGTAAACATGATCAAGAATATGGAACAAGTCTAGGCTAGGTAGGATACATATTCAAGAGTCAAAAAGATTAAAGTTGTCAAGAATGGCGAGAATTCCAATTCTGATAGCATGATGTTGCTGCACCAAAACTTCGATTCCCATCGCTAAAATAATGCAAATATGGATCCATCAGAGGTTCTGGAAACTAGAACCCTGCCCGTTTCCAATGCATATAAATAAGATACATAAAAGTTGTAGCCTCAGTTGTCAAAACAGCAAACTACACAAGATTTGTGTACAACCAAAATTTGTAAAACTGAGTTTATACATATGAAACAGGTTTGAAACTTCATTAATTAATTCCAAGAAAATTAGAGAATATTCTCTAGTGTGTCTAGTATCAGAATTCAAATTTTCAAGTCATTATTTTATAGGTAGCATAGTTAAATTAATTGTTAAACAAAGTGACGCAGCAGTTTTTATGAATCTGCGATTACAGACACAGCAACAGTAAAACTGCGATAACTCACAAACCATGACTCGGAATTTAATTTCGTCAAAAGGATAGTAAACTAGACATCAGGGGTTAAGTTTCATATTTAGGACTCAGGTCCAGATTCTAATGTTATCGGGGTCGGAACAGCAAACAAAAACAAGAACAACAGCAAACAAAGATATTTTTTGACATGACGTGTTATAATCATACGAGTTGTAAAACGAATATATCAATGGAAGGTTGTGACTCTTATGATCATGGAATTGATAGAGAGTAAGATGAGATTATCAAATGATAAGCTAAAGAGGATTCACAATTACAACCTACTAGCAGTAATTTCAAAGAAAAGCATGTACTAGAACAATAAATTGTACAAGAAGATACTTGCCTTGATTGGATGAGGGCATTTGATCGATAGAGCGGCAAAGCACGTAGCATGCACAACAGCAAACAACAACAAGATCCAACAGAAAACACAGATCCCAATCACAATGGTGACCAGACGACTGAGATCAGAACTGATCAAGATGGAGGGCTAAGATCATATCTGATCAAGATGGAGATCCGCATCGCGAAGAGATCCGATGGCTGAGATTCAAATCAGCCTACCCTTCTCCTTCCTTTGATCAACAACAGTGACGTTGGCGAGGCTTCGACCGGCGATGCGAGCGGCGACTGGTAGCAGCGTCGAAGGGAGCTCGACGCAGGATGACGACGGTGGCGATGTTGGGGAGGCGACGGAGCGGTGCTCTATTCTTAGGGGGAAAACAGAGCAATGGTGGGGAGGAAGCTTCAGGGATTCGACAATGGCGTGGCGACGAGGGTGAGTAGAGGTAGGGGATGACGGCGGGGAAGGGCACAGGCATGGGTAATGGGTTCGGAGGTCGACAGAGGTGGATGGGTTCGGTCGAGTTGAGGCAGTGTCGAGGATGAAGAAGACGATGGGTGTGTAGCGGCGACGAGGCTATGGAGGATGACAGAGGCTAGGGAATTTGAAAAGGCGGGAGGTGGTGAAGGACGGGGAAGATGAACAGGAAGGTGGGGGTTGGCAGCTACAGTATAGGGGGTAGAACAGTAGGTTTAGGGTTAATAGGTTAGGGGTTAATTAGGTTATTTATATATAGGGTTATTGGGTTGTGGGTTATTGGTTAACGGGTTTGAGTGGTATCCAAAAGAAGATTGAGTCATAATTCACTATAATTAGGAAAAATGAATTAGATGATATGAAACAGTCAAATCCCCATGACGAACAACAAATTTGAGCAGATAGGAAAGATGCAATTGAAATAAATATTGGCACAAAATTGAGTCGAAACAAAAGAAAAGATTTTTATTAGAACTGGAACAAAAATACAGATTCTCAAATTGATGGTTAGAGTACAAAGAATGGAAATACAGTAGAAAAATACAAATTCAGGGAATAGGGGTTACATGATCTTCAGACATCAAAGATCATCAATTTCTCGCATATTGGCGTTGTCTCTGTCTAAGTTCCTCCAATTGCGATGCAGACATATTAGCTGTTCTATTTTTTTGATATTGTACAAGCCTTTCCCTACGTTCAGGATTTTCTTATTGATACTCATACTGTAATTCTCTTTCGTCTATTATTTACACATCATTGCCATGTTGATGATTCGTTGGATATAATATATCCATTTGTACAAAAAAAATATCATTTAAATCCTCAAATTTGTACACTCTTTCGAAAATAATTAAATATTATAACGAAGAAACTTTTAAAGAAAATATTATAAATCATGCTAACATGCAATTTACTAAATTTGAAAATTATGAACAGCCTTCAAAATTTTAAAGTTAACTGGAATGACCCAAATGCTCCTCCAATTGCAATGCAGCCATAAGGAAAATATTATAATCATTATAATATTTACTAAATTCAAAAATTTTGAACAACTATCAAAATTGTAAAGTTACCTGTAGGACACAAATGCTCAGTAGTGATATAAAAAAGGTTGAAAATATCTAACTTGCATTATCCGACAAAGGCATCCATATGTGTGAATCCACATATGCAACTACATGTCTCCATCTCCTTCTTCTTTTTCACAGTAAAGTGGAGAACCTAATCGACAAAAGACTGATATAGTAAAGCCAATTAAACGCTGATTCACTACAGTTGTAAATATGATATAATCACAGAAGCAATTATACAATTTCTTTGATAACCCTTAGTTTTCTTACAGTAATTGCAAGTTAATATTTCAATATCGCAAGTATTGAAAAAGGAAAATCAGGTGCTAATCGATCATTTATTTTATTGTACTATGCCCATGAAACCAAAGCTTTATTTCTTAAACAGAGTGAACTGGGAACCAAATTTCTATAAACAACATATTAAGGTAAAACTTTGAATCTAAACATTGATTCAACAATAACCAACACGAAAACAACATTTACCTACCAATTTAGTTCTTCTTATTTGAAAACCACCTCCTTTTCAATACCCTTTCCTGTAATACACATAACAATTACACACAAATTCAAATTAATCACATAGAAATTGGATCTTGCAATACCCTTTACTGTAATACACCTAACAATTAGACACAATTTCAAACTAATCACATAAATTGAATCAAGAAAAATGACGAACTTCTGTTGATAGAGCTTGACCTTCCACAATAACCAACACGAAAGCGATATTTACCTTCCAATTATGTTCTTCTTCTTAAAAGACTACACGAACTGGGGATTCGGTGGGGACAGAGTTACAGAGGCTTTACGAAACCGCCTCCTTATTCTCCAAATTCTGTTTTTCTTATTTGAAAACCACCTCTCTTTCAATACCATTTCCAGTAATACATCTAACAATTACACACAAATTCAAATTATTCACATAGAAATTGGATCTTTCAATACTCTTTTCTGTAATACACCTAACAATTAGACACAAATTCAAATTAATCACATAGAAATTGGATCAAGGAAAATGACGAACTTCTGCAGATAGAGCTTTACCTTCCACAATAACCAACACGAAAGCGACATTTACCTTCCAATTATGTTCTTCTTCTTTGCAAAAACACTCAAATTGGGGATTAGGTGGGAACGTAGTTACGGTGGCGCGACGGGCGTGTGTGTGTGTGGGGGGGGAGGGGGGGCGGGCGTCGCTGACAATGGGACGACGGAAGTCGGTGCTGCAACGACGTTACGTGCCTCACTGGTGACGGGGTTGTGGTGGCGCGACGGGGTTCACTGGTGACGGCATTGCAAGAGAGAGAGAGATGAATAGAAAGGGGTTGAAGGTTTTCTGCGATGGGAGTCGCTGATGACGGGGTAGCGGGGGAATGACGAGTCGTCAGGGTTGCGGCGGTGCGGAGGGTGTCGTTGGAGACGGGTTTGTGAGAGAAAGAGATGATTAGAGCGGAGGCAGATGAGCAGAGGGGTGATGAAGTGTTTTTGGCTATTTGGATTTGATGCATACATATATGGCATGTTTTTTTTACTGTATTTAATATTAACGTGATTTGCACGGGTTTATTTTGTTACAAATGGAGTTTATTTTGTTACAAATAAGGTTTGTTTTATTACAAACCTTCCCATTAAAAGAGTAGTGATTAGCAAGTTACCATAATATTCTCAAACATCAAATTTATTTACGATATAATTATTTAAGAAAGCATCACTCATATAAAATAAATGTTGATACCATGGAGTAATTTGCGAAGAGTGGGAGTTTGAAAAAAGAAGATGCATCACACGTGTAAATTGCTAGTTACATGACTTAGATGCAGTAAATTGAGAAGGACATGATCAACGTGGGTATTTATTTTTATTTATTTTGAACAATGATTAAAAATATTGAGATTTTTTTTTCTTTAATAAGCTAACATTGATGATTATGGAGTGCCAAAGTGAATAGTCATAGTTTAATTTCCTTTCATCAATTCCCTTTCTCTTCTGTACGAAAAAAGAATACACTTTTCTCTTTGGAAAAGGTTGTTGAGGCAAAAAAGTGAAAAGGAAAAAAAGAAAGAAAAAAAAAAAGAAAAAAGGTTGTTCAAGTGCATACTTACAAAAAGGGTTTTTAACATGCCTGCTCTTAACAAAGACATGAATATCATGTATGTCCCTCACAAATATGTATTTTTATATTTGTCCCTAACAATATGTGTCAATCTCTTAATCACCCCTCTAGTTAAAAAAACTCAAAACGATGGAGAATTTTAAGTTTTTTTTTAATGGACTTGATGAAAAATGGTTGAAATATTATCTTCTTCACCATTCAAACTTTATCTTATTCCTCCTTGTAATTGTAGACAATTATTAAACCAATCAAGACTCATTAACTCTTCTCAAAATTTCTTCAATTTTTCAGGAAATGCACAAACTAACTGTGCATATTTGAGAACTACATATCATTCATCAAGTTACTTCTCCAGATTTTCCATCAATATTGTTTTTTAATAATAGATTATAAGTTTCCTCATTTATTTTTCTTAAAACTCTTAAATTTTTTCTTATTTCATTGTCTAATTTGATATTTTAATATGATTTCTATTCGTCTCGTAAGGATTAAATCATGGTTAATTTAATGATATCTAACATAGGGGTAAATATGATATAAAGTCCAAATTGTTAGGTGCATATACGAAAATACACATTTGTAAGGGGTATATATGATATTATCATATTTGTTAGGGATATACATGTTAAAAACCCTTACAAAAATAGGATTTCACATGGAAAACCTAATCCTCTATTCCCCAAGATTAAGATAGAAAATGATGTCGTATCTTGCAATCTATATAATAAAACACAAAGAAAGTTATCAAGTGGCTCTCCTTCAATCTCCCCAAAATTAAGGGCCCAGATCTAACCTCACAAAATATATTTCCCCCCTAAAAGTTTCTCCCCAAAACTCAAATTCAAATCTTGGGCTTTTATGGAAACATGGAATTTTATTTACAACTAATTATTGTCATACTATTCAAACTTGAGCTACATAATTGTTGATTTACTGTTTACAAGGCTTTTCATATACTGTATCGTTCTGAAGACGTGCCGTAGGCACGTGCCCACGGGCAAATCTAGTAATTGTATAAATCACTTGTTTATTAAATTGACTACTCCACATTCCATTATGCTTTAATTGCTCCCAAAGCATCCCTCTAGGAACCATAGTCCAATACCGCCCAACTAATCTAACGACGCGGCCCAACTACCAGTTCTAGACGAATAGCCACTTTCTTTTAACACAGTCCTTTATGGGCAGGGCACTTTTGGCCTAAGAAATTCTTTTTTTCCCAGAAATCCTTAATGGGCAGGATCTTATTGTTTCCCAATAAGAGCATCAACTATTGTTTGCTAAAAATTCCCCAAAAAAAGGCAAAAAATATCCCCACTATCGTTTGCTCAAAATCCATTTTCAGCATAGAAATGAACAATGAACTTTTAAATATAGCAGATGCCTTTAGCAATTACTAAATGTAAAAGATGGAAGAAGATCTTCCATTCAATTTAATTTAATTTTTTAATATGGACGGACAGAAGATGATTTCCTATCCACCAAGATCAGCGAAATTTGTTCCCTCAAAAAATTACTAAAATGTCATTCCTATAATTACGAAAATTCCATTTACAAATTTTTTTAATAAAAAAGCCTTAGAAGGAACATCTTCTTCCGTCCAGCAGCAGGCTCCAAAAAAATTTCCCCTATATTTACTAAAATATCATTTTGTAAAGTATGAAAATGCCATTTAAATTTTGAAATTTTTTTCGTTCGGATGGAAGAAGATCTTCCGTTTCGGCCAAAAAATAGATTTAAAAGACTGCAGCACTCTCCTCTAAATGCTATTTGCTAAATGCTAAATAATATTAAGCAGATGATTGTGTTTTCACTTCTTACTAGGTTTGCTCATTGACACGTGCCTACGGCACGTCTTTGGAACGATGCACCTGGTTTGATTATATAAAATAGTTTTAGAGGTCCAGTGTAGAACCTCGTATTTTCAAATATTATTTTTATATTTGGGAATGAATTTAAATTTATTTTTGGAGAATTAATGAACATTTTCAGAAGAATTTATCTTTTGTACACGTGCAAAACACGTGCAAATGCTTTTATGAGAAGTGTGAAAATTTAGTTTTCTTTATGAAAAATCTTTATTTATTATTTGAGATTTATTTAGTATTTTTTCAGATTTTTCTGAAATTTATTGGAGCTATTTGCAATTTTGAGAAAAGAAGGACCTTTTTGCAAAATTGACATTTTTAAGGGTTAAAATACAAAATGTATATTCTGGACGTTTTGAACAGTACTAATTGAGATTTAGAATGCATATTTTCTTATAAAACCTAATTTAAATGAGTTTTGATGGAATTTCCAAAGAATGATGTATATATGTAAATTGTATTTTGGAAATGGTTGTTTTGCAAAAGTGTGGGTAAAACCCTAATTACCCATCCGGCATATTTAAGAGAATTTCTTTCCCAGCCATCATTGCTGATAAAATATTGTAATTTGGAGATTTATTTTTGGTGGAGCAAGGAGCTTTTGGATCTAGCAAAAATGAGGATTCTTTTGTGGACTATTCTCTATTCGAGGTGAGAAATATAGAATTTGTTTTGTGGTTTGTTTCATGCGTGTGACTTGTTTTGTTCATTTGATTTTGTGAGAATTATGATTCGTCTTGTTGATTGATCTATGTGAACAAATATCATGATGTAATGATTGGATGATGTGAACAATAAAGATATTGTGATGTGGTGTGAATCATGTGAAAAATGGTGGATGAAATAGTAGATCTTTATAATTAAAATTGTTTGCTAAAAGAATGTTCAGATTTG
This sequence comes from Hemerocallis citrina, assembly GCA_017893485.1. NCBI lineage: Eukaryota > Viridiplantae > Streptophyta > Magnoliopsida > Asparagales > Asphodelaceae > Hemerocallis > Hemerocallis citrina. The sequence continues at coordinate 139,234,107 of CM030367.1, forward strand.
AATATGAACACCTGGACCTTGAATCAAATTTATTTAGATTTTTGAAAGAAATTTAGATCTTGTAAAACCCTAACAAATGATTTGTGATTTAGAATATGAGAATTTAGATCTTGACACATTAATGTTTTGAGTGAAATATACATATACCTAAAGAGATTCGCTGAGAATCATTATTTTTTCCTGAATGAGAACTATTTATATAATCATTCATTCATTTGAAGCTTCAAAATTTGATTTTGTAGTCAGACCAAATTTTGAAATTCTGTAGGCCGACAGTCGACTGGCCTACTGTGCAGTCGACTGGTACAAGCCTGATACCTTATTTTCGAGAATTGTTGAAAAGTTGTTCTGGACAGTCGACCGAGCTCATAGGCAGTCGACTGGTCCACTGTAGAAAATTATTTTGTAAGAATTATTAGTCCTTCTGGACAGTCGACCTATTAACCATTTAAGTCGACTTATTTACTTAGAATATTTTGAGGAGATTATTGGAAATTACCTCGGGTAAGTCGACTGATCCCTTCTTAAGTCGACTGTTAAATGACTTAGTTTATTTTTGTAAAATCTTGAACTTGGTCCTCTGGACAGTCGACTTATCATCAGCATGAGTCGACTGATACTGAAGGATATTTGTGAACTTCAGTGTTGATTCGAATGATTGGTTTCTCAGATAATTTAGTATATGTTTGTCGTTCAGTTCAGTATATGATTAAGCAATTGACCTTGAGATATTCAAATAAGTATTTGAGACATTTAGTTGAGCCACTTTGTTTAGTGGAACATTGTTTAGACTTTTGAGTTTGAGTCTCTAGAGGCGTGTGACCCTAGTATACCGGTGTTGAGTATTTTGTTGAGGCCCATTGAGGCATTTCAGTTATTGAGTTCTGAATTTAGGCCGGTAGGGTATACCACTCTAGGAGATTCGTTAAGTAAACAATTAAGCAAAATATTAAGGACAGGCACTAGTGGTGATATGATGAACGGGAACATGAGTCAAGTACCTCAGTATGGCTTTCGGTGTGGGACAATCTCCGGAATTATCACAGTAGATTATTAGTGGTGTGGGATATGTCTCCGGAATTATCACAGTCATGTGGTGTGGGACAATCTCCGGAATTATCACGGTAACTATTTGTGGTGTGGGATTGATCTCCGGAATTATCGGAGTCGAGGTGAAGCACATGTGGTATATTGTAGGGACGTGTCAATGTTTCGGTGTAGGATGATCTCCGGAATTATTCGAGTGAAATATCTTGGGTTTGGGATCCATCTCCGGAATTATCGGGCATGTGATACTATCCATGATTTATCTCTATCTCGTAGTAGTCATCGTGTTAGGATTAGTTCATAACGTGGGGATTGAACCCTATGAAGTGAAGACGTTAAGGGCTTGCACTGAACCTATGTAGAATGGGATGCATAGACTTCGACAAGTACGCATTAGAGAGTCTGCATATAGACTGGTGTTTTCTTGGAATTGTTTTATGCATGTGGTTTTCTTGTTTTCCACACATGACACTTAGTTTAGCTCCACTTGATGTTTTATGTACAGTCATTTCGTATTTCTCATTTTTCTTATTTAGTACTTGTTGTTTAAGAATTTATGAGGCATGATCTTTTAGGTGGTTTGTTTATTTTTATATTTCTCACACCATTTATGGCTGACCCCTTTAGTTTGGGGGTTAGGGATCATCTCTAGCCTCACATGATGCAGGTAGTCGCTTAGTGATGGAGATTTGGATGCTAGAGTCATATTTGAGTTAAATTGAATCTTAAGTGTTCGTGTAAAATTGTAATATCAGTTTGAGATAAATTTGGGTTGTAAATAAAGAAATATTGAGTTGAGTTTGTTTTGAATTCCGCTGTGTTTTGTAAAAGTTTGTTGTAATAAATGTTTGAAAATCTTAGTGGTGTTGTTGATGTTTAATATTGTATTGAAGTGGATCACTGGGAATGTGCCACGTATTTTCTATGTTATTAATCTGGAAATTCAGGGCGCTACATCCAACAAATTAATTGAAGTAGGAAACATATTATATGCGGAAGCAGCATATCTACATTTAAGCTCAACATCGCCTTCTTGATCATTAGCTTGAACTTACCTGGAATGCATATAGTTTGTTAGAAACACTGCATAGAGTTTTTTTTAACTTCAGCATCACTTTTAGATGCTTGTAATAGTTATACAAGGACATGATCATATAGGTTTTATAGAGCTTATTCTAATCCCATAACCACTATGAGCATGTTTAAATACAATGGTAACCCAAGTGCAGGTGTGAAGGTATCTACAATACCAATAATCTAAACATTTGTTTGTCTGAGACTCAGTTTGCAATTGAAATACCTCTTATTATTATTTCAACTAAATCTAATACATGAATTTCTCAAAACTTTAATCCAAGCTAATCATTTCTTTTATCTCCACTTTGTCTTCCTATTGCACCTTTATAAAAAAGAAAATCAAAATGGATCAATAACAAATTTACTTTAGCTACCTTTTTTGAGTGGAGAGTTTGCACCCTTCACTGGTAAACTCCAATCATCCTAATCCTATATATCCAAACATACACTAAAAGTTCTTATATATTATGTTATCCATGGTTTCTAACAACCAGTGAAGGGAACACATCACGATAGTATATTCTCTTGTAGTGAAGAAATTAATATTGCATATTTACCAAGTTATTTTAGATTGCTGATCAGCTTACTTATCCTGCTATGGTTTGAAAGCCCAAATTGAGGCCACCAAATAATCCACCTCTCACTTGCGTACACCTTAAATCAAAACCAATAAAAAACTCATCAAATAAATCACCAAATTTAAAATTTTTAAACTCAAAAATAAAATAATCATACCTCTTTGAACTTAGATCTCATGCACACACAAAATTCGAGTCAACAAAAAACCGAGTAATCCCCTGCACACACAAAATTAAAACTTAGAATGAGAATTCGGTTAATGAGATGAAATTAGAATCGCCGCATCGCATGTAGAGGCTCTCAATTCGGTGGAGGGGAGTCACCGATACAGAATCGCTTGATATTTGGGCTTAATTTGGTGGAGAAGAGTTGCCGATACGGAATCAGCAGCGGATCAGATATCGGCGACGACCTCTTAATTGGGGTTCGACAATGAATTTGGATTTTCTTTGAGATTCACTCTTAAGAGGACAATGGAGGCTTCGCCAATGGAATGAAAGCGAATGTTTTTAGAGGGAGCAAACTGATCTGAATAGGATATATATATATATATATATATATAGAGAGAGAGAGAGAGAGAGAGAGAGAGAGAGAGAGAGAGAGAGAGAGAGAGAGAGGGAGAGAGAGAGAGAAAGAGAGAAATTAAATAAATGGAGTTGTTTTTTTTGGGGGGGGGGGAGGATTTGAATTTGAGTTTGGGGGAAAAACTTTTGGGGGGTAAAATATCTTTTGGGAGCTTAGATCTGGACCGTTGATTTCCTTACTATTGAAGAAGAGCCACTTGATAGCTTTCCTTTGTGTTTTATTATATAGATTGTATCAAATTACGGTTATTGTTAATATAGATATAGCAATGCCAACTTTTGCTGCTTTCATTTCTTGAATATATTTGCATGTGTGCTTTATCATTTGCGCAATGCATGATGACCATTAATCAACCTTCTCTGACCTTATCTATCTTATTGATACACTAGGTTTGCCCGTTGACACGTGCCTACGACACGTCTTCGGAACGGTGCACCTGGTTTGATTATATAAAATAGTTTTAGAGGTTTAGAAAATTAATTGAAGTAGGAAACAATTTATATGAGGAAGCAACATATTTATCTTTAAGCTCAACCATCGCCTTCTTGATCATTAGCTTGAACTTACCTGAAATGCATATAGTTTGTTAGAAACACTGCATAAAGTTTTTTAAAACTTTAGCATCACTTTTAGATACTTGTAATAGTTATGTAAGGACATGATCATATAGGTTTTATAGAGCTTACTCTAATCTCATAACCACTATGAGCATGTCTAAATACAATGGTAACTCAAGTGTAGGTGTGAAGGTATCTACAATGCCAATAGTCTAAACATTTGTTTGTATGAGACTCAGTTTGCAATTGAATACCTCTTATTATTATTTCAACCAAAATGTAATACATGAAGTTCTCAAACTCTAATCCAAGTTAATCATTTCTTTTATCTCCACTTTGTCTCCCCACCGCACCTTTATAAAAAAAATCAAAATGGATCAATAACAAATTTACCTTTTGCTGTCTTTCTTGAGTGGAGAGTTTGCACCCTTCATTGATAAACTCCAGTCATCACAATCCTATATATCCAAACATACACTAAAAGTTCTTATATGTTATGTTATCCATGGTTTCTAATAACCGATGAAGGGCACACTTCACTATAGTATATTCTCTTGTAGTAAAGAAATTAATGTTGTATATTGGCCAAGTTATTTTAGGTTGCTGATCAGCTTATCTGCCATGCTATGGTTTGGAAGCCCAAATTGAGGCCACCAAATAATCCATCTCTCACTTGCATACACCTTAAATCAAAACCAATAAAAAAACTCATCAAATAAATCACCAAATTAAAAAAATTTATACCCAAAAATAAAACAATCATACCTGTTTAAACTTAGATCCCAAGCACACACAAAATTCGAGTCAGCAAAAAACTGAGTAATCACCTGCACACACAAAATTAAAAATTAGAATGAGAATTCGGTTAATGAGATGAAATTAGAGTCGCTTGATATTCGTGCTCGATTTGGCAGAGGGGAGTCGCTGATACGGAATCAACAGCGGATTAGATATCAGCGATGACCTCTTGATTGGGTTCGAAACTGGATTTGGATTTGGATTTGCTTTGAGATTCGTGCTTGAAAGGACGATGGAGGCTTTGCCAATGGAATAGAAGCGAAGGTTTAAAAAAATGATTTTAGGGATTTGGTGTTAGCGGCTTAAAAACCCTAGGGGAGAGAGAGAGAGAAATTGGAGCTTTCTGGTTTGGGGAATAGAGGGAGCAAACTGATCTGAATATGAGAGAGAGAGAGAGAGAGAGAGAGACAGAGGGAGAGAGAATTAAAAATGAGTTAGTGCTATGTACCAATATCAGTTAATAATGCACTACCTAGCTGTGGTTGATGGTAGTTCTCTTATCTATCTATTAGTTTCCTCGATCTGTTGCACAGACAGTTCGATCATGAAGCTGTAATTATGTAGGCCATGTAATATTATTGGCATTCATTTACAGGCCACTTCCCACCCGCGGCCTTAATTTTGTTATATATCTTGAACTGTGGAAAGTGGAAACTTCTTACACACTTTTGAATATATATAGAGAGCTTTCTTCCATTGCAAACGGGTCTGTGTGCATAGACCCGTACGAACGGAGATCTGGGCCGTTGGATCTTTGATCCAGCGGCTCACATTTTTTTTCTCTAAAATTCAACCTTAAACTGTTCTTGGGAACGACGGGTTAAGGCAATTTTTTTATAAAAAATATGCCTTAACCCGTCGTTCCCAAGAACGGGTTAAGGCACTTTTAAATTTTTTAGATCTGTATACAGATCTCATCTTCTTCAACCGAACTCTCCCCACTCTCTATCTCGTTTCTTCACCAAACCCAAACCTAAGAAAACCCTAACCTTAATCAAAACACAAACCTGTCTTCCTCCTCCGTTAGCTCCTCCTCCTCCTCTTCTATTCTCATAGAATCTCTCTCTCCCAATATCTACTCCAAACATTGAAACCCAACTCTCTCATCCCATCTGCGAAAACAAATCGAAACCCTAGTTCGGCCACAACAACTTCATTGACTAAATTCGGACTTATTTTGTAAGGTATTGACTAATTCTTTACCTTAGTAATTTTATTTGTGTTGATTTTTCAGTTTTTCCATACTAAATTATTTAGAAAGTGGTCAAAAAATTCTTTCCCTTCGTAATTTGTAGATGTAGAATTGGGAAGACTTTTAATATATTCAAGTGCCCAAAAAATTTCTTTGCCTTAGTAATTTGTAGAACTAGAATTGGGAAGACTTTTAATATATTCAAGTGCCCAAAAAAGTATACATTTAGGATTAATATATTCAAAGTGCCCAAAGACTTAAAAAAATTTTAGATGTAGAAATCTTTGCCTTACTAATTTAGTTTTGTTTGTGTTGTTTTTTCACGTTCGATATATACGAAATTATTTAGAAAGTTATTAGTGTGGTTATGCTTGAAAACCCCGCAAATGACCTTCAAAAAATACGAAACTTTGCAAGTAGGTTGGTCTCACATAGCAAAAGCCACCCCAACTTGTAGAAATGAGTTTCGACTTACGATTCGAGAGATACGGCCGCGTATCGCTTTTGGTTGGAAAAAATCAAATAAAGAGGTACACGGCCATATCTCGCAAACCGTGACTCAAAACTCCCTTCTACAAGTTGGGCTGGCTTGTGTTACGTGAATTCGACCAAGTTGCAAAGTTTTATAAATTTTGGATGTCGTTTGTGCGGTTTTCTCACGTTCATCGAAGCAAAAGTAAATGACTTAAAACTTTTTTACTGCGGTTAGACTAGAAAACTCTTCAAACGACCTCTAAAAAATACGAAACTTTGCGAGTTGGTTGGTCTTACCTAGCACAAGTCAGCCCAATTTGTAGAAGTGAGTTTTGACTCACGGTTCGAGAAATACGGCCGTATATCGCTTTTGGTTTAAAAAATCAAATAAAGAGGTACACGGCCGTATCTAGCAAACCGTAAGTCGAAATTTGCTTCTACAAGTTGGAGTGGCGTGTGCTACGTGAATTCGACCAAGTTGCAATTTTTTATAAATTTTGGATGCCGTTTGTGCAGTTTTGTTACGTTCATCGCACAAGAAGTAAACTACTTAGAACTTTGTAGTGCGGTTAGACTAGAAACCCTTCAAACGACTTCCAAAAAATCCGAAACATTGCGAGTAGGTTGGTCTCACGTAGCACAAGTCACCCCAACTTGTAGAAGTGAGTTTCGACTCACGGTTTGAGAGATACGGCCGCGTATCGCTTTTGGTGTAAAAAAAAACCAAATAAAGCGGTACACGGCCGTATCTCGCAAACTGTGACTTGAAACTCGCTCCTACAAGTTGAGGTGGCTTGTTATGTGAATTAGACCAATTTGCAAAGTTTATAAATTTTGGATGTCGTCTGTGCGGTTTTCTCACGTTCATCGAAGTATAGGTAAATGATTTACAATTTTTAGTGCGGTTAGACTAGAAAACCCTTCAAACGACCTCCAAAAAATACGAAACTTGCGAGCTGGTTGGTCTCACCTAGCACAAGCCATCCCAACTTGTAGAAGTGAGTTTTGACTCACGATTCGAAAGATACGGCTGCGTATCACTTTTGGTATAAAAAAAAAACCAAATAAAGCGGTACACTACCGTATCTTACAAACTGTGACTCAATCTCACTTCTACAAATTGGGGTGGCTTGTGTTACGTGAATTCAACCAAGTTGCAAAACTTTTATAAATTTTGGATGTCATTTGTGCGGTTTTCTCACGTTCATCGAAGTATAAGTAAATGACTTAGATTTTTTTTAGTGCAGTTAGACTAGAAAATCCTTCAAACGACCTCCAAAAAATACGAAACTTTGCGAGCTGGTTGGTCTCACCTAGCAAAAGCCGCCTCAACTTGTAGAAGTGAGTTTCGACTCACGGTTCGAGAGATAAGGCCGCATATCGTTTTTGGTATAAAAAATCAAATAAAGCGGTACACTGTCGTATCTTGCAAACCGTGACTCGAAACCCGCTTCTACAAGTTGGGGTGGCTTGTGTTACGTGAATTCGACCAAGTTGCAAAATTTTATAAATTTTGGATGCCATTTGTGTGGTTTTCTCACATTCATCGAACTATAAGTAAACAACTTAGAACTTTTTTAGTGCGGTTAGACTAGAAAACCCTTCAAACGACCTCCAAAAAATACGAAACTTTGTGAGTAGGTTGGTATTGCCTAGCACAAGCCACTCCAGCTTGTAGAAGTGAGTTTCGACTTATAGTTCTAGAGATGCGTCCGTGTATCGCTTTTGGTTTAAATAAAACCAAATTAAGCGGTATACGGTCGTATCTCTCCAACTGTGACTCGAAATTCTCTTCTACAAGTTGGGATGGCTTCTTTAACATGAATTGGAACAAGTTGCATAGTATTGCTATTTTTTGTTGTCATTTGTGCATTTTTTACACATTTTCGCTTTGTTTATTGCTGATAGATAAATGGATGTAACCCGTATCAACTAAGCTTAAATATTTGGTTCACAGATAAATGGCTAAAACGAGGTGACCAAGAAGCCCTTCTGGTAGCGCTAGTGGTGCACCAATGACAGAGGTATGATTGATTATTATTATTAGTTTTAAATAGGAATATGTAACATTGTCTCGATAATAACAACATTTATCTTTGTTGGTGGCTGTCAATCTACATCTGCCGAGGCTGGTCCGTCGTCTTCAGTTTCCGTTGCACCTCCTGGACCGTTGGACTCAAGCTTACTTTCGTTGCAATCCAGACACCAATCGGAAGCCGTGTGCATTTGGTCCACAAAGAAGTGCAACTTCCAGAAGCACGTGGTTCTTCCCATGGACCCCTGTATCACTCCGTACTTAGTTGAAGCCGGTTTCTACGGAGCTCGATTTATGACGGATGTGAAGCTTGATCGACCTCTACTTACAGCTCTGGTCGAACGATGGATGTCGGAGACCCACACATTCCACGTACCGGTATGTGAGATGACCGTCACTCTCCAAGATGTAGCACTCATTACTGGGCTACCAATAGATGGGGTCACCGTGATAGGGAACGTGGACTTTGACTGAGTAGTAGTTGTTCGTGATCTGCTCGGTATCGATGTTGAGGAGTCGTTGATCCAAACAAGAGAGGACATTGAAAAAGAAATCTTCAAAGATACTCTTGAAGAATATGATGAAGATCTATTAGATCAAGCCATAGAAGATGCGAAAGATAAAGCAAAAGCAAAATTTTGGGATGAAATCTTCGACGGTAAATCACTTCTACTTAGTTGGTTGAAATTCTAATTCGACGGATATTTGACGGAGAATTCGGACGAGGAATCCATACGTTACTATGCTCGTGCGTACATATTCAGTATGACCGGGGGAGTGATCTTTCCTAACTCATCCGGTGCGAGTGTGCCACTCATGTACTTATGGTTGCTGAAAAATTTTGGTTTCGCCGGTCGTTTCAGTTAGGGGAGTGCGGCATTGGTGAAACTATATAGGAATTTGTGCGCATGTGCATTAGGTGCCATACAAATGGGTGGCCCGATGGTTCTATTGCAAATCTGGAGTTGGGAACACATCCACATCGGACATTCTTGTATTATTGAACCAACACCGGATTGGTTGGCCGACCCACCGGTTCTAGAGTTGTTACCTCCTTTAGGGGTATATTGGGCGGGGCGGCACATGTGGGTCGATAACCCATGCCAATGTCTTACTTATTATAGAGATGAGTTAGATAACTTGCGGGATGAGTTCGTCAATTGGGTACCGTACTTGATAGCCAGGTTGGAAAGGGTTCCACTCGTTTGTTTGGCTGGTGCCCTTTGGTTAACGGTTGCACCACTTGTTAATTTTTCTGTTGTTGAGTTCCAGTATCCGGATAGAGTGATGTGGCAATTCGAATATCAGCAGAAGATCCCCGAAGTCCGGTGTTATGATAAAAATTGCATGTGGTGAGAGGAATGGGTCGAGTGCCCAACTTGGATTAGGCTGATTTCCACCAGGTCCATGTGGCCAACTGGAACACCATGCGGTATCAGATGACACCGAATATAATGTTCTTCGCTATGCCGTTAGATGGCTCTTTCCAACATGTATACATGACATGGTACAGGTGCATTACACGGTTGTATGTTTCTCCACAAGCCGCTATACCAGCCGGTGTGCAGATTCCCATTTCCCAACTGAAGAAGAACCACCACCGGCATATTCCTCTTCCCATCTGATGTATCAACCAAAGGTGTCGACGTATCAGAACTTGGTTAGTAAAATTTCACGCAATTTCATACATTTAGTATGCATGTATTGTTATTTGAGGATGGGATGATACATTTAGTGTACATGTTATTTAAATTGAAATTTTCAACCTAATGTAGATTGAAAACATATGGGAAAATGTTCGAATAGCTACTCGCGTCTTGAAGAGTAAGGTACCCGAGAGCGTTAAGGAATTAATACAGGAGATGCTAAAGCCGTGCCGCCATAGTCTTGAAGAAGCGGGTGAAGGTCCGCAACTTGATGCATATTTAAAATCCAACGTGGCAGTTCCTTGGCGAAAAAGCGTGACAAGGCCGGGAATTCACATCGCCGAGCCACAACAAGTTCAACAACAGCAACCACCTGAAGAAGATGTAGAGGAATAGTGGTCGGATGACCCTCAATCCCCCGAGACGCAAGGTAGACGACGAAATCCTCAACGAAAGAGGAACCCGCCTGATCAATTTACACCAAGTGGTCGCAAACCACGTGGTCGTAAAAGGTAGTATGTAACAAGTGGTTCGTTATTAGTATTTTAGTGTTTGGTTGATGATTTTATTTCTCAAATAACTAATGCAAAGTTTGTTTCTATGTTGATAAATGTTGTAGATAAATACCGGGCATCCACGGAAGTCAACCATGAAGATAAATGTATTGATCCATCTAGACTACTTTAGCTTCATTGTTGAGATGAATATTTGGTACTGAATGTCTTGTAATTGCTACTTGAAATAATTCCACAAATATAGTTAAATGAATTGTTAAGATGAATATTTGGTAATGAATATTGTTGTGATCTTAACCCGTCATCCCTAATAACGGGTTAAGTAGAGAGATATTGGCAGAACTTCATCATCTACAGACCAAGTATTCATACAACACTGTCAAAATCTCTCTACTTAACCCGTTACTGATGATGATAAGTTAAGTGATCTTAACCCGTCATCCCCAATAACGGGTTAAGTAGAGAGATATTAGCAGAACTTCATCATCTACAGACCAAGTATTCATACACTTATGCCAGAACACTGTCAAAATCTCTCTACTTAACCCGTTATTGACGATGACGGGTTAAGTGATCTTAACCCGTCATCCCCAATAACGGGTTAAGTAAAGAGGTATTGGCCGAACATCATCATCTACAGACCAAGTATTCATATAGTAGTTTGTAAATCTAATAAAAATATTCAGAAAATACATTATCAAACTAAATAATATAGCTGAAAAATGTAAACAGTTTATTAAAAATTACTCTAACCCTACTGTAACCCTACTATAACCCTCTAACCCTAGCCGTAATCCTTTGACACTCTAACTCTTAAACCAAATTCGATGAATGTAAGGAATTATGTTAAATATTTATTTATTTACTTTAAAAGATCATATGGTGTTTCCAATTTGTTTAGATAGGTGATTATATAATTTCTTCTGAAGAGAATGTTTTTTTCCAAAAAATGGAGAAATTTTATGTTAAAAAAAGATATGAAATTGTTTGTAAATCTAATAAAAATATTCAGAAAATACATTATCAAACTTAATAATATAGTTGAAAAATGTAAACAGTTAATTAAAAATTACTCTAACCCTACTGTAACCCTACTATAACCCTCTAACCCTAGCCGTAACCCTTTGACACTCTAACTCTTAAACCGAATTCGATTAATGTAAGGAATTATGTTAAATATTTATTTATTTACTTTAAAAGATCATATGGTGTTTCCAATTTGTTTAGATAGGTGATTATATATTTTTTTTCTGAAGAGATTGTTTTTTTCCAAAAGATTGAGAAATTTTATGTTAAAAAAAAGATATGAAATTGTTTGTAAATCGAATAAAAATATTCAGAAAATACATTATCAAACTTAATAATATAGTTGAAAAATGTAAACAGTTTATTAAAAATTACTACGAACTACTCTAACCCTACTGTAACCTTACTATAACTCTCTAACCCTAGCCGTAACCCTTTGACACTCTAACTTTTAAACCGAATTTGATGAATGTAAGGAATTATGTTAAATATTTATTTACTTTAAAGGATCATATGGTGTTTCCAATTTGTATAGATAGGTGATTATATAATTTTTTCTGAAGAGATTGTTTTTTTCCAAAAAATAGAGAAATTTTATGTTTAAAAAATATATATATCAAATTGTTTGTATTCTGAAAATACAGTATCAAACTTAATAATATAGTTGAAAAATGTAAACAGTTTACTAACCCTACGAATTACTCTAACCCTACTGTAACCATACTATGACCCTCTAACCCTAGTTGTAACCCTTTGACACTCTAACTCTTAAATCGAATTCGATGAATGTAAGGAATTATGTTAAATATTTATTTATTTACTTTAAAAGATCATATGGTGTTTTCAATTTGTTTAGATAGGTGATTATATAATTTTTTATTTATGAAAAATGTTAACATTAAAAGTTCATGAAAAATTATATAAAAAATAAAATAATAAAAATAAAATTTGGGAAAATCCATTTAAAAACAAATCAGTCAATTTTATAAGCATAAACATTGAAGTTGATAAAAAAACTAGAGCCCCAAGTCGAGGCCTATCTATAAACCTACTCTAACCCTCTAACTCTAGCCCTGTAACTCTAAACAAATTATTCACCCTTTACCCGTTATTGGAGTTAACGGGTTAAGTGAGCTTAACCCGTCATCGCCAAAAACGGGTTAAGGTGGAGTATATTGGCCGAACTTTATCTTCAAAATGTGAAGTTTGTACAACAAAATGCAAATACACTGACAATATCATTCAATTTAACCCGTTATTTGTGATGACGGGTTAGGCTCACATAACCCGTTATCGTCAACAACGGGCTAAGTAGGTCGATATTGTCAGAACTTTATCTTCAAAATTTGAAGATTGTACCACAAAGAGCAAATACACTGCAAATATCTTCCAACCTAACCCGTTTTTGACGATGACGGGTTAAGCTAACTTAACCCGTTATCTCCAATAACGGGTTAAGTTGTAAGATATTTACAGTACTTTATCTTCAAAATGTAAGTTTGTACAAATTTTCAGTCTACCTAACCCGTTATTTCTGATAACGGGTTAGGCTAAAAGAAATTTAAAAATAAAAATAAACCCACAGCAGATATATAGTTCACAAATACACAAAGTGCACACATACACAAACATTCGCAAACCAATTACAACATCAACATTCACAACAATATAAAGTAGTTCACAAATATACAAAGTGCACACATACACAAATTGCACTCTCCTTAAATAAACCAAAAATCTACTTATAAATTCAAACACATTGAATTGAGCATATATATACAATCAAAAGTGTATTAAATTTTCGATGACCCACGGCTTCCATCGATACGCTCAACTTTCATTCCGGACTTACAAAAAAAAAGGAATTGTAGAAATGAATAATTCTCTTCTCATCAATTGAAAAAAAATAAGGAATTGTAGAAAGAAGGTCCACAAAGTTAAATATGACATACATAATACAAAAATTACCGTAGCACGAATCTTCACCTTCATTGTCATCACTCTTTCCAACGATTGAAGCTTCTTCATATGCTACCGATCCACTAAAAAAATGAGAAGAATGAATTGGTATCAACAACAAGTTAAGATTAATTGATTCAAATTAATATATACTTAGTCTCGGATTTATTACCTTACCAGATTTTTTGGGCAAATATGACACGAAGGCATGTCTTGCAAAGTCTTGGTCTCTTCGTTTTCTGGGCTTCTCATATGGACTTCCACATTTTCCCTCTAGGCCTTCCCTTTGTAGTGCACTGTACAGGGTCCCCAACCGGTACATGTGCCTGTCCACCACTCTCCGGTTGTGCACTACCTTCGCATTGTGTGCTATTCCCGGATTGAATGTGAGAAAATCCTTCAATGCTCTTAAGTATGTGGTCGAGCATGTACTTGTAAGCTCCCTCTGAAGAACAACCAAGATCAACCAACTGTCTTGAGTGCTGACTCAATTCACAATAACGGGAGGCAAAATTATCGCCCATACTATTGGAAACTGGTGTACTGCTTCTTGTCAACTGATCCCGAGTCCATTGTCTACAAATGTATTGCTCCGGTATTGCAGTGTGATCGGTGAACCGAAGAACCACCAATAGATATTTGCATGGAATGCCTATGAATTCATACATGGAGCAAGGACATGTAGCCATTTGACGGACTTTGCAAAAAGAAATCACCCTCCCCGGTTATGAATTTCCAAAAAATCGTTACAGAAAAAGCTGAACTATTCAGTGTATCCATACTCAGAATAAAATTCACATTAAGTAATAAGCTTTTTTGGACTTCTTGTTGGAATTTGTAGAAAATATTTAGTGTGTATGTTCCCGCCATTTGTGACTCCAATGCCCATTCGGTTTTCAATTTTGGCCTCTCCTCGCAATTTCGATGAGTTTCTTTAAGTTCATTGTGTCTTTGTTTTACTACGACTCGGTCAAAGATCACGAAAAATTCATGTAATGAGTACTTCTTATGGGTATGTTGCTTCAAGGATGAATATAGCGATTTGCTACGTTGGGTACTCAACATGTCGCCCCAAAATAAATCTTTTGCGTAGACGGGAGCCCATTTCTCGTGAATTTCAAATTTTTCGTTCAACCATTTGTTATTCTCAAGTTTGTATTGCGAAATTAAAATTTTCCACTTCTCTTCAAATTCAGTTTTAAATTCTGTCGTATAGATGATGGTCTTCAAAGCATCCTTAAACTCATTGATATTATTTGACATACGCACCTCATGCGGAAACTTATCCAAAATATGCCAAATGCAATATCTATGATCGGTGTTAACGAAAACTTTCTTCAATGCAGCACCTATTCCACGATCCTCATCTGTCACAATGCCCAACGGATCATGACGCATTACTCCTCGCCACTTTTCAAAGAACCACTGAAATGAGGAAGCCTTCTCATTTGGAATGAACCCACAACCTAAGAATGTTGATTGCCAGTAATGGTTGACTCCAACAAATGGTACGAATAACATTCCATATCGGTTTGTGTTGTAGGTGGCATCAAAGCAAACTACATTTCCAAATACTTCATAATTCTTCCTACCGATACCATCCACCCAAATACAATGGGACAATCGCCCTTCGGGATCTACTTGGTAATCATAAATAAATAAAGAATCTGTCTCCTTTTTCGATTCAAAGAACTCAATTAGCATTTGCCTGTCATGTCCTTTCAAACCATCCAACTCGTCTCTCCTAAGATTTCTAATATCAGTTTCAGTGAACTTAATTTTCTCATTCCCTCCACTTGTACCTTCGAAGAAAAGCATTTGTTTGCATATAGAGACATTAGCTACGGTAAGTTGACCAATCACTTTTTTATCTGAATTTTTCAATACACGGTTTCGAGGAAGCAAGTGATGTCTACCGGGTGAAGTAAATTCGTGATTGTGTGGTTCATTAAAGGAATAAATAATCCACGAATTACTTTGTGAGTTTAGTTTTACACGAACGAAAGATTTGCAACCCGTTCTAGAAGTAGTTCCCCGTCTAGCTTCATTATGATTATTCGGTAACTCCCTGGCTTTATTACATACATATGATTTATCTATTTACATACATATGATTTATTACATACATATGATTATTCGGTGACTCCCTTATATTTATTTCCACCCATGCGCATAGAAAAAACTGCACATCTACAATATGTGGAATAAAATTTCTCCGCTTCCTCTAAAGTGAGAAATGTCATACCAATCTGCGGTTTTAGGTGATCATCAACATGAGGCCGAAATTCACCAATTTCTTGTGCACGAACATATGTTTCTCCAGCAACGGAACTTCCTTCAAGACTATCCAAATTTAAGATAAAAAAAAGTATAACAATTAGGGCCACGAACCCTTACGGAAAGCGAGGAATAAGCTCTAACTTTATTTAGTTATAGTTCGATGAACGTGACAAAACCACACAAACGGCATCCAAAATTTATAAAACTTTGCAAATTGGTCGAATTCACGTAACACAAGCCAGCCCAACTTGTAGAAACGAGTTTCGAGTCACGGTTTGCAAGATACGGCCGTAAACAGCTTTATTTGGTTTTTTTGACTAAAAGCACTCTATGAGAGAGTTGTGCTCCAAACTCGTTGAGAAGAGGTCCGCTTCAGAGGCGAGCGGAGTGAAGAGCTCGGCTCTGGAAGAGAGCCATTTGTGAGATGAGTTTGAGGAGCAACTCTAGGAGAGAGTTGTGAGCTCCAAACTCGTTGAGAAGAGGTCCGCTTCGGAGGCGAGCAGAGTGAAGAGCTCGGTGAGACGAGTGTGAGGAGGGACTCTATGAGAGATCTGTGCTCCAAACTCGTTGAGAAGAGATCGGCTTCGGAGGCGAGCGGAGTGAAGAGCTCGGCTCTGGAAGAGAGCCATTTGTGAGACGAGTGTGAGGGGCAACTCTCGGGGAGAGCTTTAGCTCCGAACTTGCTGTTTAGACGAGGTCCGCTTCGGATTTGAGCGGAGTGAAGAGCTCGGCTCTGAGAGAGCTATTTGTGAGACGAGTTTGAGGAGCAACTCTAGGGGAGAGTTTTAGCTCCGAACTCGCTGCTTATGTGAGAGAATCAACGGTTGTGGGAGCAATTCCGAATGGCGAACCACTTCTAACTCGCTGAAGAGCAAGTTATTTAAAGCAGAATCGAGCCAAGTGTTGGACTCTGAACTCGTCGTTTGAGGGATTCAACGGTTGTGGGAGCAATTCCGAATGGCGAACCACTTCTAACCCGCTGAAGAGCAAGTTATTTGAAGCAGAATCGAGCCAAGTATTGGACTCCGAACTCGTCGTTAGAGGGCATCAACGGTTGTGGGAGCAATTCTGAATGGCGAACCAATTCTAACCCGCTGAAGAGTAAGTTATTCGAAGCAGAATCGAGCCAAGTGTTGGACTCCGAACCATCGGTAGAGTTGTTCAACGGCTGTGGGAGCAATTCCGAATGGCGAACCACTTCTAACTCGCTTAAGAGCAAGTTATTCGAAGCAGAATCGAGCCAAGTGTTGGACTCCGAACCCGTTGTTAAAGGTTGTAAGTTGCAGGAGCAGCCATGTAGAAAAAGCTGGACTCCGAACCCACCATTTAAGAGAGTCGTGACTCGGAGAGATAGAGAGGCAGGGGCGATAACTTTCAATGAAAAGATGTAAAGTTTGAAATAAGCTAAGTGGCCGCTTCAATAGGGCGAGCCATTATTGCATGCTATTGGCCGGGTTACAAGCATCGGCCTTATTGAAAATCAGGAACCTACTTCTACAATAAGGTGAGGGGCTCTTGGGAGGAGCTGGGAGATTCTGAGTCTTGAAGCTCGGCGGGCCCTTCTGTTCGTTTGTAGGCTCCTCAGGGGGGAAGCTCGGCCCCCTCTTTTTGGATGAACTTGATCAGGTGCCCCCGCTGTATGAGTTCTTCGACCTCCTCCTTGAGAGCCCGACAATCATCCGTGTCGTGGCCGTGGTCCCTGTGAAAGCGGCACCACTTATCCTTGTTCCTCTTCTTGCCAGGTGTATTCATTCTCGGGGGAGCACGGAGTAGCCCTTCCTTGTCCACCTCCATAAGAACTTCTGATATATTGGCAATGATGGGGGGTGAACTTCTCAAACCGAGGAGTTGAGCGACATTGCCCATTGCCGTCCTTCTGGGATTTTTGGGACCCCTCTTCGCTTGTGCTCTTCCGTTTGTTCCCGGAAGATGTCTCCTCAAAGCCCGGGAGATTCTCGGCTTCTTCGGCTCGAATGTACTTCTCGCTCCTAAGAAGGAGGTCAGCGAAATTATGTGGGGGCTTCTTGGCAAGGGAGGAGCGAAGGCTAGAGTTGAGGACGTTCGATTGGAAGGCGGCCGTTGCAACAGGCTGATCAAAGGAAGCGATGGATCTCACTTCTGCAGTGAACCTCCTCACATAGTCTCTCAACTTCTCTCCCTTCTCCTGGCGGAGCTGGAGTAACGAGATGTTGGTCTTCTCCGCGTGTCTGCTACTCACAAAATGAGTGATGAAGAGGTTCTCGAATTGCTCGAAGGAGAATATGGAAGACGGGGCGAGGCGGGAGTACCACTCCCGAGCCGAACCCTTAAGAGTGGCGGGGAAGGTTTTGCACAGCAAAGCATCGGAAGCTTGGTGGATTAGCATGAGGGTCTTAAAGTTTTCAATGTGGTCCACGGGGTCCGACTCCCCTGAGTAAGTTTCGAACTGCGGGGGTTCGAAACCTCTTGGGATAGGAGCTTCCATGATGGTCTGGGAGAAGGGAGGTCTGCTCGGGCGGATGGTCCTTCCTCTTAGCTCCTCGTCCTTGTCTATTCGGCCGAGGCACCTCTCCATCTCGTGGAGACGGCGGTAGAAAGCATCGTCCCTTCGACGGTAGTCAAACGAGCCTCTGGACTCGTCTTCATAGGAAGGGGAGTGGGGACTACAATGACGGTAGCTCTGGGAGCGGCGAGGACTTGAGACCCGTGGAGGAGTAGGAGCCCTTTGGGCATTGTTGTTGTTGGGTCGGAGGTTGAGGGCTTGCAAAACAGTTGCCTGGAACTGCTGGAACTCGGCACGAGTGATGGGTGCCTATCGTTCCTCGGATGTTACCGACCGGCAGGGGAATGGGGTCTTTTCCTGTGATGCTCTGGGGACTCTCTCCGCCCTCTTCTGGTAGGGGACCTCCTGTTGTCTCGGTGGTGAGGAAATCGCTCATCCGGACGTTGTTGGCCGGAGGTTCCCTCTCGGGCCCGCTTCTCATCCAGACAGCGGCGAAGATCCTCATCCTTCTACCGATTGAGAACGGTATTGCGAAGGTCGGAATCTCGAGGGTTGATGGAGGCCATTGAATCCGTAGAGGCATTGTGCATCGAAATGCGGTCCTGGTGAACAGGTTGCTTCTGCTTTTGCGGGTTGGGACCATTAGGGGGTTGCTGATTCTGAAGAGGAGGCTGGTCCTGTTGGAAATGGTCCTCGGCTGGAGGAGGAAGTTGCCCCTGCTGCGGAGCGGGATGGACGGGGACTTCCTGCTGTTGATCAACAGGGTTGGGTCCACGGTTGGACCCCCTGGATCTTACTTTTCTGGGAGGCATGACGGGGGAAGGTCTGATCAACGGGAAGAGGGGAGGCTGCTATTCGTTAGTTTCCCACAGACGGCGCCAATCTGTTACCGCTAAATCTGGTGTGGGGGTAAACAGACAGTATTTGTGGATTCTTAGGAAAACATGAATAGCAAACCTCTAACCTGTTCCGTCGGAGTTTGACCTCCTCACACTCGTCTCACAAATAGCTCTCTTCCAGAGCCAAGCTCTTCCCTCCGCTCGGATGCCGAGCAAGTGCCGATCCGACCCCAACATCAAAGAGCCCGGTCGGCTAACCGAGCAAGTGCCCATCCGAGCCCCAAAACGGAGAAAAATCACTTTTCCCTCAACATTCGTGTAAGATCTCGATCAGACGGCCCAGGTCTTGCCAGCGTCGCTAAACGACAAGATGGTGTTTTCTTGGAAACTGAGCTCGTCTCGAGATTCGTGCCATCATCCAACGGCCCAGATCTTTCCAG
Organism: Hemerocallis citrina; assembly: GCA_017893485.1. Taxonomy (NCBI): domain Eukaryota; kingdom Viridiplantae; phylum Streptophyta; class Magnoliopsida; order Asparagales; family Asphodelaceae; genus Hemerocallis; species Hemerocallis citrina. The sequence goes on from CM030367.1 coordinate 139,253,638, forward strand.
CGTCGCTAAACGACACGATAGTGTTTTCTTGGAAATTGTGCTCGCCTCGAGATCCGCGCTGAGATCGACGGCTCAGAATCGCTCCACGTCGCTCGGTATTCCGAGCCAAGCGACTAGCGATCCGAGCCACTCGCGCCCCTTCTTCGCCCCTAGGGTCTTCCTAGCACATCTTACAAGGGTCTTCCTAACACAAGGGTCTTCCTGGCACATCTTCTCCGCCCCTAGGAGTGGAGCTCCTCTGCCAAAATCCCCAAGACCAAAACACTCCTCAACTTCATGAAGACAAGGATGTTGCGGGGTTATTTTGATCATGAAGGAAGGTGAATCTTCATCCCACTCCTAAAGAGAAGTTGTAGATCTTCGAATTAGCTTCGAAACGAGGGGTCGCACGCCCCAATCGGACCTCCGTAGCACCGGGAAAGTGGATCTCAATACAGCTGCGCCAAATAGCTCGGAAATCCGAGCCGAGCCACCCGCGCAAGGGAAAAATCCGAACCGAACCCGAGCAACTGTCAAAATCGAATCCGAGCTCTTCCCTCCGGTCGGCTAACCGAGCAAGTGCCCATCCGAGCCCTAAAACGGAGAAAAATCACTTTTCCCTCAACATTCGTGTAAGATCTCGATCGGACGGCCCAGATCTTGCCAGCGTCGCTAAACGACAAGATAGTGTTTTCTTGGGAACTGAGCCCGTCTCGTGATTCGCGCCATGATCGTGATCAACCGTCCAGATCGAGCCACGTAGCTCGGATCTACCATTCGAGCTATTGCCCCACCGAGCTGCAAAATGGCCAAAAATTTGCCTCAAAATCCGTGCTCGAATTCGCCGAACAAGAAGCCAAAAAAAAGGGGGCACAAGGGCCGGGTTCGGACCCGTTAAGGGGATCCAAACCCGAACCCCTTCCCCTCCTCTTCTTCTCCACGCTCCCGCCAAAACAGCCAAAAAAAACCCAAACTCTTCGCCCATTCGTCGAAGCCGAGCGATGATCTCCGACCATCTCCTCGCCAAAACTCCACCACCGGCGAGCTCCATCCTCGCCAACCTCGCCGAGCATCGCCATGACGCCGAGCTCCACGACAGCGAGCTTCCATCGACGAGTACAGACCACCTCAAATCGCCACATCTCTCCACTGCGTTCAAGCTTCGTCGACCATGGCCGAAGCTCGAACCCCACACATTCGTCGCCGAGCCCTCCACTTTGCGAGCACCAACTGCCAAGCTCCACCACCTACCGATGTCGAGCTCGCCATCTAACCGCCTCGCCATTACTGCCGAGCCTCAACCTCCACCTCTGGTTGTAGAGCTCCAAAACCACCTCTCCTCCTCTCCTCCATCGCCGACCTTGACTCACCACTGTCGAGCTCCTAGCCCGAAGCTCCAACTCCTCGCCGCGCCCCCCTCGTCGCTCAACTCCTTGGCGAACGAGCTCCTCTTCTTCATCGAGCGTCGCCGAGCCCATCGCCGAACGACCCTCGCCTTTCGTTCGCCGAGCTCCTCTCCAAGTGTCGACCACAGTACCAAGCTTCGCTGCCGAAGCTCCACCATCACGAGCTCCGAACCCATTCCCGAGCTCACACTGTCGACGAAGCTTCGCCAAAGTGTCGAGCTCCCCTTGCCATCTCACCTCCTCTCCGCTGAGTTCCTCCCCGCCACCGACGTCGAGCTCCCCTCGTCGTTGAGGTGGCACCGAATGGAGGAGACGAAGGAGAGGGGAGGCATGACGAAGAAGGCGAAGAACAGAGGAGAGTCAAAGTTGGGCAAGAGGAAGAGAGAAAGAACAGAGGAAAACGAAGAAGAAGAGAAAGAACAGGGCGAGGAAAAAAAAATTATTATGCGTCACCTCCCGGTCGGACTGCCAAGCAAGTCCCCATCCGAGCTCCAAAAACGGAGAAAAAAGCCGCCGAGCAACTACGACCGTTGGATCTTCCAGAAATTCGCGCTTCTGGTGATGGACGGTCCAGATCGCGCCACATGCGCTAAACGACAAGATAACGATTTTTTGAGAAACGCGCTTCCACGAGATTCGTGTCGGGATCCGACGGCACAGATCGCGCCACGTGTCAGGTAATATTTAATTAATTAATTTATTTATTTAATTGTATTAATTATTTAAAAATTCTGAAAAAATATTAAAAAATTGAAAAAAATTAATTAAAAATTCTAAAAATAATTATTAATTCAGAAAAAGTTATTTTAAAATTCTGGAAAAATAATTATTAAATTAGAATAATTAATTAATATTTTCGATAATTAATTATTTAATTCGGAAAATGAATAAAAAATTCAAAAAATGAGAAAAAATTCAGAAAAATCTGGAAAAATCACCAAAAATCCAGAAAATTCTGAGAATATTTTTGGGCATTTTACAAGCCCAGAATAACACCGTTACACCCCAAGCAAGATCCAAAACTCCCTTAAGAACACCGATAAAATCCCGCACGCCATTAGAACAGTAAAACTACTCCTCAAAGACTGAAAAACTCAGTCTCTAGGAGTGGGGGGCTCGTGATATGGCTAGAAATATGATTAAATCGGGACCATTCACATCGGAGACGAATCTTAAAGCTTAGGGGTAAAACGGTAATTTCACCTACTGACGGGTCTGAAATGGGAACTGGGTCTTTATTCAAAACCCAATAACCCATAAACAGATCCACATCAACTGGGTATGGGTTCCAACCCGCTGCACACCCGATCCAGCAAGATAAAATCAAGGTCCCTGATTAAATCTTAATCAACGGCCCTGATTCACATCTATCTTTTCACTGGAAATTAGGGATTACATTTCTTATCTATACACAAGAATTACATGCCTAATCTGATCCCTGAGATGCCTATAAATACCCCCCATCCATCTCCATTAAGAGGTAATCAATCTTTTGCTAGTTAAACGCTCTTTCATAATCATTTCTGGTTACTGACTTGAGCGTCAGAGGGTGCATTGCCGGGATCAATCTTGGTGTCTCGCACTTTTTGCAGGTAAACGGCGGGAGTCAACGGTCAAACTCCGGCAGAACAGGTTAGAGATTTGCTATTCATGTTTTCCTAAGAATCCACAAATACTGTCTGTTTATCCCCACACCAGATTTAGCGGTAACAGTAAGAAAGATGCTGAACCACAACAATCAAAGAAGAAGACATTAACATTCAAAGCCATGTCATACTCCGAAGATGAAGAAGAAGATGAGGAGGAGATTGCCATGTTCACAAGGAGATTTAAAAAGTTCCTAAGGAAAGGTAAGTTTAATTCAAAGTTTAAAGATTCTAATAATCCTCCAACTTGTTTCAGGTGTAACAAGGTAGGCCATATGAAGAAGGATTGTTCACTAGAAAACGCAAAATCTAAAGGAAAGACATCCAATTTCAAGAAGGATAAGTACACAAAAAACAAGTTCATCAAAAATAAAAAGGCATTCCAAGCAACTTGGGATGACAGTGATTCTTCTTTTGAAGAAGAAATTGATGAGACCAACGAGGTTGCAAACGTGTGCTTCATGGCATCACAGACTCAAGTAAGTAATGGGTATGATTCAAATGATTTACTTGATACATTCAATGAAAATTTTCAAGAACTAAAAAAAAAGATTAGAGTTAAGAACTTAGAGAAAGTTAATCAAATATTTTCTCAAGAGAATCTTAACCTTGATAGAGAAGTAAAATCTTTAAATTCTCGTATTTCAAGTCTAGATATGGATATTGAATCTCTAAAAAAGAATTATGAAGAGATATCCAAGAACGTATCTAAGTTTAATAAAGGAAAAGAGAATTTAAATGATGTTCTTCAAAATCAAGTAAAATCTAGTCAAAAGTTTGGACTTGGTTTTAAAAAATCTCTTGAAAAAGATCATTCTACTAAGAACACTAGTATAAATAAACATATATATATTTCTAGTGTTAGACATAAACTTTATGAATTCTTTGAAAAGCCTAAGTCTGCAAGTTCTACTGATATAAGCAGATCTAAAATTCAGTCAAGTCGACTGTATCCATCCACCAGTCGCCTGTCCAGAGGTACTGAGTCTTATTTAACAAGACTAAAACCTCATATAAGTCGACCTATATTACCTCCCAGTCGACTGACAGATAATAGAAGTCTACTGAAAGGTGTTATAAAGTCGACTGGACAGAGCAAAAATGTATGGGTTCCAGTCAAATTGAGTTCGAAAGATAGAACTGCTTATATAAACTCATACTTGCTAAATGTTTGTAATTCTGTTAATTTCATTGCTGCTTATGGTGGAAAATCAAACTCATCATGGGTTTGGTTTCCCACAAACTAATATTTTTTGGACCCAATGAAAAGGGTACCATATTCACATTGGATATTTTATAGGTACCTAAGAAAGATCGTTGGATACTTGACAGCGGATGTTCTAAGCATATGATTGGTCATGCCAACCTCCTATCTACCATACAAAACATTGATAGAGGAACAGTTACTTTTGGCGACAACAATAAAGGAAAAGTCATAGGAATTGGTATGGTCGGTAAAGACACTAACCCTTCTATAGAAAATGTTTTATTAGTTAGTGGACTTAAGCATAATCTATTAAGTATTAGTCAACTTTGTGATAAAGGTTATAAAATTGTGTTTGAAAAAAAATGCTTGTTTAATTTATGATTCTACCATGCAAAACATAATTTTTCATGGTTTTAGGAAAAACAACATTTATGAGTTATGTTTGAAAGCAAATGAGTTTTCAATGATTTTAGCCTCTAATAATGATTCTTGGCTTTGGCATAGACATTTTGGTCATGTGAATATGAAAAATCTCTCTAAATAGTCTAAGTACAACCTAGTTAAAGGGCTACCAAGACTATCCTTTAAAAAGGATAAGTTATGTGATGCATGTCAACTAGGTAAACAAATTAAATCTACCTTTAAGACAAAAGAAGTAATTTCTACTAGTAAACCGCTCGAATTAATTCATATGGATTTATTTGGCCCTACTAGAATTGTTTCTTTAAATAAAAGTAGATATGTATTTGTTTTAGTAGATGATTTTTCATGATTCACGTGGACTTTCTTTTTAAAACATAAAAATGATGCTTTTGATGAATTTGCAAATTTTTGTAAACGAATTCAAAATCAAAAGTCTCTAACCATAGTCATTTTTAGAAGTGATCATGGTGGAGAATTTGAAAATAAAGCGTTTGCAGAATATTGCAACAAGAATAGTATAACTCATTCATTTGAATTTCCTAGAGCTTCACCACAAAATGAAGTGGTTGAAAGGAAAAATAGGACTTTGCAAGAATGTGCACGTACCATGCTTGTTGAAAGCAATTTACCTAAGTATTTGTGGGCTGAAGCTAATGCTACAGCTTGTTATGTTTTAAACAGAATTTTGATAAGGCCTAAGCTAAAGAAGACTTGTTATGAGTTATTTTTTAATAAAATTCCTAAGGTCTCTTACTTTAAGACATTTGGTTGCAAGTGTTTTATTCTGAACACTGAAGATAATTTAGATAAATTTGATCCTAGATCTAATGAGGGTATCTTTGTTGGGTACTCAAATAGGAGTAAAGCATATAGAATCTTCAACAAGTCAACAATGACTATTGAAGAATCCATGCATGTTATATTTGATGAATCTCTGCCATCATCGAATTTAATTGAAGATGATGAAACTAATTCATCACCTTTAAATAAAGTAATTACATCTTTAGAACAAACTAGTCTTGCGGATAAGTCGACCGATAAGGAAGTCAAGTCGACTGATGTGAAACAGTCGACTGAGGAACTTGTCAAGTCGACTGATCCTGTTGTGATATCTCAAACTTTACCAAAATCTTTTGTTGAAGTTAGAGATCATCCTCATGACTTAATAATTGGTGACATCTCACATGGTATTCATACGAGATCACATATGAATATGATATCTCACACAACATTCTTATCGGATTTTGAACCGAAAAATATACAAGAAGCATGTGAGAATGAATTTTGGATGAATGCCATGCAAGATGAGTTAAACCAATTTATAAGGAATGATGTATGGGATTTAGTTCTACGACCTCTTGATCATACTATAATTGGTACTAAATGGGTATTCAAGAATAAGTTAGATGAATCAGGACAAGTTGTTAGGAACAAAGCTAGACTAGTTGCTCAGGAATATAATCAAGAAGAAGACATAGATTTTGATGAAACATATGCTCCTGTTGCTAGATTAGAATCAATTCGTATTTTATTATCTTCTGCTTGTTTTATGAATTTCACACTTTATCAAATGGATGTTAAAAGTGCATTCCTTAATGGGTTTATAAAGGAGGATGTTTATGTTAAACAACCACCAGGTTTTGAGCATGAACAATTCCCAAACCATGTTTTTTAAATTGAAAAAGGCTTTATACGGTCTTAAACAAGCACCTCGTGCTTGGTATGATCGACTGAAGACTTTTCTTTTAGAAACAGGTTTTGAAATAGGTAAAGTAGATACTACTTTGTTTATTAGGAGAATTAAAAATGATATTTTCATCATACAAATATATGTTGACGATATAATTTTTGGTTCTACTAATAGCAATCTATGTCAAGAGTTTGCTAACACCATGAAAAACGAGTTTGAGATGAGTTACATGGGTGAACTCAATTATTTCCTTGGACTACAAATTAAGCAGTCACAAAATGGCATGTTCATTAATCAAGGAAAATATGCAAAGGAATTACTCAAACGTTTTAACATGGATAGCACAAGTAGTAAGGCCACACCTATGGCTACTACCACTACCGTTGACAAAGATATATTAGGTAAGAGTGTCGATCAGAAACTCTATCGAGGTATGATTGGCTCCCTCTTATATATAACTGCTAGGTATACCAGACATTATGTTCAGTGTATGTTTGTGTGCTAGATATCAGTCAAGTCCTAAAGAATTTCACTTGAAAGCTATGAAACGAATTTTAAGATATATTAAAGACACATCTGATTATAGTTTATTCTATCCACACACTGATAATTTTTAACTTTTGTCGTATAGTGATGCTGATTTTGCTGGCAGTAAAACTGATCGCAAGAGCACTAGTGAGACATGTCACTTTTTGGGACATTCACTAGTTTTTTGGTGTAGTAGGAAGCAAAATTCAGTATCCCTATCTACTACAGAAGCTGAATATATCGCTGCAAGTTTGGCTCGTGCCCAAATTTTGTGGATGAAACAAACCCTATTAGATTATGGTATTTCTTTTGAAAGACCTTCAATAATGTGTGATAATACAAGTGCCATTAACTTATCTAAAAATCCAGTTCAGCATTCACGCACGAAACATATTGATATTCGACATCATTTTCTACGTGATCATGTTTTAAAAGGAGACATCTCTTTAGACTTTATCTCTACTGATAAACAAGTAGCTGATATCTTTACCAAACCCCTTAAAGAAGACACCTTTATAACTTTAAGAAGAGAACTAGGAATTTGTGATTTTCTTGATATTTGTTGATTTTTATTTTTGTAAGTCGACTTACACATGTTGTTCAGTTGACTTCCATATATTGTTTTCTATAATTATTTTTCTTCTCTGAACAGTCGACTGAGATGTTCAACCAGTCGACCGACCAGTTGTGATAATTATTTATGGATTTTTTTTTCTCTCGACTAAGTTGACTGCATACTAAGAACAGTCGACTGTCGCGACTTATTCTGTCTTCCGATCGAATCGTCGCACAGTTTTTGAGATGTCTATTCATCTTTTGACTCGCCTTTGACCATTCTCGGCTGTTGATTTCATTTTATCTTTGATCTCAGCCGTTACCATCTAGTTAAAACCCTAAAACTCTACCCTCCTTCCTTTTCACGTTTACCCCAAATTTTTACCCAGATCTGGAGAAGAAGAGAAGAGAAGAGAAGAGAATCGAAGTCGACTGCTAGTGCTGCTGCCTTCTTGAGAGGATCTAATCCAGTGCTCTCTAGTCGATCTCCAGTTCCTTTGCTGTTGATTCTTTGCATCTTCTTGTTGGTACATTTTTTCATCCATCTTTTCTTTCATATTATGGCACCCAAAAGATCAAAAATCTCTCATGTCGATGAGGGTTCTTCTAAAGATTACACCCAGTATCTTAGAAGTCCAGATTTAGTAGGAAAATGGTTTATCATTTGCACCATGGTTATCTTTCAGGGTAGATTTGTTAACTTTTCGGATCTTGACATATTTAACCTTGTGTCTTTATTTCAAAACTGTAGTCTTTTTGATTTCCTGTCTCTAGAAAATCAACCCTGTTACTACCCTCAACTTATTTATCTGTTTTATACCAATATGAGGGTTGTTCAATCGGATGATGGTGAAGTAATAATTTACTCTTCTGTCAAAAATAAGAAGATGAAACTCACATCTGAGAGAATTAATCTAATTATGGGTATAGACGATGAGGGACTTGATTTAGGAGATATCATGATGGACGATGCCTCCATCTTATCTAAAATCTATTTGCCCAATCATGGACCCCTAATGACCAATAAATCAATTACTCCTATTGCAAAACTTGTTGCACTGATACTGTCATATAATATTATCCCTAAAACAGAGAGTTATGATCAGTATTCCATGAAATTACAACAAGCTGTTTATGCAATTTTTTGTAAAATCAGTCTCAATTGGGGTCGTATCATCTTTCCTAGACTTCATAAGTCTCATTCCACTTTTCTTCCTTTTGGTGCCTTACTTACCCGTGTTTTCTGTGCTTGTGGTGTCGATCTCGACTTAGAGACAAATGTTGTCAAGCACTATGAATGCTTTGATCGTGCAAGTTTAGCACGCATGAAGCTTCTTGGTTCTCCACCTAGGTCTACCGCTAGGACTTCCCCCCAAACCCAAGTTTCTTTAGCCACTTCTGCTCGACCATCTCCAGCTTCTAGTTCTTCTCGCCCCCGAACCGATTTTGGTGATCTGCAGTATTTATAATGCTGTTAATTATCTCATGGATCGTCAAGATGCTCTTGAATCCCCAATTTTCCATCTGACTCATCTGTTCACTTCTCAATTTCCTCCTCCCTCTCAAGATGACGAAGATGACGAAGACGAAGACTAATGAGTTTTTTATTTTATTTACTATTTTTTACCTCTTATTGCATTTTGGTATTTGGTATTTTGTACTAGTTTTGAACTAAAGACTCAGTTGTTATAAATTAGTTTCTTTGTGTTATTTTGTTTGTGTGCAATTTTCTTTCTTCCCATTTTGTCTTTTTGTTGATGACAAAGGGGGAGAAAACATGTCTCTATCAGTCTCTCTCTGTTAATTTTTTTTTGTGAGAATTTTTGCATACCTTAAGTATTGTGAAAATATATGCATGATGTATTTCTGATAGGGGGAGAATATGAATGCTTGTATTTTTTATTATTTTCTTTTATTATCAGCTATTGTATTGTCATCATCAAAAGGGGGGAGAATGTTGATGATTGATTTTGATGATTACAACACAATGCAAAATGTGTCTGTGCTATGCTTTATATAATTGCAGGTTGTATCAAAAGTCATCATATATGATACACAAAGGCCTCAAAGCTAATTGATCAAGCAAGTCACAATATTCTAAAGCTGAACAAATGATCAAGCACAGCTCTAGATAAAGACAATGGCTAAAAGCTTCACTCAAGACTCAAGACTCAAGTCAAGACCAAAGCTTCAATGTCATCTATTTGTGTGTCTTGTAAACAATGTAATTTTTTCTCTTTGATTGAGTCTTAGAATGATGTACAGCCTTGTCACACACACATACACTCACATATACTTTTTATAACTGTGTTTTTGCAAAATCCAAAGGTCGAAACAGCTTGAACTAGATCAACTGTTGAGTACCAGTCAACTGCTCCTTAGAACTAGTCGACTGAGTCTGTACAAAACTGCCTGATCTTATTCAAACTCTGATCAGTCGACTCATAGAGGCAACCCAGTCGACTGTTCAAGTGATTTCGACAGTTTACTGATTTCAAAAGCTGATTTTCGAATTCAAAACTCTTTATCCATTATTTATCCGTTGATTAACAGTTAGAAGAAACTGTTTTTAACGGTCAGGGATTCTAGTCTATAAATATAGCCTAAGAATCACCTTTAAAAAGTTCGAAGCATGTTTTTGAGAAAAATCTAAGTATTGTACATTCAAGAGAAAAGATTTCAAAACTCACTTAAGTCTTGGTTCTCTGTCTTCAGTCCAGCATAACATTGATTTCGTTTTGGACTGAATTTAGAAGTCAACCAGTTAGCCACGTACAATATCACAATCACAACAAGGCTATAGGTTGATTGTAAACAATTTTATTGTTTTTCTTTTTCCTCTCGGTTGGAGAGTAGGACTCTAGGGTGTAGAGTCAGGTTTTTCACTCTTGGTGGAAGAGTGGGTTGCTTTCTCTGGTTGAAAGAAAGGACTACGGGTTGGACAAGGTTGTTTTCTAAATGCCGTAGAGTATTCTTGTAATTTTTTTCAAGAATAATGGAAAATCTCAAATGGGTTGCTTAGGGACTGGATGTAGGTCGGGAGGACCGAACCAGGATACATCGTGTGCACTCTGTGGTTGTATCTCTCTACTTGCATTTCAATTCTCTCAGTTTATATTTTTACTGTGAAACTTGTCTGGACAGTCGACTGTGTACTCCTATAAGTCGACCGGTTAGACTCGTACTACTCTGAGTAAATTGTGTGATAAGTTGACTGTCTCATCTCTAAGTCAACTTCTCAGACTTCTTTAAAATACTTTTCTTTTGTCGCTTCAGTCGACTGGTTTATCCCTTCAAGTCGACTAAACCGAAGAAATTCTCAATTCCGCTTTTTAAATTTTTATAAAACACTATTCACACCCCCTCTAGCGTTTCTTGCCTGCCTACATGATCCAACAAGGCTTACACGCTCACCATTTTTTGATGGAAAATGCTATGATGTTTGGAAAGTTCGTATGTCTCGTTTTCTACAGATGCTTGGAGAAGAAGTATGAAACATGTGCATAAACAAAACTGAGATTCTTGTCAGTGGTGGAAAGAGGGCATTCACAAAAGCTGAACAAGCATTGAAAACTACAAATTCCATGGCTATGACAGCACTCTATGCAGGGTGAACATTGCGAAATTAATGCGATGCGAGCAAAATTGTAAGACAACATACAAAATTTGGAACAACATGCTGAAACGACATGAGGGAACTACTTCTGAGGTAAAAGCTAAAGTAAATTTATGTTTTTATAAGTTTGATGTTTTTCGTATGTTGTCAGGAGAAAATGTAGATCAAATGCTTGTTCGTTTTGATATCATTGCACACTAGATTAAGAGCTTAGGAAAGAGGTTGGATGATGACCGAAAGGTCGGAAAACTCATAAGCTGTCTCACGCCCGAGTGAAATGTAAAAGCTGCTGCAATGAGGGAAACTCTTTAGGAAAAGGGATTTGATTACTATACATTCCAAGGAAAGCTTAAGATATACGATATGGAGATGACAGAAACTAAAAGATACAGACATAACATCGGGATTGAACCAAAAACTGAAGAGAGGACCATTGCCCTAAAAGCAGAGAAATCACGTCCATCCAAATCAAAATCAGACCATGAAGAATCAGACAAAGATTTCATACAGCTAACTAAACAATTCTGTAAGCATAAAACGCAAAAAGTACAGCAGGTCACAAAAAGAAAGAGACAAAGACAAAAATGATGTGTGCTACAAATGCCACAAGCCAGGACATACACTCCCAAACTGTCCCCTATCGAAAGGTAACAAAGATTATCATCACTCCAATTCAGGATTGAGAAAGAAGGCATCGAAGGCAACGTGGCTAGACTCAGATTCAAGTAAAGATGAGAAATATCACAACAATATCGGCTTCATGGCTCTTGAGAATGGTGAGGTGCAATCACCATCTCAAGAAGAGGTAATCGAAGAACCCACTTATGATGAGTTAGTAGATATGTGTAATGGATTAAAAAATTATACTAAGAAATTGAGTCATAAACTAAGACAATGTAAACAAATTCCAAATGAATCTCATGACTCTTGCATCGCTAAAAATCAAAAACTGAAAAATATAAAATCCTTGATCATGGAAAAATTCAAGTCATTTAGAAAAGATCATGATGTATTGCTAGAGGAAAATGAACTCTTAAAACAACAAATTCAAGAATCCTTAGCAACACATGATGAACACTTGAGAGAAATTTATGAGAAACCTGTTTATATTGCTAAGCTCACTGATGATTTAAAAGAATGTGAAAGAAAGTTAGACGAGGTAGTGGAAGGTTGTAACGAAGCTCTTGAGCAAAATAGAATACTTGATGCTACCCTAGACACTCTTCGTTGGAACACTAAAGATGATGAGATGACTAGGAAAAGACTTTGTAAAAGAGTAATTGAGCTCGAGAAAATTGTTGAAAAATATGAAGGGTCCAATTACCTTATTACAAAGAATTCAAGATCTTACCATGATAATCGAGGGCTTGGTTACAATGAGCCAACACAACATAAAAAATCTAAGCAATCTTGTCATACACATACCACCAAAAAAGTTACAAACCAACACACATTTATGCATATGTGCATGACCCAAAGCATAATCGCATTACTTGTCACTATTGTTGTATATTAGGGCATATTTCTTATAATTGTGCTTTAAAAAGGAATACTAACTTCATTTGGATAAATAAGAATACACGTGTAGGAACAGTACCTACTTGGATACATGCTAATCTTAACATCGGTAGGTACATCAATGCACTTCACCTATAGATTGGTAGCACCTTGATAGTGGATGCCTAAAGCTCATGACAAATGAAAACAACACTTTTGCATCACTATCAAGAAAAGAAGAGGGAAGATCATATTTTTTTTAAGGTAAAACAATTATAGTTTAATTCTTTGTCTGGTAAGCAAATTTAAACTCATTTTGTTCTCAACTTGCTGATATCTTTACTAAGCCTTTAGATAAAAAATGATTTTATTCTTTGAAAGGATAACTGAAAGTTAATGATATTTCAGCTTGAAAATGCATTTTGGTGACTGTACGCCTGTGAGGGTGTACAGTCGACTGGGCGGTCGACCGGCACTCTCGGTCTTCGTTTTGTTTTATACTTTGTTTTCAAAAAGTTTGGCTTTCAGTATTTGCGGTCAACCGAATAACCCTCTGTCTTGCGTTTTGTCTTTACAAGATGTGCGGTCGACCGGTTTGCTCTCGGGTTGATTTTTTTAATACTCAATTGGTGTTGCGGTCGACCGGTTATTTTCTTGGCTACTCATTTTGACTTTTAAGAGTCTTCTATTCATTATCTTCTATATTATTGGTTCTTATTCTGTTTTATGCCTCACCTTTGTATTGGAAAATCTCAAATCTATGATACCATGAAGAGCCCTCCGTGTATATCAAAGAGTTTCGCTATCAATGGTATTATGTAAGTAGATTTTCCTCCGTTTTCAAAATTATTATATTCCTCAAAACTCATCTCATGTTTTTTTTCTTTCGCTTATTGAATGTTCTTCACAAATTGCTTTTGGGGGACTATGTTCTCCATGTCTCTTTTGCCCCCTATTGGTGTGTTCCAAAAAGGGGGAGAATATTTTCATGAATCTTATGAATATTTTTAACACTGAAAGTAAATTTTTTTTTCTTCTTTGAAGTATTGAATTAAGGGGAAGTATTTGCATTTACAAATCTCTCTTAAAAGCTCTTTACCTATGAAAATCTGTGTTACAAGAAGTACTAAATTCAGGGGGAGTATTTATATGCTTAATTGTTTAATTTTACTTTCAATATTCAAAGGCATGTTTTGTTCACACCAAAGGAGAGAGATTGTTGACTATTAGTTTGGTGTGCACAAAACGTGTCTATAATTACTAATGAGTTTAAATTGAGTTATTCAGATTTTTCAGGATCAAATAATATCAATAAGAGATCCAAGAGAGATTCAAGAATATTCAAAGAAGGAAAGTAATAAAGAAAGATTGCAAAATCAAGTAAAAGAAGAAGATATTCAAAAAGAGCATATGATTGATTAGTGTCCAAGAAAGCTATCAAGACCAGTTGCTATAATTCTATATTTGTGAGATTTTATCTGTATTTAATTGATTGGTGATTGATTAGTTTTTGGTAAGAATATAAAGTGGATTTGTTATGAACAGTGCAATAATGGTCGATCGCACCTCATGACGGTCGACCGCATCGCAGTCGACTGCACGTCACAATTACGTAAGAAGCAGTCGATCCTTCATCTCTCGAATTTACATCAGAGAGATGAACGGTCGACCGCACCGTAATTGCGGTAGACCGAACTTTGCGATGTTCATATTTTTGGAATGTATCTTTTCTATTTTTGATTGATATACTTCTCAGTCTATATATTTGAACGAATTCACTGTGTATTCTTCACCTATTACTTCTGAGAAAAACCTTTTGAACTAATCTTTCAACAATCAATCCGAGTGTGTGTGATAACTATTTATATTCTTCAGTCAGGATCATTAAGGATCTTGAGTTTTTTTCCTTTTCTTCCACTACGATGAGATTGACGGGACTTGTGTTAGAAGTACTGTGGGTGTAATAGGTCTCTCGGCCTGAATTCGAGAATCACTGTACAAGGGTTTGAGTATAGTGGAACGCTTGTGGTGGAGAATTGCTACAAGTAGGTGATGTGGACGTAGACCAGGGGGTCGAACCACGTTATATTGCTGCGTCACTTGTGCTATCTGTGTTTTCTCTTCTTATCTCTTTTTATTTACTCTGCACTTTATTTTAAACTTTTAATTCCGTACAATCACCCTATTCACCCCTAGGGTGATTTATACTTGATATATTGGACCACTAAACGTACTAAAATGAACACAATTTCTTATTGTCCTATTTTATCGTGTCCATATTTAAGTGCATCTTGTACACAAAGATTTAAAATATGACAAGCACACCTAACATGAAAAACTTCCGGTTCTAAAGGATTAAGTGTAATTTGCAACCTAGCAATTGTCTTAGTATTATTAGAGGCGTTATCAAAACCAATAGCTAAAATTTTATCAAAAATACCAAAATTGTTACATGCTTCCATGATGTGTGTGCCAATTATTTTGCCCTATGTGGGTACCTAACAAATCCGAATGAAATTAACCGCTTTTGAAGTAGCCAATCGGAATCTATCCAATGACATGTTACACACATCATTGGAACGCCATTCACTCCTACCCACCCATCCGATGTCAAAGAAACTCTAGTGTTTAGTGACGTAAGTGTCGTTACTAAAAAATCCTTAGCTTCATTATAAACTAATTTACAATCACCCTTTACTACATTCCTTCAAAAAAGAATGCTAGCTCTAAGCCGAAATCCCAACCTTCCACAAACACAGTTTGTTGATAAATTAAGTATACCTGAATGCCCAAATCCACCTTGTGATAGTACCTCACGGTTCTGGAATGGATTGAATAGATCATATTTAACTACAATGGGAAGTAAGTGTGAGAACGGCTCGAGGCATGGAATTTCACTTTCTTTAAGAAGTTATTTGCCCGATTCTAGAGATGAATCGTTGATCACCAAACACTCCCCCTTAGATACAACGAGCATCTGTTTACAGTGTTGCCTAATACTCCAGTAGCAACACGTACGAACTTGCACCACTCAATGTAAAAAATGCTCAATAATTGGAAGAACTACTTTAGAAGAGAAGAAGAATAAATTTTCTCTGTCATTTTTTTAACAGAATTAATCTTTTTATAACCAAAAGAAGGGAAAAACGTTCCCGCCCGGTCAAATATATATATATATATATATATATATATATATATATATATATATATATATATATATATATATATATATATATATATGTGTGTGTGTGTGTGTGGGGGGGGGGGATATGAGAATTGATCCTCCAACCTCATGTGAGCCCAAAACTTTAACCATTGAGCCACAAGACAATCTTGAATATAAACAATAAAAGAAGTTTTTTAAATGTATACTAAATTCCAACACAGTTCTTAAAGACAATACTTGGCTGTACAACACATGGGTATCAATTGCAGATTGAGAAAAAGCTAAGAAGACATGTACTAATTCTATAACATAGGGAAGTGATTGATAATGCAAGTAGACATGTTAAAGGGTTACTTTTTTCTTCTTCTTTTTAAAGAATATGTGGAGTATAATCACCCTGTTTCATTAATCAGTCATTAAGAGCATCCACTATCATCCGCTAAAAACCTAAAATATGGATATTTTGACCAAAAATCCGCCACTATCGTTGGCCAAATACCTGCTTTTGGTCAAAATATTAAGATAGACGAAAGATCTTCTTTCGTCTGAAGAGTATGAATGGTCAAAAGTAGAGAGACGGAAGAAGATCATCTGTTTTTTTTAAAATTAAAATGGAGACGGAATATCGTCTTCTGTCTCTCTCTTTTCCATTTTTTTCCAGTCATTTTTTTAAATGGGAAAGAGACATGGAAAGAGACGGGCGATTTCCCCCCCCCCCTTCACTTTTCGTCCTTTTCTTAAAAAATAAAATAAAAATTAATATACCCAAACGGAATAATATCTTTCTGCTGGGTATATATATATATATATATATATATATATATATATATATATATATATATATATATATATATATATATATATAGAGAGAGAGAGAGAGAGAGAGAGAGAGAGTAAGTCTATTAAGAGCTGGGAAGCTGAGATTCTTATGGAGAGCTGGGATTCTCAGCCGCATGATTGCGATCCGATGGTCAAGATTTGATCCGATCATCAACTGATATGTTGAATGGCAAAACAGACATTTCTCAGCTTCCCACTTTCTCAACTGACTCTCTCCCGTTCTTTCTCTTTCTCTCTCCCACGAATCCAAAAATTAATGAGAAGCTCTCCCGTTCAAAACCCTAGCTTTGATTAAGAGCTCATCTCACCCGTTCTCTCCCTCTCTCTTCGATGCGTCGCTCAAGCTCTCCCGTTCTCTCTCTCTCTCTTAGCTGCGTCACCCATCTCCCTTCGATAGCAGCTCGAAGCTAGGGTTTTTGATTTGGGTCCATTTTAATGCGTCGCTCTCGATCACTTCGATAGCTGCTATCGAAACCCACCCGATCGAATCTCTCGATCTCTTCGATGCGTCGCTCATCTTCCCGTTCTCTCTCTCTCTCTTTCGAAGCTAGTGTTTTTGGTTTTTGGTTTTTGATTTTGGTCCATTGAGGGGTTTGGTTGCTATCGAAACCCACCCGATCGAAACCCTAACTCCACCATTCTTCTCCACCCTGACATCTTCGAATCAGGTATATTTTGTGAACTTTTTTTTCAAATTCCTTATTTTGTAAATTAATCGCTTGCTTTGAAAATTAATTTGTCAGGTAATGTTTGCATCTCAAGAATAGTGTGTGGAACAAGATGATCAGCTATAATATGTGAGGGAAGTATTCGAACCCCATTTATCCATTTTGGGGTTTGGTCATTCTATATTTTCGGTTTGATTGCTGATAGTTCGATTGGTGGTGGTTCACGATGTGGGACAAATCAGTATCATTCTATTTTATGTTTGGTTTACTGTTAACCATGACTTTATTATGCTATAGTAGTATACTAGTCTGTTATATTCATGTGATTGTGAGTTCGCTTCTTCGTTGGATAACTTGGATTCTAGTTTTACAAGTGATGATGAGATGGATTATGTTTCTGAAATTGCACACTATGAATCATTTATTTAATAATTTGTAGGAGTGACTAGTGATGAATTAATCCTATCTGAGCTTTATTTTTTCTCATTGGTTATAAGTGATGATGAGATGGATTATGTTTCTGAAGTTGCACACTATGATTTAATGATTAATAGGAGTGACTAGTGATGAAACAATCCTGTTTGAGCATTACGATTGTTACTTCAAATGACTGTTTTTGCGGGAGAGCTGAGATTTTTTCGGAATCGTCAAGGAGAGAGAGAGAGAGAAAACGAGAGAGAGTATCTCAGATGAGAAAGATCTGAGCTAAGAAATGAACAACATAAAGTGAACAACAGATACTGAACATGAAGTTCAAAATGTTTAAGCTCAGAACAACAGAAAATATATTTTTTGTAACTCACGTTGGATGCGTATGTGTTGGATACTCATTTAAGCCTTTTGGGATTTGATTCTCTCCTTCGGTGTGTTGGTGTAGGCAGTGATGCGAAATACTTTATGATCTAAATAAAATTTTCAGCTTCTTGTATTTATGCTTGATTATTTATCTATCATATTCTAGTTGGCACGGTACCCCAATGCAGCCCTAGTTTTGAATAGTGTGTTCTGAGCCTACTGGTTTTTTTTACTCTATATGTATACATGAGTAAGTCTATTATGAGAGGAGGTCGATTGATCGTGAGTAGAGGTGGACATGCAAAAAGAAAACTTCTTGCTTGATTTATTAGCAAGCAGTGATGAAAAGTTTATGGCTTAATAAAGCAGTCCTAGTGACAAACTCAGATTTGTGCATTTGACTCACTTATACTTGATTTATTAGTAGGCAGTGATGAAAAGTTTATGCATGATTTTGTTTATTCATGATTTTTCCCTTCTGGAGTGGGTAGGCAGTGATGAAAAGTTTGCACAAGACAAGTAAAATGATTTTGTTATACAATTTTTTTTGGCGGTGTTATTCTGTTCATTTTGAACTTCATGTTCAGTTTATGGTGGTGTTATTATGAGCCTACAGATTTTTTCATCTCTTGTTGTTGTTCTGAGCCTGCAGATTATTTTGCAGAATAGTGTGTTCTGAGCCTACAGTTTTCTTTGCTGTTGTTGTTGTTCTGAGCCTACACATTTTTTTTGCTGAAATTTTTTGTTGTTGTTCAAATACCTGTCTATCCTGAATTTTATAATACATATATTTACGTAGTTGCTTCTAATATTTTTGGGTGAATCACTTTGTTCAGAAATTCAAGAGGAAGAAAAGGAAGGATGTTAGTGGAGAACCCGAGAGCCTTGAGAACATTCTCTTTGACTACCCATTTTTTACCAATTGAGAATGTTTCGACTGCGAGGAAGTTTAAATGTATTTTAGTGTGTTGGTCATGTATGGATTGTAAGGGAAATAATGGAAGTTGAAAGTTAAAACTAGTTTGTGGTTACAAATCTATTTTTAATCCTTTTGTATAATCTCCATTTGGTTTCCAATATTTTCGGCAATTGGTGTACACCTTGGTTGGTGGTTGGTGGTTGGTGGTTGGTGGTGTTCAGTTTGTGTTGTTCTGAGCTTACACATTTTTAACTTCATGTTCTGTTTCTTTCGTTCTGAGTTTACACATTTTGAACTTCATGTTCAATTTATGTTGTTCTGAGCTTACACATTTTGATCTTCATGTTCTGTTTCTTTTGTTCTGAGCTTGCACATTTTGAACTTCATGTCCAGTTTAAGTTGTTCTGAGGTTATACATTTTGAACTTCATGTTCAGTTTATGTTGTTCTGAGCTTACACATTTTGAACTTCATGTTCAGTTTGTGTTGTTCTGAGCTTACACATTTTGAACATCATGTTCAGTTTATGTTGTTCTGAGCTTACACATTTTCAACTTCATGTCCAGTTTCTGTTGTTCTGAGCTTATACATTTTCAACTTCATGTTCAGTTTCTGCTATTCTGAGCTTACACATTTCGAACTTCATGTTCAGTTTGTGCTGTTCTGAGCTTACACATTTTGAACTTCATGTTCAGTTTGTGCTATTCTGAGCTTACACATTTTGAACTTCATGTTCAGTTTGTGCTGTTCTGAGCTTACACATTTTGAACTTTATGATCAGTTTATGTTGTTCTGAGCTTACACATTTTGAACTTCATGTTAAATTTATGTTGTTCTGAGCTTACACATTTTGAACTTCATTATACCAAGTGCTTTTTTTTTTGTATTTTTAACCGCTTTTTATCATCAGATGTTCTAGAGATTATGTATGGGTAACTGGATTTGTTTTCATCTATGATGAATAAAAACCTTGAGCAAAATTTGCAGTCAGAATTAAGAACGGAATATAACTTGAATTGAATTTGAACAATTTAAAAGGCCAAGAATGAAACTTATATTGATATAAACTTACAAGATATTTGATTCATATACACTATACAGAGTTCAAATTGCAAACAACTGTTCATTTTCTGGTACATATATAAACTGAAAGCGAATCGCAACTCTTTTGATTAGCATACAGCATACTGAAGCATGAGATGAGTTCAAGATTAGCAACAGGAATTCGAGCTCCAACTCAGAAGTTTCTACCTGCAAAATGTGCAGCTAAGGTCAACTGAACTTCAATAATTAATTTGTTGACAATTTGACAGCAGGAATGACTATATATCAAAACTAATCAAAACAAAAGACGACATAGTTGAGGATGTACAATTTGAAGAATCCAAAAAGGAAAGAAAAACATATTGGCTTATAATTGCGACTTTTAGGATTTTATTCGGCACTAGTAGTTTTGAATTTTGAGGTTTCTTCAAAACAATTAACTGTCTGGTACAAAATAAAATTTGTATAAAAAATAAAATTTTGAGGTTTTGAATTTTGAGGTTTTAAAATTCACTTCAATAAAACACAAGAACTATGGGGTAGTTATCAGACAGATTTTACGTACTTTGTTTCAATTTGGCTGACTAGAAAATCAAAAGATTACTTATAGAGACAATTAATTGATGAAAATACCCTCAAAGCTAAAGTGGTTAAACTCATTTGTTGAAATTGTTAGGTTTTGTGAGAAATTAACAATTGTGAATTAGGGTTTATCTCTAGATCTAAGTTGCTTGAGATATTCACCCTAGGTATCAAGATTGGAATACCTAGACTGCTATCACAAGCCAGTATATATTCCTAAATACTGGTTTGGGTATCGGATTATAAGCCCACAAACTCGCGTTCCAATATCCAATCAATTGTACGTTCATTACATGTGTTACACATATGCACGTGCTATATTTATATAGAGAGAATATCCCAATATATCCAACAATCTCCTCCTATATTCTCAATATATAAAGTACAAGATTATCTCATCAGATCAGTATACAACTGACTGGCTGATAGCAGTCCATAAAGGAAAGGCATCATAAAGGTATAGTTTCATAAGAACCAATAGAATTATGAAACTGAATAGTTCAATCAAGACTAAACCAATATAATTAACTAGTTCCAAACCATATCCAATTCAGAATAGTTCACAAAGACTAAACCAACTGAAATAATCTGTCATAGTTTCAAAATTAAATAAAGCAAATAAACTTCAAGAACAAAATATGAGTTTTAAGCTCATGAACACAAGAGTCTTAAACTCAACAGAAGTTTTACCATGCAAGTGACTAATTTACTCTCAAAAGAAATAAACTGAAATTCTATCCTTGCACACTGCTTTATGTTCACTCCTCCATTTTGAGCAAATCATTATTTTGAAATCTATGTTGACAAATTCAACTCCTCCATCTTTGCTAGCTTATTAAAAACAAGAATATCAAGAGACACATCTCTAAGAATTCCAACAAATTTCATAAAGTATCTAGTTCCACAAAAGAACTTAGTACAATTCATAATTAGCTTAGCAAAAATGTAACGCAAGCATCATAATCAAGTATCTTTAATAAGTAAAGTACATGAACTTTATAGTTTCTACACAAGAACCATACTATGTTTCATATTGGAATGAAAAGACTGCCGTTTCAATCATGGTTTAACATTGAATCATCAAAATTGGAATGAAACATGTATCCATAAAAGACATATCATCAAAATTGGAATGATATTTAGGACAATTTAATCATCGGAAACTTATTGACAAGTTTTCATGTTTCGTATTGGAATAATATAATTATTCTAAGTAAATTCCCTAGATATATAATACCATCAAAATTGGAATGACATTATATATTTGTGGAATTTATATCGAATCATCAAAATTATCTAAAACATGTCAACTGCCTAAAATTAATGCTTAAGTTTGAACTTCTCTATGGCTCCAATTGGATTCTAAATTTCAAAACAACTTGGATGTTAAAGCTTTTTACTCAATAGCTTTTAACTCCACTTTCCCCCCACAGTTTTGATAATTAAATCACTTTTAAATCTCTTAGCAAGAGCATTAGCCATACTTGTCGCAATTGCACTTTATCTATGAGAAGGTTCAACTAGGCTTCTTTCAGCCTTAATATACTCCTCTTACTTTTATAGAGTGAGTTATGAGCTACAGTACATTGTAGCTTGATAGTCGCATAACAGAATTAGAGAGTTACTTAAACTTCTTAATGAATAACTATCAACAATTTCTTCAATCCACTCAGCCGTTTCCCCTGCAGAGGATTACACATAGAGGTCTGATTTCATGGATAATAGCATAGTGCCTGTTTGCTTTTTATTTCTATAACATTTCTGTTTCTCCTAGTGTAACCACATATCTACTAGTTATCGACTTTAACTAAATTCTGAGCATCATAATGCATCAGATCAGCCATTCATTCGAAGAATAACTAGAGTAGCACAAAACAAACTCTTGAATACCACTCAGGTATCTCATTAGCCTCTTAAGGGCACTCAAATGTGTATGGAATTATTAGTGAATCTGCAGATCATACCTACCTCAAAGGCTATGTCTACTATAGTGCAGATCTTTGTATACATGAGACTGTCAATTCCTTTAGAATGATCTACATGTCTCATAGTTGCACCATCATTAGGTGTCAACCTTTTATCATAATCATAAGGTGTTTCAAAACACACTTTCAATCACTATATCCCCACTTTCGAAACACATTTTGATTTGATGAGTTTGACTAAGAGTTATCCCTTGTCAACTGAAAACTCACCCTTATACCTATGGTGTCCATAGTACCTAGGTTTTCATGTTGAATTCTTTGGATAGCACAATTTTAACTTCATTTGTAATAGAGAGGTCACTTCCAAGAACATGCATATCAACAGAACAAGTAAATAAATAGCCACTATATTTGACACACCACAAAGTTGAAGGCACTGATCTGAATTACTTGATTCATATACTAGGCTCTTTCAAAAATTGTCCAATTATTTATTTGTTGGCTGTACATGTTTTAAGAACATACAATGATTTTACTATATTGTAAATCTTGTTCAGTAAACATATTAGTTCAAAACTTTCCAGTGCAAAATTGTTCAGTACAAAGCCTTTTAAATATCCTTTATGAATGACAAAATTTTCAATAGATGTAAGGGTAAGAAGAATACTTATTGTAGCAATATGACAAACATGTGAGTAGACATCAAATGAATCTACCCCATTTTTCGTAGTCAGTCTGTTAGCTACAAAAAAGCATCAAAATTGCTACTAAACAATCAAAATTAAGTTTCTTCTACAAAACCCTACTTACTAACTATAGTTTTAGCCCCTTTCGGCAGATCAACTAAATTAAAGTATTATTGTATGACACAGAGTCATCTCAATGTCTACTAAAGACTCTTCTTAGCTCATTTGTCATTCAGGTTTTCAAGTGTCAGTAAGGTTAGTTCTTGATTCCAACTGTGAATCATTGACCATGTCTGTAGGACTAGATTATTTCATACATTTATCTTTGATGAACATATCCTCAAAGAATTTTGCAAGTTTAGATTCTTATAACACAAATTAGATAGATCCAACATCTGTCCACAAAGCTACATTCTGCACTTTCTAAGCACACAAATATTTGTTGTAGGTCCTACTTTAGACCTTCTAGGGTCATGTACTCTAACAAAAGTATCACAACACACATTTTCACTTTAACAAAACTGTTTGTGTTTTCATACCATGATTTACAAGGTGTATTCAATTTAGAGTGTAGTAACACATTAGAGATATGATTAACAATACAACATCACTCATAATTACACAAAACAAACAACAGTCAATAATATAGAATTCAACATTTCACTCAGTGTTTGATTCTAACTTTTATCAATACCGTTTGACTGTTGTAAGTAGAGTGAACTAGAGATTATGCTCAATGCAAACTTCTCTAAAGTTGTTAAAACATATTCACCACCTCTATCAAATCTGAACACTTGATTTTTAGCATTTAACTATAATTTTTAATTCATTAAGAATAACAAGTGCTTCATTCTTCATATATATGACAGACTTATATTAATCATCTACAAAAGCGATTAAATACTTCTGACCAACAATCGTCTCATCTAGTCACAAAGCTACTGAGTTCACAAATATCAGAATGTATTGACTCAAGAAGTTGTGTGCTCCTAGAGACTATACTAAATGATTTCTAATGATCATAATCTGAGCACAACTTTCATATTTGTCATATTTTAATGGAGTGTCATTGAGTAGAGTTATGAGTTTTAACAAAAATAAACAATTTAATATATAGTTCATAGTGATTCTAAATTTCAAAACAACTTGGATGTTAAAGCTTTGACTCAATAGCTTTTAACTCCATTTCCCCACAGTTTTGATAATCAGATCACATTTCCTCACAAACAATTGAATATATAGTTCTCAAATCTTAGCCAATTATGCTATGTTCAAGAACACAATTAGAACTATTATTATTAATTGTCTCATTTGTTAAACTCAACTTATACATACGATTGACAATATATGCACTTAATAAGAGTTAATACAAAATTACTCTATCACATTTTACAAAAATTATTTTCTTTCTCTAATTGTTCTAACAATGTCCACTAGCTCAAACACATTGAGCAAAGAGTTCTTTCCTTTACCCGTTCTTCATCATCTTCATAACGCTAAATGAGATAATGACTAACATATTATAATTCAACTTTGCACACACAGTACAATGAACGAGAGAAAACACAACGTAACTAGTAGAGTCATATTCTACATTAAGAGATGCTCTCTTCTAAGTACAGACATTTGTTATACATCTTATACAATTTTATTTTATTTTAAATTTTAGAGAAGCAAAAGTGTTATCTCATACAAACTGCAAACAATGAATTTGTCAAAACATCTATACACATAGTATGATAAAACACTTAACAATCCTAAACATGCTAGTTTTCCAAAGCGAGAATAACTATGATCTAAAACTTTCAATCATATGATCAAACGCACAAAACGTTAACGCATTCATCACATGAAAGTACTAAACAAGATTAGAGTAGATCATACCGACACTTCAAGTTAGAAGTGTTTTCCAAATTCGATGGAGAAGCCTGCGTGGTGCAAACTTATTCAACCGTGATGCGTATCCATCGTCTCCAACATACACAATTTGTAGGCAACATTAAAGTACCTACATTCATCAAATTGTTAAAGATTAGCCAATTAAACAAATTATTAGCGCATCTAATTCTAGCAATAATTTGATTGGAGATCCGAATTTTATAGTCAACATACAGTTTAACTTATCAAAAAAAAATATTTGGTTTTAGCACATATCCAAAACAATTGTTCAACTTGTATTTAATTAAACAAATGATTAATACAGTCTTGAACTTAACCACTTAGCATCACAGTAATTCTATAATTCAAAATAAACTTAAATTCAATGTTTTGAACTTCCAGCACATAGCAAAATATTTAACAGAAATTTAATACGAGGAAAGTAAAGAACTTATCTTTCACTGTCTCTTCCCCTTCAATTGATTAAGGTAAAATCTATTTCGAAACACATCCGATCAATCCCATACTGCACCCTCCAGAGTATCTCAATCTGTGCCAAACCCAATAAGGAACAAATCCACTGCTGCTCTCTTTGAGCAAATACCACCCATCTCTAATCAAACCAATCTCAATTTCAAGGATTGAACTCGGTGGGGGGATTTCAACAAACAGGTTGTGGGCGCAGTTCTGAATCGAACTCAAAACCTTGTCACTCAAATGAGAGAGAACCCAATTGTCTTCTTCTTCACAATCCAAAAGCCAGAAATCAGATTCTCAATTAATCGGGTTTGGATCTGACTATCACAAGAACAAATCTTGTAACTCTCAACTGTAGATCAAAATCAAAACGGATTCGGGTTCAACTTCGAGATCATATATGTACCCAAATAGACAGTAGATGGAACGGGAGGAGTTGGTGACTGAGCACGGCTTCTGTTGGAGGGCGGTGCCGTCGATCAGCAACCACGACGACTGAGGGAAAGCAGCACCATCGGAGCTTGGGCGGGATCTGAGGCCTCGACGGATCGACGGCTTGTCGATGGCTTCGCACAAAAGAAGACGATGACTGGCGCGTTCGGCGTTCGTCTGTGGGAGCGACAACGGTGTTCGGCATTCATCTGTGGGAGCGACGATGCCGGAGACGATCGTCGGTGACGATGCCCTCGAACGGCTTCAAGGGTTTCGATGAGAACGACGAGATTCAGAGAGGTACTCTTCTCTCTTAATTAATCTCACAAACTGATTAACAAAATATCTCAAGATTGTTAGGTTTTGTGAGAAATTAACAATTGAGAATTAGGGTTTATCTCTAGATCTAAGTTGCTTGAGATATTCACTCTAAATATCAAGATTGGAATACCTAGACTACTATCACAAGCCAGTATTTATTCCTAAATACTGGTTTGGGTATCGGGTTATAAGCCCACAAACCCGCGTTCCAATATCCAATCAATTGTACGTTCATTACACGAATTACACATATGCATGTGCTATATTTATATAGAGAGAATATACCAATATATCCAACAGAAATCAGCATCATCTATATAATTAAGTCATCGTGAAATATGCCCAGGCTAAAAAGAGCAAGAAAACCAACAACTACAAGCATCATCACCAAGTACTTCACTTTATGGAAAGGTTAGCTGTCACGCCCCGCTTTCCAAAAATATGGAATACGAGCACGTGACGAAGTCCAGCGAATGATTTTTACATCATCCATAAGCTGTAGGATCGACTCAGCATCATAACAAGAATATAACCAGATTTATATATAACCAAGCATGCATGAATAATTTATCAAGCAACAGGAAACAATTTAAACAAATAATAATATTCAAATAGTTCCCATATCTGGATCAAGTGTAAACTCAGAAACAAGTCTTATACAACAGGAGAAATAAATACCTTAAGAAAAGCAACTATTCAACAAGTCCTTGCTCCAAGCGAATACTGAAATATATGCTCGCCAATTCCAGCAGGTAGCTCGTCTCCAAAATCTGTTTAATAAATATAAACAGGGAAACAAAGGGGAAACAAGAGAAAATGCCTTTAGTGCAAGCTAGGGCCACAAATAGTGAAAATAAGTACAAGTAAGGGGAACAAGAATTGGAATCAAGAATATAACAAAGTTATAAGAAGTAGTGGGCAAATTCAAAGACTAGCTAGCAAGAGGGAACATCTTAATAACTAGATTGGATAACAACTGCTAGTGGTGAAACACATGTCAGGTACACCTATAAGGGTATTTAATATCAAGCGACAACCTCAAGTCTAGTGTCATATGTTATTTTGAATGTTAGGTCTCAAATGTCAAGTCCAAGTATCAAGTTGTCTAGCTCAAGTTATCAAGTTATCTAGTCTCAAGTATCAAGTTATCTAGTTCAAATATCAAGTTCAAGTCTAGTGGTGATTACTATCTAGGTAGCACGACATGCATCCATTCTTTTACTACATGGTTGCTACAGTCAAACAATTTCGTTTAGACCTAGTAATGGATTTTATAGGGCGGCGTACTCAGGTATCAAGTATCAAGCAAGCCATGGTTCGTGAATCGAAAATTAAATAACAAGTTCACGAAGCAAGTTCGCGAATCCACAAGCAAGTTCATGAACCGCACAATGCGTTCATGAATCAAACAAGTTCATGAGCCGAGTAACCGACTCCATGAATCGAACAAGATACAACAAGTTCATGAACCAAGTATTGGGAAACACGGGCCCCCTTCCGAGTACACTTATCTATATTGTCCACTCTATAGTCTTTCCCAAAACCCCGGCTTGTTACTTTTATTAACTCTTATCAAGCAAGCATACAAGTGTAATATATTGTGATTTAATTCTAGGAAAATTTGGGGATGTCCTATATAGTGTCCAGCAGCTACATATAAAATTTGGGGTCAAACGCTCGCTGTTTACACAGCTAAAATAATTCGCAAAGAAAATATATACAACAGTTTTGCAAAACTGCGTCTACTGACACAGCTGCAGTATAACTGCCATAACTCTTAGACTGTAACTCCAAATTCGATCAACTTGGAGTCTATCGATATCTACACATCCGGATCTACATTTTATATCCAGGGCTCGGGCCCAAATTCCAATGATAAAAGGGTCGAAACCGCAAAAGAACATTCAGACAGCAACACTCAGAATTTATTTACTAATGTAGGTTTCATGGAAATATGTAATTTGGTGTCTAAGTTGTTAAGTAGCATAAATACATAATCATGGATGTCAAAACAGCAACTAATAAATATTTTTCAAGTCATAATAGTCGCAAATTCGTCAAAATACTAACTTTATATGCGTCTACAAATTTTAGGGGTCTGTCCATGTGATTCATGTGTTCAAGGGGGTAAAAGAGTCCAAGTGATTATTATATAATACGAGGAAGTTTTGTGACTCTTAGAATTGTGGGTTTGAAGGTTCAAATTGATTTACTATGATATTTCAAAGGGAGTCACAATCTAACTATATGTGATATTTTCAAGAAAACTTGTACTAGAGCAATAAAATGTACAAGATGAATACTTGCCTTAAATGACGATGATAAACTCCACTAGTGGTAGCAATTTGGGTAGAAAAATCCCGGAAGAAGTCCTCAAAAAGCGCGTGCAAAATCTACCGAAGATCGAGTTTTTCCCGCACACAGGATCGGCCCAAAACAGCGAACAGCGATTCGGATCTGGCGCGGCAAAATAGGGAACAGCGGAATCGTCCAATCAGATCGAGTCAAAGCAGCGGATCCCAGGCCAGAACAGTGTACAGCAGAATCGGGATCTGCTGTGGCCAGAACACGGGACAGCGGAAAGGGCGAATCAGATCGCTCGAACGCAGCGGATCTGCACCAGAACAGGGAACAGCGAATCTGGATCTGCTGCGGGCGAACACGAAACATCGATCACAGGCACGGATCCTGGCGCGATCGGACGGTTCAAATCCGAGCCCGCCCTTTTCCTCCTTCTTCTTCGTTGTTCTCTTCTTCGACGAACTGAGCGTGAGGGAGAGGATTGAGTGTGGCGACGCTGGGTCTCCGACGAGGCGATGCGACGGCCACGACTGGTCGGGAAGCGACGCAGCGGGGGTCGTCGGCGATGACGGGGCGGCGCGCGTCAATCTCGAGGGCGGCTCTGTTTGGGTTCGAAACAGGGAAGGAGCGAAGGGAGTGGGTTTGGGGCGTTGGTGGCGCGAACGGAGGTTGATGAGGGTGATGCGGCGAGGGGATCAGTTGCGGCTGTGATGGTGCTGGCATTGGAGGCGAGCGGGGAAGGGCAATGGTGATGGAGGGTGCGATGGCGAGGCGAGATGGGTTCGGGAGTGAGGGAGACGATGGGTTCAGGAGCGTTGGGTACGGTGGTGGATGATGGCGGTGGAGGCGAGGGTGTGGCTGGCGATCGGAGGGGATCAGAGTGGGTTGGCGAACGAACGAGAGATCTAGACGAAGGTGAAGAAGATGATTAGCGGCGGTGGGGGTGATTAAGGTTAAAACAGTAGATTAGGGTTGGATTAGGGTTCGGGTTGGGTTTATATAGGGGGTTTGTGGTTTGTGGGTTTTGGGTACCCGTTTCAAAAAGAGCCCAACAGGAGAAGTGGTCGAAATGCACTAAAATGGGGGCAAAGATATGAAAGAGGAGGATTAGTCTATTCTCCATGAAGAACGATACAAATGGCACACAAATGAAATTGATAAAGGACCCACAATTTGAGTTGAGACAAAAATAATGATTTTATTCGAACTGAAATAAAATACAGGATCTCAAATAGACAAAAGAGTACAATTGAGAAAAAATACGGTATAAAGTACAAATACGGAGAAACAGGAGTTACAAATCCTACCCACCTTACACAAAAATTTCGTCCTCGAAATTTGCTTAGGCGGTACATAGGATAGGGTAAAGTAACTTAGGGGCGGGTAACAAACAAGGGATCCAAAGAAAAGTTAACTTGGTGGTAACATCAAAATAAGAAGGGGGTGGATAACAACGATGGTCAAATGGATGGCATGAAAGAGAATAACAGTATCTAAAGGATCCAAATAACACAAGATAATAAATACGATGAAGGAGTAGGCAGAACTGAAACCAAGGAGATGGAAGACAGGAAAGAAATGAATCCAATAATGAATGAGTACATGATGGCAGGATGGAAAGTAAGAAGGAAATAACCGGTATCAAAAACGAAGAAGAACACTGAACACCACAAGACTTGCAAGATTACAAGGCAAGGAGGTGTACGAATAGAAAGAGTTGGAATCGAAGAAGGGAGCGACAAGGGAAAGATGCACCACGCAATGAGTCAATAATGAGAACAAAAGCAAGAGATAGGGGATAGCAAATGGTGCAAGGAATGGAACAAAACAAAATACAAGGAAGGAGAAGCAACAACATGATCCTGGTCCTGTGGGTCATGGGCCCACCACGCTTCCGCTGCGCCACTTTGATGGTGGTGTTCCAAGCTCCAGATATGTCATTGTAGACAACGTGACACCAAGCGACGATCCGAGCAGGAAGAAAGGAATGGGACGCCAAGATCAAAGAGAGTATGGGCTCCAAATAGAGATAGACAATAATGCAAAATAGATATAGGGCTTGAGCTTCAATCTTCATAATTACAAGATAGAATACATATCAAAACTAATGGCTTTAACAGGAATAATAACACAACAAATATCAACAATAATAATATCAATAGTAACATAATAACAATAATAAAAATAAATATAACAATGATAATAATAAAATTAGTAATAATAGTAACGAAATAATAATAATAACAATAATAATAACAAAAATCCAAATCATCATGATCATACAGGTAATAATAACATAATAAAAATATCAACAATACTAATAATAACGATAACACATTCATGACATAATAGAATTCAATACACTCATGAAATTAATGCGATGATAACAATCATAATAGTATTAAAAATAGTGACAATAATAATAATATTAATAATAGTAACAATAATAATCATAGGAGTAATAATAAGGTAACAGTAATAATAATAATAAAAATAATGCAGCAATAAAGCTAATAAAACAATATTAATAATAGAAATTGAAATGACAATCATAATAATAATACCAATAATAATAACAAGGACAATAACAATAACAGAATAGCATAGTGAAACAAAATTAAGAATTTGGCTTATTAATTCTATAAATAAATCAACTGTACTAGTTCAAATTTATATGAAACAAAGTTTAATTGGATAAAGAAAATGTCATGAGGAAAATATTTCTTTACCATCAGTTTATGTATACAAGTAACGAGTCTTGAAATATCAATTAGTAATAGGTAGAAAATCTTGCCTCCTTAACATCAAGTTGCATGTTTGCCTTCACGACATCAGGTTGCAGGTTGCCGTCTGGATATTCGGCTGCACATTTTGCCTCGCCGATATCTAGTTGCAATTTGCCTCCATTGACACCGAGTTGCATACTTGCCATCTCAATATTAGGTTGCACCGAAGTGGTGAAATGCATATAAAATTGAGCATGCTCAGGCTCAAACAAATTAATAATAATAATAATTGTAACGATAAAAATAATAATATCAATAACCATAATAATAACAAAAATATCGATACTAATGACAATAAAAATAACCATGATAATAAAAATGATCATAACAGTAATAATAATAGTAATCGCAAAAAGAATCATAAAAATAATAATAATATCAACAATACTAGTAAAAATAATAATGCAAGACAAGATATAGTTTGTGCCCGACATTTTTGTGGAAGTAATTTAACATTAATAATAATAATAAAATAATGAAAACAACAATAAGAATATCAATAGTAGTAACAATAATAATAATACTACTAATGATAATGAAAATAATAGCAACAATAATAATAGTAGCAATAATAGCATTATACAACAAAATAAGAATTTGTTTTATCAAAATAATCCAGTAGAAATACATAGTCGATCAAAAATGAAAAGTGAAGTTAAAATACACCATTGTTCGAAATAATAAAATCTTTGTTGAGAAACATTTTTATAAAGATTGAAAATAAATATAACCAATAATAATCAAAATATAGAAAGTATTCGGAAAAAAAATTATTATAAAGAGAAAATAGGTAGGAGAAAAATGAAGCTACACCCAATAAGGAGTTAAAGAGGAGGATGACAAGAAGGGACAAGAGAAAATTAAGGAATTGAATACGAAGGAAGAAGAACGAGGGCAAAATCGGAATTGAAGGGAATATAGCAGAGGAGGAATAACCAACCTGATACTCAATATGAATCAACATAAGAAGATGATTGCAAGGCAGGAAAAGCAATGAACGACACACGAATTGGAATAAGAAGGGATCAACGAGATAAGCAGAAAATCAGAGATTGCTTGCACCGGAATCAAAAGAATATGGATACGGAAAGAATAAATTGTACCCAATAAGGACCCAACAAATCAGGATGACTATAAGAGATCAAAGAATTGAATATGAAGGGTTCAAATGAATGGGATAAGACTTATATCCAGATCGAGTTGACTATTAAATTATTCATGTAGTTGCATGGCCTGTTTAATATTGAGTTAATCCTGACTGAGTCAAGCCTGTCTAATGTATTAGTCGGACTAACACATTAGCCAAACCTGAGCTCTGATACCACTAAAAACCTGTCACGCCCCGCTTTCCAAAAATATGGAATACGAGCACGTGACGAAGCCCAGCGAATGATTTTTACATCATCCATAAGCTGTAGGATCGACTCAGCATCATAACAAGAATATAACCAGATTTATATATAACCAAGCATGCATGAATAATTTATCAAGCAACAGGAAACAATTTAAACAAATAATAATATTCAAATAGTTCCCATATCTGGATCAAGTGTAAACTCAGAAACAAGTCTTATACAACAGGAGAAATAAATACCTTAAGAAAAGCAACTATTCAACAAGTCCTTGCTCCAAGCGAATACTGAAATATATGCTCGCCAATTCCAGCAGGTAGCTCGTCTCCAAAATCTGTTTAATAAATATAAACAGGGAAACAAAGGGGAAACAAGAGAAAATGCCCTTAGTGCAAGCTAGGGCCACAAATAGTGAAAACAAGTACAAGTAAGGGGAACAAGAATTGGAATCAAGAATATAACAAAGTTATAAGAAGTAGTGGGCAAATTCAAAGACTAGCTAGCAAGAGGGAACATCTTAATAACTAGATTGGATAACAACTGCTAGTGGTGAAACACATGTCAGGTACACCTATAAGGGTATTTAATATCAAGCGACAACCTCAAGTCTAGTGTCATATGTTATTTTGAATGTTAGGTCTCAAATGTCAAGTCCAAGTATCAAGTTGTCTAGCTCAAGTTATCAAGTTATCTAGTCTCAAGTATCAAGTTATCTAGTTCAAATATCAAGTTCAAGTCTAGTGGTGATTACTATCTAGGTAGCACGACATGCATCCATTCTTTTACTACATGGTTGCTACAGTCAAACAATTTCGTTTAGACCTAGTAATGGATTTTATAGGGCGGCGTACTCAGGTATCAAGTATCAAGCAAGCCATGGTTCGTGAATCGAAAATTAAATAACAAGTTCACGAAGCAAGTTCGCGAATCCACAAGCAAGTTCATGAACCGCACAATGCGTTCATGAATCAAACAAGTTCATGAGCCGAGTAACCGACTCCATGAATCGAACAAGATACAACAAGTTCATGAACCAAGTATTGGGAAACACGGGCCCCCTTCCGAGTACACTTATCTATATTGTCCACTCTATAGTCTTTCCCAAAACCCCGGCTTGTTACTTTTATTAACTCTTATCAAGCAAGCATACAAGTGTAATATATTGTGATTTAATTCTAGGAAAATTTGGGGATGTCCTATATAGTGTCCAGCAGCTACATATAAAATTTGGGGTCAAACGCTCGCTGTTTACACAGCTAAAATAATTCGCAAAGAAAATATATACAACAGTTTTGCAAAACTGCGTCTACTGACACAGCTGCAGTATAACTGCCATAACTCTTAGACTGTAACTCCAAATTCGATCAACTTGGAGTCTATCGATATCTACACATCCGGATCTACATTTTATATCCAGGGCTCGGGCCCAAATTCCAATGATAAAAGGGTCGAAACCGCAAAAGAACATTCAGACAGCAACACTCAGAATTTATTTACTAATGTAGGTTTCATGGAAATATGTAATTTGGTGTCTAAGTTGTTAAGTAGCATAAATACATAATCATGGATGTCAAAACAGCAACTAATAAATATTTTTCAAGTCATAATAGTCGCAAATTCGTCAAAATACTAACTTTATATGCGTCTACAAATTTTAGGGGTCTGTCCATGTGATTCATGTGTTCAAGGGGGTAAAAGAGTCCAAGTGATTATTATATAATACGAGGAAGTTTTGTGACTCTTAGAATTGTGGGTTTGAAGGTTCAAATTGATTTACTATGATATTTCAAAGGGAGTCACAATCTAACTATATGTGGTATTTTCAAGAAAACTTGTACTAGAGCAATAAAATGTACAAGATGAATACTTGCCTTAAATGACGATGATAAACTCCACTAGTGGTAGCAATTTGGGTAGAAAAATCCCGGAAGAAGTCCTCAAAAAGCGCGTGCAAAATCTACCGAAGATCGAGTTTTTCCCGCACACAGGATCGGCCCAAAACAGCGAACAGCGATTCGGATCTGGCGCGGCAAAACAGGGAACAGCGGAATCGTCCAATCAGATCGAGTCAAAGCAGCGGATCCCAGGCCAGAACAGCGTACAGCAGAATCGGGATCTGCTGTGGCCAGAACACGGGACAGCGGAAAGGGCGAATCAGATCGCTCGAACGCAGCGGATCTGCACCAGAACAGGGAACAGCGAATCTGGATCTGCTGCGGGCGAACACGAAACATCGATCACAGGCACGGATCCTGGCGCGATCGGACGGTTCAAATCCGAGCCCGCCCTTTTCCTCCTTCTTCTTCGTTGTTCTCTTCTTCGACGAACTGAGCGTGAGGGAGAGGATTGAGTGTGGCGACGCTGGGTCTCCGACGAGGCGATGCGACGGCCACGACTGGTCGGGAAGCGACGCAGCGGGGGTCGTCGGCGATGACGGGGCGGCGCGCGTCAATCTCGAGGGCGGCTCTGTTTGGGTTCGAAACAGGGAAGGAGCGAAGGGAGTGGGTTTGGGGCGTTGGTGGCGCGAACGGAGGTTGATGAGGGTGATGCGGCGAGGGGATCAGTTGCGGCTGTGATGGTGCTGGCATTGGAGGCGAGCGGGGAAGGGCAATGGTGATGGAGGGTGCGATGGCGAGGCGAGATGGGTTCGGGAGTGAGGGAGACGATGGGTTCAGGAGCGTTGGGTACGGTGGTGGATGATGGCGGTGGAGGCGAGGGTGTGGCTGGCGATCGGAGGGGATCAGAGTGGGTTGGCGAACGAACGAGAGATCTAGACGAAGGTGAAGAAGATGATTAGCGGCGGTGGGGGTGATTAAGGTTAAAACAGTAGATTAGGGTTGGATTAGGGTTCGGGTTGGGTTTATATAGGGGGTTTGTGGTTTGTGGGTTTTGGGTACCCGTTTCAAAAAGAGCCCAACAGGAGAAGTGGTCGAAATGCACTAAAATGGGGGCAAAGATATGAAAGAGGAGGATTAGTCTATTCTCCATGAAGAACGATACAAATGGCACACAAATGAAATTGATAAAGGACCCACAATTTGAGTTGAGACAAAAATAATGATTTTATTCGAACTGAAATAAAATACAGGATCTCAAATAGACAAAAGAGTACAATTGAGAAAAAATACGGTATAAAATACAAATACGGGGAAACAAGAGTTACATTAGCAAATCAATTTATAGCGATGACTGAAGCATATCGCATATGCAAGTTGTGCAAAACGTGGAATATTCAATTATGGTGACATTACATTATAGAATTGGATGAGAAAACTAACAAACTGAAGATTATAACAGGTTTTTGGTCTTTGCCTAACACACCATTTACGGTGATGGGGGAATATTTTTAAAAAGTTCAATATCAGAAATATATCATCACTCGGATTTTTTAAGGCTAATTTGAATAAATCTAACATGAACTTTTAAGCAATCTAAGAAACTAACATGAACTTAAATGACTATGTGACATATAACATGAATGTTCACACAACTTTCCGGGAAGAACCTTCCATGACAGGGTTGTCTGTTATTCATGGAAACTATATGCAACAAAACAGATGCACAGTATTTTTCTGAAATTCGTTAAATATTCATGATAATTTTATGCAATTTAGTTGTCACATAATTACAGATATATAGTACCTATGACGATGACTTCTGGTTTTTTGTCCCCTCCATGTTTACATCCTGGATTTTCCTCAAACCATCTCGCAATCCCAAAATCACAAGCAAATTGGTAATTGTAAGCAATGACTCAGCACACCCATGTAGCCAATCCACATTGGCTAAAGAGGTCCCATATTGCACTTTTTCTGTCAGATAATAAGAATAAGATTGTGTTATAGCCCACTAAGACTAATAAACCCTATAAATAAACTATACTAAGTTGAGAAGTTACCATATATACCAGCAGGGACTATTGATGAGCATGATCCATGCAAGAAGAACAGTCGTTTGAAGTAACAATCGTAAAGCTCAAACAGGATTGTTTCATCACTAGTCACTCCTATTAATCATTAAATCATAGTGTGCAACTTCAAAAACATAATCCATCTCATCATCACTTATAACCAATGAGAAAAAATAAAGCTCAGATAGGATTAATTCATCACTAGTCACTCCTACAAATCATTAAATAAATGATTCATAGTGTGCAATTTCAGAAATATAATCCATCTCATCATCACTTGTAAAACTAGAATCCAAGTTATCCAACGAAGAAGCGAACTCACAATCACATGAATATAACAGACTAGTATACTACTATAGCATAATAAAGTCATGGTTAACAGTAAACCAAACATAAAATAGAATGATACATATTTGTCCCACATCGTGAACCACCACCAATCGAACTATCAGCAATCAAACCGAAAATATAGAATGACCAAACCCCAAAATGGATAAATGGGGTTCGAATACTTCCCTCACATATTATAGCTGATCATCTTGTTCCACACACTATTCTTGAGATGCAAACATTACCTGACAAATTAATTTTCAAAGCAAGCGATTAATTTACAAAATAAGGAATTTGAAAAAAAATAATTGGAAAAAAAAATGTTCACAAAAGATACCTGATTCGAAGATGTCGGGGTGGAGAAGAATGGTGGAGTTAGGGTTTCGATCGGGTGGGTTTCGATAGCAGCCAAACCCCTCAATGGACCAAAATCAAAAACCAAAAACCAAAAACATTAGCTTCGAAAGAGAGAGAGAGATTGAACAGGAGAGATGAGCGATGCATCGAAGAGATCGAGAGATTCGATCGGGTGGGTTTTGATAGCAGCTATCGAAGAGATCGAGAGCGACGCATTAAAATGGACCCAAATCAAAAACCCTAGCTTCGGGCAGCTATCGAAGGGAGATGTGCGACGCAGCTAAGAGAGAGAGAGAACGGGAGAGCTTGAGCGACGCATCGAAGAGAGAGGGAGAGAACGGGTGAGATGAGCTCTTAATCAAAGCTAGGGTTTTGAACGGGAGAGCTTCTCATTAATTTTCAGATTCGTGGGGGAGAGAAAGAGAAAGAACGGGAGAGAGTCAGATGAGAAAGTGGGAAGCTGAGAAATGTCTGTTTTGCCCTTCAACATATCAGTTGATGGTCGGATCAAATCTTGACCATCGGATCGCAATCATGCGGCTGAGAATCCCAGCTCTCCATAAGAATCTCAGCTTCCCAGCTCTTAATAGACTCACTCTATATATATACATATATATATATATATATATATATATATATATATATATATATATATATATGTATATATATATAGAGTGAGTCTATTAAGAGCTGGGAAGCTGGTATCCTTATCGGGAGCTGGAGATCTCAGCCATCCGATCGATCTTGATCGCGATCGGATGGCTGAGATCTATTGCCGCTTATCTTCAGATGAGGTGAGGGGTAAAAGTGGTATAATCGATTATACTCCTTCTCTCTTATCTTCTCACGCTCTCTTCTGTCCCGCTCTCTATCGTTCCAAACCCTAATAGACTGCCTCTTATCTTCTCCCGCTCTCTCTCCTGCTCTCGAAGATTGCCCCGCTCTCTTCACAACCCTAATCCCTATCTCTTCTCTTCTCACGCTCTCAGTCCCGATCTCCATCTTCAAAACCCTAATCCACCTCTCTTCGAAACCCTAATCGAAGATAGCGAACTCGAGCTCTTCTCTCCCGCTCTCTTTCTTCGTCACCTGTGTAAACCCAACACCACGATCGATCGGATCTCCAGTCGCTTATCTTCAGATCTGTCGAGGGGTAAAAGGGGTATAATCGATCAGCCCCCATCGGCGATAAGGGTTTCGATTTCTCGGCTCTTTGGGTTCTGCCTCTCTCAGATTCCGGAGGGAAGTGTTTGACTCTCATAAATGCTTTTATGATTTCTGTTTAATTTCTTGCATTTTCATTCGGTTCTGTTTGTAGGCAATGATGAGATTGATTTTGATATAAGTTGGTTACAAAATTTTTGGGCATTGAAATTAGCACTTCATTGGTATCATATGTGGTATCAAAAATTAGCACTTCACCAAAATGCTTGTAAGCCTTCCTAGCAATAGCATCAACCCATAACACATGAGTTAATTTGTTGTCTTCATCAACCTTGTAATGAAAACAGAAAGAAGGATTCATCTCTTTTTCCTCTTGCAAGTGCTCCAGCAATATATCAACATCATAAGCTCTCATATCATCCTTCTCTCTTTGCAACGAATTTCTAATGTCTTTTTCAGTACAATTAATGTTACTGAAACCTTCATTTTCTATTTCCATGAAGGACATAAACTCTGAAGTTCTTATGTTAGCCTCTTTGAAAGAACTAAGTAAACTTTTTTGCGCTTCAGAGACAGTTCTATTACATCTTAAAAATTGTTGCTTTCTAGGTGTGACACAAATATGGGTGTGCTCTTCAACAAACCTACGGATTGACCATCTCCCGTCATCATCCCTTTGCATTCGTATTTGAGCCATACACCCTTCTTTCGTCACAGCCCTTCTCCTTCTCTTGATCAAATTTGAAGAAGAAGATTCTTCATTATTGGCAACATTCACAACAGTTGTATCAACCGGCTTGCCTTGCTTTGAGCAAACAAATTGTTGTGAATATCTCTCCTTTGTGGTAGTGTCAACCATCGTTGCAAACTTGCGTACTGAAAACCCAACTAATTTTGCATATGTTTTATAAAATTCATATCCGTCGTCTAATGTTGCAAATACTAAACCAACAAATGGTTTAGAAGCATCATCAACGTCCCTCCAACTGGACTGAACATCTTGGCTTAGTAATTCTTTATTTTCAACCTCCATCCTTCATAGGAGAATGAGACAACAAACATTAAAAAAAAGCTACAACTTTAAATTAACACAAACGAAAAAGTCTAACAGACTACATTCTTGATCTACAAGTAATAAAGTGTTCATACTGAGGGAATATGAAACTTAGTGTTTGAAGAATTCAAGTATGTACAGATTTTAGACAGTTAAATTTTTTTCTTTTTGGGGAGAAACATCCATAGTTAAATGGCAAGCAACCTTCAGCTTCTTACAAGGGTTTTACATGAAATTTGGGTGCTTATATGCATGTGTCATGTCCTATTATCATTGATTGAAGCAAATCTCGAAAGAAACAAAAACTAGACTGCATATTACATGGATTTTGTGTGCTTATATGCATGTGTCATGTCCCAATCTTAAAATTCCATATACTAGTACGAATATTATTTGCTATTCTAAATGTACTAGTACGAATACTAGTGCGAATATTAACAAAGCATAATTTAAGCGCTAAAAATATAACAACAAACTAGAAGCATTTGTAAAGGAAATAAAATTTGAAAATGAGCTGCAAAATCGAAACCCTTATCGTAGTTTGGGTTTTCCGTCGGAGAGAGAGAACGAACTTGTGAGAGCTCTTCTTTGGTGCTAAGACGACAAGACCGATGGGGGCTGATCGATTATACCCCTTTTATCCCTCGACAGATCTGAAGATAAGCGACTGGAGATCCGATCGATCGTGGTGTTGGGTTTACACAGGTAACGAAGAAAGAGAGTGGGAGAGAAGAGCTTGACTTCGCTATCTTCGATTAGGGTTTCGAAGAGAGGTGGATTAGGGTTTCGAAGATGGTGATCGGGACTGAGAGCGTGAGAAGAGAAGAGATAGGGATTAGGGTTGTGAAGAGAGCGGGGCGATCTTCGAGAGCGGGAGAGAGAGCGGGAGAAGATAAGAGGCAGTCTATTAGGGTTTGGAACGATAAAGAGCGGGAGAGAAGAGAGCGTGAGAAGATAAGAGAGAAGGGGTATAATCGATTATACCACTTTTACCCCTCACCTCATCTGAAGATAAGCGGCAATAGATCTCAGCCATCCGATCGCGATCAAGATCGATCGGATGGCTGAGATCTCCAACTCCCGATAAGGATACCAGCTTCCCAGCTCTTAATAGACTTACTCTCTCTCTATATATATATATATATATATTAAAAAAAGTCCCCCAGACAGAAGATCATCATCCGTCCAGGTATATTTTTTTTTCTTTTTTCAATTAAGCGCGCGACCAGACCGAAGATCTTCTTCTGTCTGGCTCTATTTTTTTTTAATTATTGTCAAACGAAACATGATCTTCCGTCTATCGAATTTTGGGTATTAAGAAATTATTTATTTTATTAGACGGAGGATGTTCTTTCGTCTGTATATTTTATTATTTTTTAACCCAAATTTTGGCTTTAACGATAGCAGCACAACTCTTCTATTTCCATTCTCCTATTGCCAAATACCTATAATATAACAACAGCGATAGTGGAATCTCTAATAAAACAAAGCCAGAGTACTCGGCGTGATAAGTACCTACAATGCAAAAAATATTTTTGTTGCTGTTGTCAGTTTTAGGTGGAGGTTTGAAATGAAGCTGGTGGATTTTGTTTGGACAAGAATGCCCCAAGATTTGAACACCTTGAAAAGGGTGTTTTGGATAATTTAAGGGTTATGCATTTTATCTCTTAAGAGCATCCACGGTGGTTTCTTAAAATTGGCAAATTGCCATTTTATAGCATACGATGCTCTGCAATGGTTTTCTATTTTGCAAATTTTTGGCAAACTCGCTATATCTGTTTCTCATATATGAGAAACGAAATAGTCATTCTCAAATTATGAAGGACGGTATAACATATATCGTCCCTCCGATTTTAATATATTTTAATCCAGTCAGACGGTATAACATATACCGTCCCCCCGAATTTTATTTATTTATTTATTTATTTTTAAAAACTCCTCAGACGGGATATGTTATCCCGTCTGAATTGGACGGGAGAACATATCCCGTCCAAGGAGTTTTTTGTATTTTTCCTTTTTTTTTTAATTTTTAAAAAATGAACGGCCAAGATTTGGCCGATTAAAAAATATATATATAAATTCTCGGACGGTACATGATGTACCGTCCTTGAATTGGGGAGGTAGTGGGTAGGTTTAGGATTATTAATTAGGTTTAGGTAGTTAATTAATTAGGTTTAGGTATTATTATATAATTTATTTTATTTAATTAATATATTTTAATAGTTAATCAGTAATTAAAATTTGTAAATTTTTTTTAAACGAGAGACGGTATATGTTATACCGTCCCACGCAATTTTTTTTTAAAAAGCGAGGAATATAGCAAACAACCACTGCAGCCTTTTATCCTATTTGCTATTACTGTAGCCGCCATTTTTGGCAAAATGAGAAACACCATTGTGGATGCTCTAATTGGCAGAGACTGCTGCTTCAAGAGTTAGGGAGGAGGGTGTCTAGGGCCTTATTTATATATACATGATTACGATAATGAGGAGATGTAGACTGGACTGGCAATGGGAAAGTTGTGCTCAGCCTCAGGGATGTTGAGGAGATTTTATAGATGGGTGGACTACGTTACTTCGGTTTTTTTACTTTGATGGATTGTTCCCATTCTAAATGTTTATATATATATATATATATATATATATATATATATATAATTAACAAGATATAGTAGACAAACTCCACTTTTCCAATAAAAATCGCATTACTTTTTAATTTTTATCCATTTTTTAAAAAAAAATTATTTTTGATGGAGATCAATGAAATTTAGGGAATATAGGCATAGAAGTAGAAGTTCTAAAATCTGAAGTTATTTACACTTGCGTTTGGTACAAGGATTTTTTTTGTTTTCTGGGAATCTTAACTTGGGAATTTAGTTTTCCATGTTTGGTATGCTAATTTTTAAATTCAAATTTCCAAAAAACTAACATTTATAGGATTTTTTTTTTTGCTATAATTCGCACAAAAAAATTTCATGAGGGAGATGGGATTCTTAGATTCCCAAGTGCTTGGAAAATGTTATTTCTTTAAAATTACAATTTTGCCCCTAAAATAAACAAAACCCTAAACTTGGCTTACTTTTATTTCATTGTTTGCAAACCTATTGCTTCTAGGGAGTTGAAATCGTTCATTCTCTGACTGATATAGCCCTAGTATTCAGGTTCTCACAAAAATGAAATCCGGACAAGCTCTCTAAGCCTCTAGCTGGTGTAAAAATTATGGTGCTCTGGCAATTTTTTCCCGAACTAATAGGATGTCATGTTGAGCTTTAGGAAAAAGATATTCAAAATAAATTCCTATTGCAGTTTCTATGTTTTTTTGGTGGTTTGTGGATTTTTGCAATGATAGCTCAGCCAACTTCTGGTGTGATTGAATTATAAGTGCATCTTTAGCTGTTGAATTTCTTTGAATAATAATACATTAATCTTTTGTTTGATATCCTGCAAATAATGGATTTTGCTAAGGCATTCGACACGGTAAATTGGGAGACACTCAGACACCCTACTTTTTAAAATTGATTTTGCTAAGGCATTCGACACGGTAAATTGGGATTTCTTAGATCAGCTCTTAATTGCTAGAGGATTTGGCCAATCTTGGTGCAGATGGATCCATATGATCTTGCGGACAGCTAAGTCTTCCATCCTTATAAATGGTGAAGGGGGTCGTCAAATTAACTCGAAGAGAGGATTGAAACATGGAGATCCACTCTCACCAATGCTTTTCATCCTGGTAGTGGCTGTCCTAGCTCAGATGCTCCAAAATGGTCGCAGAAACGAAGTATTCTCTCCGCTGCCTGTCAGAGGCTCAATTGCGGACTTTTCAGTTCTACAGTTTGCAGATGACACACTTCTTTTTTGCAAGGGGGATGAAGAAGAGGTCATTAATCTTAAGGTAGCACTGCGACTTTTTGCAAACTTCTCTGGTCTAGCTATCAATTTCGACAAATCATCCTTAGTGTATTTTGGAAAGTCAAAAATAAAACTCAAAGCATTCTCAACTATCCTTGGATGCAAAGAGGAGAGTTTGCCTCTTAAATATCTTGGTATGTCACTTGCTTCGGGTAAACTCAGTAAACAATATTGGCAACCATTGCTCCTTAAAATTGAGCGAAGGCTCTCAATGTGGAAAGGGAAAATGTCAAGAGGTGGCAGACTTGTTCTTATAAATTCTGTGCTTAGTGCTCTGCCGGTCTACTACGCCTCTTTCTTTCGGTTACCCCTTTGGGTAATCAGAAAAATTGACCAACTGCGCAGCAGATTCTTCTGGTGTGGCGCAAATAACGATATCAGAGGCATTGCAAGTGTGCAGTGGACAAAAATTTGTCAGCCGAAAGACCAAGGTGGCCTGGGGGTTCTTGATCTAAGGGTGTTCAATGAAGCTCTTCTGATGAAGTGGTGGTGGAAGTTGATTGCATCAGACTCCCTGCCTAGCCAAACCCTGAGAAGCATGTATCAACGAAGCAATTCTAACCAACTAGTATGCCCTTCTACTGCTTCTTGTTTCTGGAAAGGAATCTATCCACTAAAAGATCAATTCTTTGTCAACATCCAATGGAGCCTTGGTAGGGGTAACCTTATTAATTTTTGGTCGTCCAAATGGATTAATGGAGCAAGCATCTCTTCCCTATATCAGAATCTGGCTGCCGCAGCATGGAATACTGAAGCAGACATTCTCTCTCAAGGGTCTTGGTCTGATGGCTCTTGGACCTGGCAGCCAAGGCTGAATTGTGTTCTCACAGAGTCCATGCGGGAGGAGAAGTTGTGACTGCTTGGGCTGCTTGTACATTACCAACCCTCAAGTTCTGATGACCAACCATCCTGGCGCCTGACTGCATCCTCTTCTTTCACTGTCAAGTCTGCTTACAATTTCTTCATCATGGCTGGCCTCAGATCCCCTTACTACACTGCTACTTGGTCCTCGTCTGCCCCGCTCAAATGCAAAGTGTTCATCTGGATGCTTAGTTGGAACAAGCTCAACTCAAAAGAATTCCTCCTCTCCAAAGGATGGTCGGGTGACACTACATGCACAGCTTGTGCATGTTCTGTTGAATCGACCTTTCACATTTTTTTTGAATGCCCACGAGTTGCCGTTGCAACTTGGAAGCACTTCACTGCACTGCCCAATATTCATAACATGCCCCATCACTTACACGAGTGCTTCATGACCTGGTGCTTTGAAAATCACAACCACAGACACACTTGGCACCTATTGACTGTCTCAATTTGTTGGAGTTTGTGGCTAGCTAGAAATCATCGCACTTTTTCTTCTAAAGATGTGCAAGCAAAGGATATTATTACTAATGCAATTTTTTGCTTTCGCTCTTGGATAGATGGTAT
Source organism: Hemerocallis citrina (assembly GCA_017893485.1). Classification (NCBI taxonomy): domain Eukaryota; kingdom Viridiplantae; phylum Streptophyta; class Magnoliopsida; order Asparagales; family Asphodelaceae; genus Hemerocallis; species Hemerocallis citrina. The sequence continues at coordinate 139,298,507 of CM030367.1, forward strand.
GGACAGCAGAAAAAAGAAGGCGAAGCTGATGCAAGAAATGGAAATGGAAGGTGTGCAAGATACACTGTTAAAGCAAGCACTCATAAGGGTTGATCAGTTGGATAGTGATGAGGGGAGTTGCTCGGCCTAGCAACATGCAGTGAAGCGCTCTCATTAACAGTTGATGGTTTTTTTGCTTTTTGGAAACATATTTTGAGACTTTGCTGATGTAACTTTTCAGTATTATTTTTGGGATATCTGTTAGGGGTCTTTTGTATAACGAGCTTAAATAGTTGATGATGAAGGGGGATGAGATCATGTGGTTGTGACTAGTAGAGGAGTACGACAATAGTCCAATGCCCTCTCTACGACACAAATGCATGCTATCTCAAACCTGGATTCGTCAAATGACTCGTTTTTTGTTTTTGAACCCCTACTTAGATTACTTTCTGTAATAGTGTTTAAACTTCTCTTACTTAGATATATATATTTTCTGTGAGGTAGGGCAATCCTACCTTTTACCCGTCAAAAAAAAATATCCTGCAAATATATTGTCCTCTTTCAATTTTAAGTCATGTTACCACTTAAAATTGTTTGTATTTTGTGGCCCAGATTTGCATCATTTTTTTTGCTCAGGTATTTCATCAAATAGTTTGTTTTGTTATTTGAGGATGAAAGGGGTATTTTGGACAATAAGATTAAAATTCCCAGAATATGTAGCTCAACCAAATATAGGAAATTAAGTTTCCAACTAACATTCTCAGAGATATTTAAGACCTACCAAACATGTTTTATAATTCCTAGAAATCATAAATCCCAGTCTTTAGACTTTTTGATGTGGTAAGAGCATCTACTATCGTCTTGTCTAAATTTTCTACTTTTAGAAATTATGATTTAGAAACTATACGTGGCCTCTGCTATCGTTGCTACTATTGTTATTGCTAAAAGCGAGAGTTTTTTTTTAATAGGATGGATGATGTCCTCCGTTTGATGCTATTTTTTTTCTTTTCTGAAACGTCGGACGGATGGTTTCAATATATTTTTTTCTTCCCAAACTCAGCCGGGGGGGGGGGGACAGATGAAGTTCATCCAATCCGTCTGAGCCCTTTTTCCATTTTTTATACAAAAATTATGATAATTTGAAATTACCATTTTGGCCCTTAGATCCTAAGCCTACTTAATTTTGGTGAGAGGGTAAATCAGTAATTAAAAAATAATTTAATAATTAAAAATTGAGGGACAGATGATCTTCATCCGTCTCTCAATTAAGCCTATTTAACTACATTTTTTTCCTTCCAAATAAACGAGGGACAGAGCTTCATGTACCGTCCGTCCCTTTTTTCCTCAAACAAATCATTTTCATCCGTGTTCTATATTTAGCAGGCTTCTAAAGTGACTCCTAAGTTTAGTGAAACATTGTTTACATGAATCACTTTTGTATGGTAAATTCCAATAACAATTGCTTAACGAATCCATGTTCAGTTCGAAGTAAACACACACATAGACATACACATACATAAGCACAAATCAAACTAAGAAGTAGATAGTATGGACAAAGGAGCTCTTCACATATTGGGATTGCATGCAGACAAGGTTTAATTAGGGATCATTCAAAGCAGAACAAACTATATTTGAGAATTCTCCTCTACGTATATGCTTGCCTAGATGTATTCTTACTTACCGTTGCTTAGCAACAATTGAACTTGAGTTGCAAACATGAAGCCCCGCTACTAACATAAGCATAAAATGAATAGGAAGGGGGAGAAATAATTTTCCAAACCACGAGAAAAAGAGAGAAGTTGATTTATCATAAATCTTTTATTTCAAACAACAACAACAACAACAACAACAACAACGACCAAAGGCTAGTGTTTATTCTTTTTCTGTAAGAGAATTATACATAAATTGTACTTGATTGCATCACAAATCATTCATGATGTATGCTCCATGAATTGTGTGATTAATGAAGGGGATTAAATCCAGGATTGGGCATTCAGTGTTGAGGGGATTGAAGTCGACTTGGTTGGATGGTGAAGATTAATGAAGGGGGGTTAACATTCACTGTTAAGGGGATTGAAGTCGACTTGGTTGGATGGTGGAGTCTAATTTAAAGCCCAAGATGTGAACCAAACAAAGATACTCAGCTGTCAATAAAGAAAGCAAGAGAGAAGGAACTAGGGTAACTGAAAATTTCCAGGTAACCGAAAAGAAGGATCTTTACCCTTTTTCCTGATTTTTCATTTTGAGGACGAATTTTGAGCATTTTTCTTTTGATTTGGTTTCAGGGTTGAAGATAAAAGAACTGGATTGTCTCTGTGGTCCGGAATTGAACAAGGATAGTTGACCAAAAGTGAAGGTGGATTTCTCATCGCCGTTATATTCGAGGTAAAGGATCCTCCTTCCCTGTTTTTTTTATCACAGATTTTGAAGCATTTTTCTTTTGATTTTGATTTCAGGAACTGGCTGATCTCTGTTGGTGCGAGTCTGCGAGAATTGTAGCAGGGAAGGAGGTCTGTGTAAATTTGGCTAGAATTTAGTAGGGTTTTATTGATTTTGTGCAAGAAATTGACCTAATAAAATAATTTGTTGCTATTGCTAATGTCAGAGTAAATGTGGTTGTGCAGGAGGGTGAGCGTCTCCGGAGGGCCGACCCTAGGATTTTAGGGGCCTGAAGCAAACTCTCAAAAAGGGGCCCCACATATACCAAAAAAAAACGATTCATGTATTAGAAAAAAGTAAAAAAGTTTACATGAGAAATCATGGATTTTAGGGGCCTGAAGCTAATGTAAATTTTTTTAGGGGCCTGAAGCTAATATAAAATCATGAAAAAAATAAATTGATTCATGGATTTTAGGGGCCTGAAGCTAATATATATATATTTTCTTTTATGAAAACAGGAGCCCTGAAGCTAATATAATAATAATAATAATAATAATAATAATAATAATAATAATTCTTTTCTGAAAATGGGGCCCCTTTTTTTTGATGATTTTGGGGGCCTGATGTAAGTGCATCACTTGCATCAATGGAGGGCCGGGCCTACGTCTCCGTGGTCTTATTGACTGGACAGAAAAATTATATCTCTCTTTCATAATTATCACTTAGTACATATTTATAGGTATGTCAATAAACAATGAATAGTGCTTATTAATATAGGCCCCCTTTGTTCTTGGCTTTGCGGGATGAACATGTGACTAACTATTCTGGGTAAGGTTCTATGATACATATAACTTTTTGATGTAATTGTCTTGTTTGTTAGATGAGTGAAGTGAAAATAGAAAGGTGAAAAACTTATGTAGAATGCAGTTTCCATCAATACTCTAAATAGAAATGAGGGTGTACTTCATTACTCAACTGGTAGGAAACTCCTAGGAGTAAGTATGTCCACTTAGATTCAATCATTTCTCATGATGGTAGTGATTCTTCTATTAAAAATGATATAACTTAGTGCGTGCACCCATGCACTAATATAATTGTCTACATAAATGGCCCATAACACAGCTAAATGGATAGGATGTAATTTTTGTTATCCTTAGTCTGAAAGATTTATGATAGAGTTCCTGAGAGATTTTATGGTCAATTTTAGAAAATAAAATAAGTATTTAGTAGTTATTAATGTTATTAAGGATATGTAAGTATTAACCAGTGTTAGAAAGTCGCTACAAGAATAAGTGGTGGGAAGATAGTCATTTTATGTTACCACAGGCTTGCATCGTTGATTAATCCTTAAGTACTTGTTTATTTCTATCAGGTATGGACAAAATTAACCAAAGATTTAAATGTGAGATCAAGGACCTAGCCATCTATTGTTGCTTGACTGAGAGGCAACAATACAAGATAATCCAAAGCTAATCACAGCAAATACAAATTGAATTTGAAATGGATTAATATAAATAGATCCTGAAACATAACATGTTTTTTATTATCGGTTTGCCATAATAGTGAGGGTATTTTAGGTTTCGCTTTATAGGATTGGTATCGGGCATTTTGGGCCAATTTCGACAGGCTGCAATACAAGATTGTGTAATCGAAATAGGTATCATAGATTTTCAGCTTGAACTTAACAAAACTGTACGAAAAGAGGTTTTGGGGAACTAAGGGTGCTTAACCCCTAACATTTGAACTCGGTTCTGCTATGCAAGAGGTGATGGAAGATACATAGATGTAAATCGGCTAAATGGGTGCATCTAATCAAAGATAGCATATCGAAAAGAATGGATTCCTTGAACGATAAGCGAAATCTTGCCTTTATGTCCGAATTTTTTTGGGATGCCGTGTGTCTGCCGGGGGGGGGGGGGGGAGGGTGCTAACAGGACTAAGAGATCCTAAGTTGTAAGTTTATGTTGGGGGACAAAAACTCCATTATTTTTTAAAAAGATCATTTGTATTGATGGATTACTTTAATTTGTATGTTTATCTAAGTTTTTTAGGCAGCTGAGGATGTTAGGGGCAACATAAATAGACAATGGAGAATGAATATATGGGTCCCAAAAACCAGGGGCGACTGTACCTGATAACTAAGTCCAGGAAAGGGGAGACGATCTCCTTTCTTAATAATTACACTTGGAGTTCCTAACGAGTTTATTAGACCCTTAATGGAGGGAAAATGTTTTCAGTGAGTTCTCTATTATTATCGATGGTGGCATTCGAGCAGACCACTATTTGGAAAACTAAGGTTCCGCTAAAGATGACCTTCAGCTGGCTAGTGGTTAGAAAGGTCTTCCTCATCAAGGACAACATGTCAAACGTAATTAGCAGGAGCCACAACTGTGTGGCTTGTGTAACTCCAAGTTGAAAATGGTAGATTGCATGTTGCTCATGTGCTCATTTGTCATGAGTTTGTGGAGTGATATCTCTGATAGATTGGTCATCATGTCACCCCCGCCAAACTCACTTACGTTACTCGGAGGAGAGTGGAGGACCAAAATAATCCTTAAAGAAAATAGGGAACGTTGGGATATTGGGGTAGTAGATATTTGCAGGGGGCTTTGAACAAAGAAGAATCATCGAATTTTTAGGAGTACATACATGCATATGCATCAGATTATCGAGGTTATCAGGTCAATATTTTTTTTTTGATTTAGGAGAGCAAGGCCTACTCTGAAAAGAAGATGAAGGAAATGGGAGTTGTTCTTTTCTTTTTTGGAATGAGTATCATACCCCCCGGAACCCAACATGTTGGTGGGATAAACATCATTCTTTCCAATGTTTGTAACATTTTGTTAAATTCTTATTAATGGAACTTAGGGAAGACTTTTTGCCTTACCATTAACAATTTAAATAAAAAAGGGTCAAACAGATTAGGGGGATTAAACATTTTTTTTAAAAAAATGGTTTTTAAGTTTGGATTTAGAGTTTTAAACCATTTAAGTCCAACCATTTACCTGTTTCCTTGTCAAAAAACCCAACCAAACCCAATCGATCTTGAACCTCATGCTTGAAAGGAAATGAAAACCCTAGTTTGACCAACTCATTGGCCCCGTCGCTGCTCCTTTTCACCATGAGTGTGTGGATCTGTCTCTAGGTTTCATCGTCGCCCTGCTTCCTCCAGTCCTCGTCACTCGTTCCTTTTATTGAATTTATGAACTATGTTTTGTGTGTGTGTGTGTGAGCATGTTGTAATTTAGCCTTATTTTCATTTTTTGCATGTTGTATGAAGAAATCATTAATTTTTTCCCCTTTCTTTTGTTTTTTTTTAGTTTAGTATTTTTCATATTTTAAATATATTTTAACATTAAAAAATTGAAAACTATTTCTTTCCCACAAAAACCTAACTGATGTCTGGCGGATCCATTGTTCTTGGAATGTTGTTTTGATGCACTTATACGTGGTATACTCAAATGCTTGGTAATGCCCCGTGTCTCGAATACTCAGTACATGAGGATATTTTTCCAAAAATCTGCTTTGAACACAAGTTATTACAGATACAAAGTACACATTAATTTAAAACTTTATTGTGCAACTGGTCGTCACAACTTTCTATAACTTAATATTACAAGTCCATCTAATATATCTACAAGCCAGTTAATATAGTAGGCCCATCCGACAAGCCAAAGCCCACCACCAACAATTAAATATAACCCACTAATTAATTAATAAATCCTAAGCACTCCACCTAGGGGTATTACACTCACCCTCCCTAAGAACTTGGCTTCCTCGCTAAGCTCAGACCCATATCCCGGACCTCCTTTCTGGCCGATGTAGTCCACATGGATACTGCTACCTTGATCCCACCAACGTACTACCTTGGTCTTTCTACTAACGTACTGTTGCTGGCTCTGCCGGTGTGTACACTCATTATGGCCCAACCATCAGGGTCGAAAGTTCAGCTCCAGGGGCGGAGGCAGGTAGAGAGTATGGGGGCACAAAATGGGACCCCAATTTTTTTTGTAAAACCCACCTTACATATACCAAATTTTTTATTCCCCCCCCCCCCCTTTTATTTTTTTTGGGACCCCAAAGCCCAACCCGTCCTAATTAAGCCCAACTACAAATATATATATATATATATATATATATATATATATATATATATATATATATGTTATAACCCAACCCATCTATATCTATTAAGTATTAAGCCCATCAATTTTTTTTCTACTAGCGAAGCATTTTCTTGTTATTTTATCAAATTCATATATGATGTGTAGTTTGGTTTACAAATATATGAATTTTATGATAATATTTGATCTAATTACATTGATTTTCTAACAAATATGAATTGGAGAATTTTAGATAACAATCATGACGATGCCGAAAAAAATGGGACCCCCATTTTGATTTGTCTGGTTCCGCCACTGGTCGGCTCTGATACCATTTGTAATGCCTCGTGTCACGGATACCCAGTATATTTTTCCCAAGAACCTATTTCATATACAAAGTAAATAATAATTTAAAACTTATATATATACAATTTGTTTGTACATTGTTCTTTTACATATTATGACTTATATAACTTTACAAAATTTAATATTACAAGTCCATTTAATATGTCTAGAAGCTCACTTAATATACTAGGCCTAGCCTACAAGCCAAAGGCCAACACCAACAAATAAATATAGCCCACTAATTAGTTATTAATAAATCCTCAGCCCACCACCTAGGGGTATTACGTGGTTGCTTGGTTACAATGTGATGAGGTTTTCTACGGAAAGGAAGGGGAATATACATGTGAAGTAGGATTTAACCATGATTTTTTCTCCCAAATTATTTTTAAAATTAACTTCTTTGTTAGATTGGTTATTTACTTTCATGTTGGAGAAACACGAGGTTTTTTTAATGGTTTGTTTATCTTCTTCTATGTATATCTATGATTTATTAATTATTTTACTTCACTTTTTGATGATTTAATACTTTTTCGGTACATGGTTACATTGTTCTATTGCTTATCATGAACATAAATGCTTTAATAGCAACCATGACCATGTATACGCATATACTGTACAGGGGTACTCTCTTTGCATACTATTTATACTGTCAAATGCATAATGATTTACTGTTGACCTATATTGGTGGCAACGAGCCACAAAAAGTATTCTACTTTTGTTAGTCGATGTATAGGGAAATTGCTTTTCTGGTGTATTCTCTATTTTTTGCCTTAGTTTTCATGTATATTGCGCATAATTAACTGATTTTGGTTGTGGAGAAGCTGATCATTTACTTATGCCTGGATAGTTTGGTTCCAAAAAACATCTTTTATGACATTTACTTTATATTTTAAGATCACCTAAAGTAGGGTTGGCATTCCGATCGAATGGGTCGGGTCAGGTCGTACCCACGCGATATGCAGCTATACTTGGGCGGGTTCGGGTCAGGTCGGTCGTTAACCGGGCCGGGTTCAAAAATGGAGAGTTCGACTCAGCCGACCCGCGAACCCGTTAGGGTCGAACCCGTTTCTGGTCGGGCCGGGTCGCAAGTTGGCCCGTTTGGAATTTTTTTAGCTACTTTACTTGATTTTTTTTTACAATAAGTATAACTGTTTAAGAGTGGGAAAATGCATATATTATTGATTATTCATTTCAACTACTAAGAATTTTTTACAAGTTTTTTACCTACAAATTGAAGGGGGTTTCCCCTCTTTTAACCAAAAAAATAAATAAAATTTTTTTTTACAACAAGTATAAGAGATTAAGAATTAAATAAAATTTTTACAACAAGTTTGTATTTGTTCGTTTTCGTCCTGTAGCTCCTCCTAGTAGATATGGAGGTAGTTGTCCATTTGGTGGTGCGTAGCTTGAGTTGGGTCTCGGCGGAGGATGGGCGTTGCCTTCTTCCTTCGGGGATGGATCTTCGCACGGTTGGGTTGCTCAGCCTTTGGCTGCTTCTGTCGTTCTGGGCTCCGTTGTGGTCGGGTCTCGGTTGACGCGACGTTTCATCTTGGCTGATCTGATCACCGCGGTCTCCTCTCTTGCGGTCTGTGCGGTGGTTTAGATTGTGGTCGCTTGATTGTTGGTTGTAGCTGTTTCGCTTCAGCAAAAATCTCTTTTGTTTTCGTTTCTTTGTCGGTAGCATTTTTGTTATTATTGTTTGGGTAATTTTATCCCTTGTAAAATTCACCTTGTACAGAACTCTTTTTTTAATGATTATTTGGCTGGAGTCTTAGGACTCTATCAGCATTATCAAAAAAAAAGAATTAAACAAAATTGCATATATATTATTAATTTCAACTTCTATGAAAAAACATACAAATTGAAGGGGTTTCCCTCTCTTTTAACCTAAAAAATAAATAAATAAATTTTTTACAACAAGTATAAGAGATTAAGAATTAAACAAAATTGTATATATATTATTAATTTCAACCTCTCTGAAAATTTTTCAACTTTTTTACATACAAACTGTTAAAAAAATACAAATTCTCTCAATTACATGTTTAAGAGGACAATTCAGAGTTCAAGATAGCCTAGAGTTAGATTGAATAGAGGGCATTGGATTACTGTCGTACACCTTTACTTAACCTAAACCTAGGATCTCATCGCCCTAAATTCATTAATCTTGTTTTTGGACTTCAGGGGAGTTACTTTCATTTGTTGATGTAGATGTCGCTTTTCCTTGAGCCGTGTCTTCTGCCTTCATCCAATCTTCATTGCACACGGGGCGGAGAGAGAGGGTGAGTGGGGGGGACATTTGGGACCACAAATTTTTTTGTAAAACCCCCTTCATATAGGCCAACATTTTTATTTGGCCCCCCAGTTAAAAAAAATTGGGACCCCCAAGCTCAGTCCACCTCTTAAAGGTTGAAATAGTGGTATGGATTTTGGACTAAAAAATAATTCATTCTCTCATTCTATTAATTAAGTCAAACTGCTCAAGCTTAAAAAAAGAAACTCAAACCCAACCCATCTATTAAGCCCAAACTTCCTTTGTTCTCTCATTCTCTATAATATAATATGTAGTCTGGATTTCAATTCTAAATCATTTTGTTGATTCAATTCCAAGTATGTAGTATGGATTTTATTGTGTTGATACAAGTATGAACAAATCATTTTTTTTTCTACCCATTAACTTTTTTTTAATCTTAACAATAATGCTTATTATTTGATCTGTATAATCCTTGGATAAAATTTTGAATAACAAACTAATGTGTACACAAGTTACAAGTATATCTATTCATTTGGGTCGTATCTCTTGGCCTCTAGTATTATAACAGTGTAAATACCGTAGTATGATTATTGATTATTATTATTACTCTTACCAAATTTAGAGTACAACTGTACAAGTGCCAAAAAATACATGATACTAAGAATACTAATTCAAATTTTTACTTTGATTATAACTTTATTTTGATCCAACTACTTTGATTTTTCTTAACAAAAATAAAGTAATGAATTATCGACAACAATCATGTCGATGCCCGAAAAAAAAAAGTGGAACCCCCATTTTGATTAGTCTGGCTCCACCAGTGAGCATCTCCAACGAATCCTGCTTCAAGCGATTCTTGTAATCTGTTAGAACTCTGTCACTTGTAGAAAAATCGCTTTCGGAAGCAACTGTGGAGATCTCTAATCATAAGTGAAAAAATAGGAAAAAGATTTTCATTTCTTTCCACCATTGTACCACTCCAATCTTAGTACTAGATTTCTCACTATCTTGTTGATTATACCAATTTAATTTATTAGGTGCATTAGTCCTAGTTTTTTTTAAAATGAAAATGAGCAAGTAAATTAAAAATGGCATCTTCTAATGTACTCTTACCCTTACCTCTAGAATTAGAAGAAGAAGAAGAAATTATACTAGTTGTACTACTAGATATAAAAGTTCTATCACAATAATCATTGGTTAATTTTTTTTTAAAAAACCCACTGAACTTTGGGCAATTTAAAAAAAAACCACACTAAGTTTTTTATATATAAAAAAACCGCACAAAACTTTAAAAATACAAACACTGACAGAGTTAGAGTTAGGGTTAGTTTAGGGGGGGTTATTTAAACATCTGATTAGTTAAGTGATGTTTTTTTTAAACACAAATGAAAGATGAAAGTGGTTTTTTTAAATTTACCCTAACGGAGACCAAACTCTGTTAAAGTGAGTTTTTTTAAACTAAAATTTTGCACGGTTTTTTTTATATAAAAAAATTAGTGCGGTTTTTTTAAACTGGCCCAAAGTTTAGTGATTTTTTTAAATATAAATATAGCCAATAATTATAGTTATTCAATGTCGATTCAAGGCTAGCTAAAAACTTTTCGCAATCAACTTTCGGATTCATCTCCAAGTAAAGTAAAAAACATTTCAATTAAACTTCTCGTACCCGCCAATTTGATACGAGGATCCATAACAGTAGCAATACAATACAACATAGGAGGAGTAAAATACTTCAAAAATTTTGTGTAACCCCTAATCCCGTATATACATGTATTACCGTATTTTCAGTATTTCAATTCTTTAAAATTTTCTTCTCACTTTTAAATTCATTTGTTTTTTTGGTTTTAAATTCAACAATTATATTTTTAATTGATATTATTCTGATTTAGAAGTTTATTTCTTATTCTTATTTTTATTTATATTTTAGCCAAAAATTAAATTTCTGTTAATTGATCTACTTTATTCTCAATTATAATTTTATTCTCGTTATTTTTAACGAAAGCCCGGATTTTTTCTGATTTCCTTATTGGATTTTAAGCCCATCTTATACTTATTTGAATTATATAAATTTCTGGTCCAATCACATTCCTTTCTTTTTCTCCTAATTGTATTTGTTTTGAAGCCCAATCAAGCCCAACCCGAAACAACCAGTATGACCCCAACTCTTCTTTTCCAAACTGAAACCCCAACATTTAATTACTCTAATATTTAATTCATTAAGACCCCTTTAATTACTATATTAAATTTTATTATTATTAATCTCGTAACTCCTTCTCTCTCTCTCTCCCTCATCCGTTTCTTCTCATTCTTTCTTCAAATACCCAACACAGAAAAACCCCTCCTTCCTCTGTGTCCATCTTCCTCCCGCTCACTCACTTCCCTGTTTCGAACCCAACCGAAGTATCCCCTCCTCCACCTCCTCGTCCTCGACTCACCAACCGCCATTGCCTCTCCACCTCGCAACTGTTGGCTGTGTTTCTCAAAACCAAGCTCCTCATTTCCTTGCTTTTAGTCCCACATCGGTTGGTGGATGTGCATTGTGAGTGGTTATATTACAACCCCTCCTTTACTCCTTTGAAGACTTGTGTGGTGTGGGGAACTCGTGGGCCACACGCGCGCGCCGCCGCCATCCTGTCCGACGCGTGTAATGGGCACGGGTGCGCGCCCACACCTGCAAGCGCTGAATTGCTCTTCGGGTTCAGGTTGAGGCCCAAAACTCCTTTTTGCTATTTCTTTTTATTTTTACATTTATTTGACCGTTTCCTGGATCAGTTATTTAGATTCGAATTTTTTGGCCATCTTCTCTGTGCACGTTTGTGCGTGGGATCAGCAACGGTTGAGAACTCGCTGCCTATATATTCCACTATTTTCTTCCCTTTACAGATTACTGAAAAACATTCCCTACAAACTCTTCCTCTCGCCTCTCAATTGCGTCCTTCTGTTTTCTCCTCTTTGGTTCTGGGCAAAGCTAAGTTTGGGTCGCATCTCTCGACGTTGTGTGCGACAGGGAGACACCGGTGATATCGAGGGTTTTACCACTAGGAGCATCTGAGAAAAGTCTGCACATAAGACCTCGGATCAACTCTTAGGGCAGTGTGTTCCGCGCGACTTCCCCATAGGCCGGTAACTTTGTTCTTATTTATTTTAGTTTGTTATTGCGAGTTGCAGAAAATCAAAGAACCAGGGACATTTGTATAACAATCTAAGAGTTGACCTTATATACCTTATTACTTGTTCTTTCCGTTCTAATATTTTGTTCATTATTAAACATAGGCCGGGCTGAAAAATTATAAATTCTCAATTATTAGTGATCAGGCCTAAATTAGCACTGATTAAATTAGCACATACATATACTGATTAAACTGCATACTGGTTAATTTAGCACATATAAACAAATTTGCATATTGTTAATCTGCCAAGCACATACATATACTGATTAAACTGCATACTGGTTAATTTAGCACATATAAACAAATTTGCATATTGTAAATCTGTCAAGCACATACATATACTGATTAAACTGCATAGTGGTTAATTTAGCACATATAAACAAATTTGCATATTGTTAATCTGTCAAGCACATACATATACTAATTAAACTGCATACTGTTTAAATTAGCACATATAAACAAATTTGCATACTGTTAATCTGTCAAGCACACATATATATACTGATTAAATTGCATACTGATTAAATTAGCACATATATATACACATATTTTCTTTTTCATAAAGTGTTGTTCATATTACTTATAGATCACATACTTTGTTATTAACAAATTGCATCACTATAAATTCCCACATTATAGAATATCTGTAGCTTTAATATTCTTAAAGTATTGATCTATTGTTAATCACAATATTTGTTGGCACCAACATTTGTGTTATTAGATTCATTTTAATATTCTCAAAGCTTTAGAATATTTCTCGCTGTAAATCTGCTTTTATAAATTTGCAATCATCAATCTGCTAGCATAATTAATTGTTAGTACATTATTCTTGTTATATTGTGAATAACATTACTGCTTACATAACAATATCAAGGCTATTATTAATCTGTGGTGCTAGATATTACTTGGTATTCTTTAAACATTTAGATAAAGGAATAGTTTATTGACTTTGCAAATTCCTTTAAAAGAAATCTAAAGTTCTAAAAAGTAAAGATAAATTTGGGAACAAGCCGAAAAGGTCCTTCTATCAACCGGGTGTAAACAGCCCTAAGCGACACGGTATTTAAGCATCTTCGGACCACCGCTAGCTGGGAACCGGCCCCTACAGCTAACCCAAGTTAATCGGAACTTAATAGACTAAAGATTTGTTAAGGTCGATTAGCAAGATCATTAAACTATTTTTCTAGAGCCCCTGACACATTTAGCTACAATATTATTTCTGCAGACTCTAGACTGCTATACTAGTTATCATGACTGGGAAAGAAGAGACTGCTACTGCTAAGCCAGCCAAGTTTGATGGCACCCACTTCAAGAGGTGGCAGAGTCAGATGAAATTCTGGCTCACCACTTTAAGACTGCTTTCAGCAATTGATGGATCCACACCCATTACAACTGATTCTGACAAATCTGAGTCTACTAAAGAAGTTTCCGAATCTCCTATTTCCTCTCAAACTCCTAAGGAACCTTCTAGTTCCCAAAAACCTAAAACCCCTAAGGAAATAGACTTTCACTATTTTCATCGAATTCTAAGCGGTTTATTTGATTCTCTTTATGATATATTCTTTGAATATAAGAATGCTAAAGAACTTTGGGATGCTCTGGAAGATGAATATGGTTGTGATGATGCTGGAATTGAAAGATTCAATTCTTCTGCTTTTAATAGGTATTTCATGGTAGATAACAAACCTATGAATGACCAAATCCATGAATTCCAAGAAAATGTGAGGCATATTCAAGCCAAAGGTACAATATTTTCTACTGAGTATAAGATAGCTTGCCTAATAGATAAGCTCCCTTCTTCTTGGTCTGATGTCAAGAAGGAACTCACTCATACTCAAGGTGAACTTACCTTTGCCCAAGTCCTAAAAAAGATTAGAACAGAAGATCAACTTAGGCTAAGGTCCAACCCTAAAAATGAGTCTAAGGCAAAGGTAAACCTTGTAGTATCATCCCAAGGCAAGCCCAAACCTAATAATCCTCACAAACCTAAGAAGAACCCCTTCAAGAAAAAGAACTTTCAGCCTCATCACCAGAACCACCAAAACTGCCAACACCAGCAAAACCATAGAACTAGAAACTTCAGTCAGACTCAGGATCAACAGAAGATTTGTTTGGTGTGTGGAAGAACAAACCATCTATCCTTCAATTGTTTTCATAGGAAGAAGGAACCAATCAAGACTCTTTATAAGGGGAAAGGCCCTACCAAACCAGAAGTCAACATGATTCTGAATGGATCTTCTAGTTCCTTCAGGTCTGTGACTTACCAATCTTCTGTTAATATTTCTTACCATTCTGATGATTGGTGGTTGGATTCTGGAGCTAATGTTCATGTTTCATTTGATCGCTCTTGTTTTTCAAACTATCAGGAATCATGTGGAGGAGGCATAACCCTAGGTGATGGCTCAACGGCACAGATTGTAGGAAGAGGAAGAATAGATCTGAAGATGACATCAGGGAAAAATTTGCTTGTTCATGATGTACTTCATGTGCCGTCAGTTAGGAGGAACTTAGTTAGTGGTTCCCTTCTTGTAGCGTCAGGTTTCAAGATTGTAATGGAAGCCAATAAAGTTGTATTTTCTAAGAATGAGTTCTTTATTGGAAAAGAATATGTAAAGGATGGTCTTTATTCTCAGTACTATAAATAAAATGTTAGATCCTTCTCCTGTTATTTCAAATGTAGAATCTTCCAATGTTTGGCATGGTAGACTAGGTCATGTGAATCTGGGTTCTCTAAAAAGGATGATGAACTTAGCTCTTATTCCCAAGTCTCATGTAGATAATAAACACAAATGTGCAGTTTGTGTTCAAGCCAAACATTCTAAACTACCTTTCAAATATGTAGAAAGGAATTCTGATCCTCGAGAACTAGTTCATAGTGATGTTTGTGACTCAAATAGGATTTTGATCCGAGGCGGTAGGAAATACTTTATCACTTTTATAGATGATTGTTCTAAGTATTGCTATACCTACCTTCTCAAAACCAAAGACGAAGTTCTGGATAGATTTAAGGTTTACAAATCTGAAGCTGAGAACCAATTAGAGAAAAAGATTAAGATCCTTAGATCTGATCATGGCGGAGAGTATACCTCAAATGAAATGACTAAATTCTGTGAAGAACACGGAATAATTCATGAGGTGACTGCTCCTTACTCACCACAGTCCAACGGAGTTGCTGAAAGGAAGAATCAAACTCTGTTAATGCCATGCTTCTCAGCTCAGGTGCTCCTGATAACTTGTAGGGAGAAGCCTTATTAAGAGCCTGCTACATCCTAAATAGGATTCCTAGTAAATCTAAGGATAAGACTCCCTATGAATTATGGAAAGGTAGAACTCCAAGAGTCCATTATCTCAAAGTCTGGGGATGTCTAGCAAAAGTAGGAATCCCTGAACCTAAAAAGAGAAAGATTGGACCTAAGACTGTTGATGTTGTGTTCATAGGATATGCCTTAGATAGCAATGCCAATAGATTTCTAGTGACTCATTCTGAAGTAAATGAAATCTCTAACAATACCATCATAGAAGCTAGAGATGCAGTTTACTTTGAGAATATATTTCCTTTTAAAAATAGATTTTTTTCCAACCCCTCCAGTTATTCCCTTGCTCCTTCTACCAGTTCCCATTCTCAACCTTCTAATTCTCAACCTGATCAAGATTCAAAACCTAGAAGAAGTCAAAGAGGTAGGATTGAAAGAAATTTAGAGGAAGGTTTCTTCACTTATTTGATAGAGGGTGATCCCTCAACTTACGAAGAAGCAATATCTTCTCCTGATGCTCCTTTCTAGAAAGAAGCCATCAATAATGAGTACAACTCCATTATGGAGAACAGTACTTGGTATTTAGTAGACCCACCTTTAGGTAGTAAACCCATAGGTTGCAAGTGGATCTTCAAAAAAAAACTTAGAGCGACGGTTCCATAGAGAAATACAAAGCTAGATTAGTAGCCAAAGACTTCATCCAGAAAAATGGATTAGATTATTTTGACACCTACTCTCCTGTAACTAGGAACGCCTCTATTAGAACTCTTCTAGCTTTGGCATCCATTTATGACTTGCTAATTCAACAAATGGATGTAAAGACAGCCTTTTTGAATGGTGTAACCCCTGTTTCCCTAAATACGTATTTTCTGAATAATTTTCGTATTTTGACTTATTATAAATTCAGTATTATTTTAAACTCGAATTGAACCTTCCATTTTAAAATCTTTTCGAACTGGAAGTTGTATTTTCTTCGAATAGTAGTATATTCTAACTTTAATAAATATTTTCTAAATGATCGGCTATTTGTATCTTATTTTATTTCTATTTGGATTTTATTAAACTTGTTTATCTCAAATCTCATTTTTGATGGGTGTATCAAAATTATTATTTTTGCTATTAATATTGATATTATATTTGATTGATGAATTGGAAGTCTATTCTATTTTACTTAGCAGTATTTGAGTATTGATTTGATGCACACAAATTAATTTATTTTTTCGCTACTATATTATTATTGATCTATTATTCATTTGTCTCTAATTGTGTATTTTTCTTATTGGATTGATTTTTAATACTCATTTTAATACCCAAAACCCTTAAACCCGTTAAAAACCACAACCAAACTCGTTTCCACACCCAAACCCGAAACCCATATATAAACCCCTAACCCTAACCCTAACCTATACCCCGCTACTGTATAAACCCACACCATCACAGCCGCCTACCTTTTCTCCTTTTCCCGTTTTCTTCTCCTTCGATTTCGCACGCCAACCAACCCACTCCGATCGCCTTCCGATCGTCTCTCCCACCTTCGACCTTCACCCTGTCGACCCCACAGCACCACCACAACCTCCATCACCGTCGTCTCCGCCATCTCTCCATCCTTCAAACCCAAAACTCCGAACCCATCCCCGACCAACCCACTCTCGCCATTACCATATCCCCATCACCTCGCCGCCTCCAACACCATCCCCTCGACCACCTCTACATTGCTGCTGCATCGCCACACACCATTGAACCCCAACACCCACTCCCCTAACTCTCCCGTGTTCTTTGAACCGAACAGAGCGCGTCGCCTCCACGTCAGTCGTCGCCGCTCCGTTGCCGCGTCGCTCCTCGACGTAGCGTCGCCGTCGAAGCCACCGCCGTGCGTCGCCGTCACCCCTCTCCCTCTCGCACTCTGTTTCGAAGCAGCAAACGAAGAAGAAGAAGAAAGGGAAAAGGGCGGGATCGGATCTCGACCGTTTGTGCGTGGGATCAGCAACGGTTGAGAACTCACTGCCTATATATTCCACTCTTTTCATCCCTTTACAGATTACTGAAAAACATTCCCTACAAACTCTTCCTCTCGCCTCTCAATTGTGTCCTTCTGTTTTTTTCTCTTCGGTTCTGGGCAAGGCTAAGTTCGGGTCGCATCTCTCGACGTTGTGTGCGACAGGGAGACGCCAGTGATATCGGGGGTTTTACCACTATGAGCATCTGAGAAAAGTCTGCACATAAGACCTCGGATCAACTCTTAGGGCAGTGCGTTCCGCGCGACTTCTCCATAGGCTGGTAACTTTGTTCTTATTTATTTTAGTTTGTTAATGCGAGTTGCAGAAAATCAAAGAATCAGGGAAATCTGTATAACAGCAACCCACTCGACCTCCACTCCTCACTACATCCTCGTCGCCCTCTCCGCTCGAGACCCCATCTGCATCGCCACCCTCCGTTGAGCGCCTCCACATCCCTAGTCATCATTTCCATCGATGCCCTGCTCTTCCCTCCCCTGTTTTGAATCCCGAAACAGAGCATACCACCGTTCCATCTCCGCTGCCCCGAGCTCCTCCTTCCTCCACTCTCGCCGCTTGCATTCTGCTCGCCATCCTCTCGTCGAACCACCACCACCCTAGCCTCTCTCGCTGCTGTCCCTCTCCGGTCGCCGCCAGTCGAGTAGCCCCTACCACAACTCCGTCGCTCTCCCTCTCTCTCACCCACTGTTCGCTGTTGTGAAGAGGGAGGATCAGTTGGTTTTGTTGCTATTTTGTGAAGTAGGGATCATTGGGTATTGGAGTGCTGAGTGTTTGGTGTTTGGGTTGGTTTATATTGCTGTCGGTGTTTGGGACTTTTGTTGTGTGGTGGGTTGGATCTGATTTTATTGGTGTGTTGGTGTTTGTGTTTGGAGTTTGGGATTAGATCTAGTGAGTTGCTGTTTTGTGAAGTGGGTGTTTGTTTCTGTACTTTGCTGTTTCGGAGAAGGGACTGGTTTATTGGAGTTTGGTGTTGTGGAGAAGTGGACTTGCTGTTTGCTGTTTTGGAGTTGGTTGCTGTGTGCTTTGTTTTGTTGCTGTCTCTTTGTGCACGTGTCTCCGTACACATATCTTGCACGTGCTTCGCTGCCCGGGATTCTGATCCCATTATTCTTGTAGTCCGTTCTCATCGTCGTCGGTTATCAGGCAAGTATCTCTTGTACAAATTCGTTTGTTCTAGTACAAACTTCTTTGCATAAATACCGTAAGTATATTCTTTGACTCTAAATCGCATTCATCGGTCGAATTGAAATCTGTTGCTATGCAAAATTCATCGATCCTGTATTCGCACATGATCGCGAATACCTTGTTGCCACATGCATTATATGAACACGATTAATACACACATATGTACTCTTAGGATTATACATGATTATGTGCATGATCATTTTGCCCATGAAAGTAGTTAAATATGATACCTTGTCATCGTTGATCAAAATTAATAAAAATAACAAGTCGGGGTATAAGGATAAAGATCTAGTAGTGGGCAATATAAAAGAGCGTACTCGGACAGGAACTCGTGGTTTCCCAATGCAAGTTGTAAGTTACAAGTTGCAAGTTTGTAAATTATATGTTTATTTGTTTCACGTTACAAGTTTACACTACGTTTGACTCAATATGTTTTCCGTTATATGTTTGAACATATCTATGTTTTTCCCGAGTACGTGACCTATAGAATCCACCACCAGGTCTAAACATAACTGATTGTATGTAGCAACCATGTAGTGAAAGTATGGATGCATGAAGTGCTATCTAGATAGGATTAATAAAAGACATAAGATTAACACGTGCACTTGCATGATCCAATTACATATTACATGTTCATGTTGACTTGATATTTGTTTACTTGATTACTTGTTTACATGCTTGCCACTTGTTTTCATGCATGCCTGTTCATGATCCTGTTTACATATTGTATTTCTCCTATTACATGATTCTTGACTCCATGATATTTTCCTTGCTTCTTGTTTCGTTTTGTACTTGTCCCGTTAGCTTGTACCACTTGCGGCCCGTGACTTGCATTAACGGGTATCTTCTTGTTTCTTCTTTTTGTAATAATGTACTTACAGGTCCGGATGGAGAATTACTCGAAGGTGTTGCTGATCAAGTGTTTTAGTCTTGTTTATTTTCATATTGTTTTAGTTCATGTTTTATTTCATGCTACTCTTTATTGTAATCCGGGCATGTTTGACCCGTAACTATGTTTTTATTTCCAGCTGTTGGTTATGTTAAAGACTATGTCATAACTTTTGTTATCATATTGTGATTTTACTTGCCTGCGTGGTTTATTTTGTTATCTTGTTGTTGAGTTACCTGTACAGCTTATGAATGATGTATTCGCATCATCCGCTGGGCCTCAGTCACGGCTCGTATTCCCGTATTTTGGGAAGCGGGGCATGACATTTTGTATAAGCGGGAGCAGCAATATGACTAATGTATTTCTCCGAAATCATTTCTTGAAAAGTTTGCATCATAGTAATGATTGAAATAAAAATACTACTAGAAGTAGAATCATAAAATGTAGAAAACTTCACAGTTGCAGTTTTAAAAGGTTCCAAAAATCATAATAAAGATTCGGTAAAATACTATGAATGGTTAGTTATTTAAAAATTTGTCATGTTTTTTGTAAGACAAAAATCGTTTATAATATCTTTGTATTGAGTAACAACATTTAGTAAATCGAAAGTAGAGTTCCATCGGTGGTTGACATCTTTAGAAAATTTTCTAAAATGTATTCCCTTAGCTTTACACCATATTTTAAATTCTTAAAGTATAGGACCACTCAAAGCAATAAAATGTACTCAATTTCTAATTGCAATTATATTTTTACCTAATCATCCTCACTGCTTATGTTATGCGTTGCCCATCTGCGGTGATAATTCGAACTCGATTGAGATGACCTCAACAGGGATGGGTTGTGCCCAGGGAGACTTTCCACTTACATATTTGGGGACTCCGAATCGACCGGGAAAGATGCTTAAGGAAGATTGGAGTATGCTGGTAGAAAAAATAGAGAAAAAACTGGCAGGTTGGAAAGGGAAATCACTATCGTTGGGAGGAAGAATCACACTTATTAACTCGGTTCTGAGTAGTTTGCCTACATACCTTATGTTTATCTATGAGATCCCCAGTTGGATGATTGAACGAATCGATAAATGCAGGAGACGATTTCCGTGTAAAGGTTCGAGAGAGGAGAGTAAGGGGTTTCATCTGGTTAAGTGGGGGAAGGTGTGTAAAAAGAAGGAATTTGGAGGGCTGGGAATAGTGAATCTCCATGATATGAATAAAGCTCTCTTATCAAAATGGTGGTGGAAAATGCACAAACGACGAAAGGCATGGTGGTGCAATTAATTCAAACAGTATCGACATCGAAAGAAATTTAGATATGGAGGAAGAAGCAAACACGGAAAAGCTTCGTTTATGTGAAAAGGGATTGCAAAGGTGTGGGGGGGGTGTTAAATGCAAAACACTAGATGCAGAGTTGGAAACGGGAAAGATACGAGATTTTGGAAGGATAAATGGTGTAAGGAAAACACTCTTCAGGCATTGTTCCCGCAACTGGCTGAGAAGTCTGGTAATGTGGATGCACTGGTGGCGGACGTTTGGAAGCAGGAAAGTCGCAAGTTTGAGTGTGAGGGAAATACCTCGATGGAGTATCAGAGACAACTTTAGAGCCTACAAAGATTGGTGGAGGAGTATTTGGACCCAAACAGGACAGAAGAGGACGTAAGAGAATGGAAACTCAGCTCTAGTATTACGTTCTCAGTCAGATCCATGTATGCATTCCTTAATGATGGGGGGGGTCAGAAACTCGAGCGGTTATTATATGGAAGTCGAAATGCCCTCATAAGGTCAAGGCGTTCCTTTGGTTGGTGTTAAATAATGCTATTCTCTCCAAAACTAATATTAGGAAACGCAACATTCCGATTGATGTGACGTGCCCGCAATGCAACTATGGGGAAGATGATGTTAACCATATTTTCTTTCTTTGTCCCAAGGATAGACTTACGTGGGAAACTTTGGGATTGTGATTTGGTATTGTAGAGACACCCAATAGCATTGAGGACATTTGCGATAGTTGGAGACAAAAGTATATTCGGAAAGAAGAACGTCTTATGTGGGATATTGCAGTTACTGCTAGTATATGGAGTCTGTGGCTAGATAGAAATAATTCTTGCTTTCGTAACATAAACTGTAAATTTCGTATGATGTTGCATAAGATTCGGTCTCTAATTGATGACTGGGCAGGTACAACAGGGGCTAGGAAGAGGCTTCGCATGGATAATGCGGAGTAATGCAGATAGCGAGAGCAACTGGTACCTCCTTCCGTGAAGAGTTGGGTGCGGTTAAGCTGAGGGTTTTGTGACTTTTGTATCATTGCGGGTGTTACGTGGTTCAGACACTTATTGATGTCTTATTGTTTTTCAGTATTAGAGTATGGTTGTTGTGGAGTTTGAAATTTTGGCTACTTTGTTTCGTTAACATTTCATTAATGAGGCAGGCGACCTTAGTCACTTTTTTTATATCAAAAACATCACAAGGACTGTTGCATTCATCTTGAGCAATATCAGTAATCTGCACACGCTAACATCGTAGATTGTGGCAACAGACATATTCGGTCGACTCGACCTCTCATACAGCTCTGGGAACGTTTCCTTCAGGGTGTGTGCTCCACGCCACCTATCCCACCAAAATCTGGTGGACCGGCCATTGCCGATGGTCGACATGACTGCCGAATTGAAGGGGCCGCTAGCCTTGGCCATTCCTTTCCAGAGTCGCGAAACTTTAGCCCCTACTCGGAAGCCAAGGTTTCTCGTGCCTTTACCCCTAAGATAAGGTTGAATGAAGTCCTGCCAACCTTCCCCGCTGTTGTGGAATACCTTCCACCACCATTTACCCAGTAGGGCAAGGCCCATATCTCTTAGGTCGATGATGCCTAGCCCTCCATGCATCTTCTTCATGCAAGCGATACTCCATTTGATGAGGTGGTAACCTCCTTTGTCCGAATCTGCCCCCTTCCAAAGCAATCGTTTTCAAATCCGGTCAATCCTGTGGATCACCCATTGTGGAAGCTCGAAAAAGGGGAGAGTTGGTCGTATGGCAGCGGTGGATCACTTGTTCCGCCGTTGCCACACAGTCTAGGATATTTCTGCCCTTAATGAAGCCCGATTGAGATTTGTTGATAAGGTTGTCCATAATACACCCCAGGCGGATAGCTGGGATTTTCGTAATAATCTTTGCCGAGCAATTGATGAGGCTGATCGGTCTAAAATCGCCCATTTTCGTCGCCTCTTCCCGTTTGGGAATCAGCACTACCTCCGCAAAATTAAACATACCCAATCTTATCTTGTTATTAAAAAGGTCATCCAACAATGGCATAAAGTCCCCTTTAATTTCTTCCCAGAAAATTTGGAAGAACATCATTGGGAACCCGTTTGGCCCCGGCAACTTGTCCGCTCCCATGTGACTGATAGCCTTTTTAACTTCCTCCTCTAAGAACGGAGACTCCAGACAGGATAGCGAGGGCGGGGACTCGAGCTGGTAAGTCTGCAAAAAATCATTCCTGAGTGGGATCCAAAAATCATTCTTCTTCCCCAAGAGGTCCTTGTAGTATCCTTGGAAAGCTGTGGAAATCACTTGTTCATCTTGTACTGTCCCCGAGCTTGTTTCTAAGGATAAAATAAGATTGGACCTTCGTCTTGCACTAGCCACTCGGTGGAAGAAGGCCGTGTTCGCGTCTCCCTCTTTGAGCCACGAAATTCTAGATCTTTGCTGCCATTTAATTTCTTCTATTTTATAGAGATTGACAATAGTTTCACGGAGCTCCAGAAGTATGTTCCTTTCCTCCTGAGACGGGTCTCTCGACTCCTCCACTCTTTCAAGTTCATCAATTCCTTCCAACAAGGAATCTTTTGTGCGCCAGATGGTCGAGAACCTAGATCGGTTCCATTTACGAAGCCGCTTTCTTAATCTGCGAATTTTTTCACACCATCTGGCCGCAGCATCTGTGCCAATCACTGGGAGCGCCCAGTTTTCCATCACCAAGGTGGAAAAGGGGAGGTTGGAGACCGGCGTTCCGAGGAACGCTCACCCCAGATCTCCAACAGCAATTGCTTGACATGCAAGCACACATTTCAAGGGCAGGCACAAGGTGCACTCAAGGCCCAGATCAGAAGCGATGGGCACTTGAGAGCAATGGCGTTTTCTCGGTGAGATCTCTATATCATCGGATCCACTTTCGAGGATGCAGACCTAGCTGGGCACAGGTGCTGTGGAAGGTGAAAACTCCCCTTAAAGTCAGAGTGTTCTTATGGCTAGTGCTCAATAATGCTATCCTCAATAGGCAAAACCTTGCCAAAAGGCAACCAAATGTAATGGTTTTGCAACTTATTTGAAGACAGTGAAAGACACTTATTTGAAGACCATCAGTAGAAGAAATATGTATGGTTTTGCAACTTGGATCAAATAACTTGCTAGTTAGGACTTGGTCACTTTTATCATCAAGACTCCCATCTAGAGTTAATAATAATAATAATAATAATAATAATAATAATAATAATAATGTAATGTACTCATCATTTGAATAATACTAGAAAATAATCTACTAGCCGGCTGTTGTTTACCTGACAGAAGGCAGGATTTCTTTGTTCCTATAAACAGTATGCAGGATGCTGATGAGGTTTTCCTCTTCTTGGTCTTTACAGTGCCTACCATCTAGAGCACAGTCAGGCTTAATATGGTCTACTCTAAACCATGGTGAACACACACCGCCCCCAACAAACGGAACCCCATAACTAACGTAGAGGCATCCAAGCCCCAACAAGAAAATATTGCATCAATTTGAAGTTTGAAGTTGAAATCATTTTTTAAATTTAAAAAAAAAAACCATAAATATAATGAATACAGATGTGTTGACTCACTCCAGTCAATCCATTCAAGATAATGTCCATCGGCATATAATGAATCAGTCCTACATAAAATTTGATATCTAATGAACTCAAGATGCGAATTGTATGTAATTGGACCTTTCAAAAATATATATATGTAATTGGCCCATTTCCGACTACAGTAGTCCTATTGGCCAAATCACCACATACATGATGCAATGGCTGAACATCTTGAGAAGATGACTCACTTTCCAACGTTTGGTTGGGAAGCTTATCTATTTAACCATAACTCGACCTAATAAATCCTATGCTGTGGGTACAATTAGTCAGTATATACAGAATCCTAGAAAACATCATTATGATGCAGCTCTTATTCATTAGGTTGTGGCACAAATTTATGGACTAGTCCACGTTTTTTCATCGAGCTTTCCAACAAAGTAATTATTTTTTTTGAAATAAAAGATGGCACGAGAGTTGCCATCGGATCTCATAAATAAACAACCAGTTACAGTACAACTCAAAGTTACAGCAAAATATTCTTACAACTACTAGAACACTCTAAATATCAAAATACCAAAATACCAAAATACCAAAAGCATCAAATATATGAACTCTAGTAGATCAACACACACCACCGGGGTGCAAACCAAAATAGCTCTCCGCAGTCCTCGACCTGTGATCTACGGAGAGAGAGACGATCAACCTGGGTCACTGATGCGCACCACCTGGACCGACCTCCTGGCTTGGGAACAACGGTCCCCTGCGAGCTTTCTTCCTAGCCTCTGGAATGGAAATCCAAGAAGAAGTTAGGCCGAAGATTTTAGAGACTAATTGATCAGGATTACAAGCAATATTTCTAAAGCAGAAATCATTCCTATGTAGCCAAATAACCCAAATACAAGCAACAACTAAAATATCCCACTCCCTACGTCTCTCTCTAATAATCTCTGAGTCTCTAAGGTCACCCTATAACTTTAAAACCCGATTCGGGTGTCTCAGAAGCCCAAATCCTAGCATCAGAAAATCCCAAAACCCTTCTACTATTAGCGCACTCAATAAAAAGATGGTTCACCGACTCTATCACAACGTTACAGCGATGGCAAGCCATAGTATTAATGATTCCCCTTTTAGCTGGGTTCTCCCTGGTCAGTATAGCATCCCTAGAGACCAACCAAATGAACTCTTTGATCTTGTAAGGAACGCTCGAATGCCAGATAATCTAATAAAGGGGGCTTCTAATCCCACCATCACACAGAGTGTGTACATCGTTTTGACCGAAAACTGTCCATTGGGAGAAAGTCGCCAAACTCTCTCATCCTCAACACTCACTACAAATCCCAACGTCTATCCCGGCATTTTTTCTCCGGCATTTATAAAACACGCCAGGATAGAGTAGGCTTATTTCAGCCCACTCTATCCCGGTGTTTTTTTACCGGCGCTCGTATGAAATGTCGGTACATATCCAACCTATACCGTCGTTTTTACAAAAACCGCCGATATAGGACCAAAAAAAAAAACCTCCCCTTCCGAGGATGCAGGCCCAGCTGGGTAGCGGTACTTTGGAAGACAAAAACACCTTTGAAAATTAGAGTCTTCCTCTGGCTTGTGCTCAACAATGCCATTCTCACTAGAGAGAACCTTGCCAAGAGGCAACCTCACATTGCGACCAATTGCGGGTTCTGCAACGTTCACGTGGAAACTCTGAATCACCTGTTTCTTCACTGCACCAGAAGCAAGGCCATCCTGATAGAGGTGCTGAGAGCACTAGGAACAAATGACTACCCAAGAGACTATGAGGAACTGTGGGTTGGTCCCAGATTTGCATCAGTCCGTCATGATATGAAAGATGCATGGTTCATTGCCATTGCGGCAACCACATGAGTGTTATGGCTAGATAGGAACAATTTTTATTTCCGTGCTTCATGTAATTCTATTTCTAGTAATCTTACTCATATCATGCATTTAATTTCCTTTTGGGCTACAGCTGCTGCTTTAGAAGCAAGAGGAAGGATTGCAAGGGTATTCCAGGTGGATGATTTTGATGACGAGGAGATAGAGATCGGGCCAACTCTAGACTGATGAGTGGACTCTCACCTCACTACTACTTATTTTGTATCAGACCCTGTACTTGTATTTGTGTTTTTATTGCCTTTAGGATGGATGATGTAACCCACCCCCCAGGATTTTGTTGGGGGTTATGTTTATTTCCTGTACTGCACTTTTACTTTTCCGGAACTTCGGGGTTGTTTATTAATCTCTTATTAATGAAACAGGGTGGCATTATTCCACCTTTTCCACACCAAAAAAAAAAAAAAAAAAAAAAAAAAAAAAAAAAAAAAAAAAAAACCTCCCCTCGCCAAATATTTCGTTTCCCTCTCTCACCCCCAATTATTTCGTTTCTCCTCTAAAACTCCTCTCTCCCTCTCTCACCAAATCCAATCTCCAAATCCCCCTCCTATAGCCGTCGTCGTCCCCCTCCTCCCGCCGTCGTCCCCCCTCCCCGCCACTGCTAGCCATTTCTTAAACCCAAGCTTGATCCCCATCGTCTTCCTCCCCCTCTCAAACCCTAGCTCCGATCTAGGTCTCCCTCTCTCTCTCTCTCTCTCTCTCTCTCTCTACAGGGTGCTTTGTTAGTTGGATTTGGTCTTCGTTGGCAATTTTTTGATAGTTTGGGTGGGGGGAGGGATTCGGGTTGAGATGGTGCGGTGGTGGGGTTTGAAAGGGAGGCGGCGGGTGGGAGGTTGAAGAGGTAGTTGTCTTTCTCAGTGGTAATGACTTTAAAAGTTCAGATTAGACTTTAATTGTTCGATGTATTTCTTTAATTTTGTATCATTAATGTCGTTCTCTTTGCTGTTGCAGTGGAAGCATTTGAAGATGCCATTTCAAGGATGATCCACATCTCAGCAGGTATAAAAGATTTTAGTGGTATTGAAACCTCCTTTTATGTATCTAGTGATTTTATGATACTTTTTATTGACCTTTAATTGATGAGATAATCATCGGTTAAACTTTCTATACCATTTGATTATGTAGATTAAGTCGTCTCAGATTATGTATAAATTGACCTACTGCTCCGACAAGACCATATCTTGATATGTAACCAAATGTTTGAGACGGAAGGATAAACAGAGGAGATCTTCAAAACGGATGGTGAGATTTTCTACTATTACCTTAGAAATGATAATTTGTAGAAATTATTGATTATTTTATTGCTATTATCTATCATAGCTGTTGCAATGGAAGCATTTGAAGATGCCTTCTATCTTAACCAGGGTTTTAATAAATAAAAAAAGCCTTCTATCATGAAAAATTGACGAATCTTTTAGAAAAAGATCATGAAAATTGTTTCTATTTGCATGACCAAAACTTTTATGATGTAACTATTGCAGAATGCAAATAAGTCTATAGTTTCCTTCACATTTTGTTGTTGATAATGAAAATCTGACATGCATCAATGATTATGGTCAACTAAAGTATCATACTAATTATGTTTTTCAGAGTTTCATGATGTAGGTTTGTGAATGGTATTTCAGGTTAATGAGGATATTTAGAGATGGAAAATAGTTTTTCATGATGTAGCTGTGGAATTGTCCTAATGAAAAAGGAAAAAAAAAAACTTTATTTCATTGTTCTTTTAGAGTTATAAGTTATAACCTTCCCTTGATTTACTGAAGTTGACATGTACACTCAAATGAACACGTATTTGAGTTTACCTCTTCCAAGTAGCATATTTTGCTCCACTTATCTCCTTGTATGTACAACCTCTGATAGCTCTCATTTTTTGCTTTCTTAGTTAATACCAAACATTTCAATATGATGATCATTATAGATAATAAGCTATCAAAGTGAAACCTTCCTGAATACCTCATGTTAATTCATGGGCAAATGTTATCAAGTCCATTGGCATGTATCAGATTCTTTTTATCAATCTAGTTACCTTTCTGTCTTTCTTTCTATAGTTCTTTACTTCTTTTTGTATATTTATTTTCTAGCTTCTTCTTTATATTCCTTTAAACTTCCTCTTATTTTGTGATATGTGCTGTGTTTTCCCCCACCTTGATTCTCCTAGTTATGTCTGTAAACCTTGAACTTGATTCATCAAGTTTTATGTGTTTCATTATGCCAACTTTGTCCTCAACTGGTCAGGCACAAAGATGTTATGCAGTGTTGGAGACTCCTTAGATTTGGTTCCTATTGCAGCATTCCATGGACGTGGAATATGTGAAGGCAAAATTATTTTCTGGCCATGTAATGGAAACTCTATTCTATTGTTAGTGAAGAATAATACACAACTAGTAGTGATGAGCACAATGAAGAATATCAAAGCATATGGCATATGTAATATAGGTAATAACCCATTACCTATTAGTATTTTAGTGTTATCAATGTTCTGTTGAATTTTATGTTAGACAAAAGGCTAATTATCACTTGTTATATGTACTGGATTCCTTGTTCGGACTTATAATTTGATCTTTACCAAAAGGCTAAAGAGGAAAAGTGTCAAGTTCAGGAAAGGATCTGATGCTGGTTCACACTGAAATAAGTTGGAAGAAAAATTAGAAAACATTCCACTTAAAAGATTGTGCATATGCAAGCCAAAAACAGAGTAGGTAATAAGCAGTGATGGTTCATATGAGATTTGAAGTGTGTAGGACTGCCTTACCAATGTGTACAAGGAAATAACTTAGTTCTTGATCTCAATATTTAAAAAGTCCCCCCCCCCCCAACAAAAAAAATGGCAATGTACACATTTCTTGAAGAAGAGAGAAATTTTCTCCACATGTCAATTGAGGATGTTGTAGCTCACAAACAAGCCATCCCTGTTATCTTTATTTACCTTGTATCCTATGGATTTCTAGTAATAGAATGTTTCTAATCATTGCCCTGGTTCTTATGGTGTAGGTTAAAGATCTAGATGTGGATGCACTTGTTGTCTCTCAGATCCAGGTGAATCAAGCTCAGAAGCAGAGACACAGAACTTACCGTGTCCATGGACGGATTAACCGTATGTCTATTTGCTCTTTTACCTCTACTCCTTTATGTCATTTTTTACAAGTCTAAATCCACATTTTTTTCATTCCAGCTTACATGTCATCACCATGCCATATTGAACTGATTCTGTCTGAGATGGAAGAACCAGTGAAGAAAGAGGTAATGATTTTTGTATCTTGTATTTAACTTCTCTAGTATATTTGTCAAATGGTGGTCAGGTAAAAAAAAAAAGACATTTTAGGAAACACTTCAAGCAATGCTCGTGTACAATTGTTGATTAATCATCCATTGTGAATTGTTGATTAATTTTCTACTCACACATATATAGGAAACACTTCATGCAATGCTCGTGTACAATTGACTGCAGTGTCAACTTTCTAGCATACTCAGAAGTTTCTTAATCTGCATTTTCTGATATTTCGGGCTGAAACTCATCCTGAAATATGGTAGCATATATAATTTCTGATTATCTTAATTGATGTTGTAGGATGCAAAACCAACCTGTGTGTAATGGATGTAGGAATCTACTTGTTTACCCCAGAGGAGCCACTAATGTTTGTTGTGCGATATGCAACACAATAACCTCCGTGCCCTATGTAGGTACCTTACTGTCTGTTTCATTACTTATTCCACTAGAGATTGTGGATCCTGTTATTTGATTTACTTTATTAATTAAGTAAATAACAACAAGTCCTCTGAGTATTTGATTTCTTTATTGAGGATGGTAAAGCTAATGGATTTCTTTATTGAGATTGGTAAAGCTCTTTTTAAGGAAAGTGCCATCTGCAGTTGAACTAATTCCCTGATTGCTTCTTTACATAATTTGCCAATCCTTCTAGGATGAATCATAATTGATCCAATCAGACTAGTGATTGTCTAGTAGCTCTGAATTGATAACTAGATTAACTTACATTTTATATTGGTTAACTGAAAATCGAATAGTGGACGAAATGATAGAATTTGGTTAAGATCAACTTCTCACCCAGGAGTTTTAATCTGCTCCCAAAAGTTTAAAGAGTCTCATAAGTGTAGAGCTCTTTCTTCCCTGCCAATGGCGACAAGATTTCGAGCCGAACATAATCTGCAGGAAGAGCCCTTATTAAAAACAAGTGTCAGTAGGGAGTATATAAAACAGAGTTTATTTCATTAGAAAATAACCAAGATTGACTATTGTACATGAGTTTTAAAATGGACACACAAAAAATGCCTCTTTTTTCCTCTCATACTTTTTCCCTCCAGAAGCATATTACGTAACAAGATAATGATACACATATGTACAGCTAATTGAACAATAAATGTGTGGGAATGGAGAAAAGAGAATCAGATCTAATAGCTTGCATATAGAATACGAAATTCTTTTTTTCTTTTTTGAGTATTGCTCACTAACACTTGATAATCTCTCATATTATCTAAAGAATCTAATAAAGTACAGTATTTTCAAAAACGGTGTGATGAAAAAAATGAAAGAATGAGCTTAAGGATCTATTCTAATAGCTAGCTAATTCATAGCATACACTGAGCTGAAAGAATGAGCTTAAGAATGAGCTTAAGGATCTATTCTAATAGCTAGCTAATTCATAGCATACACTGAGCTAATTCTAATAGCTAGTTTCATGTATTCACCCTCATTATTTTCAGCGAATGAGCTTAAGGATCTATGCTAATGGCTAGCTAATTCCATTTTTCAATATCTGAACCAACGAAGGAACAGAAATGCTGGAATCATATAGCTACATCTAATACAAGATATAGAATCGACAAAAGAAGAGACAGTAAATATCATAAAAACGAGACTGATAAGATATACGATATGGTATTATAGGAAAATGATATATGATAAGTATAACGACTTCACAACTATCAGAATTTCACTTAAGCTTAAAAGTGCTTTTCTTGTTTCATTGTTTAGCGTACTACAATCTTATAATTAACTTTGCTTCTTATTGATATACTTCAGATTTTTTTGTATTAATTTTATGAATTGCTTTATTAATCATCCATTTTTTTTAAGCCTCTCTTTTCCATCATCCAAGTCCCTAATAACAACTACTTCTTTTATTTGACAAATTGATGATGAAATATTTATGTTTTTTCTACAGGGCCATCGTATTCCATCGGTTTCCAGTCACGCACATACACTAGGGCAAAATAACCATGAAATTGGAAGCAACAGCGGGCCACACAAGGAGACTCCCCTGCTGTAGTTTGTCGAATTTGAACTTTTTAAAAAATGTTTTATAGGAATTATATCTATGTTTTGTAATAACTAAGTGTTGTACAACATATACATTTGTCACTTGTTGTATGACAGGTTATATGTGTTATATATTTTGTTTTCTATTGAGTTGTTTTTTGTGATGTGTGATTTTTGGTTTTTGATTATGATATTATTGATTTTAAGATTTAAGCATTTAAATTTAATATGATTACATGTATTTGTAATATGCAATTAATTACTAATTTTTTCAATTCAAAATTTTATTACGAAATGCCCAAAAAAAAGACCTATCGCGGCGTTTACCAGGAAACGCCGCAATAGATACTACCGCTTTTGAGTTTTGAATACCCTCTATCGCGGCGCTAGACAAGCGCCGCTGTAAGATACCAATGCTAGCTATTATTAAGGGGAGCAATCCCGACGCTTGGCAAAACGCCGTTATAGCTCTATTTTTTTCAAAAACTTTGAAACGGAATTGCTCCTGTAGCAGTGGTTTGGCAACGCCGTTATAGGTGAACACCCTATGGCGGCGGCGGCGGTAAACGCCGGATAGCCCATATAGTTATAATGATGCACGATGTAACGACGTTTTTGGCGGCAATTTCAGAAGCGCCGTTGTGGGCTATAACGGCGCCAAAAAACGCCGCTATAGCCTGTGTGCTTTGTAGTGGTTGGAGATATGTTTGTGTTATTCGAGACAAGACATTGAATAATTAGCGGGTTTTGGTCTACAACTTTGGAAAGTAGGGTTTTTAGTTTCAATGAGTTATGAATCTTGTGGGATTACCTAGTTGAAACTGAATACCCTAGAATTAGTTTTGCTATTAATAAACCATAAAATTTCAGATTTTCGTTCTTTTTAATTATTTGAGTTTTTTCTTTAATTTAATTGTTATTTTTATCAAATTTTCAATTATCCAAATAGTAGTTAATTTGGTGAATTTCAGTACTTAATAAAATAATTAGTCTGTATGGGTTCGAAACTCTTTTATTTTAAAGTATAATACTTCTTGTGATTTTGTACACTTGCAAATTATTACACCATGCCAATCTGAAGGCAAGACGTGATAACCCTTGCATTCTCAGTCGCTGACTTATTTTCGTCGTAAAATGCCGCATTTAGTTCACATTTTTAGTCTCTCCACTTCTTTCACATAGACTTATTCAACCATTTGTCATCAAGATAGGTAATCTAATTTTTGCTTTATAATATGTTTGATTAACATCTCTACTATTTTAATGGGAGAGTTGGGGTTATAAACAAACAAACCCTAATTTTGTAATTGAGTAAACTCGTGCAATAAACGTCCAAATTAAATTCAATTAATAGAAACATTTGTAGACAAACAAATCCGTGTGTTGCCCGTGCATATCT
Source organism: Hemerocallis citrina (assembly GCA_017893485.1). Lineage (NCBI taxonomy): Eukaryota > Viridiplantae > Streptophyta > Magnoliopsida > Asparagales > Asphodelaceae > Hemerocallis > Hemerocallis citrina. Next base: position 139,331,472 of record CM030367.1, read on the forward strand.
AATCTAATACAAAAGAAGTATTAGATTTAAGGCTAGACTACTGATGAGGACATCTTTCCTGTTTAGTTTATTTTAGTACCATTTTTTTTCCTGGCAATTATAGCCACATGTAATCTTTTTTTTTTTTTTTTTTTTTTAGATTTTGAGAATATTTTGGAGATTTGTATCAAGATGTATTTTGAGCCTATTTAAAGGCCTTGAGATTAATGAGAAAACATGCCATTATTGATTAAAAAAATCTGTGTTGAGTTTTGCTCTTCCTCCTTCTCTTTTGTGTGATACAATTGAGATCCAAATTAGGGTTTGTGATAAATCCTAATCCAATTTTAGAGTTAGTGATTAATTCTAAAATCTATCCCCAAATTAAAATTCCCCAAATACAAATCCCTAACATTAATTGCCCTAATCCCCAAATATCTAAACCCTAATCACATTCCCCCCACATACAGCCGCCACCTTCTCCCTTCTTTCTTCTCCTTCCTTCGTCATCTCCCGATCCCATTCTACACCCACTTCACAAAATCCCTAACCCACTATCGAATCCATCTCCCAACCTTCGTCCTCTTCCTCGACCAACAACTAGAGCTCCAAAGCACCCATCCCCCAGTCCGTCGCCCCCGACCCTCCCTACCACCGCTTTCGCCCACGCCCCGTCACCGCGACTAAATCCCTCACCCAAACGCCGTCGCCCCTTCTTCCTTACTCACCCCGTCGAAATCCCTTTTGTCGTCAACCTCGAAATCCCCCATCGTCGTCGACCTCCGACCCTTCCCCTCATCGATTTCACCGTCATCCTCCCCTTCTCCGTCCCCCACCTCGCCTGCATCCAATACCCTGGTCCCCCCTCGTCGCCAGTCAGCAACCAACGGCAGCACTGCCCTCGTCGGCCCGATTGCAGCCCGACAGCCACCAGCAGCTCGAGTAGTCGCCACTTCGATTGCTGCAATTGTTCTTCGCATTCGATATACTCTTTCCATTCTTAATATTTGTGTTCTACTGCCTTATCATCTAGTCTATTATCTGATTTACCTGTCGACCACAAAATAATTGAGATTGAGTGTTCCACATGCTTGAATAGAGTACGAATCGGTATTGAATTTCTTACCTGCTAAAACACGTAGGGATTTAATTGATTGTAAGGTTGATTTATTAATTGGAACTGTTACACATATTCAATTCTTGAAAACCCATCGAACCTGTTAATTGTTAAAAATTTCCAACTTAGATCCGCACTTTCATGTTGGTAAAATTAACCCATTAAAATTCTTGGAAATTCTCTATTTTAGGGTTGGTTTTACATCATTTTGGTATCAGAGCGAAGGTTCTTAAAACTCTAGTTCTTGCATCGTAGGCATCATTTTTGCATTCAGTTAGGATTGTTTAGTCTTTTATTTTATTTTTGTCTTTCTTTTATTTTAGGTTATTTCAGTTTCATTAAATAATTATAAAAAAAAATTAGGACACACATGACCCCTAGTTTTCACTTTTGGTGAATGCGTCTTCGCAGCACCATCACAGACCCTGAAGAACCTTTCCTATCCCTTCCCAATCACCCATTTAGGAACCCTAGACTTCCCAGACCTAAAATAGACAACCCTGATATCTCCGCTACCCTAGCTGCCATCCAAGCAACTCTTGCCAATATCAATTAGAGGCTTGAGAAAGTCGAGTTAAATCAAACCATTGTCCCTGAGCTTCATGCCCATCGTCAGATCCCTCAAGGGAATGTTCATGACGATCGACATCAGGAACGTGACCCTGACGAACAATATAAAAAAAACGTTAAGGCTGACGTTCCACATGGAACCCCAAGCTTACCTCGATTGGATCCGTGCCATGGACCACTACTTTGTGTGGTTTGACATGAGCGAAGTCCTGAAAGTTAAATTTGCCACTATGAAATTAACGGGTAAAGCTCAACAACATTGGACCAATCTTGAACATGCCCGCAGAGGCCGAGGCCTGGCACCCATAGCCACTTGGGAGGCCATGAAAGAGAAGCTCACTTGGGAGGCCTGGCACCCATTTTGTTTAGAAGTGATGTTTGTTTATAGATGCACACGCTGTGGTGCCACAGACCCTCTGCCATTACTTTTGTGTGTGTGTGCGCACGCGCTTATGGAGAGGCCACTCTGCAGAATCTTCTAGTTTTTCTTTTAGGGAATTTAAACATGAGGGTTTTGTTGCCCTCTATCAATTCAATATGGAAACTATCCTATATTCAGCTCATATATCAGTTTTTCATGTTTGAGCTTGTTTATTTGAATGTCGATACTCTTTAATATGGTCTGTATATCTGTTCACAGTACTCACGATATTGATATAGTTTTCTGTAAAATTCATCGACATATTGCTACGTCATATAGTTAAATAAAATATAAATCATCTCTTTTATTATCTGATGTTGGTAATTTTGTGAAGCTACCATCTTGTTTACTCTATGCATACATCAGGTGTTAGGATGATGTTTTAGTTTTTCATATCATCGGCCACGTTCATAATATGAAAACAGAACTGTATGTTGTATATATGTGGAGGTCACTTGCAAAAGTAGCATCCCACTTCCTTTCTCTGTTTACACATTTTTCTCGCAAAACATATAACAATATCCTTCATTTGGTTCCTCCTTTCCCCCCTTTGTCTGCACATGTGTTTTGGGGTCTCTATTGGTTTACCTTAAACCATGAAGTGTTTATTTTGAACTGATGAACTTGACTTCTAATGATGTTCCTTCTGTTTTCTCATTTACAGCAAGTCAAAAATTCATCCAGATTCCAGTGTAAGCTGTAAAAACAGCGTGGATGCAACTTTTTGAAGATCATCTAACTAATGAGGTAGCAGGGAATACAGGTAATCTGTAGAAAATTTTCAAAAGCATATTTGGACTGTCATGCACCTTCACCACTCAATATTAGGGGTCACAATGCTATGGGATAATCTGACAACTCGATATGAATTTGACCGAAATTTTTCTGGTATAGATCACCAAAAAGAACCGGTAGTTTATTGGATCAGTTGTGGATTCTTGAAAAAAAATCCATTCTTGTATAGGGTCTAGATATTTATTGATCTGATAACTCAATAACCTGAAGCATGGATACTTTGTGTATTAAGTTATATACTCATAAGCCCATATAACAACTTATCCAATCACCTTTCCAAACACGATGGAAAGGAATTTGTATGATGACACTGCATAGAGATGAAGATACTATACAACAATTGTTATAGCATAAAACCGATTTTCAATTTAGAATATGTTTTGTTCTTGATTATTGAATAAATGAATCTTTTTATTGCAAAATTTCTGCAGTAGTTTAGGACAAATCTTGGTTATCGATTGTGTTTGAACTTTGAAGCATAAATTTAATCCTAAATTGATAAATGTACAAGAAAATAATGTCGAAGTTTTACTATTCACTATCCTAAATTGATATATATATATATATATGGAGGGCGCTTGCAAAAGTAGCATCCCACTTTCTTTCTCTGTTTACACACAGTTTTCTTGCAACACATTTAACAATATTCTGTGCTTAGTGTTCTACCCATTTTCCTGTGGTCCTCACCAGTGGGCCTAGTTGGTCGGTCCCACTAGGAAGGCATGATGGTAGGACCTCGTCAGCGTCACAGGCCACGAGTTTACCATCACCTGCTCATTCTGTTGCTGTTCAACATTCAAAAGTTTGCTGACAAGGGACTTAATGATCAAGATCTTGTTACCCTATTCGGTATGCTCTTATACTAATTCTATCTGGTAGAAGAAATCAAATACGAATCCGTATCTAATGCTTTCACTTGCTTATTATGTATTCAGGTGCCCATACCATTGGCCAAACCGACTCCCTGTTCTTCCGATACCGCCCTCTACAACTTTCACCACCACGGGCAACGTAGATCCCACCATCAGCTTATCCTTCCTGGGCCAGCTCCAGTCCATCTGCCCCTCCAACAGCGACACATCGAAATGCTTGCCCTTCGACACGGGCAATGTGGGCCAATTCGACGTGAGCTACCTCAAGAACGTGAGCGGGCAGGGAGTGCTTGAGTCGGACCAGAGGCTGTGGGATGATTCTATGACGCAAGGAATTGTGCACAACTATGCAGGGATGTTACCTGGGTTACTCGGTTTAAGATTTGACTATGAATTCCTTGAAGTGTATGGTAAAGATGAGTAGATTTGGAGTGAAAACTGGGGACAAAGGAGAGATCCTTATGGACTTGTTATGTGAGGATATGGATTGAATAATAAATATTCATTTTCAGGTGGTCTACAAGCTCTCAATTTATTAGTTATGAAATATCATTAACTCTTCTTGTGTTATCAATATCTCTACGTGATTTGTTGGATCATGATTATTTTTCCTCTATAGAACTAGCTCTCTAGAACTAGAAATAAATAAAAATTCTAAAATAAATCGAAATTCAAAGTAATGCGGTTGAATATATTGAATGAATATTTTCATTTTTTATTCATCAATAATTCTAATATAATAAGAACAAGAGATTTTTCTCAATCAATCCCTTTGCCTTTCATTTTTTGAGAATTAGAAAGATCTTTTTCGAGTTTGAATTTTTACATTTGGAATCTGGATTCTTCTAATTTTTTTTTTTTTTTTGGTTTTCTTCTTTTCTTTAATTTCAATTTTCTTTCCCTCTTTTTTTCTTTTTATTCCCTTCCATCATTCCTTAAGTCTCATAGGTTAGTTGATCCTGCAGAATCTAACTCATTTTTCTCATCGAACGAGGGGGGAAAATCAGATTGATTGTTTGATCAAAAGTACTATGTGAAATCTTCGGTTTTCCCCTCTTCCTCTTATAAAGATATGTTCCTGTTCCAGATGTGTGTATTCAGATTGTAAGGATATTTATTCGATATTGTTATCAGTATACTTAGTTTGGTTTGCCCGTGTTGTTATTAAATATGAAAAGTATTTTGAACAAAGCATCTACCATTCCATGTACATATATTACCAGCCGTATTAATTTTGGAGGTAACTTTGGCAGTACATATATTACCGCCATTTTAAAGTTATCTTCAAAGTTGTGAAAAAATCTCTAATATTATAATGGGAAAAGGCCTTAGTGTCATTTGTAAATGTTTTGTCAATCTACCAACCCGTGCAATACGCGCGCATAACTATTATAAAGGAGGTTCTAAGTTCAAATCCAGACTATGTCTAAATTTTTATTTTAAAAAACTATATTTATTAAGACGTGCATCGCACGTGTAAATTACTAGTATATAATAATTGAGTTTAGATAACCGTACTTGTCCTGCCTTTTGGGGTAAGAAAAAATAGGTAATAATCGAATCCATGTTCATCTCTGAATCTGATCCCTTTCTTGATTTGATTTATTTTTCATAAATTAGGGTATCATATTATATGATCTTGAATTGTGAGTGCATTTTGCTGAAGTTATTTATCATCAGTTGATTTTATTTGAATTTATCAAGATTCAAAATTTTTAGGAAAAAAAACATGTTTTTCGTTCTACAGAAATTGCAATACTTTGGTATTACGAGATACAAACACGTGTGGTTCATGTGTGCAATTGTGCTAGTCATTTATCGTACAATTAACATAACTCGAACTTTCATTAAATTGCTTAGATTACCATTACTGCAAGGAAAGACTAGCTCTTAAAATGCGCAATGATCGTACAGAATAACAGTTTATTACACACCATATTACGTACATTCCAACAGAGGAAGTTGCAAACGATAATTAAGGGTCTAATCAAGCAGTTGAAGTAGCAGTTATTACAGACCATATTACATGCAAATAATGAAGTTCCAAAGGATAACTAATTAAGATGAAACCATGAAGTAGCTTATTCGTCGTAGAAAATCAAACCCTGCAACCTGAAACAGCAAATGTAAAAGACTTTTGTAAAAGACTCAAGGAACATTGGTAAGATATGGGTTTTGTAATGAGTAAGTATTTTTTATTTTTTAAATTTTAATAAATTTTCGAACAACATTTCATCATCATTATCATTATCTGCACATTCAGTATATGCACACATATAACACACTTTAGCGTCCTTTGTTACAATGTCATGTCGTATGTATGTCCCGTGTCTGCTAGGAGAAGGGAGATGAATGAGGGCATGAGGTTAGGGGTAAGGATTTCAAATTAGTTAGGGTCAGGTTTTACTTGTTTTGGTGAATCCCAACTTATTCTAGACCAGGTTATATAGTGAATCTTCGAACAAAGGTTGAAGAAAGACTTTGGAGGATGGCAATTGGAATAAAGTCAAAGATGAGGCTTCACAATCAGAATTAAGAATATAGTCGAGGTCTGAAATTTCAAATTCATCATAACGTCTAAATATTAGGGTGTTGTTGTCAAAGAGACGGGTAAATTTCAAAGACTTCTCTTTGAACTCAATCGATAGATAATATCATGATCCGATGCTCTATTAGTTGTTAAGCATAAGGAGCAAGAGATTCGAACATAAGATGAAAAAGGTAGGGGAACAGAGAGTCTCCTTTGCCTCAGGCCAATCTACTAATCAAAATACAACACAAGTTGGATTTGAAAATCTGATCTCTATCGTGGATGTCAATTAACTCAAGTAACTAACTATAATTACAATATGCAGGAAATACTATCAAAAATGTAAATGACATGGATCTCTCCAAATTAGTTCTTTCAAAATTTTAAGCCAAGCCATGCATTACTCATTTATTTGAGTAAAATTTAAAAATTTCGCAACATAATTCTCACAACAACAACTAGTACTTACGTTTAAGATACAAAATAAAGATAATACTATAGATTCCGACCTAATCAACACCTTAAGTATGAGGATCAGAAGAACTTCTGTACCTGGAGAAGAAGAGGGATGAGATTTCCACCTTTACAACGAACAAGAATAATGAAGATATCACACTGCACACCCTTGATATTCTGAAAATGGTTGCGGTAAACAACAAGAACAACGACAACTGAGCATTTATTCAAATTACCTGCATATATACGTAAGCAAATTCTTTAAAATTACCCCCCCCCCCCCCCCCCCCCCCCCCACACACACACACAACTAGAAAAGAAGATGAAAATAGAAAGTTACAAACTAATTTATTGGGAAACTTTCTAACTAATTTATTATTGGGACACTTTCTAACTAATTTATTGGGTAACTGTTTTTTTAATTTGTTTTTAAAAGATAAACTACTGGTACTTTCTCTAAGAATTTAATCCCAAATAATACAAATATACTTGCATGATTGCATTACATTTCGTTCCTCTAGTTAAGTCGATTTTATAAATAAATAGAAAATTAAAGACAAACTACGAGTACTTTCTGTAAGAATTTAATCTCAAATTCATAAATACTTACATGATTGCAATGCAGTTCATCCATCTTGTTAAGTAGTCGACGAGACTTCACCAAAATACTGTACGAATTTGTGGATTAGAGAAGGGAGATAAATCGAGTTTAGGGCAGTTCCTGACTTCAACATACTTTAATGAAGGGAAGGTTATTGTGTGAGAAGAGAAGGAACGTAATTTTGGACACTCAACTAGTTCCAAATATTTGAGATTGGATAGGACGGACAATATTGTTTCTTCATCTTTTCTGATTTCTCCTCCCTCCCCATTGCCATCTTCTTCACCATCATCATTAATTATTTGCTCAATATCAATATTACGTATTAAATATAATCTCTCCAGATTTGTGAGCTGACCAATCCATGTAAGATTCTTTATCATTGGACAATGATGAAATATCAAGACAATTATATTTCCAAATAAAACTCCAGGCTTTACCCCACCTTTCCATGTGATCCTTTGTATCTTGGGAAGGTTTATAAATCTGACAGCTTGTAAGTTGGTGAATTCCTCCTCATCTTCTCTATCGGTTATCTGTATCTCCTCCAAATCATTACATTTATAAAATACTAAATTACGAATGTTAACCCTGTCAAGATTGATTTTTAGCAGTGGGAGTGTAGTCACCTCGATCAAATGGCCCAAACTGACAGTCCAAAGAGGGATCGGATCATTTCCATAAATTTGGGTTATCATAGATAGTGTATATATATTGAGTGAAAGTGCTTTCAAGCTCAAGAAGTGTAGCTCATCAAGACTAGCCTGTCCTTCCATTCCCCATCTCTTATACTCAGAAATCTCCAAAACCTCTAAAATCTCTAGCTTTGATATCAACCCAAAAGGAATTGACGTAATGGTACATTTCATAATTAAGTACCTCAATTCTTTGAAATTTGATAGCTCCATAGGTAGTGAATATTCATCTTCGAAATCTGTGATGCAAAGATAGCGCAACCGAGCAAGGCAACCAATGCTCGATGGTAGTTCACTGATATTTTCACACCTGTAAAGCTCGAGGCATGTGAGGGCTGACAAGTCTTGATGAAAGAGATCAGGCAGATTTCCCAGTCGACAATAATGAAGAAATAGAGCAAATAGGTTAGGATAACCTGTAGTAGGATGTTGTGGTACGTTTTTTATTTCACCTTCGTGCAATGATATCAATTCACTTCCAGTCCATGAATTGGTTGGTTCTTGGGTGCCAGACTGAATTATCCACTTTGATTTTTCCTCTGTCTTGCAATCTGAAACTATCCACAAAGCCATTCCTCGAATTATGTCATGCATCTTTACAACCTTCCATGCATAATCTTCGACCTCTTCTAGAAGGGCAGCTCGTATGAGGCTTTGGATGATCGATACTCCTTTGTCGTAAGCCAATTTGAAATTCTTAGAATCATTTATGATATTCAAGCCCATCCAACGCATTATGAGTTCCTCTTCGTCGAAGTCTGCATCTTCTGGATATGTAGCACAATACAAGAAGCACTTTTTCATGGTAGCATCGGAGAGACGGTCGTAACTATTCTTTAGGAGGGGAAATGGATCGTCTTCATTGCTCAACATCTCCTTAATCTCAAATGTACTTAGGGAATCAAGTGCAACCTCCCACTCGTTCGAGGTAGTATAAGAGCACATGGCACGAGCAATGACCTTGAGGGCAAGTGGTAAGCCTCCGCATCTTTTAGCCACTCCCTCTGCACATTTATGCACCTTCTTATTAGATTCAATAGCATCCTTTGCTGTCCCACCCACATTGTTTAGGAACAATTGCCATGCTTCATCCCATTGCAAGCATTCCACTCTGATCTTCCGACCACTTACTCCATTGTGGTAGGCCACCATCTTATTATAAACATCTAAAGTTCGTGTTGTGAAGACCACCTTAGGAAAAGGTAAATTCTCATCGTTGCTGCTGGTAGGGAAGCGAACACCCAGCTTTTCTAGTTCAACAGGCTCCCAAATGTCATCAAGAAACAATAGTATCTTCTTAGTCTTCAAGAAACGATAAAGTGCCTCACCTTGTTCTTCAATAGTGGCTGCTTCGGCCGATAATTGGAATCCTGCTTCTTTGGCAACATCCTTTTGAAGCTTGTGGAGATTAATATCTTTCGAAGCCACGACAGATATGACACGATCGAATCCACCATCTTGAACAACCGGATGGTTGTTGATTCTACCGAGAAGGGATGTTTTGCCTACCCCTCCCATCCCATAAATCCCAACCATCCCCACTCCATTGTCTTGAATATAATTGCATGCCGCATCTAAGCAGGATTGGACAGTTGCAGAAGCTGCTTCGGGCATTGCTGGCTTCTTCTTTACAGCTGGTACCTCCAATCTCTTGGTCACGACTTCCATTTTTTCTTCCTTATAAGTTACGAGTTCTTTAACTTTGGCAGTCATCTTGGTTGCTTTCTTGCTAATTCTGTAACTCGACCAACAATTGACCGGGCACTTGTATCCTCCACCTAAGCAAAGGCATGTGCTTCTTTGCTTGTATTTGCCTTCCACAAGTGAATCCACCTCGGTCTCAATGGCTTGAACCCTTTCCAGCCACTTGAGCGTTGCCTCCGTGGGCTCCTCTTCATCGGCTCTAGCTTTGCCTGATTGGATCTTTTGGTTGACTTCACCTTGAGCAATCTTCAGATCCTCTAAAGCCTGATTGAGGGTGTTGACATTGTCGTCTACATTGATAAGGCATTTTATCTCTCTCACGGTCGGAGCCCATAGACAAGAGATTGCGTTGACGGCGGTATCCATTGGGGAACAGAGCAACAACTAGAGAGAAAGAGAAAGAGAAAGAGAGGTTATAATGATTGAAACCTTCTGTTCTACTTGGATGAAATCATGAATGAATGATAAATGATTAAATTTTTTGAATGAAGTGAAATACATACATACCTATCTATCCTTTAGTAAAAGAAATATTCATCAGTCTACTCCATGGCCATGCACAGTTTCAATGAGTCTCAAGAAATGAAGAGATTATGAACAATGGTTGTTAGCAAGGGGGTTGAGCACGGTATCCAGGGCCATTGGGGAACAGAGCAACAACTAGAGAGAGAGAGAGAAATAGAAAGAGAGGTTATAATGATTGAAACCTTCTGTTCTACTTGGATTAAATCATGAATGAATGATAAATGATGAAAATTTTTGAATGAAGTGAAATACATACATACCTATCTATCTTTTAGTAAAAGAAATATTCATCAGACTTGCTCCATGACCGTGCACAGTTTCAATGAGTCTCAAGAAATGAAGAGATTATGAACAATGGTTGTTAGCAAGGGGGTTGGTTAACATTCACTATCTAACTTTATTGCACTGTTTTTTCTGATGTTGTCTGATCCTCATTAATTTTAGATAATGAAGGCCTTGGTCCCAGATCCTTCAATAATTCAGCTCATTGTTGCTGTATTGAAACAAGAATAGCGAAAGGAGATAATTAGGAAGGCTCCAGTTATTTAATAATCCAACTCATGTTTTCAGTAATGCAACTACTGATGTTGATAATCCAACTCATGGTTTCCACATATATATGGTCCAATTTCAGTGGCACTTGGCTAGTGACTCGTTTATTTTCTTACCATTAATTTTTGCCACATGATTTTCAAAGCGATATGAGATGTGAGGACTGCATGGTTTTGTCTTTATATGTGTGTTAGTCTCCCACAAGTTACTAATGTAACCGTATCTTATATATGCTCCCCATTCTTTATTATGGAAAAATATATATATATCTTCTTTTATTTATGTCATGGCTTATGTTAAATTAAGACTTAACTATTACACTTGCATATGGTTATAATCTGTTAGTTTCTTTATGTTGTTAGTCATGTATGTGCTGACTAATGTTAGTAACGAAAACTATTCCACAATTTAAGTACTGATAAGAGCTTACAATCGAGGCAACATAACTTCCCTAGATGCACAACTACTTCACATTTCACAACCAATTATGTACAACAGGTTGACAGTGTTCGATCCCCGGAAATACAAAGAGTTTGTGTGTCGGTGAAATTTCTATGACATCAAATTATTGAGTGAAGTTTGTATATAAGACGTAGATGCGGATTGTTATCTCCACTCTCTTCTCGTATCCAAAAGAAAGGAAAAAACATAAATATTAGTAAACTGTTATAGATAGGGGTGGTTTAGCATCAGTCGAACACAAAAGCGCCTGTAGCTCAGTGGATAGAGCGTCTGTTTCCTAAGCAGAAGGTCATAGGTTCGACCCCTATCTGGCGCGATTTTATTTTCAATGTTTTGTTTTATTTTCAATGTTTTGTTTTTTAACGAATGGCACGTGCTCTATATGTGTGAAAATCGATGAAAATACCTTCATTTGGAAAATGCTATTAACAGAGTTTGTGAAATGATGATGTCCGGAACCAACTACATTGATATTTCTCTGGAAAAAAAATAAACATGACCTAATTTGACTTAGGATGCTGGATTTATTTGGTTAATTTCTTATTAATGAAACAGGGTGACCATATTCTACCTTTTTCTTCAAAAAAAAAAATTTAAAAAAAATAAACATGACCAGATAGCAGAGTCGATAACAATGATGGAACTGATTCAAACATTTGCACATTTGAGTACACTCTTGCCAAACTTTAGATGTTAGACAGTAGTAAATACGAAAGTTTCATTTCATGCCACCTATCTCTCTTACAGAAACACCTTACAAAAATAGAGTGCAAGGCACAATACAATACAAAACTCATTGTAATCAAATTGTACTTGTAACTAAACAATCACTGAAAGCTTTGAACTAATCTTCAAATGTGCTCATGAAGCCGCCCAAGAATCCAGCTCCGTTGCAGTTCCCACACAGGATTTCTCGTTTACCCCTGCGAGAATAATGCTAACGAGTATGTAATAATGCTAACGGAAAATATAGGCTAGAGAATATCATTTAAAATGTAAACTTATACCAGCATTCCGACACAATTCAGGATTAAACGCTTCATAATTATGGCAACCTTCCTTCGTGGGAGAGAAGGTAGAAATATGCAAGTTCACAACGGGTACTTCTAATTAAGCCGTGTCATATCAGATACCACGCTTCCTATTTTGATATAGTTTTAGAAATTCTCAGGTGTTAAGTGCGTCTTGATTCTTAGATTCTTGTCTCATTTATTATTCCCAAAAATGAAATATGATAAAGGTTATACTTAGTAAGATTTATGAGGAGGCTTCAGTTCATTTCAGAGTGAAGACATTGAGACTTATGTGTAGTAAAAGCATATATGCAGCTTGTAACAAAAAATGTACAGAAGGCATGAGAAGATGGAAATCAAGGAACTATGTCACCAATGTTGTGCGGAATACAAATCAAACCAACAATCAAACCAACGCGGAAACAAAGAGAGAACCAGCGAGAAAAATCACAGAAAAACAAGCAACACAAGAACACAAGATTTACGTGGTTCGGCAAAACGATGCCTACATCCACGGGGCGGTTGGGGTTTCTTTACTATGTTCTCCAATGGGCAAACAAAGCCTTTACAAGAGATGACGGCTACAAAATCCGAATAAGGTGTTACAATTTACAAAACCCTAACGGGTGTATTTATAGGGAAACTATTGGGCCTTTCGAATTGGGCCGAATCTGGATCCAAAACCCGTCGACAGTCGACTGGTCGACTTACCAGTCGACTGGCAATCCTTCTGGCAGTCGACCGATCAGTCGTCTGATCCTCGGCTGCTGCTTGTATCTTTAGCCTTCGAAAACTCTCTGGACAGTCGCCTGATCCTTCTATCAGTCGACTGATACTGTAACTTTCATTTGCTGCAGATACTCCAAAACAATCTGAACCAGAATCGAGCCATTATCCTACAATCTCCACCTTGGCGAGATCGAGATCTTCCACCAAGTATCCAACAATCTCCACCTTGGCAAGATCTTCCAAGTAGCCCAAGCAATCTCCACAAATACTCCAAATGCTCATCATCAAATGTAACAACAAATCCAAATTCCACCTTAGTATGATATCACATACTAGGCGAACAAATAGCGAAGCACTATTCCAACCGCCCATTCCAAATCATCAAACATGCAAAATATTAGCCAGGTTCATGCAATGCTTGAACTTGGCTGCTCCAACAACTTTGGTCAACATATCAGCAGGATTATCAGCTGTCCCAATCTTCACCAAATGAATATCACCATCCTTTATCAAATCACGCACAAAATGATAACGGACATCAATATGTTTGGTCCTCGAATGATGAACTTGGTTCTTCGCTAAATGAATAGCACTCTGACTGTCACAGTGTACCTCCACCTTCTCCCGATGAATTCCCAAGCTCTTCAAAAGTCCATGTATCCAAATGGCTTCCTTCATGGCCTCAGCAACTGCCATGTATTCAGCCTCAGTAGTAGACAACGCTACAGTGGACTGCAAATTTGACCTCCAACTTATAGGTGCTCTAGCCATCGTAAACAAATAGCCTGTAGTAGACCGCCTCTTATCTAGATCACCTGCATAGTCTGAATCAACATATCCAACTAATAACCTGCTAATATTGTCATCCCTTTCAAATTTCAAACCCACATCTGTGGTGCCACTTATGTATCTCAAAATCCATTTAGCTGCTTGCCAATGCTCTTTGCCTGGATCATGCATATATCGACTAACCATACTCACCGCCTGAGAGATGTCTGGTCGAGTACAAACCATGTCATACATCAAACTGCCAACCACACTAGTGTAAGGTACATTTGCCATATACTGTCTCTCTTCATCTGTACTTGGAGACTGAGACGCACTAATTCTGAAATGAGTGGCTAAGGGTGTACTGACTGGCTTAGTCTTCTCATCTATACCAAACCGTTTCAGCACCTTCAAAAGATATTGCTTCTGTGTCAAACTCACTGTGCCCTTTGCCCTGTCTCTAGCTATCTCCATCCCAAGTATCTTCTTGGCTTCACCAAGATCCTTCATCTCGAATTCAGAACTCAACTGATTCTTCAAATTTTGAATCTCCTTAGCATTCTTAGAGGCAATCAACATGTCATCCACATATAATAACAGATATATGAAAGAGCCATCCTGCAACTTCCTGAAGTAAACACAATGATCAAACTCACTTCTGGAATATCTCTGCACCTTCATAAACTGATCAAACCTCAAATACCACTGCCTTGGAGATTGCTTCAAACCATAGAGAGACTTCTTCAACCTGCAAACACAATTTTCCTTCCCAGCTGTCTTGAACCCATCTGGCTGCAACATATAAATTTCTTCATCTAGATCCCCATGTAAGAACGCAGTCTTCACATCCATCTGTGTCAACTCAAGGTCAAACTGTGCTACCAATGCCAACAAAATCCGAATAGAAGGATGCTTCACAACTGGAGAGAACACTTCATTATAGTCAATTCCTTCCTGTTGAGCATACCCCTTTGCTACTAGTCTTGCCTTGAACCGAACACTGCCTTTTGGACCTTCTTTCTTCGTATACACCCACTTGCAACCAATTGCTTTCTTCCCCTTTGGTAGTTGCACTAGATCCCAAGTCTTATTCTTATGAAGAGAGTTCATCTCTTCATCCATAGCAACTTTCCAATCTGCATTTTCTGAACTTCTAGTGGCTTCTTTGAAGTTGGAGGGAACTTCATCATCCACAATGGGAAAAGCAAATGCAACTGTATCTGTAAAGCGAGATGGTCGTTTGATATCTCTTCTTTGCCTTCTTACTGCAATTGATTCTTCCTGCTGGATAGGAACTTCTTCATCATTCTCAGTATCAACCACATCATCATCATCTTGGACAGGAACAGGATTCTCAACTGACAACTTTTCTAACTCCACCTGTTGGAGAACTCTCCTACCAGTCGACTGTCCCGAGCTCCCACAATTCTGCTGTTCTGGACCACCAGTCGACTGCTCCTGTTCATCAGTCGACTGTCCCGAACTTCTTCTACTCACCTGTTGAAGAACTGTCCCACTCTTCTGCTGCTCACCAGTCGACTGTCCTATACCACCAGTCGACTGTCCCGAGCTGATCATGCTGGTCTCATCAAAAGTGACATCTCTGCTGATTACTAACTTCTTCTGTTCTGGACACCACAACCTGTAACCTTTGACACCAGTACTAAAACCAACAAATATAGCCTTTTTGGCTCTTGCATCAAGTTTAGTTTCAGTTACATGAAAATAAGCAGGACAACCAAATATATGCAAAAAACTATAATCAGATGCAGGTTTACCACTCCATACCTCAATAGGCGTTTTGCCTTCAAGTGCTGCTGATGGTAAACGGTTGACAATGTGGCTTGCATATATAACAGCTTCTGCCCAAAATGTCTTCTTCAATCCAGACTGTGCTAACATACATCTCACCTTCTCAAGCAAGGTTCTGTTCATCCTTTCTGCAACCCCATTTTGCTGTGGAGTCTTCCTAACTGTGAAGTGCCTTTGGATCCCTTCATCTTCACACAACTTCAGAAACGGATCATTCTTGTATTCCCCTCCATTATCTGACCTAAGAACCTTAATCTTCCTACCAGTCTGATCTTCAACTTTCTTCTTCCAACTTGTGAACAATGTCAAAACTTCATCTTTGTGCTTCATGGTATATACCCAAACTCGCCTGGAGTAATCATCCACAAAAGTAACAAACCAGTGTCTTCCACTCATAGAAGGTGTCTGAGTAGGGCCCCAAACATCTGTGTGCACATAATCGAGGATACCCTTTGTCTGATGTACAGTTGTACCGAATTTCACCCTAGTTTGCTTACCCAAAACACAATGTTCACAAAATTCCAACTTGCACCCTTTAGCATCTTTAAGCAACCCTTGCTTCACAAGTCCCTGCAAGGCCTTTTCTCCTGCATGCCCGAGTCGCATATGCCACAACCTAGTAGAGTCGGGAACAACCTGTTTAGGCTTTTCAGTTACACTGGCAGCCTGACCCAAATATGTTTTTCCCTGCAAGAAAAACAAGTTCCTTTTTCTTTGCCCTTTCATCACCACGAGTGATCCGCTAGTCACCTTCAGAGTTGTAACGCCCCGAATCCCAAATATACTGAATTCGAGATGTTCTACAGGATCTTTTCACTTTCTTAGTACACTTTTACAGGGAAATTAAAACTTTTCATCATACATCAGAGATTACATCATAATTACATCTTTCTTTTGCACAGCGGAAGTAAAATACAACAATTAAATACAAGTACAACAGCTTGATATAATCTTTAAGCATCCAAATCCTCTTTAATCTTTAGCATAACATTTACCTGCATGTTAGACTGTGGGTACGTCAGTTTATTCAACCGACGATCATTATACACGGCCGTCCTCGCTTGCCGGAAATAGTATAACTTAACATTTCATATTTAGCAAACACAAACTTGTCACATTTCAACTAAAGGGACTACCCTATTGATGTCGTGTTGTGATTGTGCACTTAGTCCTTAATGCAGTTAATTAAGTTACATGACACTAATGCGCACTTGTTCAGATTCTATGCATCCCATACTACATAGGTCCGAGGGCAAGCCCTTATTCGTTCTTCATCTTTATAGGGTTCAATCCCCCGTTATGATTTAATCTACTACTGTAATTACGGTAAGTATCCTAGATGTTATCTGACCTACGAACTCATGTTTAGGCACTCTGGAGTAGTATCCTCACCCAGACGCATCATGGGAATTCCTGGGATACGCTCTCACCATAAACATGACACCACCCGTAGTCTTCAAACATCCCACGAGCGTCGCCACTGGGACGGTACTCTGGAACAGTATCCTCACCCAGACTCGTCATGGGAATTCCTGGGATACGCTCTCGCCGCTACC
The DNA here is from genome assembly GCA_017893485.1 of Hemerocallis citrina. Taxonomy (NCBI): domain Eukaryota; kingdom Viridiplantae; phylum Streptophyta; class Magnoliopsida; order Asparagales; family Asphodelaceae; genus Hemerocallis; species Hemerocallis citrina. Next base: position 139,348,629 of record CM030367.1, read on the forward strand.
CAGGGCCCTCATACTCAGTGTTTTTCTCTTACTTTCATCACGTCTTCACTATGCACTAGTCCTTAGTTTCAATAAAAATCATGAACAAAATAATCACTAGAGTTAGCCTCTCCATCAACCGGACTTATTCCTTTAATTCAACATGACCAACCTTGGTCTAATTTCAATTTATTTCATTTCTCAATGCCGGGGAGACTTAGCCACTCTATTTCAAATTTCATTTCACAATCTTTAAGTCATGACCACTTTCATGTCACAATTTCATACTCTTTCTTATTCATAATTTCATTTGTTCACAAATCCATGGTGAATACTTATAACTCAAGTTTCATATTCAAGTCCAACAATTTCATCAACAAAGTTTCTAAACTCCATCATCATACAATGGACTCATGCACTTTACAAACATACACTCATACTTCATATTTTACACCATATCTTCAAGTAAAAATTATAATATCATGTCACACCACAAATTCTTGTGTCAAATACTTTCTAATAAATTCATTTCAATAACTCTTTATAAATTTGAAAATTCCCATGAGTATGTGTCTTAGAACCATAGCTTTAATATACCATTTGTTCACGAACTACATTATATTTTCTTCAATTAATATCCAAACCAATCCCATAAAATTCCTTGTATTTTTATGAAAATTACCATATTTTTCTCATATTTTTTGGACATCAAAATCTCACAAAAAAAATATTTTTCCCTAAGTGCTAGGGGAAAGATTCGAACCCAGCACAGTAGAGAAGAAGGCCAGAGCACCCGCCGATAGGCCGATCGGTGCTAGCGAATAGAAGAGAGTGCACTAAGTATATATGCCATCTCTTCGCTGTCATATATATATATACACAGTACTTTTTTAAAAAGAATGGTGAGACCCGGATTCGAACCACACCGCTCAGGGAAACCGAACAGCGCCACCGACCGCCTGAGCCACTGGCTCAGGTTGTCACAGTGTGGATTAAAACCCATTTGACTCATATTCACACTGTTTTTTTTTTGAAATTAACTCGATGTTCAAAACAATTGATTCATATTGCCTTCATATAAACCACTGAAAAATTCCAGATTTAATCTTCTTTATTCCATCTTCAAAACAGTAATTGTAAAATAAATTTTTGCACTAAAACACATTTTCTCCACCCAAATTAATTATTTGTTTATTAAAACTAGCAAATCCTTTATTTTCGACATTGAAAATAATCGATTGCTCATCTAATCTCTCTTTTATCCCAAAGTTTCCATGATGATTTACTGGTTATTAATCTACATTCACAACACAATACAACCTTGGATTTCCCCGTACTCATACTAGCAAAAGAATTCATATAGCACATGAATAGGTGAAACTCAACAATTACTAATTTTGGTACATTTCTAACAAGCAATTCCTTGGTTCATTCATGCCACTTCTACACATGAATTCAAAGTATTCAATATACTTTTCTATTTAATTCCCATAGTGTTAATATCTTTCTCAATTGTCATGTCTCAACCACACAATTTGTAAATAATTAATAAAAGGCTTTCACACATCATGCTAGTCACATTGCATCATTGTTCAATTAAACTAAATAATCAGAGAAAGTGCTTCATATGGTATAATTTCATGCAAACAATTTACATACACAATTTATCACACCATTCTAAGCCATTCACATACTAACTTTTTAATTAGAGTGGTCTCTTATTAGTATTTTCCATGTATAGTGTCATCAATATACTAGCATGAACCCTATATTAGAAACATGAATTGTTTTACCCACCTCAATTGGAGAGAAACACAAACAAAAGCAATCAAGTAGATGAGAACACCTCCTCCTAGCCAAAAGAATGCACCACTCCAAGCCTCCAACCAAATGCCGAATGCTTCTCCTCCTTGGCCGAAAGCTACCTAGCCGAATGCTTCTTGATGGTGCCGGCCACTCCAAGCAACACAACCCACACAAACTCTTATTTTTTTTTATAACTCTCACAATATATTAGTATAGCTTTAGAAATTACACTTTGCATATCAAAATTAGCCATGAGAAAGGAGGTATTTATACTAAAAAATGAGGGAAATGGAGGGCTAAGATCATCTTGGTGGTTGCAAAATGAAAGGCTTAGATTCAAGTAGGAGTTAGGAAAACTACCCACCTCCTTGAAACTACCCCCATGTTCTCCACACCAAAATTTCAACTTTCCCTCCCAAAAAGAAGGATACCCGGCCAAGCATAGGAGTGTGCATTGCACGTGTACGTGTAGTGCACGTGCATGCAACTAGGCCAAATTTGTACATTTCAAAATTGTATAAAAATAATTTTGTTAAGAAAAAGTCTTCTACATGACAAGTTTAATTAAAATAAATTAATTCATGGGCTTTCTTTTTGGGCCAAAAATAATTTATAAAAATAATTAAAATAAAAATGCTTTTGGGCTTTTTAAGAAAAGGCTTTTTAATTAATTCAAATAAGGCTTTTAAAGAAGGCTTTTTGTACTAAAATAATTTGAGAAAAATATATTTAAACATACTCACCATGATAAAATAATCCAACAATATATTGCACGTGCACAACACGTGCAAAATAAATAATTTTTCATTTATTGAAAAATCAGGGTATTACAGCACTCCCTCCTTAGAATAGTTCCGTCCCCGGAACTACAATCAAGAGCGAGGAAAACAAACAAAATACAACACACACAACAAAACAAAAGATACAAAAATACAATCAAGCAAAAAGCTCAGGATAGTCCTTCAACATCCTCTCCTCAGATTCCCAAGTAGCCTCTTCAACCAAGTGGTTTCTCCAGACTACCTTGACCATCGGTATTGTCTTATTCCTCAAGACTTTCTCTCGACGATCAACAATCTCAACAGGAGCCTCGATGTAATTCAGGTCTAACTGCAAACCTTCCGGCACTTCAGGCAAATGATGACTCGGGTCTGAAATATAACCTCTCAGCATAGACACATGAAAGACATTGTGCACCTGAGACAACTCTTCCGGTAATTCAAGCCGGTAAGCAGTTTTCCCGATCCTTTTCAATATCTTATACGGGCCTATAAACCTCGGGGCTAACTTCCCGCCCTTGCCAAAACGAACCACACCTTTGCTGGGTGATACCTTCAGAAAGACGAAGTCACCAACCTCAAACTCAAGGTCCCTTCTCCGGTTGTCTGCATAGCTTTTCTGCCTGCTCTGAGCTTCCACCAACCTTTTCCTGATCAGATCAATCTTCTCAGAAGTCAGTTGCACAAGCTCAGGACCAAACAACTGACGCTCTCCAACTTCATACCAGCATACAGGAGTCCTGCACTTCCTGCCATACAGAGCCTCGTACGGCGCCATCCCAATACTGGCCTGAAAACTGTTGTTGTAGGCAAATTCCACCAAAGGTAAATGCCTTTCCCAACTGCCTCCAAAGTCTAGTATACAACACCGAAGCATATCCTCAAGAATACGATTGACTCTCTCGGTCTGCCCATCGGTTTGCGGATGAAAAGCAGTGCTGAAATCCGTCTTGGTACCCAAAGCTGCCTGAAGACTCCTCCAGAAATGCGAAGTAAACCGCGCATCTCGATCAGACACAATGGTCGAAGGAACGCCATGAAGTCGGACAATCTCACCAACATACATCTCAGCCAACTTGTCCATCGAAGCAGTGAGTTTTATCGCCAAAAAGTGAGCGGACTTGGTAAGTCGATCGACTATAACCCAAATAGCATCATTGCCTTTAGGACTCTTAGGCAATCCCGTAATGAAATCCATACTGATGTTATCCCACTTCCATTCCGGAATAGGTAACGGCTGTAATAGACCTCCGGGTCTCTGATTTTCGGCTTTGACTTGCTGACAAACCTCACACTTCGCGACAAATTCAGCCACATCCCGCTTCAAACCTGACCACCAGAAATGCTGTTTGATGTCCTTGTACATCTTAGTACTCCCAGGATGTACAGACAAAAGAGTAGCATGTGCCTCCTGAAGAATACTTTCTTTCAGGTCCGCCTGATTTGGAACGCACAGCCTGTCTCCGAACCACAGCACTCCATCCCTGATCTGAAAACCGGGCAACCTGCCAGCACCAACCTGCTCCTTCATCTCCAGAATATCAGCATCAACTTCCTGACTTGCAATGATCCTTGTATTCAGAGTAGGCTGAAGCCTCAACTGAGCCAAAGATGCTCCCAATCCTTGCAAGACAACCTCAATACCAGCTCGGTCCAGCTCCTCAATCAGATGCCTCTGAGTCGTAATCAAACAGGCCAAACTGCTCTTGCGGCTAAGTGCATCAGCCACAACATTAGCTTTTCCAGGATGATACTTGATCTCAGGTCGCATATCCTCGAGCACTTCCAACCATCTCCGCTGCCTCAAATTGAGATCCCTCTGCTGATATATATACTTCAAGCTCTTGTGATCCGTGTACATATTCAGCTTCTCACCGTACACGTAGTGCCTCCATTGCTTCAAAGCAAAAATAATCGCAGCCAACTCCAGATCATGAGTCGGATAATTTTTCTCATGTGGTCGTAGTTGCCTAGACCCATAAGCGATTACTCTTCCTTCTTGCATTAAGACACAACCAAGCCCCCGATGTGAAGCATCGCTATAAACGTCATACTCAACACCAGCTCTAGGCAAAGCCAAAATAGGTGCAGTAGTCAGTCTATCTTTCAACTCCTGAAAACTCGCCTCACATTGCTCGGTCCACTTGAAGCTCACATTCTTCTTGGTCAGTCCAGTAAGCGGTACAGCAATCTGAGCATAACCTTGAATGAACCTCCGATAATATCCAGTCATCCCAAGGAAACTTCTGACTTCCTTCACTGTAGTAGGCCTCGCCCAGTCTCTCACTGCCTCTATCTTCTGAGGATCAGTTGCCACTCCCTCCTTAGAAAGGATGTGACCCAGGAATTCCACTTCAGATTTCCAGAAATCACACTTGGATAACTTGGCATACAACTGTTGCTCTTCCAACTTCTGCAACACTGCTGCCAGATGCTCAGTGTGCTCCTCCTCAGACTTGGAGTACACGAGAATGTCGTCGATAAACACCACGACGAAAGAATCAATAAACGGCCTCAGAACTCTGTTCATCAAGTCCATGAAGATTGCAGGTGCATTCGTCACTCCGAATGGCATAACTAAGAATTCGTAATGCCCATGCCGAGTTCTAAATGCAGTCTTATGCACATCTTCAGCTTTCACTCGAACTTGGTGGTAACCCGATCGAAGATCTATTTTGGAGAATACGGCCGCTCCTTGTAGACGATCGAACAAGTCATCAATTCGAGGAATCGGGTACTTATTCTGAACAGTGACCTTATTCAGCTCCCGGTAATCGATGCACATCCTCATCGATCCATCCTTCTTCTTTACCAAAAGCACTGGTGCTCCCCAAGGTGACGCACTAGGTTGAATAAAGCCTTTTCCCAACAGTTCCTCAATCTGCCGTTTCACCTCATCCTGTTCCACTGGAGCCATCCTATAAGGTGCCTTAGAAATGGGTGCACTTCCCGGTTGAACAGTGATGCTGAACTCTATATCACGTTGCGGAGGTAACCCAGGAAAATCTTCCAAGAACACAGTCGGATAGTCCCGAACCACAGGAATCCCTTGCACTTCCACAGGAGTCTCTTCCTTGCGGATAGTAGCCACCAGCTTAGAACATTTCCGCTTCCCTTGGAACACGACTTCAGGTCCACCTGGAGCCTTCACTGTCACCGTCTTGGTCTTACACTCGATGCTTGCACTGTACACCGACATCCAATCAATGCCAATGATAACATCGACTCCCAAGATAGTCAGCTCGATCAGATCAATGCCAAAGATTCTATCCCCAATCACAATCTCGCAATCAGCATAATACCGATCAGTGGTTAAAGTTTCCCCTGACGGAGTAGCTACTGATAAGATCTTGCCTGGGAAAATCTTCGGTTCAACTCCCAACGCTTTAGCAAACTTTGGAGACACAAAAGTATGAGAGGATCCAGTATCGAACAATACGACAGCTTTAATTCCATTAAGATAGAGTTCGCCTGTTACATAATATACATCATTACATAACAGCCTCACTAAACAAAGGGAAAAGAAATGACAAAAGACCCTAAACACCAGCCCTCGTACCAGAGATGACCTGATCTGCCTCCTCAGCATCAGCTTCTGTCAAGGCAAATACTCGCCCTGATTGGTACGGCCTCTTCCCAGCCTGCTGCGTTGGTGCGTTGCTGCTTCCACCCTGTAGTTTGGGACAGTGAGATTTGTAGTGTCCCGTTTCACCACAGTTGTAGCAAGTCACCGCAGAAGGTCTCACCACATTGTTTCCAGGCCTCCCAGCCACACTCACAGCGTTCGCCCCTGTCGGTTTGAACCTCTGTGCAGATGGTTGCCCCCTGACACTCCCCGAATGTGCAGGCCTCTTCCCGGGCTGCCAGTTGTTCCTCCTGTTCTGAACAACATGGAACTGCTCCATATCCGCCTCCGTCGCTGCCGCCCTCTTGACCAGCTTATCGAATCTCCTGATACCAAGGGGTATCATACGAGATCTCAAGCTAGGCCTCAGACCATGCTCGAACTTGCGAGCTTTCTTGGCCTCATCCGCCACCAACTCTGGAGCATACCTGGAGAGCTGAGTAAACTTGGTCTCATAGGCTCTCACTGACATGCTGCCTTGCTGAAGCGACAGGAACTCCATCGCCTTCTTCTCCTGAACGTCGGAGGGGAAATAATGGCTGCGGAACTCCTCCAAAAATTCCTCCCAGCCAAACAACAGACCTCCCATGGTCCTCTTCACAGATTGCCACCAAACTGCTGCATCCTTCTCCAGCTGCAAGGTTGCCAACTTGACCTTGCTACCCTCCGGTGTTTCCAACACCTCGAAGATGGTCTCCACTTGCCGTATCCAGTTGTCAGCCGAATCTGGATCCGACTTTCCCTCGAATACGGGTGGTTTCATTCTCTTGAACGATTCCACCAGCTTTATCGCCTCGGGCACTGGATTTGCCGGCCCCCTAGCTTGGTTCTGAGCCACAGCATTCAATGTCTGGTAGACTCTAGCAAGTTCAGTCTCCAGATCCAATCCTTCCCCATTCCTTGCTCCTCTTCTCGACATATTCTGATGCAAAAGATCCGTCAAATTCGAAGTATATAACAAGAATTTAAACCAACTTCCATTTCATTGAATTCCAAAAGTTTATACATTCGAATTTAAAAACATCTCTAAACATCAGAATGAAAGAAAACAGAAGCCACAACACTCTAACTCCTACGGGTCCTCTTCGCTGCTCGAAGTTCTTCCCGCAGTTCATCAACCTCATCCTTCAGCACATCAGTTAGGTTCTTTTTCTTCTCAAGTTCCCAAATCCGATGGCTAAGAACAGAATAGTCAGCCTTCCGCTTCTCCAGCTGAGCCTCCAACAATCCAACTCTCTCCTTCAGGGTTTCCACTTGCCTCTGAAGAGAAGCCACAAGACCACTTGGAACTGGTACTTCCTCTTCGTCGGAAGAAGAATCATCAGATGAATCCGGAGGTGGGGTGATCTCTCGGGATTCAGGGTACTCCTCATCATCAGAATCCGCTTGTCCAGGGTAGTACTCGTCCTCGGAATCAGCCTGTCCAGGATGGTACTCTTCCTCAATAATGTGCCAGTCGTCGCCTCCAGCAGGGTCGAAGTGATCAGCCATCTTAGAAATAGGGAGGAGAAAGCATAAATCTTAGAGCAACACAAATGTAAGTCACTTACATTTAAATCTCTAGATTCAAACACACACTCTAATGTCCACTTCTAGGGTGTCGTTCCCTATAAATTTGTACAAGGGTGAAAGTGTAGAAAGCGTGGCTCTGATACCACTCTGTAACGCCCCGAATCCCAAATATACTGAATTCGAGATGTTCTACAGGATCTTTTCACTTTCTTAGTACACTTTTACAGGGAAATTAAAACTTTTCATCATACATCAGAGATTACATCATAATTACATCTTTCTTTTGCACAGCGGAAGTAAAATACAACAATTAAATACAAGTACAACAGCTTGATATAATCTTTAAGCATCCAAATCCTCTTTAATCTTTAGCATAACATTTACCTGCATGTTAGACTGTGGGTACGTCAGTTTATTCAACCGACGATCATTATACACGGCCGTCCTCGCTTGCCGGAAATAGTATAACTTAACATTTCATATTTAGCAAACACAAACTTGTCACATTTCAACTAAAGGGACTACCCTATTGATGTCGTGTTGTGATTGTGCACTTAGTCCTTAATGCAGTTAATTAAGTTACATGACACTAATGCGCACTTGTTCAGATTCTATGCATCCCATACTACATAGGTCCGAGGGCAAGCCCTTATTCGTTCTTCATCTTTATAGGGTTCAATCCCCCGTTATGATTTAATCTACTACTGTAATTACGGTAAGTATCCTAGATGTTATCTGACCTACGAACTCATGTTTAGGCACTCTGGAGTAGTATCCTCACCCAGACGCATCATGGGAATTCCTGGGATACGCTCTCACCATAAACATGACACCACCCGTAGTCTTCAAACATCCCACGAGCGTCGCCACTGGGACGGTACTCTGGAACAGTATCCTCACCCAGACTCGTCATGGGAATTCCTGGGATACGCTCTCGCCGCTACCCAGGGCCCTCATACTCAGTGTTTTTCTCTTACTTTCATCACGTCTTCACTATGCACTAGTCCTTAGTTTCAATAAAAATCATGAACAAAATAATCACTAGAGTTAGCCTCTCCATCAACCGGACTTATTCCTTTAATTCAACATGACCAACCTTGGTCTAATTTCAATTTATTTCATTTCTCAATGCCGGGGAGACTTAGCCACTCTATTTCAAATTTCATTTCACAATCTTTAAGTCATGACCACTTTCATGTCACAATTTCATACTCTTTCTTATTCATAATTTCATTTGTTCACAAATCCATGGTGAATACTTATAACTCAAGTTTCATATTCAAGTCCAACAATTTCATCAACAAAGTTTCTAAACTCCATCATCATACAATGGACTCATGCACTTTACAAACATACACTCATACTTCATATTTTACACCATATCTTCAAGTAAAAATTATAATATCATGTCACACCACAAATTCTTTTGTGTCAAATACTTTCTAATAAATTCATTTCAATAACTCTTTATAAATTTGAAAATTCCCATGAGTATGTGTCTTAGAACCATAGCTTTAATATACCATTTGTTCACGAACTACATTATATTTTCTTCAATTAATATCCAAACCAATCCCATAAAATTCCTTGTATTTTTATGAAAATTACCATATTTTTCTCATATTTTTTGGACATCAAAATCTCACAAAAAAAATATTTTTCCCTAAGTGCTAGGGGAAAGATTCGAACCCAGCACAGTAGAGAAGAAGGCCAGAGCACCCGCCGATAGGCCGATCGGTGCTAGCGAATAGAAGAGAGTGCACTAAGTATATATGCCATCTCTTCGCTGTCATATATATATATACACAGTACTTTTTTAAAAAGAATGGTGAGACCCGGATTCGAACCACACCGCTCAGGGAAACCGAACAGCGCCACCGACCGCCTGAGCCACTGGCTCAGGTTGTCACAGTGTGGATTAAAACCCATTTGACTCATATTCACACTGTTTTTTTTTTGAAATTAACTCGATGTTCAAAACAATTGATTCATATTGCCTTCATATAAACCACTGAAAAATTCCAGATTTAATCTTCTTTATTCCATCTTCAAAACAGTAATTGTAAAATAAATTTTTGCACTAAAACACATTTTCTCCACCCAAATTAATTATTTGTTTATTAAAACTAGCAAATCCTTTATTTTCGACATTGAAAATAATCGATTGCTCATCTAATCTCTCTTTTATCCCAAAGTTTCCATGATGATTTACTGGTTATTAATCTACATTCACAACACAATACAACCTTGGATTTCCCCGTACTCATACTAGCAAAAGAATTCATATAGCACATGAATAGGTGAAACTCAACAATTACTAATTTTGGTACATTTCTAACAAGCAATTCCTTGGTTCATTCATGCCACTTCTACACATGAATTCAAAGTATTCAATATACTTTTCTATTTAATTCCCATAGTGTTAATATCTTTCTCAATTGTCATGTCTCAACCACACAATTTGTAAATAATTAATAAAAGGCTTTCACACATCATGCTAGTCACATTGCATCATTGTTCAATTAAACTAAATAATCAGAGAAAGTGCTTCATATGGTATAATTTCATGCAAACAATTTACATACACAATTTATCACACCATTCTAAGCCATTCACATACTAACTTTTTAATTAGAGTGGTCTCTTATTAGTATTTTCCATGTATAGTGTCATCAATATACTAGCATGAACCCTATATTAGAAACATGAATTGTTTTACCCACCTCAATTGGAGAGAAACACAAACAAAAGCAATCAAGTAGATGAGAACACCTCCTCCTAGCCAAAAGAATGCACCACTCCAAGCCTCCAACCAAATGCCGAATGCTTCTCCTCCTTGGCCGAAAGCTACCTAGCCGAATGCTTCTTGATGGTGCCGGCCACTCCAAGCAACACAACCCACACAAACTCTTATTTTTTTTTATAACTCTCACAATATATTAGTATAGCTTTAGAAATTACACTTTGCATATCAAAATTAGCCATGAGAAAGGAGGTATTTATACTAAAAAATGAGGGAAATGGAGGGCTAAGATCATCTTGGTGGTTGCAAAATGAAAGGCTTAGATTCAAGTAGGAGTTAGGAAAACTACCCACCTCCTTGAAACTACCCCCATGTTCTCCACACCAAAATTTCAACTTTCCCTCCCAAAAAGAAGGATACCCGGCCAAGCATAGGAGTGTGCATTGCACGTGTACGTGTAGTGCACGTGCATGCAACTAGGCCAAATTTGTACATTTCAAAATTGTATAAAAATAATTTTGTTAAGAAAAAGTCTTCTACATGACAAGTTTAATTAAAATAAATTAATTCATGGGCTTTCTTTTTGGGCCAAAAATAATTTATAAAAATAATTAAAATAAAAATGCTTTTGGGCTTTTTAAGAAAAGGCTTTTTAATTAATTCAAATAAGGCTTTTAAAGAAGGCTTTTTGTACTAAAATAATTTGAGAAAAATATATTTAAACATACTCACCATGATAAAATAATCCAACAATATATTGCACGTGCACAACACGTGCAAAATAAATAATTTTTCATTTATTGAAAAATCAGGGTATTACAAGAGTGCCACCTTCACTAGCAAATTTCAAACCACTGGCCTCCAAAGCACCTAGTGAAATCAGATTCTTTTTCAAATCTGGAACATACCATACATCTGAAAGCTCCCTAATAAGATCATCGTGCATTAGCAATTCAATCTTCCCGATTCCTACCTTCTTACAAGGTGCATCATTTCCCATCAAAACTACACCACCATCCATATACTCCAAAGAAGTAAACCACTCCTTTTTCCAAGACATATGATAGGAGGCTGCTGTATCAAGAAACCATACTTCTCGATAAAGTGAGGGACTAGAAGCAAGTGCAAAAGAAAAATCCTCGCCACTTTCTAAATTATCAACAGTCACATTTGCAGTCGAATTTCCCTTATTTCGTAGCTTTGGACAATCCTTTTTCCAATGCCCCCTTTCATGACAGAAAGCACATTCATCTTTGGCCGGTATTTTCCTGTCCTTCGAAACTCCTCTCGATTTGGAACGAGATTTGTTTCCCTTTTTCCCAGATTTGGACTCAGATCTGGTCTCAGTCCTGCCCCTTACAATCAAAGCTTCAGAAGTTTCTCTATCAACCATTTTATCCCTTCTCCTAGTTTCATTATTCAACAAAGCATTTGCAACATCTTCATATTTCACAGTATCTTTTCCATATAATAAAGTAGTTGCTAAATGATCATAACTTTCAGGTAATGAATTCAACAGAATTAGGGCTTTATCTTCATCCTTAATTTGCTCATCCAAATTTAACAAATCAGCCAATAATTTATTAAATGATTCAACATGAGCATTCATAGACATACCTTCCGTATAGGTGAAGCGAAAAAGTCTCTTCTTCAAATACAGCCGATTCTCCAAACTTTTCCTCATGTATTTGTCTTCGAGCTTCTTCCACAACACCGCAGCAACGGTATCCCTCATCAAATCATACTTCTGAGCCTTCTCAATAAAGAGCCGAATAGTCCCACACGCAACTCGATTCAACTTCTTCCAATCTGCTTCGGACATATCCTTAGGTTTTTCTACCTCCAAAGCAACATCTTGTTCTTGTTGAACAAGAACATCCAACACCTCACATTGCCACATCCCGAAATTGTTTGTCCCATCAAATTTTTCAACTTCAAATTTTGCGTTGTGAATCGTTGTTCTTGATGAACTTGATCCCACAACCTCCTTGGTTGCATCTGCATCACCCGCCATCTCCCTCTAGGTCGAACCAACAGCTCTGATACCACTTGTTGTGCGGAATACAAATCAAACCAACAATCAAACCAACGCGGAAACAAAGAGAGAACCAGCGAGAAAAATCACAGAAAAACAAGCAACACAAGAACACAAGATTTACGTGGTTCGGCAAAACGATGCCTACATCCACGGGGCGGTTGGGGTTTCTTTACTATGTTCTCCAATGGGCAAACAAAGCCTTTACAAGAGATGACGGCTACAAAATCCGAATAAGGTGTTACAATTTACAAAACCCTAACGGGTGTATTTATAGGGAAACTATTGGGCCTTTCGAATTGGGCCGAATCTGGATCCAAAACCCGTCGACAGTCGACTGGTCGACTTACCAGTCGACTGGCAATCCTTCTGGCAGTCGACCGATCAGTCGTCTGATCCTCTGCTGCTGCTTGTATCTTTAGCCTTCGAAAACTCTCTGGACAGTCGCCTGATCCTTCTATCAGTCGACTGATACTGTAACTTTCATTTGCTGCAGATACTCCAAAACAATCTGAACCAGAATCGAGCCATTATCCTACACCTTTGTTATTCTACCTTTGGTTTCTATCTTGTCAATGAAGGTAGAGGCATGTTATGTATATGTTGTGGACATCTACCTCCACTTAAAAGATAATTGTGGGTATTATAATTTTGATGTAGAATGGGGCCTAAATGAGTGTTTAGACTTCTGTGCCACGGACACAGACACTATGTGACAGGACACACCGAGACAAGGAAATTTTTTGAAAAAAAATGATGTTTAAATAACTAGTGTTTTGTCGGGTTGGTGTGTCTGACAAGACACAAGTTCGAAGTGAAACTGTTTGTGCTAAGCTTCCATGTGTTGGGTTTAATGTCTTGCATACTTCTTCAGTGTGAAGAGAAGATGGTGATATGAGTAGAGGGTTCAAAGCGAGAGATCGAAGAAGAAGAGAAGCAACATCAGCAGCAAATAGCAACACGAGTCTTGCGGTTGACCGCGCCCTCCAACTGCCTGCTCTCTGGATTGGCTGGAGTCATTTGCAGTGGATTGCAGTTTGGGCAGTCGACCGTGAGCGGCTATTGTTTTTGTTCGGGTGCGGGTCTAGGAGATTCGTTTGATACCTGACTTAGTCTTCAGATTAGATCGTACAACTCTAATTGTATGTTTATCTCCTCAGTGTACATCGGATGATTATTGTATCAAGATATCTAAATTAGGGGTTCTCTAGATCTATATATACATTGTAACGACTCCAAGAACCATATGATTCTATTGAGTGCCGAATAGTTGAAGAGAGTACTTAATCTGAGAGGTGAGAGATTTTTTCATTGTAAATAGCAAGTATTTCTAGTTTGGCTTGAGAGAGGGTCATGATGAGATTGTAATATTCTTGTATATTCTCTAGTTGAAATAACATCATGATTGTTCCTCCCCAGGATTAAGGGGAAAACCCCAACCGGGACAATTGTTGTGTGCTTTGTATGATTGGTGTTTGTGTGATTGGTGTGATCTAATATTTGCTTGGTGGTTTGTGTTGATCGTGTCGAAGACTCAACAAGATCCTCTAAAGGGAATAATTCCCTAACACTATGCCACGTTAAGACGATCATACCCGCCTGGATTTCCTCAATGTGAGTTCATTTAGGTTTACAAGATTTGATGAGGGTTAGCTTGCCAAAGGAGGTGGCTCTCGGGAGAGTTGAGTAGAGGAGATGTCTTCGTGTAGACGACGCCAAAATTTTGGTATAAAGGCTTTGTTGTTGTTGTTGTTGTTGTTGTTGTGAGTTCCCTTCGCCCTTCTAGTTAGATCAGCTACTAACTTGTCACTCTTAGTCATTTGCACAGACCCAGACCATCTAAATCATTTTTTCTCCACTTTTTCAACACATGGGAATACCTCTACCTTCCACAAAAGCATTTTGTATTTAACTTGAATTGTTTCCACTTGTCCTTTCCGACGTTATTCTTTCGGCTACATTCAATTTGTGGAAGGCTATGTATATAAGGAGATGTAACTATGTGATGGTAAGCATCTTTGTATTTGGCTGACACTTTTTAAACCATGCATATAGTTATTTCAATTGATTTCATGAAAGGATTAAACTGATAGAAATTGCACGTTTAAATTCTACGATTTTGAGTACATCTGGAACTAAAATGAGAACTTCAGTAAATGGCAAGTATTAAGCATAGAAAAGGAACAGGACCTGCAGCATATTACTTTGATTATAATAAAATTATTTAGATGAGAAATCTGTTGCAGGTAATTTATTTTCCGAGCTATATAATTCTGTTCTGTGTTTTCCAATAAAAAATTGTATTCAAAAGAAAGCTTCCCTTTATATTCCTAATTGGATCAATATGTAGTGAAGTTTCCCCTTATCCCTTATAATGATAATTGCAACAATTGAAAGTGATACATTATCTCATAGGGAATGATTCTTTTTACTTGCGCCTGTTGTTGAAGGATGGTTTCCTTCATAGTTATTTTCAGGCTTGTTATATTTTCAGGTTTCTTATGTTCATTGTTAGAAATTTTTTTTAAAAAAATTGTAATTGCTCGATTTTGTAAAAATTATACTTGAATTGCAAGATATCAAGCTTGAAATATGTCGTACTCATAATATTAAATATCTTTCTGGCCTTGGCACGGCCACTCAGCTTCTCTAGAATTGTATGGAAAAGAATTGTTGTTACGAGCATTAAATATCTTTACTGTTTAATCCAATTAAACAAGAAAAAAAATTATTGTTACAAGTTTCATTATATAAGCCATTACAATTGTCGATAAGGTATGAAGAGTTGAAATTAGTTTTTAAATATAAACAGGTGCAATAGCGTGCACACAATGCGAAGGCACAGGGGTGAATTCTAAGGATCATTTCAATGGTCAATTTAAAGCTGGAGGACTATGTTGGCTCTGCAGGTAAGCAAGCCATGTTTTCTTAAATTTTTTCTCAGCATTTTGCATTTTACTCAATGTCATAAATACAGTTATTCCAAGGGTTCTTGATAATTTAGAGAATTAGGCACTTAAAAAACAATCGACAACACTTTAGCCACAAAATGATTGCCATTTTGGGTTTAGAAGCAGAGGAAAGAGTTACCGGTAATTGAGTCATTTGATGTGGATTGAAGGTAGGGTGGTTTGGTAAAAACTGCCTGACTTTATTAAGTGACAGTGTAATATTTCATCTTTTCTGGATGATTATTAACCAAAGAAACTGCTTATAAACCCCAAATTGTTAGGGATTGCTCCAAGTTATAGGGGACTAAATTGTTATGGGGGAATAAGTTCTGGAGGGAACTAATATGCAATTTTTTCCTGTTTTTGTTTTTTTTATATCGTCAAATGTGGCAGTCCGTTAGGTTTAAATCCTCTTGAACAGCTGACAGCAAAACAGCATATCCCATTTCATTCCAAAAGTGAATTTTCTAAATGTAGATAGCCACAATTTTCAGGTTGTGTCATGCGTTCGTGTCAAACTCTACCGAATGAACTTTCTTATTTGTAGCTTATAGTAATGTAAACCATTATGTAGCAATGGCTGGTTTTGTTGTGTTATGTACATCTCAGACCAATTGGTTGTAGGATAATGGCTCGATTCTGGTTCAGATTGTTTTGGAGTATCTGCAGCAAATGAAAGTTACAGTATCAGTCGACTGATAGAAGGATCAGGCGACTGTCCAGAGAGTTTTCGAAGGCTAAAGATACAAGCAGCAGCAGAGGATCAGACGACTGATCGGTCGACTGCCAGAAGGATTGCCAGTCGACTGGTAAGTCGACCAGTCGACTGTCGACGGGTTTTAGATCCAGATTCGGCCCAATTCGAAAGGCCCAATAGTTTCCCTATAAATACACCCGTTAGGGTTTTGTAAATTGTAACACCTTATTCGGATTTTGTAGCCGTCATCTCTTGTAAAGGCTTTGTTTGCCCATTGGAGAACATAGTAAAGAAACCCCAACCGCCCCGTGGATTTTGTAGCCGTCATCTCTTGTAAAGGCTTTGTTTGCCCATTGGAGAACATAGTAAAGAAACCCCAACCGCCCCGTGGATGTAGGCATCGTTTTGCCGAACCACGTAAATCTTGTGTTCTTGTGTTGCTTGTTTTTCTGTGATTTTTCTCGCTGGTTCTCTCTTTGTTTCCGCGTTGGTTTGATTGTTGGTTTGATTTGTATTCCGCACAACAAGTGGTATCAGAGCTGTTGGTTCGACCTAGAGGGAGATGGCGGGTGATGCAGATGCAACCAAGGAGGTTGTGGGATCAAGTTCATCAAGAACAACGATTCACAACGCAAAATTTGAAGTTGAAAAATTTGATGGGACAAACAATTTCGGGATGTGGCAATGTGAGGTGTTGGATGTTCTTGTTCAACAAGAACAAGATGTTGCTTTGGAGGTAGAAAAACCTAAGGATATGTCCGAAGCAGATTGGAAGAAGTTGAATCGAGTTGCGTGTGGGACTATTCGGCTCTTTATTGAGAAGGCTCAGAAGTATGATTTGATGAGGGATACCGTTGCTGCGGTGTTGTGGAAGAAGCTCGAAGACAAATACATGAGGAAAAGTTTGGAGAATCGGCTGTATTTGAAGAAGAGACTTTTTCGCTTCACCTATACGGAAGGTATGTCTATGAATGCTCATGTTGAATCATTTAATAAATTATTGGCTGATTTGTTAAATTTGGATGAGCAAATTAAGGATGAAGATAAAGCCCTAATTCTGTTGAATTCATTACCTGAAAGTTATGATCATTTAGCAACTACTTTATTATATGGAAAAGATACTGTGAAATATGAAGATGTTGCAAATGCTTTGTTGAATAATGAAACTAGGAGAAGGGATAAAATGGTTGATAGAGAAACTTCTGAAGCTTTGATTGTAAGGGGCAGGACTGAGACCAGATCTGAGTCCAAATCTGGGAAAAAGGGAAACAAATCTCGTTCCAAATCGAGAGGAGTTTCGAAGGACAGGAAAATACCGGCCAAAGATGAATGTGCTTTCTGTCATGAAAGGGGGCATTGGAAAAAGGATTGTCCAAAGCTACGAAATAAGGGAAATTCGACTGCAAATGTGACTGTTGATAATTTAGAAAGTGGCGAGGATTTTTCTTTTGCACTTGCTTCTAGTCCCTCACTTTATCGAGAAGTATGGTTTCTTGATACAGCAGCCTCCTATCATATGTCTTGGAAAAAGGAGTGGTTTACTTCTTTGGAGTATATGGATGGTGGTGTAGTTTTGATGGGAAATGATGCACCTTGTAAGAAGGTAAGAATCGGGAAGATTGAATTGCTAATGCACGATGGTCTTATTAGGGAGCTTTCAGATGTATGGTATGTTCCAGATTTGAAAAAGAATCTGATTTCACTAGGTGCTTTGGAGGCCAGTGGTTTGAAATTTGCTAGTGAAGGTGGCACTCTGAAGGTGACAAGCGGATCACTCGTGGTGATGAAAGGGCAAAGAAAAAGGAACTTGTTTTTCTTGCAGGGAAAAACATATTTGGGTCAGGCTGCCAGTGTAACTGAAAAGCCTAAACAGGTTGTTCCCGACTCTACTAGGTTGTGGCATATGCGACTCGGGCATGCAGGAGAAAAGGCCTTGCAGGGACTTGTGAAGCAAGGGTTGCTTAAAGATGCTAAAGGGTGCAAGTTGGAATTTTTTGAACATTGTGTTTTGGGTAAGCAAACTAGGGTGAAATTCGGTACAGCTGTACATCAGACAAAGGGTATCCTCGATTATGTGCACACAGATGTTTGGGGCCCTACTCAGACACCTTCTATGAGTGGAAGACACTGGTTTGTTACTTTTGTGGATGATTACTCCAGGCGAGTTTGGGTATATACCATGAAGCACAAAGATGAAGTTTTGACATTGTTCACAAGTTGGAAGAAGAAAGTTGAAAATCAGACTGGTAGGAAGATTAAGGTTCTTAGGTCAGATAATGGAGGGGAATACAAGAATGATCCGTTTCTGAAGTTGTGTGAAGATGAAGGGATCCAAAGGCACTTCACAGTTAGGAAGACTCCACAGCAAAATGGGGTTGCAGAAAGGATGAACAGAACCTTGCTTGAGAAGGTGAGATGTATGTTAGCACAGTCTAGATTGAAGAAGACATTTTGGGCAGAAGCTGTTATATATGCAAGCCACATTGTCAACCGTTTACCATCAGCAGCACTTGAAGGCAAAACGCCTATTGAGGTATGGAGTGGTAAACCTGCATCTGATTATAGTTTTTTGCATATATTTGGTTGTCCTGCTTATTTTCATGTAACTGAAACTAAACTTGATGCAAGAGCCAAAAAGGCTATATTTGTTGGTTTTAGTACTGGTGTCAAAGGTTACAGGTTGTGGTGTCCAGAACAGAAGAAGTTAGTAATCAGCAGAGATGTCACTTTTGATGAGACCAGCATGATCAGCTCGGGACAGTCGACTGGTGGTATAGGACAGTCGACTGGTGAGCAGCAGAAGAGTGGGACAGTTCTTCAACAGGTGAGTAGAAGAAGTTCGGGACAGTCGACTGATGAACAGGAGCAGTCGACTGGTGGTCCAGAACAGCAGAATTGTGGGAGCTCGGGACAGTCGACTGGTGGCAATAACCAGTCGACTGGTAGGAGAGTTTTCCAACAGGTGGAGTTAGAAAAGTTGTCAGTTGAGAATCCTGTTCCTGTCCAAGATGATGATGATGTGGTTGATACTGAGAATGATGAAGAAGTTCCTATCCAGCAGGAAGAATCAATTGCAGTAAGAAGGCAAAGAAGAGATATCAAACGACCATCTCGCTTTACAGATACAGTTGCATTTGCTCTTCCCATTGTGGATGATGAAGTTCCCTCCAACTTCAAAGAAGCCACTAGAAGTTCAGAAAATGCAGATTGGAAAGTTGCTATGGATGAAGAGATGAACTCTCTTCATAAGAATAAGACTTGGGATCTAGTGCAACTACCAAAGGGGAAGAAAGCAATTGGTTGCAAGTGGGTGTATACGAAGAAAGAAGGTCCAAAAGGCAGTGTTCGGTTCAAGGCAAGACTAGTAGCAAAGGGGTATGCTCAACAGGAAGGAATTGACTATAATGAAGTGTTCTCTCCAGTTGTGAAGCATCCTTCTATTCGGATTTTGTTGGCATTGGTAGCACAGTTTGACCTTGAGTTGACACAGATGGATGTGAAGACTGCGTTCTTACATGGGGATCTAGATGAAGAAATTTATATGTTGCAGCCAGATGGGTTCAAGACAGCTGGGAAGGAAAATTGTGTTTGCAGGTTGAAGAAGTCTCTCTATGGTTTGAAGCAATCTCCAAGGCAGTGGTATTTGAGGTTTGATCAGTTTATGAAGGTGCAGAGATATTCCAGAAGTGAGTTTGATCATTGTGTTTACTTCAGGAAGTTGCAGGATGGCTCTTTCATATATCTGTTATTATATGTGGATGACATGTTGATTGCCTCTAAGAATGCTAAGGAGATTCAAAATTTGAAGAATCAGTTGAGTTCTGAATTCGAGATGAAGGATCTTGGTGAAGCCAAGAAGATACTTGGGATGGAGATAGCTAGAGACAGGGCAAAGGGCACAGTGAGTTTGACACAGAAGCAATATCTTTTGAAGGTGCTGAAACGGTTTGGTATAGATGAGAAGACTAAGCCAGTCAGTACACCCTTAGCCACTCATTTCAGAATTAGTGCGTCTCAGTCTCCAAGTACAGATGAAGAGAGACAGTATATGGCAAATGTACCTTACACTAGTGTGGTTGGCAGTTTGATGTATGACATGGTTTGTACTCGACCAGACATCTCTCAGGCGGTGAGTATGGTTAGTCGATATATGCATGATCCAGGCAAAGAGCATTGGCAAGCAGCTAAATGGATTTTGAGGTACATAAGTGGCACCACAGATGTGGGTTTGAAATTTGAAAGGGATGACAATATTAGCAGGTTATTAGTTGGATATGTTGATTCAGACTATGCAGGTGATCTAGATAAGAGGCGGTCTACTACAGGCTATTTGTTTACGATGGCTAGAGCACCTATAAGTTGGAGGTCAAATTTGCAGTCCACTGTAGCGTTGTCTACTACTGAGGCTGAATACATGGCAGTTGCTGAGGCCATGAAGGAAGCCATTTGGATACATGGACTTTTGAAGAGCTTGGGAATTCATCGGGAGAAGGTGGAGGTACACTGTGACAGTCAGAGTGCTATTCATTTAGCGAAGAACCAAGTTCATCATTCGAGGACCAAACATATTGATGTCCGTTATCATTTTGTGCGTGATTTGATAAAGGATGGTGATATTCATTTGGTGAAGATTGGGACAGCTGATAATCCTGCTGATATGTTGACCAAAGTTGTTGGAGCAGCCAAGTTCAAGCATTGCATGAACCTGGCTAATATTTTGCATGTTTGATGATTTGGAATGGGCGGTTGGAATAGTGCTTCGCTATTTGTTCGCCTAGTATGTGATATCATACTAAGGTGGAATTTGGATTTGTTGTTACATTTGATGATGAGCATTTGGAGTATTTGTGGAGATTGCTTGGGCTACTTGGAAGATCTTGCCAAGGTGGAGATTGTTGGATACTTGGTGGAAGATCTCGATCTCGCCAAGGTGGAGATTGTAGGATAATGGCTCGATTCTGGTTCAGATTGTTTTGGAGTATCTGCAGCAAATGAAAGTTACAGTATCAGTCGACTGATAGAAGGATCAGGCGACTGTCCAGAGAGTTTTCGAAGGCTAAAGATACAAGCAGCAGCAGAGGATCAGACGACTGATCGGTCGACTGCCAGAAGGATTGCCAGTCGACTGGTAAGTCGACCAGTCGACTGTCGACGGGTTTTGGATCCAGATTCGGCCCAATTCGAAAGGCCCAATAGTTTCCCTATAAATACACCCGTTAGGGTTTTGTAAATTGTAACACCTTATTCGGATTTTGTAGCCGTCATCTCTTGTAAAGGCTTTGTTTGCCCATTGGAGAACATAGTAAAGAAACCCCAACCGCCCTGTGGATGTAGGCATCGTTTTGCCGAACCACGTAAATCTTGTGTTCTTGTGTTGCTTGTTTTTCTGTGATTTTTCTCGCTGGTTCTCTCTTTGTTTCCGCGTTGGTTTGATTGTTGGTTTGATTTGTATTCCGCACAACAAAAGGTATCCTAAACATTGTTTCAAGTGAGAAAAATACTAGTGGCACATCTCAGGTTTCCATATTGAACCTTCTAAATTGCAACACTATCAAAAAATTTCAACACTAACTGTTATTACAATTACTCAGGGCCGGCCCCACCCTTGAGGCGGGGGAGGTGGCCGCCTCAGGCCCCCGCCGTTTTTGCGATTTTAGGGGCCGCAAATTTGTAATTCCCTTGTAAATATAGACACGTATTTTGCGTGTAAAAAAATACTGTTATTATGGGCCCCAAAAATAATTATTTGAGCCTTTAAAAAAAATTAGAAATTATTTGGGCTTAGGCTTAAGACTTGAATTGAATATGAGACTTTAAATTTGGGTGATTTAAAACAAATTTATATATTTTGTATATTTTGCTTTCAACAATGTGCAAATTTTTTATATACATGGTTTTTTTTCTTGTTTAGTGTATGGGGGTCCATTTCGGGAGTTCGCCTCCGGTCCCCGAGAACTCAGGGCCGACCCTGAATAACATAACAACAAAACCAGTTTCTCACCATTTCCTTCACAATCACTGCACATGATGACTGGAACTAATAGGGAAAATCCATCCAGCAAACTCATCCGGGTGCGCTACGACAACACAGTCTACGCTTGCTGCTTGCCGCTTGCTGGTTTTTCCATCATCCAATCCACAACAAATCGAATGAAACTGCTTCAGATTTCTTTTGATTCAAACCCTCTATTCTGGATCCATCAGAAAGAAATCGATATGTATCTGATAGTCCCTAGCAAAAGTCCAGTTCAATGCAAAAACATGGGGTTTGAAGACCGATTACCGAATGAGATCTACGCCTGCTAGGGGAAATCAAGTTGCATGGAAAAAACACGGGTTTCATGACACTAACATGACTTACCGGCCTAAACGACGAGCAAACACTCGAACGTTCCCCCTATCTAGTGCTCTGATACGGAACCTTGAGCAAGCGTTCTTCCACAGACGTCAGTTGCCAATTCTGGCTCGATTCGATTAAAGAAGTGGGGCATCCTTTTGATAGAAGAGATTGACCGCGCCGGGAAATCCATTGCCTTCATAATCTTATCTTTCATTCAATCGGGAAGGAGTTCAGTCGTTTCAGCTCTTTCAATTAGTTTGAGCTAGTCAATAACCTCACAAATACCTATTAAATGTTGCCAACCTTGAGGGAACGAAACTAATGTAAATAATGCATTATTACCCCTAGGTCTTTCTTCCTCGGATTGAAAAGGTCCGGGACGCTACCGATGTTGTAGTGAGGGCCTTCTCTTCAATCGGAAAAATCCGAGACATACGCAGAGTACGCTTAAGACTTGAATTGAATTTGAGACTTTAAATTTGTGTGATTTAAAACAAATTTATATATTTTGTATATTTTGCTTTCAACAATGTGCAAATTTTTTATATACATGGCTTTTTTTTCTTGTTTAGTGTATGGGGATCCATTTTGGGAGTTCGCCTCCGGTCCCCGGGAACTCAGGGTTGGCCCTGAGTTACTTAACAACAAAACTAGTTTCTCACCATTTCCTTCACAATCACTGCACAAGATGCTATTTATCTTAGTAGTCTGATTACCATCATCATCCTGCAAAAAAAAAAAAAAAAAAAAACTCAAATAAAAAAAGCTCCGACCTTTCTCCATGAACCTACTCTCACTAAAACAATGCTCATTTGGGCAAAAAGCTCCTTCCTTTCTTCACAGAACTACTTTCTAACACTACAAAAATGCTAATTTGAGCCGAAAAATCTCACCTTTGCTTTGAGAGGGCGAATAAAACGGGGAATGGGTATCAGACTCAAATTGAAATTTGGGTTTCTGTGGAAGTTAGAATTTTAGTTTGGCTTACTATTCATAATCATTTACTTACTGTGGATAATTTAAATAAGAGAAATTTGGCTTTTGGACAAAAATGTGTCCTTTGTTCCTGCTCTACTGAAACAGCCCAACATCTATTTCTTAAATGTCCCTTTGTGAAGCAAATTTGGCTTATTCTTAAACTCTCTTTTCATTTTAGAGGATTCCCTCCTTCTGTTAAATCTTGGTGGGGTATTTGGAGAACCAAGAGGATTAAAAAAAAATTTGTATTCTCTGGGATATGATTATGATGGCTTTGATTTGGGTTATTTGGAGGGAGAGGAATAATAGAATTTTTCTTAAAAAGTCTGTGGTATTGTTAACATTTTGGACTCCATTTGCTTCTTTGTTTCCTTTTGGACAGATATTCTACCCCCTACAAAGAATGCCAAGATTGACATGAGGGGCTTTGTGGATGCTTGCAAATCTTTTATTCCTCCTACTCACAATACTGATGGTTTGGATACTCATACTTCTCTGGTGGCTTCTTCTTATGCTACTAATGTTGGTCTGGATAATATAATTGTGATTGATGATGATGAGGAGGTTGATAGCATACATCCCACGGAGCAGCTTAGTTACTCGACCCTTCAGGATATTTCTTCTTCCAATTTGTCTGTGCCTGCGATGATACCTGACCCTTTACCGCAGAAGGAGGTTGCTGATGATGTGTCTTCTCATGGTGATGATGATGCCTTAGTTTCCAACACTCTTGATTCTATCTCAGCTATGACCATCCATCATCAAGAGCTTATCATTGGAATTCTCCTTGTTCAGAACATTCAGGCTGCTCATGAGACTTCTTTGCACTCAACTGATGATGACTTTCAGTTGTGTCTTTCTTTATGTTGTCCTGCTCTTTGTTGTTTTGTAGCTACTCTAGTTTTGTTCTCTGTTGGATTGTGATCCTCTCTATTTTGAGGATATTTTGTTGCTACTTCTTTTCTTTCCTTGGTGATGTCTCTGTATGTATAAACTCTGTTTTGTCTTTTGGTTTTAATGGAATCCCTGTTATCAAAAAAAAGAAATTTAGGTTTCTGTGGAAGGAAAGTCTGGAGTTGGGGATGGGGACATAGGGGGAATTTGATGAATTTTTAGGGGTAACGGAGAAATTCACACAGGTGAAGCACACTGAGCTCGCCATTAAATTTTTAGCTGCTGTTGTTAGCTTGAGGTGGAGGTTTTAGAGTCCTTTAGATGAGGCTGGTGGATTTTGTTTGGACAAGAATGCCCTTAGGTTTGAACACCTTGAAAAGGGTGTTTTGGGGAATTTATGGCTTATGCGTTTTATCTCTTTCTGGGCAGAGCCAGAGACTGTTGCTTCAAGAGTTAGGGAGGGTAACTAGGGCCTTTAGAGCATCTCCAATTTTTTTTGCTATTTTGGCAATTTGAATATAATAGCAAATGGCAAAATAATTATTTTGCTACAGTCGTCATTTGTTATAATATAGCAAATGAGAAGAACAGATGGACGAACGGAACATGCTGTTCCGTCGAACCAATTAAAATAACTTTATTAAAATTATTTGGCAAAATGGACTTTGAAGTAATTTGTTTTAAACATAGTTTGACTTAGACTTGGACTTGTTATGAAAAGAATGGTGGGAATTGGACTTGGATTAAATTTTCAAAAAATGAGAAATGGAATGACGGAGCCTTCTTTTGGTTTTTTCTCTTCTCGGACGGTATATGTTGTACCGTCCGACATTTTTTTTAAAAAATTTCTTCTTCTAGATGTACAGTCCTATCAAAGAAAAAAAAATCCAAAAAACCCTCAGACGGAACATGAAGATCCGTCCGATCTTTAGAAAATTTTTTTTAAAAGTAGAGACTGAACATGTTGTTCCGTTTGCTATATTTGGTAATTGCCAAATCCATTTCTCAAATATGGCACGACAGTGTTTCTTGTTTGCTAAAATTTGGCAAAATAGCAAACGATTGCAGTGCTCGTTTGTTTTTTTTGTGCCATTTTGCCATTTTAGCAAACGATTGGAGATGCTCTTATCTATATGAGATTACGATAACGAGTAGATGTAGACTGGATTGACAATGGAAAAGTTGTGCTACACTGCAAGGATGTTGAGGGGATCTATACTACTACTGAAAGGCATAGGAATCAAGAATTCTGCCCTCTTTCAGTCCCCACACGAACCCTTTTAGAGTCTCATAAGTGTAGAGCTCTTTCTTCCCTGCCAATGGCGACAAGATATCGAGCCGAACATAATCTGTAGGAAGAGCCCTTATTAAAAACAAGTGTCAGTAGGGAGTATATAAAACAGAGTTTATTTCATTAGAAAATAACCAAGATTGACTATTGTACATGAGTTTTAAAATGGACACACAAAAAATGTCTCTTTTTTCCTCTCATACTTTTTCCCTCCAGAAGCGTATTACGTAACAAGATAATGATACACATATGTACAGCTAATTGAACAATAAATGTGTGGGAATGGAGAAAAGAGAATCAGATCTAATAGCTTGCATATAGAATACGAAATTCTTTTTTTCTTTTTTGAGTATTGCTCACTAACACTTGATAATCTCTCATATTATCTAAAGAATCTAATAAAGTACAGTATTTTCATAAACTGTGTGATGGAAAAATGAAAGAATGAGCTTAAGGATCTATTCTAATAGCTAGCTAATTCATAGCATACACTGAGCTGAAAGAATGAGGTTAAGGATCTATTCTAATAGCTAGCTAATTCATAGCATACACTGATCTAATTCTAATGGCTAGTTTCATGTATTCACCCTCATTATTTTCAGCGAATGAGCTTAAGGATCTATGCTAATGGCTAGCTAATTCCATTTTTCAATATCTGAACCAACGAAGGAACAGAAATGCTGGAATCATATAGCTACATCTAATACAAGATATAGAATCGACAAAAGAAGAGACAGTAAATATCATAAAAACGAGATTGATAAGATATACGATATGGTATTATAGGAAAATAATATATGATAAGTATAACGACTTGACAACTATCAGAATTTCACTTAAGCTTAAAAGCGCTTTTCTTGTTTCAATGTTTAGTGTACTACAATCTTATAATTAACTTTGCTTCTTATTGATATACTTCAGATTTTTTGTATTAATTTTATGAATTGCTTTATTAATCATCCATTTTCTTTTTAAAGCCCCCCTTTTCCATCATCCAAGTCCCTAATAACAACTACTTCTTTTATTTGACAAATTGATGATGAAATATTTATGTTTTTCTACAGGGCCATCATATTCCATCGGTTTCCAGTCACGCACATACACTAGGACAAAATAACGATGAAATTGGAAGCAACAGCGGGCCACACAAGAAGACTCCCCTGCTGTAGTTTGTCGAATTTGGACTTTTTTAAAAAAATTTTGTAGGAATTATATCTATGTTTTGTAATAACTAAGTGTTGTACAATATATACATTTGTCACTCATTATATGACAGGTTATGTGTTACATATTTTGTTTTCTACTGAGTTGTTTTTTGTGATGTGTGATTTTTGGTTTTTGATTATGACGTTATTATTGATTTTAAGATTTAAGCATTCAAATTTAATATGATTACATGTATTTGTAATATGCAATTAATTACTAGGTTTTTCAATTCAAAATTTTATAACGAAATGCCCAAAAAAAAAAGTCCTATCGCGGCGTTTACCAGGAAATGCCGCAAAAGATACTACCGCTTTTGAGTTTTGATTACCCTCTATCGCGGCGCTAGACAAGCGCCGCTGTAGGGTACTAATGCTAGCTATTATGAAGGGGAGCAATCCCGGCGCTTGGCAAAACGCCGCTATAGCTCTATTTTTTTCAAAAACTTTGAAACGGAATTGCTCCTGTAATGGCGGTTTGGCAACGCCGTTATAGGTGAACACCCTATAGCGGCGGCGTCGGTAAACGCCGCGATAGCCCATATAGATATAATGACGCACGCTGTAACGACGTTTTCGGTGGCAATTTCAGAAGCGCCGTTATGGGCTATAACGGCGCCAAAAAACGCCGCTATAGCCTGTGAGTTTTGTAGTGGTTGGAGATATGTTTGTGTTATTCGAGACAAGACATTGAATAATTAGCGGGTTTTGGTCTACAACTTTGGAAAGTAGGGTTTTTAGTTTCAATGAGTAATGAATCTTGTGGGATTACCTAGTTGAACCCGAATACCCTAGAATTAGTCTTGCTATTAATAAACCATAAAATTTCAGATTTTCGTTCTTTTTAATTATTTGAGTTTTTCCTTTAGTTTAATTTAATTTAATTGTTATTTTTATCAAATTTTCAATTCTCCAAATAGTAGTTAATTTGGTGAATTTCAGTATTCAATAAAATAATTAGTCTGTATGGGTTCGACACTCTTTTATTTTAAAGTATACTACTTCTTGTGATTTTTGTACACTTGCAAATTATTACACCATGCAAATCTGAAAGCAAGACAACAGGTGATAACCCTTGCATTCTCAGTCGCTGACTTATTTTCGTCGTAAAATGCCGCATTTAGTTCACATTTTTAGTCTCTCCACTTCTTTCACATAGACTTATTCAACCATTTGTCATCAAGATAGGTAATCTAATTTTTGCTTTATAATATGTTTGATTAACATCTCTACTATTTTAATGGGAGAGTTGGGGTTATAAACAAACAAACCCTAATTTTGTAACTGAGCAAACTCGTGCAATATACGTCCAAATAAATTCAATTAATATAGAAACATTTGTAGACAAACAAATCCGTATGTTGCCCGTGCATATCTAATCTAATATAAAAAAAGTATTAGATTTAACGCTATACTACATTGAAGTTTTTACTATAATAAAAATATATTTATTAAGACGTGCATCACACGTGAAAATTACTAGTATATATAGAGGATGATGAACAAAGAATTTAGTAAATCTATTAGTCAATTACAACCACTTTATACTATGCAGTACAAATTATGGAATTCAACTTTATTTAAAAGTTTGCAAATTCCAATCTTATTTCGTCACATTCCAGTCTTAATTACAATTCCAATAGATTCTTAACAGTGTATCAATTGATCCATTTCTTTTTTGTAGCTTTTGCAATAGATGTAAGGTATAGAAGAAGAGTAAATGATACAAGTGAAAGGTGATTTGAAGCATACCATTATCTCATTGTACCAAGTTTTTTCATGACAACATGCTGTAAGTTTTGTAAATTGATTCATGAATGACAAAAGAAAATAGAAGGGCTCGAGTTGAGAAGCTCATAAAACACACTCTTATGTTATAATATATGTTTTTGTGTTGTAGTAATGTACTTATGAAACTTCCAAGTGGAAGACATCTCTAATATTATAATGAGAAAATACTTCAGTATCATTTGTAAATCTATCAACGCGTATAACGTATGTGCATAACTATTATAAAGAAGGTCTTAGGTTTAAAACTAAACTACACTATATTTATTAAGCCGTACACCACACGTGTAAATTACTAGTATAGTTTAATGTTTTTAAAATTTTTATAAAAAGAAGAAAAGAAAAAGGCTCTGTTGATCTAATATTAAGAAATTTTCTGAGTTTTTTCATTCTTTAGTGAGGATCATTGTCTGAAAGCACCATCAAACAAGTACTCATGTTTGCTAAGCGACTACTAAAAGTTTAGTCACATTTATGTCTGAAGAATTTTTTGGAACAATTCCTACGATATTTTGATAATTAGTCGACTACATGTGATATCTAAACTAGGGACTTATTTTTAAGTATTCTTCCACATGTCATAAATTTTAAACCAGGGACATGTTTTCCATTTCTTGAAAATGTTTCTTACAGTAAAAAAAAAGTCCACTTTCAAAAATTTTAAACCAGGGACATGTTTCCCATTTCTTGAAAATGTTTCTTAGAGTAAAAAAAGTCCACTAACTAGATTGATATTATTAATTGTTTGTATGTTTGAGAATAATATAGTGGATTTTAGTTTATAGTTTTTATTAATCCCCAAAGATAATACATTTGAGAGATTTGATGGCAATTGCAGGCAGCTGGATTTTTGACCATCTATCGTAAGACAAAAAAGGCATATGTCAATTCCTAGCAATTACCCCTATGAAGTTCGCGAATGTAGCTGCAACCTTGCTCACAAGCTGATTTGCCTGGTTTACCGTCACGACAATTCTCTCATATGGCGGACGTTTCCAGACGTCTCTCATCTTCGTCGATCCTCGGTTTTTTTTTGTTCTGGATGTGCTCCCCTCACCCATCTCGAAATGACTAACTGTTTCTTCTGCACACTGTCCTTGCACTTGCCTCGCACTTGGAGTTGAGGAGGTAGTCTTTTTTTAGTCATTCTCGACACTTTTCACCTATAAAATAAGTAACATTGTATTAATATAATTAACAAAAAAGATCTATCTTAGTCAAATAATAAATTTAAGACAAGTAATAACCTTGAATCTCACAATTGATATATACATAAAAAGCTACAAATATACGAGAAAATCAATATGAAAAATTTTATAACGAGAAAATACAATGCAATTCACAAACATCAACTAGCACATATAAATACAAAATTGTAGAAGATACAATGCAAAACATAAATCGAGATTGTTAAATTTACAGCAAAAGGATGAAGCCAAAAAATTATAACCTTTTCAAGTAGGGATAGATAACAGGGAGGGGATGACAGGTAAAATTAAACAATTTTTTTTTGTGAAACGAATGGATCAAAACAGTAATAATCTCACATGGATTTCTTCATTAAAGTGCAAAGGTATGCGTGATTGAAACATTCAAATTAATAAATTACTATAATAGCGGAAACTTGATGCCGAGTTCCAACAAGGTTTTGTGGTGTAGTTGGTTATCATGTCAGTCTAACACACTGAAGGTCTCCAGTTCGAACCCGGGCGAAGCCAATTATTTTTTCTTTTGTCCAACTGTTTACACATATTTGCAAAATACACCCTCTCTTGAACCACAACTTCATATTTTGAACTTTTACTTTATGAAAATGGAGTGCAGAAGATATACTTAATGCTAATTAACACTTTCACTTTGTTCTCTTTTCTTTTTATTTCTCCCCTTCTTTTTTCTCCTTTTACTTATTTGGAAGTAATGGGAGTTTAAGGTGGTCATAGACTCGTAATAATGTGATACATATCTGAAATGCAATGAAAGAAATCTTTGGGTATCAATCCCTCTTGGTTACATATCAGTCTTTAGGGGAATATCTTTATTTCCTGGTTCTTTTTGCATAATTAGTTTGTGTTTTGTAATAAAGTCCATGCTTTTCTCCTCATGGACGAAACACGTGCTTACTTGGCAGCCTATGAGTGGAGGGGTAAAGGCAATGGGGCCCACTTTTACTGTAGGGTAGTTGGGTCATTTTTGCTTTTGTCAGGGTAGTTGGAATCTTTTGAAGCACGGGTATTACACGTATCTTCATCCATATTAAACCCAAGCTCTGTAATGAAAATACTATGAATGAATTGAGTTTACTCTTTCTTCATCTTCTTTTCCTTTGTTTTTTTCGCTTGTTGCACTTGTTTTCATGGTCACCATCGCAATCGCCGACGATGGTGGCGACGACGGGAAAGATCCACCATCGGGTTGTATTTGACCTGTAACAATGGTATCAAAGCCATCTCCTTTTCACCTCCGCCACTCACTACCAACCACATACAAAACCCTGGCCCAAAATATCTCTCTCAAATCTGCCATGGCCAAACACTGCTGTGTCACCCAAATGTCCATCCTACCCCCCCCCCCCCTCTTAACCCTCGACGACGAACTCATCCGCATCACCACCCCTCTTTCCGCCTGCATGCGCCTCCTCGTCTTCTCCTTCTCCCAATCCCAAACCCTTACCTCCTCACCCCCTTCCTCCATTGCCACCCTCGCCTACTCCGAATCCACTTCCAACTCCCCCCTCGACAAGCTCAAGGACACCCTCTTCAACTCCCTCGTCTTCGTTGCTGTCATCACCGTCACCACCTTCCTCACATCCTTACCTCTTATTCTCCCACCAAAATTAGGGTTACGGTTTAAATATCTTCCCAAATTTCCATGGATCTAACCGCAACCAAGAAATGCAAAACCTCCGACGACAACGGTGCCGACGTCACCGACACTATCCACCCCTTCCTCGCCCCTTCATACGCCCATAAGCTCATCTTTTTCTCGTCGCCCTCGCCTTCCTTGGTGGCCAAATCCTCCTCCTCGGCAACGACCGCCTCCATGTCCTCGAGCTCTACTCCTTCTCCTCCGTCCTTAACCCCATCTCCTTCAGCAGCAACGACGACATCTACGACTGTTGCTTCTCCGAATATCACGACCCCCTCGCCCTCGCAGGCATCGCCTATGGCTCCCTCAAGCTCCACGACATTCTGGATCGCTCCATTTCCCAAACCCCAAACCCTAACAATGGTTGTCGTAGCCGTAATCTGCCCTCTCGTCACCGTCTATGCCTTCGAAGGCGACATGGCCACCAACGCCTCAAAAATCCTCCCCCTCGCCGATGTCTTCATGTTGCAGCTCGCCCTCTGCCAGCGCGTGGGAACGCCGCGGAGCGTCTTCGCACCATTGACCTACAACTCAAGAAGAGATCAAGAAGTGGGAAGGAACAAGATGATGAACGAGAAACAAATTCAATCTATTCATATTTCCCCCAAAATGGGTTCTCTCTAGTTTTATACAAACAGGACGCACGTGCTAAGCACGGAGAAAGACTTCTAACAGAATTCTGTTAGCAGGTGGGTCCCAGCCGAACCGTCACCCACTAATCAGATTATTACAGCTCACTTGACTTATTTACAATAAAACCCCTCTCATTCTACAAATTACATCCCTTCTGATACATCTGATACATCAACACTTTAATACCGAGCTGCCTTGTTCCCTTCCTTCTTCTCCAGCTGCTTCCCTTCTTCTTTAGCTTCTTCTATGACTTCCATTGCTTCTTCTCTAGCATCTCCGATGGCTTCTATGGCTTCAACTGGATCCAAGTTACTGCCACTTGGATCAATCCTTCCCCCATTAAAAGGAGAGTCCAGGGTCTCTCTAAAAGCAGGGAACCTCCAATATATATCCCAATAACTCTCCCAAGTTCCTTCAGCTGCTGTACTGCCTTCCCAGAGTATGAGAACCTCTGAGATTGCTATTCCTCTCCTTGGCACCATTCTTCTTCCCAATACTGCCATAGGTTTTGGAGTTGCTTCACTATAGTATGCAGGTATTGAGGATGTAAGGACCACTGAGTTACCAATGTGTTTTTTCAGCTGTGATACATGAAACACATCATGAATTTTTGCTTCTTCTGGCAATTTCAAACTGTACGCTACTGATCCCACCCTCTCAAGCACTTGGTAGGGCCCATAATAGAGAGATGATAACTTGTGCACCCTATGACCCCCGACTGAAACCTGTCGATAGGGTTGAAGCTTTAAAAATACCCAATCACCAACTGCAAATTCCCTATCTGTGCGATGAGAGTCAGCATTCCTTTTCATTCTCTCCTGAGCCTTGAGTAAGTTATCTTTTAACAATTGCAATGCCACATCCCTACTCATGAGAGCTTCATCAACAGCCTGAGCTTTGGCAGAATGGGGAATGTATGAAAGTACTGTAGGGGGAGCTCGACCATATAAGGCTTGATAAGGACTAACCTTGGTAGAGCTTTGGATGTGGGTATTATAAGAGAATTCAGCCCAAGGAATCCATTTAACCCAATCCTGTGGTTTATAAGCAGCAAAACACCTCAAATATGTTTCCAATACCCTATTAAGCACCTCCGTTTGTCCATCGGATTGAGGGTGGAAGGCCGTACTCATACACAGCTTGGTCCCTTGCTCTTTGAAAAGCTCCTTCCAGAATTGGCTAGTGAAGATTGTATCTCTGTCACTAACAACACTTTTAGGCAACCCATATAGCTTGAAAACTTGTGCAAAAGCCAATTTTGCCACAGACTTAGCAGTATAGGGATGATTCAATGGTATAAAATGTCCAAACTTACTCAACCTGTCTACTATGACCAAGATCACAGTACAACCTTGGCTCTTCGGCATTCCTTCAATGAAATCCATGCTAATGTCTTCCCAAACATCATCCGGAATTGGTAGAGGTTGCAGTAGTCCCGCTGGGCTTGTTCTCAAATACTTGTTCCTTTGACAAACATCACAGGACCTGATGTACTCCCTCATCTCTTTCTTCATACCCCTCCAGTATACTACCTTCTTTAGAGAAGGCCAAACCTTATCCACCCCAACATGACCACCTTGAGGAGCTGCGTGTGAATCATGTAAAAACCACTGCTTAAGTGATGAGTCTGGGCTGAGAAGGACCCTTCCTTTATAGAAGTAAACCCCATTCACAAACCCATAGTCAGTGTTTCCCTCTTCCAGTTTCAACTTCACCTCTTGATAGAAAGGATTTGATACCACTTCTTGTTGCACCAAACTCAACCATTTAGGTTGAACAATAGTATAAGAAAACAGTGTACTCTCTTCATTTTCATCTTCAAATTTCCTAGAGAGTCCATCTGCAGCTATATTCTCCTTGCCTTTTTTATACTCCACTACAAATTGGTACCCATGCAGTTTGATTAACCATTCTTGCTGAGCTTCAGTATACATCCTCTGTTCTAGCAGATGTTTAAGAGGTTTATGGTCAGTTCTTGTAACGAACTCCCTTCCTAGAAGATATTGCCTCCACTTTTGAATGGCTAGTAATATGGAGAGCATCTCCTTCTCATATGTTGACAAGAGCTTCTTCTTCCCCTTCAACTGTTGGCTCAAGAAAGCAATAGGATGATTCTCTTGCATAAGGATAGCTCCTATACCTGTGCCACAAGCATCACACTCCAAAACAAAAGGTAAAGAGAAATTAGGTAACTGCAGCACTGGTGGGGTGGTTAAAATTTTCTTCACCTCTTCAAAAGCTCTTTGGGCTTCTTCAGACCACAGGAAAGCACCCTTCTTAGTGAGCTTTACTAGGGGCCAGGTGAGGGAACTATAATGAGCAATAAATTTCCTATAGTACCCAGTTAATCCAAGGAACCCTCTCAAAGCTTTGAGACTCTTTGGTCTAGGCCAATCTTGAATGGCTGCCACTTTGCTTGGGTCCACTGCTACCCCTTTGGAAGACACCACATGCCCCAAGTACTCAACTTGTTCAACCCCAAAATGGCACTTACTGGCTTTAGCATACAGCTGGTTATCCTGTAGGACCTTCAAAACTTTCTCCAAATGTTGGCAGTGAGTGCACAAGTCTGGACTGTATACTAGTATATCATCAAAGAATACTAGCACAAATTGCCTCAAAAAGGGTCTAAAGATGTCATTCATTAATGACTGGAAAGTTGCAGGTGCATTAGACAACCCAAAAGGCATGACCATGTATTCATAATGGCCTTCGTGTGTTCGAAAAGCAGTTTTGTGGATGTCTTCTTCTTTCATTCTGATTTGGTGGTACCCACTCCTCAAATCCAACTTGCTAAACATAGTAGAACCCTGTAGCTCATCTAATAGTTCATCTATAATTGGAATTGGGTACTTATCTTTCACAGTTATATCATTTAGGCCCCTATAGTCTACACACATTCTCCAGCTGCCATCTGCCTTTTTAACCATCACTACTGGCGAAGAATAAGAGCTGTGACTGGGCCTAATAACTCCACTTTGCAGCATCTCTTTAACAAGTTTTTCTATCTCATTTTTTTGATGCCAAGGATGCCTATAGGGTCTTTGACTAATAGGTTTAGCACCAGGAATAAGGGGTATATTATGATCACATGATCTGGGAGGTGGCAAGGATAAGTTCTCTTTGAACACTATACTGAATTTTTCTATTACCTTTTGGATCTCTGGCTGTGTTGCAATTGGACTGGGCTGATCACATTCAACCTTCTCCATACTCAATGCTGTTCCTGTCAGCTGCAAAAACCACCCCCCTTGCATAGCATGAAGGCTTTTGTTCATTTTCTTGGCAGTAGTCACTTCTAACTCCCTGGACAATAGGCCTAACAGCTGTCTTGATCTACCTTCCAGCTGAAATTGCATTCTTTTTTCCTTCATGTTCCAAACTATGTCTCCCAAAGTTTCCATCCACTGAGCCCCAAGGACCAATTGACTTGTATCCATAGCTAGGACATAGAAATCTGCTACAATTGGCACTCCCTGACACATAAATTTTACTCCCTCACACAGACCTTTACTATACAGCATTTCCCCTCCTGGTACTGTTACCTCCAATTGCATATTTCGATTGGTAGGTAAGTTGATCTTCTTAACCAGCTTCTCTTCGATGAAATTGTGGGTTGCACCAGAGTCAATCAATGCACAAACTGGAAAGGATTGAATAGATCCACATACTCTAAAAGTTCTAGGACTTGTACTGCCAGCTAGAGTGTTCAAAGAAACTGCAGCTAGTTCAGAACTTAGGGGCATTTCCGCAACAAAATGCTCCAACACTTCATTCTTTTGCTCTACCTCCAGCTTAGATTCATACTCCGAGGTTTCATCATCAAATGCCCCAAGCATTTGCATAAAGGTACTCCCCTCATAGGCCCCCAACATATGCATAAATGCTTTCCCTACACATTTGTGTCCCTTTACAAATTTCTCATCACAATGAAAACAAAGACCCTTCTCTCTTCTTTCTTTTAAAAACTGCAATACCTGAGGATCTTTAGCCTTAGTTTGAACAGCTGAGGAATAAGGAGTGGACGAGGTAGTTGGAATGTAAGGTTTATTAGGTTGAGGATTAGTTGCAGTCGAGCTAACTTTTTGAGACTGGAAAGGTGTAGCTACACTTGAAGTATTCTTCACATAACCTGGGGTTTTCCAAGTTTTCTTTTGATCTTCCAGAATCGATTCCCTAGCTATAGCCTCTCTGTAAGCTTCTAAAACACTCCGGGGATGTTTAAGCTTAACCTCCTTCCTCAACTCACTCTTCAAGCCCGAGATATAACAACTAACTAGGGATGACATTGACACATTCTTTACCAAGTGACTGCACTTAAGGAACTCTCTATGATATTCTTGAACTGTGCTATTTTGCTGCAACTTATACAGAGTAGCTTCAGGATCGTCCAATTCAGATGGTCCATATTGCAGTAGCAATTCTTTCTTCACTAACGCCCAATCAAGCACTCCTCTCTCCTGTTGTTCAAACCACCTCCACCAGAGTAATGCTTCCCCCTTCAAATAGTATACACTAAAAGGCAATTTCTCATAATAACTCACTCCTTGAGTGTGGAAGTGATGCTCCATGTGGTACACCCAATTGGTTACATCTCCCGACCCATCAAAACTTGGTAGATCTATCTTCGGATGTTTCGGAAAAAAGGTACTAGACATACCTGGTACTCGCCTACCATCCCTGAAGTCTAACCTCTCCCTGAGATTCCCTTGATACTCATAAGGTTGCTCTCGAGTCCTTCCGACTCTACGCCTTCCAACTGGTCGATCTCTAGCATCTGGCGACCTACTAATGCTTCCACTTCCCTCAGAATCATTTCGACTGGCGTCTGGATTCCACTCAGAAGAAGCACGATGTGAGTGATGACGACGCGGAGAGCTCTCCAACAACTTCTCAATGGCTCTCTCAATTCGGTCGATTCTAGATTCAAGGTTGGATTGCTTGTGAGCAGCACCACTATCATCAGCGGCCGCTCGCGCAATCTGATCCTGTTGCCTAAAACCAGATCGAAATCCAGTTCCAGATCCCAAAGGATGCTCAACCTCTTGATTTGGTTCTAGATCTACCTCTTGATCAATCGCCGTCGCCAGATCTGGCTCTGATACCATTGTTGCAGCTCGCCCTCTGCCAGCGCGTGGGAACGCCGCGGAGCGTCTTCGCACCATTGACCTACAACTCAAGAAGAGATCAAGAAGTGGGAAGGAACAAGATGATGAACGAGAAACAAATTCAATCTATTCATATTTCCCCCAAAATAGGTTCTCTCTAGTTTTATACAAACAGGACGCACGTGCTAAGCACGGAGAAAGACTTCTAACAGAATTCTGTTAGCAGGTGGGTCCCAGCCGAACCGTCACCCACTAATCAGATTATTACAGCTCACTTGACTTATTTACAATAAAACCCCTCTCATTCTACAAATTACATCCCTTCTGATACATCTGATACATCAACACTTTAATACCGAGCTGCCTTGTTCCCTTCCTTCTTCTCCAGCTGCTTCCCTTCTTCTTTAGCTTCTTCTATGACTTCCATTGCTTCTTCTCTAGCATCTCCGATGGCTTCTATGGCTTCAACTGGATCCAAGTTACTGCCACTTGGATCACTTCAAAGCTCTAAACCGCCGCCATACGATTCCTCCACCTCGTCCCCTTCCAGCCAATCTCATCCACTCGTCAGCTCCTCAAGATTCTCGCCCTCTCCTTCATCTTCTGCTTTTCCGTCTTCTACGACAACACCTACCCTTGCTACATCCCCGTCTCCTTTAACCAGGTCATCGGTGCCATCACCCCATTCATTGTCGACAAACTCTGCTCCTCTTCTTCCCAAAATGCCCCAAGCTCTCTCGACTCCTCCTCACTTCCCAACCCCCTCCATGACCACCCCAGTGGCCGCCTCATCTCCCTCTCCCTCCTCGCCCTCGTCTAAGATGGCACCGTCCATCACTTCAACCTCCAAGGGCAAACCGCATCCCCTCCCTTCATTCTCCTTCAACCGCAATGGCTCCGATGCCAGATCCACGTTGACCACCCTTCTTCCCCGAGTCATCCTCCTCGCTCCCCGACCCCCTTTGTGACTTCCCCGACGACTCCGTCCTCAAAACCCCCCTCTCCACCGTTACCTCCATCTCCTTCCACATCCACGGTGACTACCTCCTCCAAATCATTCATCCCTGATACTGTTATTGCTAACAAGAGCAATACCTATGAAATTGTGACCAAGTTATGAGAAAATTTTGCCGAAATGCCCTCTTTTTTGAAAATAATTAGTGACCTGCCCTAATTTCCAAAACAATTAGCGAGATGCCCTTGTTTGTGACATGTCAGCAACAAACGTTATTGGGAAAAACAGCATCAGCTATTTCTATGCCGTTCTTCCCAATAACGGCATCTCTTTTTGAAAAAAATTTCATGCCGTTATTCCCAATAACGGCATAAATTATTTTTTGTCTATAGATCTCTACAGTATCAATTGTGGCTCGAGAGAGAATTGCAAATTGAAAGCAACTGATGCCGTTATCTAAGAGAACGACATAGATAATACTGATGTCGTTTTTCACAATAACGGCATCAGTTATTATCGTTTTGCACAGGTTCCTATAATCGAAAACCCCTCTTCTGTCCCTTTTCACTTGCGATTCTTTCCTTCCCCACTTCGACTCCGAAAACAACCCTTTAAAAAAAAAAATCCTAAAATCTTCGACTGTGTAATCGATTTTAATTTGGGAGTCTACTCTTCAATCTTTCATTAAGAGTGCCAAATCATTCCGAATCTGAAATTATTGTAAGTATCCAAAAACCCTAATTTGTATTTTGTAAAGTTGATTTTGATAGTATGATAGATGTGTGCATTGATAGTATAGTACAAGTAATGTACATATGCTGTTATTGAAGTAGTAATTTTGGGAATAACTTTATGTATTGTTAGTGATGTAGGGTTTACAAAATATTGAATTGTTGAGAAAGGTGGAATTGTTCATTTTGTTAGGAAAACAATGAATTTGGAGGGATATTTTGTTGGGGGGGGGGGGGGGGGGGGTTACGTTGTCATTATGATGATTGCAAGTAGTTCAAAATTTTTTACAATCTTATGAACGATTCGGATATGAGGAATAACGCGTTTGTGATGAATTATACTTAGTTTATTTTGAAAATTCTTTTACTAAAATTACTGTTGATTACTGTTTGTTATTGTTGACAGGCCAATGGATCCTACACAACCATCTTCTTCGCATGGTGCTGGTGCTTCTTCTACTTCTTCATTTGGACCACAGGGACATCTGGGTCCATTAGATCCTACCGTTCTATATTTGCAACCAGACCACAGATCACAGGCCGTTTGGACCGAGGATGTAGAGAAGATGAGTTTCCAGATGCACAACATCATGCCGGTGATCCCCGTATTGAAAATTACTTGGTCAGCAGCGGATTCTACGGGATGTCGAAGCTGGCGAAAATCAAGTGTGACCACGCTCTACTTACCGCACTTGTGGAGCGATGGAGGCCGGAGACACACACGTTTCACTTGCTGGTTGGAGAGATGACGGTCACCCTACAAGATGTAGCTGTGGTTGCGGGTCTTCCGATTGATGGGGTGGTTGTCACCGGCAATTTGATGTTCAACAAGGTTGCATTGGTACTAGACTATCTCGGCTTGGAGGTGCCTGAAGACGACCACGGCATATTCGTTGGGGAATCCATTAGACGTTCATACCTTGACGATCAGTTCACTCATCGATTGCCACCTGTGCCGATGGACATCCAACTCCGGAACTATACGCGCGCATATCTACTGTCGATGATTGGAGGGATCCTATTCCCTAACTCTTCAGGTGATGTAGTCCACCTCATGTACCTTCCACTCATAGGTGACCTGCAGACGGCCAGCCGATATAGTTGGGGAAGTGCGGCTCTAGCCTCCCTCTACCGTGCACTCTGTAACTGTTCGATGGGGTCGATTCAAATGATCGGGCCGATGTCCATCTTGCAAATATGGTGTTGGGAAAGAATACACCTCGGCTGACCCCGTGTCACGGTACTATCAGAGAGTTGGAGAGT
The DNA here is from genome assembly GCA_017893485.1 of Hemerocallis citrina. Taxonomy (NCBI): domain Eukaryota; kingdom Viridiplantae; phylum Streptophyta; class Magnoliopsida; order Asparagales; family Asphodelaceae; genus Hemerocallis; species Hemerocallis citrina. The sequence goes on from CM030367.1 coordinate 139,388,804, forward strand.
ATCCTGTGCTGAGAGCTCCTCTCGGTGCCTACTGGGCGGGGAAGCGTACATGGAGGGATAACCCACGTGGTGTCCTCACCTATTACAAAGACGAACTCGATCAGTTGAAGGAAGAGTTCGTCAATTAGACCCCGTACACAGACGATAGGCTGCAACGTCTACCACCCATTTGCACCGCCAATAATCAGTTGTGGTTGACCTTAGCTTCACTTGTGAACTTCTCAGTTGTGGAGTTTTATTACCCCGGACGTGTTCTTCGCCAATTCAATGCACAACAACCCGTCCCCGTAAACTCATTGTACGATCGTAGGATACACAACATCACGGGTCAAGGTCGTTTACCAAACATGGATTGGGCCGATCACCACTGTGCTTATGTTGGAGCTTGGAATGAGCAGAGGTACGAGTTGGTAGTTGAGGGTATTGTACGGCCGTATGACGGATCGATGCACACAGCTTATATGGCATGGTACCGACGCATCACAGGATTGTATGTCGCGCCAAAAATGGATCTTCCCGCGGGTATCCAACAACCAATACCCGCGCACCAAGTTGAACCACCACCTGCACATTCATCATCACAACCCATGTATCAACCAAAAGCATCATTATACCGTCTAATGGTAAATAAGATTGTTTGTTCAATTTCAATTATTTCAATTAATTTTACTTATACTTCTTTAATTATGTCATACATGGTTTACTATTATAGATCGACAACACATGGGCCATGGCGAGAAAATGTGCGGGTGTCTTGAAGAGCAACGCCAATAAGGCATGCAAAGAATTGGCAAGAGACCTCCTTTGCAATTGTCGTAGCTCTCTTGAAGAGGTTGGAGATGGTCCACGTTTCAATGAACTAATGCGGTCAACCGAAGAGTAACGCCAACAAGTACGACCTACCGCAAGCCAAGCTCCACCACCACCACAACAAGCATTGGAATTGGGAGATCCCCTCGCACCTCAAACTCAACCTCAAACTCCATCCCATCATCCACGAAGGGGTAAGACCGTTCGATTCCCTCCTCCGCAAAGCGAATTGGCAAATCAGGAGATTGAAGAAGGAAGAGGTGATGAAGAAGAAGGAGTTGGTCCTAGTGAACCCGCAACGCAAGAGACATGGGAACGTAGGCGAAAATTCCCCGCTCGAAGGAGAAGAGCACCCCAACACTTCATACCGAGTTAAACCGAAGAAGTATTTATGTATTATTGGTCTTTCTAGTTTTTTTGTAATTGTACACTTCATTTAGTGCATGTTTTCAAAGATTTCAGTTGTGCATTTTTTGGAACTTGATGTGCATTTAGTATTTGACGTCTGCAAAACTTGATGAACTTCATGAAAAATTAATGAACTTAATTTGAAGTATCTGTGCATGTCTGAATTTGAAGTATCTGATTTGCAGTATCTGATTTGCAAAATTCATCAAGTTTGTGAACTTGATGAATTTGAAGGATCATTGTAGTATCTGATTTGCAAAATTCATCAAGTCTGCGAAACAAAATTCATCAAGTTTGTGAACTTAATTTATCATGTTCATTTGAAGTATCTGTGTAGTTTGTGAACTTGATGAGTTTGTGAACTTGATGATACTTAATACTTGATGGTTTGTGAAGATTTAAGATGAATTAGATATTAAAGAGGTTGAATTACAATGATCTTGAAATATGGATGTCTGTGAATTGATGAATTGATCAAGTCTGTATGTGAAATTTGTTTTGAATTGATGAAGTCTGCATGCCTATGTAGTAAAAACCATGGATAAAAGATGTTGTTATTGACAATAACGGCTTCTTAATCCTGTAACGTTCTTGCGAATAACGGCATCAGTATGGATGGAAAATTACGAGATATGGAGTTTGCTACCAATATATCTATGTCCACAGTCGTTATCCACTTTAACAGCATCCTAAACCGATGCCGTTATTTAAGATAACGACATCTTTGTATATTCCACCTGACTTCCAAGTTAACGGCATATTTGAAGATGGTCACAAGTATGCCGTTATCCAAGATAACGGCATCTTCAGATCATGCCGTTTTCCAAAATAACGGCATCTATTAACTATGCCGTTGTTCAGAATCACGGCATCAGTTAAACATCAAAATTCCAAAATTTGAGATTTCTACCAAACTTTCTGTCTCCACAGTCGTTCTTGAGAATAACGGCATAGATAGAAGATGCCGTTATTCACAACAACGGTATCTGTTGTTTGAACAGTTGTGCATGTTTTCTGTGCATGTTTTGTTGTGATTTTGTATATACAACTAATTTAACTATATCCACCACCGATTCAAACCACAAATCTCATTACAAAGAATTTAAACTTAAATTACTCAACATTTAAAAACAACTTTATAATTTCATACTAACACTTACAAAGAAAAATATATAACTAACATCCAATAACAAGGAAAATATTCAAGTGCGACAAGGAAAATATTCAAGTGCGGGTAGATTGTGAACTCCCCACACTTTGTACATTCTTACAACTCCTTCTATTGTGTCCACTCACTGTAACGCCCCGAATTCTCATACTGGTGATTCGTGACGTAATCCAGAATCTTTCCTTCAAACACAATATAGGGAAAAGCAAGAAAATTTAAACGATTTTTTTTTCTTCCATGATGTACGAGTTTTTAGTGATGCCATTCGGAGTAACCAACGCCCCGACAATCTTCATGGACATGATGAACCAAATTTTGCGACCGTTTATCGACTCATTTGTCGTGGTCTTCATCGACGACATTCTAATATACTCGAAGACAGAAGAAGAACATGTAGGACATTTAACCACGGTATTAAGCAAGCTGCAGGAACATCAATTGTACGCCAAACTATCCAAATGTGAGTTCTGGAAGCAGGAAGTTGCATTTCTTGGCCATATCCTTTCTAAGGAGGGAGTGGCCACGGACCCACAAAAAATAGAAGCAGTCAAGGAATGGCCACAGCCGAAGACAGTGAAGGAGGTAAGAAGCTTTCTGGGTATGACTGGATACTACCGAAAGTTTATTCAAAATTATGCCAGGATAGCGGTACCACTCACCGCATTGACCAGGAAGAATCAGAATTTCAACTGGACGACGAAATGCAAAGAGAGTTTCCAAGAATTAAAGAACAAATTGATCTCTGCGCCCATTTTGGTCTTGCCTCAAGCTGACAAGGCGTATGTTATCTACAGCGACGCATCATATTTAGGGTTCGAATCCCTAAACTTGGAGACAACGGCTTGATTTGGAAGGTATGTAGTATGGGATGCATACATTCCAAAGTCTCGCTTGCATTAGACTAAGTACATTTTTGACTTGTGCATTAGATACCAGAGTATATCATACACGGACGTACTAGACGCAACCCTACCTCCCCTTCATTCTAGCCATTTTCCCCTTGTATTCATATTTGATCTATCTGGTTTAGAAATCGCTGCTTTTTATCAGCATTACATCAGTAGAATTACTGACGTGCCCACTTTTTTAGGTACTAGATGCCGACCCGTGGAGTCCAGGAAGGCTCAAGCCTGATGGTGCATCCAAGTGACAGGTCCAAGTGTTCCTTACCCACTTTTGATTATATATTATTTTTGTAAAACATGGGTTGTAATTTTCTGAACCAAGTTTAGGGTAACAATTGAACTCGTACATCATGGAAAAAAAAATCGTTTAAATTTTCCTGCTTTTTCCTATATTGTGTTTGAAGGAAAGATTCTGGATTACGTCACGAATCACCAGTATGAGGATTCAGGGCGTTACAGAGTTGGTATCAGAGCAACCTTCAGACTATAGTCCAATGTAACAGGAAAATAGACTTGGGCACCACTAGGAGAGTCAGGGTTAGCCAGTAGTAGATTATTATAACTCATATGGTTGTTCTTTTCAACTTATGTTTTATAATTTTCTATATCTGAACTAACTCCTCTATTGTTTTCTCCTAACAGATGCTAGTTGAACAGAATGGAATAGCAAACGGGACTCCAAATGGGTCGGGTCCAGCTGACACTGCAGCTCCTCCTGTAACGCTCTGGATCTCCGTTATTGGACATCCGTGACATCACCAAGATCATTGTCTTCAAAGGCATCTTAACATAGTAAATAACGTGGAAATTTAAACATTTTTATTGCCATCAGAGTTGTTACATTAATAATTACAAATATCAAATTGTCCGTGGACAAGGAATGCAAATTACATAACTTTATTACAACTGACTACAAGAATACTTGAACATTTCTTGTGAAGCCATTGGCTGTCTTTCAGATCGGCAATCCCTTGGTAACTACCGAAATCCGTTTAGTGGTCTATCTGCCCCCTCTGGGACTTGCCCCTCGGCTTGAGCCTTCTGCTACGCGACCCTGATAATTCTGCACCCGCTCAAAGGGTAGATATGCATACTGCCACTACTTGGATGCCCTGCTGATCTTGGGCTCTCCTATACTCGTGACCTGATATCCATGTACCTAGAAGGTGGGGTACATCAGTAATTCTACTGACGCAATGCAGATAAGGAAACAGCGATCCTCAAACTATCACACTCACAAATTCATCTTGAATGGAAAATTCAACGTGCATCCTGATTTCCTAGTGTTCGTGTATGCCATGACCTAAAGTCTATTCAAACACAAGGTACAGAACAGATGCACCTAATCTAATGTCAGCAAGACTCTGGACACACATGCATCCCATACTACATGTGCCCCAGATCAAGCCGTTTCTCCAGTTCAGGGATTTAAACCCTCGCTATGCAATGCATTCTAATTTGGTCTACTTCCTGTTCCTGATAGTATGACATGGTTGAGGAGGTGAAAATAAAATAAAAGAAATAATGCGGGGCGCTACCCCGAAGTCACCAATAATTGCTGCGTCGAACCATCCTCGAAAGCTGTGACGAACTTACAGATATACCGCAGTATATCCATTGCGCAAAGATCCTTTACAATCCGTTCGTGTCCACCAACATAGAACATGACGACCTCGGTACCCCCGATCCGCCAGGATATCAGCATCCCGTTCTTACCATGGTACTTCAGGAATTAACAGTGCAAGATACTCACCGCAGTGCGTATCCCTAATGACAGGAAGAGACAACCAGTATCACCACTTAGTGCTAACTCTCAGAACAAGTTGGATTATAGGGAATCACCCCTAACACCAATTCGGTCTTCAAGCGAAACAATAAAAGAAAAACTAATCAATGCAGTTCACTAAAACAAGTTGTTACTCAATCATACTCGGTGTCAATCAATAAAGTCGAGCCTGACTGGTCTGTCAAGGTAACAATCATCCCGGAATCACATCCACTGATTCCCAATACCTTCATAGGTCAGCGATCCATAATAATCCCGGCTCGTGACCCTCAGCGAGTGGTCTAACGGCGCCCTGATGGTGTAATACAATTTAGTGAAGGTAAGCATGCACATAATTATCCATTCTTGACTATTGACATACTTAGGCATCGAGACACCCAATACAATCCAACAGAGCTATATCCCAACTCACTCATGTCCACCATGAGTACATGCACAGGAACTTGCCTAAGTTCCGAATGAAACGCTAAAACCCATCTTTTAAATCTGAAAGCTCACGGTCACCATATTGCGGTAGGCAGAGGGTTCCTCATCAATTGTCCGATGGAACAATCAAGAAATACTAGTAGTTGTGATCCCAGCTACACTCATCGGAAACCAATACACTCAGAATTTCCTAGAAGGGTGAGGAGATCTGTTGCCATCCCCTAGTCGATGATTCCCTCAATTTTCTTTTAAGGGACTCAAGTCCCCGGGTTAACTCAAAGCTTGAAGTCAGTCTAGACAATAGGTTGCTAAACTCATCATGTCCATAATTTCCAGCACACAAGTCAGAATTGCTTGGTATCTCCCATTCTGGAAAGGTAAGACCCTAGTCTATAACTTTCCAGTTGACTATTTCCTCAAATTCAATCGTCTTGTCATCCAATAACCCTTATATACTCTTAGTAGTACGTTCCTTTTCACACTTGCTGCACTTGTCCAATATCATAAGAGTTCACTCAGTTATCGGAATTACTCGATTCCGGATCCTATGGGAAGGTGGGATTGTCTACTTAATATTCCTAATTGGACACGTCCTCAGATTTAATTCTTAAGGTTCTCAAAGAATACCAATTTCCATTGGGTGCATAACAAGGAAGGGGTTGATTTTTCTAGCAAGTATTTCATTGACAAGGCCGAATCTGTCCACTTTGGAAAGTTATAGCTTCCAACCTACAACCTGGAGTTACAAAATCCTAATTGGGTTAGAGAGTTATGATTCCCTACTGCAAATCTCTAGTTAGCCAGTCGCCCAAATTCTTAACAGATAAGTCTAGGAATATCTATCCCCACGAACTAGACAACTCGTACTAGGCTGAACGTATTCTACTTTAAAATTCAGTAATAAATCAACCCTAAGTCCAATGTTCCTGAAATTTGAGATTCTCTATCCACACATATACCATTTCATCGTGTCCAAAATTTACATTCAAATTCATTTCACACAACGATCTGCGACTCCTCAAACATAACCCGATTTTCAGCTGTTCTTTTTCAATAGGGTATTTACTGCCCCTCACTAATTACCTTTGAAACCTCATCAAATGACTTCTAAAAATTCTAAAAATTGAGATTCATCAAATAGACTCCTACCCCAAGCTACTCCCAAAATTTCGTAGCAAAATAATAAACGTACACAAAGTTATGGCTTTTTGAACTTCAGCCCAAAGCACAGTCAGCTTCAGCCGACACCTACGGACCAGTCGCATTCTACTATTTTTTCGGGGCATCAAACGACCTCAGAAAATTATGAAATTTAAGACTATAATTGTAGACACATACAAGAGCGTCCACAAAAATTTCCAGCTCAAAATGACGTGTCATTTCCGAGATAAAAAATCGGAAAGACACACAAAAATTTTCGCAGCCAGCAGCTATTCTGGCTGCTTACTGTCCGGACTTGGACCCGCTGTTTGGGCTACTAAAATGCATCAAAATATTATGAAAAAAATCATGGATACTCTAAATACATAGAAGAACAATACCCCAAAGTTTTAGCTCAAGATCCCAACCCGTTTGGGTGTAAGAAATTCCCCAACATACCCTCACAATCATGCTACTTAACCAAAACTCAAAAAGAGTAATTCTCTACCATGCAATTTATCTTTCCCTAGTACTTCTCATACTCAAACATGGTAACAAATCATACCTATCACTACTACACATCCATTCATACCAAAATAAAAATAAATACAAAGGAGTTTAAGAGATCACCCACTTGAAGTTGCAAGAACACTCCTTGTAGGCTTAGCTTGCTTTTCTCTTTTCCTTGCTCCTAGCTTGCTTGTTTGCTTGTCTTTGCTCCTTGTATTTGTGTAGCTTGTCCAACACCCTCTGCTACACTTTTTCCTTCTCCTTCTCTACTACTCCTTCTATTCTAAAAGACTTCTCCTTTTCCTATATATACATATGTATTTTATTTTTTTTTTGAACAAGGAGGAATGGAGGAGGCTTAGGAGGAGTGTGAATGGAGCTTTGGGAAAAATGGAGTGAAGTGAGATGGGAGGGGAGTTATATGGCCGGTATTTGGATGGGTGGGTGTGGGTTGGAGTGTGGTGAGGTGTAGGGATGAGATGGAGGGTGGGATGGGTGAAGGAATGAAGGGTAGATTGAGTGCCACCACATCATGTGGAAGCTTCTTTGGAAACTTCATGGAAGCTTCCCATTCTCATAGTCAACCTACATATGGTGACTTATTTCCACCATTGGATCTTTATCAAGATCAAGCCATGATCATCATGATGCTAGGGTTCCTAACCCTAGGTTAGGTCAAGGAACCCTAGGTCACCATATTCCTATTCTAACCCTAGTGTACAAATACAATTCATATTTAATCTAAGCACTAGCCTTAATTGAAAGTAACCCATATATTAAAATCTATAAAATATAGGTTTTGTAGAAATTATAGCTTCCTCCCGACAATTGTCTAGTCGAAACAATCGGAACGAAACTACAGTTTAATTAAGAAGATATCCCGAGTTTATCTCATCGGGTTCAGAACAACTCGTATGTCTGAAATTCCTCAATTTAACTGATAATTTCTAGAAAAAATGTAATTGTGTGCAATACTTAATCAATGCACGGGTTACAGTGCAAAATAGCCATATGCTATTTTGCGGGGTATTACACCTCCTCCTCCACAGCCTACTGCTGTGGAGCAAGCCATTAGCAGGCTATTCAGGGATATGGCCGCGTACCGTTGGAACTAGGGGCACATGGAGGACCGTCTGAAAAATTGCGGTCACACTCTGGTAGCTGCTAACAGGCAGATGGCTAAACTAAGGAGGTCAAAGAAAAGGCCCTCGAGGAAACTAACACTACTAAGGTATCAGCAGGGGGAAAAAATGGCGCAGCTAGAGCTGAGGATTGAAAACCTACAGGCAAGGGTTACACAGCAACAAACACAGCTAGAACAGCTCACTGCGACTGAGCACTCGGCCACCAGGGGTCACCACATCAGGGATATGTGCGACCTAGCCTTATGAAGGAATTTAGGGATGTCTTGCCTCAGTATTTTGATGTATATAGAATGATGCTTTTTGGCCGCCTAGGGTGCTAGAAAAAGGGAAAAAAAAGTGTTTCGATGTAGGTAGGGCTTCCTGAACCAATGAATGCTTGATAAAGTTTTTTTTTTTTTTTTTTTTTTTTTGACTACTGCTATGGTAATAGTATTTGGGGTAGTAGTATTTTGGGGGTTGTACAAAAAAAAATGGGGGCTAATGTAACCTTCCATATATATATATATGAATGAATGAAGGACTGGTATTTTCCTTTGACTACTTCTAGTATGCTTTGAGTTTGCGTTATTATATTATTGCAGAAGTAGTAATAAGAATTGATATTCAGATGACTGGAAGAACACGAAATAGCCAAAGCAGGGTAACAGAAGGCGAGGGCAGCGAGGCCAACAATGCCAACCTCGACATAGGAGCAGAATTTGCCCGATTATACCAAGTGTTGGGAGCGATTGTAGAAGCAAGCAGAAATCAGGCATCGCTGCCAGTAGCACCGGGTGCCGCTCAAGGGCACGTAGCTACGGATCCAATACGGATGGTCGAATCCTTTAAAAGAATGAAACCCCCAGTCTTCGAGGGACAGGCTGATCCAACCGCTGCAGATGACTGGGTATGCCAAGTAGAGATAGTGTTTGAAGTCCTCATGACACCAGACGAAAGCAAGGTCCGGTTGGCCACAATTTTACTAGAAAAGGATGCTGGGGTATGGTGGCAATCTGTAAAGCGCAGCTGGGGAGAAGAACCAATAACTTGGGCAAAGTTCTTGGAAGAATTTAGGGAACACTACTTTCCCTTGGACATACAGGAAGAAAAGGCAATGGAATTCCATAATCTGAAACAAGGAAACATGACAGTCAGAGAATACGAAACCAAGTTCACACAGCTGTCACGTTTTGCGCCCGAAATGGTTCAAGAAGAAGTGAAGAAAGCCAAGAGGTTCGAACAAGGACTTAGGCCTGGGTTGAGGTCCAGGATGGTACCTTTGGGAATTCGCAGGTTCGATAAATTGGTCAGGCGAGCTACTGCGACAGAAATAGACATGAATCAAGGCCAAGCACCACAGGGAAGAACCGAGACCTCGAGCCGGGGGAAAAGGTCTGCCCCAGCGTCAAAATTCAAGAGGCACGGTGGGAGTCAGAAGTTTCAGAGGATAGGTAACAAGGTAGGAAAGCAGAAGTCGGGAAGCTGTTTCCGCTGTGGAGAACAGGGACATTTCAAAAATCAATGCCTAAGCAAGGAGAGGATAATGTGTTTCCACTGTGGGAGGGAAGGACATATCAAGCCAGATTGCCCCCAATACTTGAAGAGTAACAGTAGGGCAGCACCAAGAACCGCCAACAAGGGAAAACAGCCCGTTCGCCAAGGTCGAGTATTTGCCCTAAAGGAAGAAGATGTAGAAAACAATGATGGCGTGATCACTGGTATGTAATGGGTCATTATAATAAGTTTTGATTGTATTTCGAAGTTTTGCTTAGAAAAGTATGAATGAAGTTTGTAACTCCTTTTGTAACAGGGAATATATATATAAATGGAATTTTGGCTACCGTTTTGTTCGATAGTGGATCAACTCACTCCTTTGTGTCAAAATCATTCGCGAGAAAGTTAAAATACACGCAAGAAGCAACTCCAGAGTTAGCCTTAATGGTAGCTACACCCTCAGGGGCGACTCTCACTACAGACCAATACTACAAAGATTGTGAGCTCCAAATTAACAAGGAGCCCCTGAAGATCGACTTGTTAGAATTGGATTTCGCCGGAACGGATGCCATTATTGGCATGGATTGGATGTCAAGACATGAAGCACGCATCAACTGTAAGGAAAAGAAGGTGGTCATTGCCGCTGGAGGAATAGAACTTGTGTTTCACGGAGGAAAAAGGCCTGAGGAAATAAGAGTGGCCGCCTCCACGAAAGTAAGAATACCTGAAGCGATACACGGTCGTATCTCTCGAACCGTAAATTGAAACTCACTTCTACAAGTCGGCGTGGCTTGTACTAGGTGAGACCAACCAACTCGCAAAGTTTCGTATTTTTTGGAGGTCATTTGAAGGGTTTTCTAGTTTAACCGCACTAAAAGCTTTCTAAGTGATTTACTTCTTATGCGAGAAACGTGAGAAAACCGCATAAATGGCATCCAAAATTTATAAAACTTTGCAATTTGGTCGTATTCATGTAGTAAAAGCCACCTCAACTTGTAGAAGTGAGTTTCGAGTCATGGTTCGAGAGATACGGTCGTGTATCGCTATATTTGGGTTTTTTTAAACCAAAAGCGATACAAGGCCATATCTCTCGAACCATGACTCAAAACTCACTTGTACAAGTTGGGGTGGCTTGTGCTACGTGAGACCATCCGACTCGCAAAGTTTCGTATATTTTGGAGGTCATTTGAATGGTTCTCTAGTCTAACCGCACTAAAAAGGTTCTAAGTCATTTACTTCTTCATGCGAGGAACGTTACAAAATGGCACAAACGGCATCCAAAATTTTTAAAACTTTATAATTTGGTTGAATTTAGGTAGCACAAGCCACCCCAACTTGTGGAAGTGAGTTTCGACCCATAGTTCGAATGATACGGCCGTGTATCAGTTTACAAGGGCTTTTTCAACCAAAAGCGATACACGCCCGTATCTCTCCAACCGTGAGTCGAAACTCACTTCTACAAGTTGGGGAGACTTGTGCTACGTGAGACCATCCTACTCGCAAATTTTCGTATTTTTGGAGGTCGGTTGAAGGGTTTTCTAGTCTAACTGCACTATAGAGGTTCTAAGTAAGTTAATATATACGGAACGATTATAAATACGACTCAATCTACAATATCATTGAGCGATCAACAACAAATAGGACTACATTTGCACCGTGTAAATTCATCAAATGACTACTAACAAATTTCTACATCTACAATTTTTTCGTCTTTTTTTTATAAATGGTAAATTATTGGAAAAAGACCAAAAAAAACTACAAATTTTGGGCACTTGAATATATTAAGTCTTCCCAATTTTACATCTACAAATTACTTACACAAAGAATTTTTTTTGCCACTTTCTAAATAATTTACTATGGAAAGATTTAAAAATCAACACAATTAAAATTATTAAGGCAAAGAATTAGTCAATACCTTACAAAATAATTCCGAATTTAGCAAATGTAAGTGTTGTTGCTGAACTACGGTTTCGATTGCCTTTCGAAGATGGGATGAGAAACTAGGGTTTGGATGTTCAGAGGAGGAGGAGGAGGAAGAGTGGACGGAGGAGGAAGAGAAAATGGAAGAAGAGGAGGAGAGGTTTCTGTTTTGATTAGGATTACTAAGAAATTTTTGGGTTTGGGATCGGCAGAAATGAGAGAGAGAGTAGGGAGAGTTCGAGAGAAGATGAGTTAAGGCAAATTTTTTTCAAATTATAAGTATGCCTTAACCCGATCTTGGAAACGACGGGTTAAGGCATACTTTTTTTTTAAAAATTGCCTTAACCCGTCGTTCCCAAGAACAGGTTAAGGCTGAATTTTAGAAAAAAATGTGGGCTGCTGGATCAAAAAAATGTGGGCCGCTGGATCTTTGATCCAGCGGCCCAGATCTCCATTCGCACGGTTCTGTGCACAAAGACCTGTTTGCAACTAAAGAAAGCTCTTAATTGATATATATATATATATTGATGCGGTTTGTTTTTGGAGGTGGCTGCACCAGGTGTGAGTTCTCTTAATTTATAAAGTGGAAGTCGCGGTACTGGCTATACGCCCGACCCTCGACCGAGGGAACGGCTCGAGAGCTAGCAGGAGTGAGGTGGAGGTCAAATGCTCGGCTCGGATCTGGAGGCTCGGCTTGGTCTCGTGTACCTGCACCCAGCCTAGCAACACCGGGGTTGATCCCAGTGGCAGGCCCTCCGACGGTCTAGTTAGTTACTGAAGAGTAACAGTAGCTAGGGTTTTTAGAGGGGAATGATTGATTACCTGTGAAGGTGGGAGAGAGCCTGGTATTTATAGGCAGTGCAAACGGGTCTAGACCCGTTTGCCCGTGGGCCTGACGTGGTAGATGCCCATAGGGCTTAAGGCTGATCTGATGATCAGGGGTGAGCGGTTTTTTTAGGGGATCCTGTGGCCTAGGAGAGGCCACGTCATCTGACCCATATCAGGAGCCCCCCACTCTTGGAGGACTGGATAATCCAGCCGTGTAAGAGTGGCTTTTTGCCTCGGTAGGAAGAGCAGAGTGGTGTGTACGGCGAAGAACAGGATTCGTATCTTCCTGGAGAGGCTAGCGGGGTAGGATGAAAGGGATCCCCTTTTGGATTCAGGAGGGGTGTCGAGTGCTGTAGGGGCTCGCTTTGTCAAGAGTAGAGGGTCGGGAGACGAGCCCCCTCACTTGCTAGAAAAGCAATTGGACCTTCGGATCCGAGAAGTAGGAGCTCGCTTTGCCGAGCGTCGAGGGTCAGTAGAAGAGCCCCCTCTCTTGTTGGAAAAGCAAGGGGACGTTGGGACCTGAGGAGTAAGAGCTCGCTTTGCCGAGCATCGAGGGTCGGTAGACGAGCCCCCACACTTGTTGGAAAAGCAAGGGGACGTTGGGATCTGAAGAGTAGGAGCTCGCTTTGCTGAGCGTCGAGGGTCGGTAGATGAGCCCCCTCACTTGTTGGAAAAGTAAGGGGACATTGGGATCTGAGGAGTAGGAGCTCGCTTTGCCGAGCGTCAAGGGTCGGGAGACGAGCCCCCTCATTTGTCGGGGGAGAATTTGTGGCTCGTGGTGACATCCGAGCGCTGAGCCTAAGGCTAAATTGAGGAGGAATTCGTGGCTCACGGTGCCATCCGAGTGTGGAGCCTCAAGCTGAATTGAGGAGGAATTTGTGGCTCGCGGTATCATCCGAGCGCCGAGCCTCAAACTGAATTGAGGAGGAATTTGTGGCTCTCGGTGTCATCCGAGCGCTGAGCCTCAAGCTAAATTGAGGAGGAATTTGTGGCTCGCAGTGCCATCCGAGCGGTGAGCCTCAAGTTGAATTGAGGAGGAATTTGTGGCTCGCGGTGTCATCCGAGCGCCAAGCCTCAAGCTGAATTGAGGAGGAATTTGTGGCTCGCGGTGTCATCCGAGCGTCAAGCCTAAAGCTGAATTGAGGAGGAATTTGTGGCTTGCGGTGTCATCCGAGCATCGAGCCCCTGACTTGTTGGAAAAGCCTGGGGTAGCATATGAGCAATTGGCCATGCGTTCCGAGTTGTTGTGCCAGCTAAAAAGGCTGAGGGTGAAGAGGTAATTTTGTGCCTCAGGTTGATGTCATAAGCACAAGAATCGAAGCGACTCAAATCCTGCTGGTCGTTGGATCTTTGATGGTCAAGTTCTAATGGTTTAGATCTTTTCACGAAAATCGAGTCTCCACCTCCGTTATAAATCTCCTCCCCCCTTCATTTCCATACTTTGTATTTTTTCTCTCAAGAACAGGAATTTCTCCAGTAGTCGCTGACGACCTTTTTCCGGTGATCTTCCCGTAGCTCGATACTCCCAGGTTAGTATTTTCGATTCATAATGTTGTGCGCTCAGTCTGGCTCTGAGGCAAGTTCTTCAGGCCGTTCCGAGGGGGAGGGTGAGTCAGCATCGACATCTTGGTCTTTGGGCAACCTTGGAATCAAGGAAGAGGTTCTGTCAGACTTAGGATCGGATGGTGAAGGGGACGTAGTTTTTGTCGTGCAACCTTTGCAATCCCGTAGGCCAGGTAAGGAGCCTGCAGAGGAGGGTGAGCTTGAAGAGAGAGACCCTGAGGGAGAGGGGATTATTGAGGAGGAGGAGCACGAGGAAGGAGACTCTGAGGGCGGAGAAACTTGGTTTGGAGGACGACCAGGAGGAGCCCGAACAGGGGACCGACAGAGGCGATGGTTGGGGAGAAGAGGAAGGAGGAACCGCGAGGGAGGCAGCCGAGGAGGATGATGATCTTCCGCCTCTACCCCCATTAGCGACCCCATCTCCGGAGAGGAAGCCTCGCCCTCGTAGGAGGAAGAGGAAGTGGATTCGCCCTGACAGCCCGCCCATGCCAGAAAAATATGGCCCTGGACCGGGGTTCGAGTTTGCCCCCGTGTCCTCTAGAAATCCAGGGTCGATCAGGATGTACCATGACGACGTTGAGGGCCTTGTTGCGTTCACCTCCCTGCTGCAGGACGAGGGTCGGGAGATGATTAAGATGGACAGCATCCAGTGCGTCTTGAGGGCAGACTATCTGCTTATCCTGAGGGCGGCCTACTTTATCCCGAAGGAGTTCGAACTTCTGATTCCGAACCCTGGAATCCATTCGACTACAGCTATTGCGTCGAGCTACTGTATGTTTCTCGAGGATGCCTTCATCTCGGGGTTGAGGCTGCCGCTGCACCCTTTCTTCGTGAGGGTTTTGAATTGGGCGAAGTTGAGTCCGATGCAGTACGATCCCAATTCATGGAAACATTTGATCTGCTTCGTCCTAAAGTGCCCGGAGAAGGGGATCAAGCCGAGGCTTACATATTTCCGTGCCATCCTAGGGATGAGCTTGCTCGGCAATGCAGAGGGGATCTTCTACCTCTCGTCGCGACCTCACAAGAAGGTGATGCACGGCCATCCGGACTCCATCAAAGGATGGAAGGAGAAGTACTTCATAGTCCGGACTGATAAGCCTTGGAAGATTCCAACCTCTTGGAACTTCAGTAAGCCGAACCACAAGCCTCCGAAGCGCAGTGAGTTGTCGGAGAAAGAATGGGCGAAGGTCGAGAAGATCGTTGGAAGGCACAGTATAGGGTGGCCGCGAGTCACGGAGCTGCACCTGGCCCGAGCTGGACTGAGCCCAGCCGACCCTAGTATGTTTTTGTTCTGAATTTTTTTATCTTCCTGCCTTCGTGTTAACATTTACTTCTTTTTCTTTCTCTTTGCAGAGATGACTGCCAAGCAGCTCGACAACCGACAGGCCCTGTTGGCCATAGCCGCCAAGAGGAGGGCGGACCAAGAGAAGAAGGCTGTCATGGGTGCGGGTCCTAGTCAAGGGCCAGCCTCGGTAATGGTGGAGTCTTCGCCGAAGAAGGCAAAGAAGCACCACCATACATCGAGTTCATCGAAGGAACCAGGGGCGAGCTCCCGTAGCAGAAGAGGGGCCGAGGTCCCGGAGCGGAGGCTCCCTCCACCCTGCCCCAGTGCCGAGCAGATGGTGGGGCAGCACGGCCTGAGGCCACATGCCCCGAATTGGGCAGTTAAGGCAGGGGATACCCTGCTCGAGGGTCCGGTGGCCATGGAGGTGGTGAAGAATATCTCCATGGAGCGAGACCGGATGTTTCTGGCAACGGAGACGTCCGAGACGACCTTCATGAGGTCGTCTCAGGCACAGCTCTCGGTAAGTTTTTGGAATTTGCTTTAAGCATAGAATGTTAGGATTTCCTCTAACTTATTCTCCCTCGAACAGGCGGTGCTTCACGAGTAGCACTTTTACAAGTGCCTGGAGAAGGAGGTCCTCATTGAGAGGAGGAACGCAGAGAAGTACTTCCACAAGGTCACCAAGCTAACGGACGAGCTGAAGGAGGCTCAGAGTGCCGAGGCAGTCGTCCAGGCTTAGATGGCATCACTTTGCGACAATCATAAGAGTGAGCTGGCGCACCTCAAGTCCCAGGTTCAGGCGGAGGCGCATAAGGCGCAGAAGGCCATGGCGGAGATGGAGATCACCCTGGCGGATACTCTGATCCTGGCCGAAGACGAGGCCTATGCCAAGGCGAATGAGCACTTCCAGCTGATCTACCCGGATAAGAGGGTTGACCACCACCACTACAACTGGGAGCCAGAGCATCCGCCCATGCTCGGTGGTGATGAGGAGATAGGGGATCCTAACCAAGAGGAGGTCGGGGGCAACCGGGCTGACGAAGAGGTGCCATCCCCCCCCCCCCTCAAATATAGTTTAGGATTTTTTGTTTTGATTTTGTATTTGCCTTATGTGGACTGGCCACCGCCTTTTGTAATACAAAATTTTTTGAATTTATAAAAGAAGATTTTTGGCCGATGCTCCATGACTTGTGTTTTTTTGCCTCTTTTGTGACTTGTTATTTTTCTTGTCTTCTTGATAAATGCATGAGGCCCTCAGTGCCGGCCTTGGTTCTGCCGAGGTCTCCTGGCTCTGAGCCGAGCTGGGATCCATGAAGAGTGTTCTGGCCCACCAACGTAAGCAGGCTCGGGATAGAGAGGCTGCGGTGAATTATTTTATGAACAAGTCTAAGGAGCTCAACCTAGAGGTCGCTCGCTTGAAAAAGTCCATAGCCGACCGGGACTGGTAGGTAGTTGAGACGAACTGGTCAATCTCGGATGCCTCCTTCGGGCGGCCGGCTTCGGAGTCTTTTCTTCATGAGGCTATTGCAAAGAAGAAGTCGGAGATTCGTAGATTGAATCTCGTGCTAGGCACCGGTCTGCTCGAGGAGGCGATCTACTCCGTATTGGGACCTTCTCCGACTCTTTACCTGGAGACGGTAGTCCCGCCGACGTGCAGAGCTCTGTTGCTGGGGCATCCTCGATGGCCGGACCGGCGGAGCACACGGAGGATCCCGTGGGGAGCACCGAGTTTGAGTTTTACGCCGTGTGATGAGCGATTTGTAACATCTTTATTGTATTGTGTGGCCGTTTCTGGTGCTGAAGAGTAATAAAGCTTCAATTTGTAACATCTTTACTTTGATAATTTGTTTAAGCAAGATCGGTAGGGTCGTAGCTTGAGACCCTATTTGGCTAGGGCTTCGCTTGAGGTCGCCGCCGAGGTAAGGGTTACGCTCGGAAGCCGAACTGCTACGCCTCGCAGGTAGCATTTGATAAGGGACATTTTGTCTTCCGATAAAAATTCATGGAGATGCTTCACCTTCCGCCGTTTGGCCTTCCCGATGCCATAAATGCACCTCTCCGAGGGCTATATAATCTCCCCCCTCTTCATCATTTTTCCACCAGCAATTGGCGGTGACTCATCTGCCACCGCTGACAATTTGGGGTTTTGGTCCTGAGGATCGTTTACCTCGAGCTGTCAGTGGGTGAGAGGCGGGTCGACCCCGGAGGTGAGATTCGGGTGCCTGCCGAAGGCAGGAGCCCATAAGTAAAATTTTTGGCCGAAAGTTTTGGGTCGGTGGCTCCCATGCCACCCTCGAACAATTCAGGGTTTTAGGGGGGAAGGCCGTTAACCCCGAGTTGTTCGTGGGTGAAAGGTGGATCAACCAACGGTCCGGGGGCTCGGCAAGAGTCTTGGGTCGGTGGCTCCCTGCTGCCCTCGGACAATTCGGGATTTTGGCTCAGAAGGCCATTAACCCCGAGTTGTTCATGGGTGAGAGGTGGGTCAACCGACAGTCCGAGGCTTGGGGCATTTGCCGAAGGCGAGTGCCTTAAATCTTTCATGAAAACTTTTGGGTCGGGTGTAGCTGGAGGTCATCGCCGAGCGCATAGGTCGCAGGGCTTGAAAAATCTCAGGCCATGCTCGAGGTCGATACCGAGCTCCCATACCTTAGAGAAGCTTGTTATGGGTGAGCGTAGCTAAAGGACATCGCTGAGCGTAAAGGTTGCGTGGCTTGGAAAAGTCGAGGTCTTGCTCAAGGTCAACCGAGCTCCCATACCTATTCTCGGGTAGATAGTACGGGTGTAGCTAGAGGTCATCGCTGAGTGCATAGGTCGTAGGGCTTGAAAAAGCTCAGGCCATGCTCGAGGTCGATGCCGAGCCCCCATACCTTAGAGAAGCTTGTTATGAGCATAGCTGGAGGCCATCGTTGAGCATAATGGTCACGTGGCTTGGAAAAGTCAGGGCCTTGCTCGAGGTCGATGCCGAGCTCCCATACTTGTTCTCGGGTAGATAGTACGGGTGTAGCTGAAGGTCATCGCCGAGCGCAAAGGTCGTAGGGCTTGAAAAAGCCCAGGCCATGCTCAAGGTCGATGCCGAGCCCACATACCTTAGACAAGCTTTTTATGAGCGTAGCTGGAGGTCATCACCGAGCATGAAGGTCACGTGGCATGGAAAAGCCAGAGCCTTGCTCGAGGTCGATGCCGAGCTCCCATACCTGTTCTCAGTTAGATAGTACGGGTGTAGCTGGAGGTCATCGCCGAGCGCATAAGTCGTAAGGCTTGAAAAAGCCCAGGCCATGCTCGAGGTCGATGCCGAGCCCCCATACCTTAGAGAAGCTTGTTATGAGCATAGCTGAAGGTCATCGCCGAGTGTAAAGGTCGTGTGGCTTGGAAAAGCCAAGGGCTTGGTCGAGGTCGATGCCGAGCTCCCATACCTATTCTCGGGTAGATAGTACGGGTGTAGCTGGAGGTCATCACCGAGTGCATAGGTCGTTGGGCTTGAAAAAGCCCAGGCCATGCTCGAGTTCGATGCCGAGCCTTCATACCTTAGGAGTGACTTTTTGTTCCACGCGGTTCCATTCGAAGGCTGAGCCCCAAGCTTGTAAGAGAAGCTTTTTGTGGCTCGCGGTTCCATTCAGAAGCTGAGCCCCAAGCTTGTAAGAGAAGCTTTTTGTGGCTCGCGGTTCCATCCGAAGGCCGAGCCCCAAGCTTGTAAGGGAAGCTTTTTGTGGCTCGCGGTTCCATCCGAAGGCCGAGCCTAAAACTTGTTTTAAGAAAGTTGGTACAAAGCCGAAGCTTGTTTTAACAAAGCTGGCACAATTACATCATATTGACTTTACAAAAATAAGGCACGACGTGCCGATTACAATTTATAATTTACATGGGGGTATCTGTAAAGGCTAATCCTCCCCTTCGAGGAATTTGATGAGGTGCTCTGCGTTCCAGGGTCTCTTGACAGCCTTGCCCTTCGGGTCGGTGAGGCGGTACATGCCCGGGCGTATAACCTCAGAAACTTTGTAGGGGCCTTCCTAGTTTGGGGCCAGTTTTCTCTTTTGGCCGGGGTTAGATACCGCCAGCTTTCGGAGGACGAGGTCACCTAGCTTGATGTCGGTAGGGCGCACCCTTTTGTTGTAGAACCTCTCGATTCTCTACTGGTATGTGTTTCTCCTGATGGTAGATTTTTCCCTGACCTCGTCTATGAGGTCCAGATCGGCACATAGCTGCGCTGAGTTGCTGCTTCATCAAAGGCCATGATTCGGGGCGAAGGGAGCCCGATCTTGAGGGGAAATACTGCCTCCTCGCCGTAAGTCAGATTGAATGGCGACTCTCCTGTGGGGATTCTCTTCATAGTTTGATGGGCCCAGAGAACGCTCGGCAACTTGTCGACCCATAACCCCTTGGAAGAATTATCAAGTCGTTTCTTGATACTGTCAATGATCTGGCGGTTTGCGTTCTCGGACTTACCGTTCGACTGTGGGTGGCACACCGAAGAGAAGCGCTGCTGGATCCCGAGATTCTCGCTGAACTTTTGAAAATTCTTACCTGCGAACTGAGTCCCATTATTTGTGATGAGAATGTGCAGAATTCCGAACCGGCAGATGATGTGCTTCTAAAAGAATTGTTGGGTCTGCTGCTCGGTGATCGTGGCCAGGGGCTCGGCCTCGATCCACTTCGTGAAGTAGTCGATTGCTATTATCAGAAACTTCGTTTGGCCTATTGCCTTTGGAAATGGGCTTACCAGGTCCATCCCCCACATGGCAAAGGGGGTCGGACTGGCTAGGGAGCGAAGGTTTGCTTGCAGAGCCCTTCTCACCAAGCAGAACCTTTGGCAAGGACCGCCCTTTTTGGCCAGGGTCAGGGCATCTTGCAACATCATGGGCCAGTAGCACCCGTGATTCAGAGCCTTTCGCGCAAGAGCTCGGCTTCCCATATGGCACCCACCAATTCCTTCATGGAGCTCCTTGATAGCGTACTTTGCTTCGTCGGGGTTTAAGTAGTGGAGGTAGGGCCTTCTGTCAGTCTTGGTGTATGAGCGCTTGAAGAGGGTTTCGCTGATCATGGCGAACCTCTCCGAGCAGATCCTGATCCGCCTTACCTCGGCTCGGTCTTCGGGAAGCTCTCCTTTGGTTAGAAACTTCCTTATGGGAGTGGTCCAATCGTCAGGCTGAGCTCCGTCTTCTATACAGAGGGTCTCGGGAAGGTCGATACTCGGCTTCAGGAGTACTTCAATCAGAATGGTGCGGTCGAGACCTTCGAAAGACGAGGAGGCTAACTTTGACAGGGCATCGGCCTGGGCGTTCTACTCTCTTGGGATCCTTAAGACTGCAGACTCATCAAAGGATGTCAATAGCCACTGGACCACGGTCAGGTACTGGATTATCTAATCGTCATGGGCCTCGTACTCTCCGGTGATCTGATTGACCAGGAGCTGAGAGTCGCTGAAAGCCCTGATCTGTCTGGTGCCTTCCTGGTGTGCCAGGGTGAGCCCGGTGATCATTGCTTCATATCCGGCCTCATTGTTGGAGGCTGGAAAGTTGAGGCGGAGTGAATATCGAAGAAGGAAGTTGTCAGGTCCTCGTAAAATGATGCCCGCACCACTCCTCGCTTCGCAGGAAGAGCCATCGACGTAAACTTCCCACGTTTGGTTGGCCTCCCCACTTTCAGGTTGCTCGGAGATGGTGCATTCCGTGATGAACTCGGCGAGGGCCTGTCCCTTGATGGTCGTTCTTGGTTGATAGTCGATGTCCTATTGACTGAGCTTGATCGACCACTTGACCAGTCGGCCGGAGCTTTCGGGCTTGTGGATTACTGCCTTTAGAGGCTGGTCCGTGAGGACCTGAATTGAATGTGCCCGGAAATAGGGGCAGAGCTTCCGCGCGGCCATGACTAGGGCATAGGCCACCTTTTCCATTTTCGCGTATCTGGTCTCGGCCGAGAGCAGAACCTTGCTCACATAGTACATTGGCTTTTGGACTCTGTCTTCTTCTCGAACGAGAACGGCACTGAGCTGCTGAGCACGTATTCTGAAGCCAAAAGATAAAGCCAGAGAGGCTCGCCCGGTTCGGGTTTGCTAAGGATAGGAGGATTGGCGAGGTACACTTTTAATTGGGCGAACGCCTCCTGCTGCTGAATACCCCATTCGAAGCCTCCTGTTTAGCGCAGAGCCTTGAAGAATGGGAGGGACTTCTCCCCAGACTTAGAGAGGAAATAGCCGATGGCCGTCAATCTCCCCGTCAGCCGTTGGACCTCTTTTTTGTTTCTAGGAGGGACCATGTCTATTATGGCCTGGATCTTCTCGAGGCTCGCCTCGATGCCGCGCTGGCTGACGACAAACCTGAGAAATTTTTTCGAGGAGACACCGACCGCACACTTCGCCGGATTGAGCCTCATATTGTGGGTCCGAAGGACGCTAAAGGCTTCTTCTAGGTCAGTGACGTGATCCTGTCCTCGCTGGCTTTTGACGAGTATGTCATCGACGTACACCTCCATGTTGCGACCGATCTGGTCCTTGAAGACTCTGTTGACGAGCCTCTGATAGGTGGCACCGGCGTTCTTTAGCCCGAAGGGCATAACCCGGTAACAATAAAGACCTTGTTCGATGACGAAGGACGTCTTAGATATATCAGGGGGGAACATTCGGATCTGGTTGTAGCCTGAGAAGGCATCCATGAAGGAAAGAAGCTCGTGACCCGATGTTGCGTCGATCAGAGCATCGATGCTGGGGAGAGGGAATGGATCTTTGGGGCACGCCTTGTTAATGTAGTACCCCGTATTTTCAAATATTATTTTAAATATTTGAAAATGAATTAAAATAATTTTCTGGAGATTTAATAAATATTTTCTAACGATTTATCTATTACACGTGCGAAACACGTGCAAATATTTTTGGTGTAAATAACCAATTTTATATTTTTAGTAAATTCTCCTAACTATAATGGAGTATATTCTAAATTTTGGGATTTTTCTGAATAAAGAAACTATTTTTATAAATAACTCGAAAGAGAGGGGCTTTTATGTAAAAAGCCGTTTGGATCTGAAATCAGTTATGAAAATTCATTTTTACTGATATTTTGGTTTCCCATGTTTAGCATTTAAATTTAAATATATCTAGATTTTATTTAAAGTCGATTTGGTGAAGATTTAAACAAAAAGGGTGTTTTTGCAAATATAGAATTTATGTAGAATCTTGTGCAAATTTTTTTCTGGAAAGTAAAAGTCAAATATTTTGATTGGAAAATATAATATGTATTATTA
Organism: Hemerocallis citrina; assembly: GCA_017893485.1. Classification (NCBI taxonomy): domain Eukaryota; kingdom Viridiplantae; phylum Streptophyta; class Magnoliopsida; order Asparagales; family Asphodelaceae; genus Hemerocallis; species Hemerocallis citrina. The sequence goes on from CM030367.1 coordinate 139,411,404, forward strand.
GATATTATTTCTGATTTTTCTGAATTTTTATGAATATTTTATGATGTATTTGTAGATATTACAAAAGGGAGGGCTTTTGTGCAAAATCGCCACCCTAAGTTGTAAATCCGGATTTTTCTTATTTACTGGGCTGTGCTGGATTGCTGGACATCTCAGTGATAAGAAGATTTGATTTGGTTTTGATTTAGTTAACCTATTTTAACTAATAAAAGGTTATATATGTAAAGTTATATTTTGGAAGGACTATTTTGCAAATGTATTTCTAAAACTCTAAATCCTTATTTCCGGCCTGTATAAAAGAGGGTGTGCAGCCGTCATTCGCTGCACAACACAAGTTTTATTATATCTTTTATTTTCTTGGTGATTGAAGAGGAGGATTTTGGATCTCACAAAAGAGAGGCTTTCTTGTTGGATCTCTTCATTCCTAAGGTGAGTGACATTGTTTTGTTTTATTTTGTTTTGTGTATGTTGTAGGTGAGTAGATTTAATTGTTTGGTTGTTTTGTTTGTTCTCTTTGATTTGTGTATGTCATATGAGAATGATATGAATGTTTAGATTGATTGGATGTTGAATATGTATATGCATGGATGGATGAAAAATTGGATCTCCGAGAAGAACCCTAGATATTTGTATGAGAATGATTTTAGATTTGATAAGAACCTAATATAAATTATTGGTAGGCTAAAATGTTGGATTTTCGTTGCGAACAGTCGACTGGTGACTAGTAGCAGTCGACTGCTACTGCTTAGATTATATTTTATTAAAATGTTGGATTAATGTTGATTTGATTGAGTTTGATAGATGCCATACATTAATTAAATTAAAGATGAGATTTTTGGACTATTGGTGAGTTGGATAAAAACAACTTGACCATGTTGAGGATAAATTTGTCTTGTTCATGAATCAACTATAGAGAATAGTTGAGATTTAGTTGAGGAATTTTGTGAATGATTAATAGTTTAGAGGACCATGTTTTGAGGATTTGAGTTATGAGGATTTAAATTGGGGATTTGTGATTTTTGTAAAACATGTTGTTTGAATTTGGATTTCTCAAATGCTAAGTTTAAATCTAATTATTTTGGTATTAACAAGATTTGGAAAATAAAAGAAAGTTATATTGATATATGACTGATTCTTAAAAACCCTAGTTTTGTCATATGCACAACCAAAACTATGCAGTGTGTAGGCCGACAGTCGACTGGCATGACCTTTCAGTCGACTGGTACGACCCGACTGCTATGATCATTAGTTTTCTTGAAAATTCGTTCTGGACAGTCGACTTAAACCCTTTTCAGTCGACTGGCACACTTAGAATATTTTCTTAAAGATTTCTGGAGTTTCTCTCTGGTAAGTCGACTTATGACTTTTTAAGTCGACTTATATTTTCTGGTTAGTCGACTTATGACTTTTGTAAGTCAACTTATATTTTCTGGTAAGTCGACTTATGACTTTTATAAGTCAACTTATATTCTCTGGTAAGTCGACTTATGACTTTTATAAGTCAACTTATAACACTTAGCTTATGTTCTTAAAACCATGGAATTTTCTTTCTGGACAGTCGACTTATGTTTTCTATAGTCGACTGATACTGATGTATCCTTATATCTATGAATGTTCTTTCAAATAATTTTTACTCTAAATGCTTTAATCTATAACTTATTATTCTAAAGGTTACTGTTTCTACAAAACATATATTTCAAGATATTTTATAGTTATATTTGGATTCTGGAATTATATAAAGATTTGGGTTTTGTTGGAGAGGTTTCTTCTTATGATCGTTTTGACGATGAATTTGTGGATTGTGGTTTTGTTGAGATCTCTAGGAGTTGAGTGGGAGTCCTGTAAACCGGCAATTGAGATTTGTTGAGTTAGACCTGAAGGGTCTTGGTTTAGTTGTTGTTGAGTAGTTAAGTCCGGTAGGATGCAGTAGCTCTAGAGAAAAGGAATTTTGGTGTTTTAATAATAATCAACGTAAGTATAGGCTCATGGCTTGTTAGTCCAGCTAGAGCTATTTAGATGTTCGCGTGATGAGGGTCTACGGGCCTATTCACGGAACATGCAGGGTGCATTTGTGTGTTGAGGGTTGGCAAACCTATTCACAGAATGTACTGGGTGTATCTGCACGTTGAGGGTCATGAAGGCCTATTCGTGGGGTACATGGCATTTAGATGTTCGCGTGATGAGGGTCTACGGGGCTATTCACGGAACATGTAGGGTGCATTTGTGTGTTGAGGGTCGGCAGACCTATTCACAGAATGTACTGGGTGTATCTGCATGTTGAGGGTCATGAAGGCCTATTCGTGGGGTACATGGCATTTAGATGTTCACGTGATGAGGGTCTATGGGCCTATTCACGGAACATGCAGGGTGCATTTGTGTGTTGAGGGTCGGCAGACCTATTCACAGAATGTACTGGGTGTATCTGCACGTTGAGGGTCATGAAGGCCTATTCGTGGGGTACATGGCATTTAGATGTTCGCGTGATGAGGGTCTACGGGGCTATTCACGGAACATGTAGGGTGCATTTGTGTGTTGAAGGTCGGCAGACCTATTCACAGAATGTACTGGGTGTATCTGCACGTTGAGGGTCATGAAGGCCTATTCGTGGGGTACATGGCATTTAGATGTTCACGTGATGAGGGTCTATGGGCCTATTCACGGAACATGCAGGGTGCATTTGTGTGTTGAGGGTCGGCAGACCTATTCACAGAATGTACTGGGTGTATCTGCACGTTGAGGGTCATGAAAGCCTATTCGTGGGGTACATGGTATTTAGATGTTCGCGTGTTGAGGGTCTACGGGCCTATTCACGGAACATGCAGGGTGCATTTGTGTGTTGAGGGTCGACAGACCTATTCACAGAATGTACCGGGTGTATCTGCACGTTGAGGGTCATGAAGGCCTATTCGTGGGGTACATGGTATTTAGATGTTTGCGTGTTGAGGGTCTACGGGCCTATTCACGGAACATGCAGGGTGCATTTGTGTGTTGAGGGTCGGCAGACCTATTCACAGAATGTACCGGGTGTATCTGCACGTTGAGGGTCTTGAAGGCCTATTCGTGGGATACATGGCAGGGAGATGATTCTCCGGTTGTTGTTTTTGAGCTATTGTACCTGATACTTGCGCGTCAAGGGCTGTGACGCCTATTCGCGGAGTATTCTGAATCTTGTTTCACATCACCGTAGTAGGATTAGTTGCATAACGAGGGATTATCCCTATGTCGTAGAGATCGTTAAGGCCTTGCACCGGACCTATGTAGAATGGGATGCATAGACTCCGACAAGTATGCATTAGAGAGTCAGCATATAGAATTGTATTTTCTTGACTTGGTTTTATGCTTGTGTTTCCAGTTTTCCTACACTTGACACTTTGTCTAGCTTCACTTGTTGTTCATATTTCATGATGTTTTCATGCTTTACATCTTTGTTATTTCTCATTCATTTATCCTTGTTGTTAATACATGCTGTTGATGACTTTATGTTTTATGATTTAATTATGTTGTATGTTTTTATGTCACTCACACCATTTATGGCTGACCCCTTTAGTTTTGGGGGTTAGGGATCATCTCTAGCCTCATGTGTTACAGGTTGTTGCTTAGAGTTTGGAGGTTGGGATGCTTGAGATAGTTTTGGAGATAAATTGATGGAATAGAGCTTTGTGTAAAATTTTGTAAAAAGAAGTGTTGTAAAAAAGAATGTTGTAATTCAAGGTGTTTTGTATTCCGCTGTGTGTGTAAATGATTTTTGTAATAAAAGTTTGGAATAAAATTATTCGTGTTTTTGGGCTATGTGTACTATTACATTGAAGTTGATGCTGGGATTGTGCCACGTATTTTCTAAGATATTACATTAGAAATTCGGGGCGCTACAGTTAAGGTCAGTAAAGTCTATGCAAATCCTCCAGCTCCCGCTCGCCTTTCTGACCATTACGACGTTCGCCAACCACTCGGGGTAGCTAACTTCCTGGATAACCGGGCAGACAAAAGCTTGTCTACCTCCGCCGTCACAGCCTGCTGCCTCTCCGGGGCAAACTTACGCTGCTTCTGGAAGATCGGCTTTGAGCCAAGGATCACGCTTAGTCTGTGCATAATCAGGTCTTCGGAGATCCCGGGAATGTCGGAGGGCTTCCAAGCAAAGAGGTTGATATTGCGGCAAATGCAGTCGATCAGGTCGGACATGAGGTCGGGCGCGAGGGAGCAGCTCACGCGGAACCACTTTGACGTGTCCTCTGTCTCGAATGAGACTTCTTCTAGTTCGTCCGCCGGTTCAGATTCCAGTTGGCCCCTCTCGGGTTGTAGTTCGACGACGTCCAGGGGAAACACACTGCCCTTGACAGCTGTAATATAGCACGATCGTGCTTCTTCTTGGTTCCCCCAAACGACCCCGACACCTGAACCGGTGGGGAACTTCAATTTCAGGTGGTAGGCCGAGGGAACAGCTTGGAGGGAGCAGAGCTCCGGTTGACCGAGGATGGCATTGTAGGCTACTTGACGTTCACAACCATGAAGTCCATCGATTCGGTCCGTCTGTGACGGGTCGTACCGGCGGTGACATCCAAGGTCATAATCCCCTCTATTGGCACCGGGATGCCGGAGAACCCGTGTAGGGTGTACCCGGCTGGCTTCAGCTTATCGCGAGTGAGCTTGAGGTTCTCAAACGCTTCCAAGAAAAGGATGTTCATCGTGCTCCCGTTATCCACGAGGATCTGACGGACCTCGTAGTTCACCATGACGAGGCTGATGGCGAGCGCATTGTAGTGCGGGAGCCGGACCCCTTCCAGGTCTTCCCCTGAGAATGAGACAGGGAGCTACTGAACTTGGGGGGAAGGGAGGTTTCGGACGGCATTTATCTCTCAGACGAACGCCTTGCGGGAAGTGCTAGACTCCCCCCTCCTACAAGGCCCCCATGGGCGCAATGCAGGATGGCTTGACCTCCGGTCTCTTCAGGCTCGGGGTCCCGCTCGGGACGCTGTTTGGGGGCGCGAGGAGGAGAAGGCCTCCATTTCTTCGTGTCTCTTCGGTCCCAATCGTCTTCCCAAGTGAATTTCCGGAGATACCCTCGTTGGATGAGGGCCTCAATTTCGTCCTTCAGGGCCCGACAATAGTCGGTGTCATGCCCGTTGTCCCGATGGAAACAACAATAGAACCGTTGGTCCCTTTTCTTGTTGCTGGTCGGTCGAGGGGGCATCTGGACGAGGTCCCGGTCCTCAATTGCTAAGAGGATGGCTAACACATTTTGTGTCAGCGGTGTGTACCTCTCGAAGCGCCGAATCGGAGGGACCCTCTTCATGCCGGTCCCGTCTTTTGGGACCTTCTTGGCTGGTTCCACCTCATCGGCCTTGCGCTTACCCTTCCCTGGGACCTCTTTGGCATCCTCTGGATTTAGGGCCTCCTCGGCCCGGATGTACTTTTGGACCCGATTGAGCAGATCAGGGAAATCGAGGGGAGTGTCGGACGTTGTTTCGGAACGCTGCCGAGGCGACCCCGGCGTCGAGAGAGGAGACCGACCTCACCTCTGTGGTGAACCTCCGAACGAACTGCCGAAGTGACTCCCCTTCCTTCTATCGGAGGTCCAGTAGGGATGCACTCGTCTTCTCGGTTTTCCTGCTGGTCACGAAGTGGGCCAGAAAATTGGCCTCTAGCTGGTCGAACGAGTAGATCGAGCCGGGGACGAGCTTAGAGAACCATTCCCGAGCCAGTCCCCGGAGGGTGGCAAGGAAGGCACGGCATAGGAGGGGATCTGAAGCGCTGTGAATCAGCTTGAGGGCCTTGAAACCCTCCATGTGATCAGCAAGATCACCCTCTCCGTCATAGGTCTCGAACTGGGAAGGTCGGAAGTTCCGGGGTATTTCTGCTTGTAAGATTGTAGCGGAGAAAGAAGGTCGGGTCGGCTTATGACCCTGAGCTGACCTCGAGCCGCCATCGCCAAAGTGGTCGAGGCGGTTCTCAATTTCTTGTAGGTGTCGCATGACGTCCTCGTCATGTTCTAGCGGGCCTGTTAGGCCACGAGATGCGCTGGCTCCAGCATCTGACCATGAGTGTGAGCAGTGGAGTGTCTTGTTGACAAGGGTCACTCGGATGACCTCTAGGATTTTGTTTCAGAAGTCTTGGAACTCATGGTGGGTGACTGGAGCTCATCCGGCCGGGTCGTGTTAGGGTGGAGGCCTCCGGTCGGCGCGACTGAGCTCCGGCTCCCGCTCTCGAGATGGATGCCTGGGATGGTTCGGGGCCGAGTTGGAAGTGGCCCCTTCCCTGGTTTGAATGGCATGTCGGTTCTGGATGACCCGATGCAGATCAGTTGCGACCGAGCGAGAAGCGCCCGGCCCGGGTCCGAGGTTGACCCTCGGATGGTTTGATCCATGAGTGTCGGCGGGGACGTCCTGAGGAGGAGGGTTCGGACGACGTGCAGAGGTTACAGCTCTTCTGGGCTTGGGTGCCATATGAGCTCAGATTAAAGGGATGTCGTTAATGGCTGGGATCAGACGGAGGTCCGAACCGAGGTTTCTCATAGACGGTGCCAACCTGATGCGGTTTGTTTTTGGGGGTGGCTACACCAAGTGTGAGTTTTCTCAATTTATAAAGTGGAAGTCGCGGTACTGGCTATACGCCCGACTCTCGGCTGAGGGAACGGCTCGGGAGCTGGCAGGAGTGAGGTGGAGGTCGGATGCTCGGCTCGGATCTGGAGGCTTAGCTCAGATCTGGAGGCTCGGCTTGGTCTTGTGTACCTGCACTGGGCCTAGGAGCACCAAGGTTGATCCCGGTGGCAGGCCCTCCGACGGTCTAGTTAGTTAATGAAGAGTAATAGTAGCTAGGGTTTTTAGAAGGGAAAGATTGATTACTGATGGAACTGAGATGATTCCCAGGACTACGGATTGGTGTGCGTATCGATCGTTAAATATAAACAGATTAAAAATGTGATCTAACCCTATATAGCGGAATCTAGGGTTCACAAATTATACCTGCGGTGAGAAGAAGACGACAGCGACCCCAAGATCTTCTGCACGTATTCCTTCCTCGGGTTGGACGTCGTGTGGGCGACGATCTCCCAACCTTTCTTCTCCTTGGCTGACCTCTCTTTCTCTCCTTACGTGAATCACGAGTTTTGAGAAAAAAATCTTATATTTCAGATTGTGAATGACGGCCAGAGAATAGAGGATATATATAAGGCTACGGCAGGGACCATGAGGAGAAATTAGGGTTAGGTCTCCTAACGAATCTGGGTATCCCGTGTTCAGCCCAAACACACAACCCAGGCCCATTAACAATGGCTCGGTCCACTAAGGAGCTATTGTTGTACTACCTTCCTAATCCCAAATTATATTTATGGGCTCCTTTTATTATATGCTCGTTCAACTCCCCATGTTAAGATATCGAATGTTCGTCGATCAAATTAAGTTACTGACAACTATATTGATCAACATCTTTTATCCTTAAGTAGTACCACTCAACTTTATTTGTCATGTCGGATGTAATCCACCTGCAGGGTTTACATGACAATCCTTATGAGCTCCTTAAGGGGACATCATCAACCCGACGTATCGGGACATGGATTCCTTTTACAATCAACAGCCCATCATACATACAATGCTATTACCCAATTCATAGAGGTTGTTGATCCATAATGAATCTCACTCTTTTATGAGTCAAAGTAATGCACACTGCATATACATGTCTGTTATTATATCTGGATTAAGAGCATAAGCATCCATAATAACAGAGGTGTTTGTTCTCTTTTGTAGTCAGTACAAAGAGAACAACCTCAAGTGGTCCTGTTCAATACACACAAAGTGTAATAGTGTAAACCTATAGTCAAGACAGATTAATACCAGATTACACTACAACCTTTCCAATGGATTGTCCAAGTCCGTCTAGGTTGTGAACTATTTATATATTCCATAGGGAACTGATAATATGATCTTCTGTGTGTCACCTCACACCATATTATCAACCTTATAGAATATCAGACACTTGCATTAATATTATAATAAACACAATATGCAAACATATGCCCATATGATTCTCATTCAAAAAAATAAGGAAATAAAGTTAATACAAAAGTGATGCTTTCAGTATATAACCCTAACAATCTCCCACTTATACTCAAAGCATTGCTTTTCAGTATACTGTTACAAATCTCCCACTTATACTTAAAGCCATGCTGCTACGCATCTGACTCCCATTCCCTCAACATGACTATCAAAAGCCTTAGCTGGTAAGCTCTTAGTGAAGGGATCAGCTAGGTTGTCTCCTGATGCTATCTTGATCACAGCAACTTTTCCTTTCTTTACGAAATCTCGTATCAGGTGGTACTTGCGCTTAATGTGTTTACTTACCTTATGGGCTCGTGGTTCCTTCGAATTTGCAACTGCACCACTATTATCACAATAAAGTGTAATAGCCTTAGGCAAATTAGGTACCACATCCAAGTCCAATAGGAAGTTTCTGAGCCAAACCGCTTCTTTGGCTGCCTCAGAGGCTGCCACATACTCGGCTTCCATGGTAGAATCAGCAATACATTTTTGCTTGATACTCCTCCATATAGTGGCTCCACCTCCCAAAGTAAATACATAACCTGAGGTTGATTTCCTGGAATCCCTATCTGACTAAAAATCTGAGTCTGTATACCCCAAGGCAACTAAACTATCTGCCTAGTAAACTAGCATGTAATATTTAGTCCTTTTCAGGTACTTCAAAATATGCTTTACGGCAATCCAGTGCTCTTGTCCTGGGTTAGACTGATATCTGCTAACCATGCCAACGGCAAAGCAGATATCTGGTCTCGTACATAGCATTGCATACATTAAGCTTCCTACTGCTGAAGCATAAGGAACTGCTTTCATGTTCTCTATCTCTTTAGGTGTCCTCGGACACTGCTCCTTTGATAGAGCAATTCCATGCCTAAAAGGTAAGAAACTTTTCTTAGAATTTTGCATGCTAAAACGAGTTAGTATAGTATCGATATAGGAAGCTTGGGACAAGCCTAACATCCTTTTCTTGCGATCTCGTAGAACTTTGATCCCAAGGATGTGACCTACTTCTCCCAAGTCCTTCATATCAAACTGTTTGGATAACCATACCCTTACGTTAGATAATACCTTCACATTGTTTCCAATGAGCAAGATGTCATCCACGTAAAGTACTAGGAATATCACTACGTTTCCGTCACACTTTTTGTATACACACGATTCATCTTGACATTGATCAAATCCATAGGATTTTATAACCTGATCAAAACATATGTTCCAAGATCTGGAAGCTTGCTTAAGTCCATAAATGGACTTCTTGAGCTTACAAATAAGATGCTCTTGGCCCTTTTCAATGAACCCGTCTGGATGCTTCATATAGATGTCTTCCTCAAGACTTCCATTAAGGAAAGCTGTCTTGACATCCATTTGCCAAATCTCATAATCAAGATGAGCTGCAATAGATAAAAGAATCCGGATAGACTTAAGCATGGCTACTGGCGAAAAGGTTTCCTCATAATCAATACCCTCTCTTTGAGTAAAACCTTTTGCAACAAACCGAGCTTTAAAGGTTTCAGCCTTACCGTCTGATCCTCTTTTCTCTTATAGACCCACTTGCATCCAATGGCTTTTACACCAATAGGTGGTTCTACAAGCTCCCAGACTTGATTAGAATCCATAGATTCTATTTCAGATATCATTGCTTTTTGCCAAGACTCTGCATCTTTATCTTGGAGTGCTTCATTGTAGGTACAGGGATCATAATCTTGTTCCTCAGGGACAAAGTCTGACGACTCTCCCAAGAACATATATCTATCAGGTTGTATCACAACCCTCCCACTACGACGAGGCACTATCGGTTGTGGTGCAACATTTGTGACACGTTGTGCAGTTACTGGTGGTACATCCTGCTGTACTGTTGGTACTAAAGTATTTGGTGTCTCACCTCTCAGTTCTTCTAGAACAACTCTACTTATGGGTTTATGGTTCATCACATAGTCTTCCTCTAAGAATCGAGCATTGGTGCTAACAATGACCTTCTGATCCTTAGGACTATAAAATAAACCTCCTTTCATTCCTCTAGGATAGCCTACAAACAAGCGTACTTCTGTATGAGATTCCAACTTATCGACTTTCCCATTCAGCACGTGTGCTGGACTACCCCAAATCCGAACATGTTTCAGACTAGGCTTACGCCCAGTCCACAGTTCTGTGGGAGTAATTGGTACTGACTTAGAAGGAACCAAGTTCAGAATATAAGCTGCAGTTTCTAAGGCATATCCCCAAAACGAATCTGGTAAATCTGAATAACTCATCATTGATCTAACCATCTCCATAAGAGTCATATTCCTTCTTTCTGCTACACCATTCTGTTGGGGTGTTCCAGGTGCTGATAATTGGGATGTAATCCCAGCCTCTGACAAATAGTCCCTAAACTCCCCAAAGAGATACTCGCCACCACGATCTGAACGTAATGACTTGATACATTTTCCATGACGCTTCTCCGTTTCTGCCTTGTACCCTTTGAATTTCTCAAAGCACTCAGACTTACGGCGCATCAAATAAATATATCCATACCTTGAATAATCATCAGTAAATGTGACAAAATATTAAAAGCCACCTCTAGCCTGGACAGTCATGGGCCCACACAAACCAGAATGAACCAATTCCAACACATCTTTGGCCCTATACCCCTTTGCCTTGAAAGGCCTTTTGGTCATTTTACCTTCCAAGCAGGATTCACAGACTGGTAGTGCCTCCACTTCCAATGAACTCAAAGGTCCATCTTTAACCAGTCTTTGAATCCTTCTTAGGTTAACATGCCCCAATCGCAAGTGCCAAAGATATGTTTGGTTCATACAAGAAGGTTCTTTTCTCTTATTTATGTTAGAAGACATATTATTCATTTCCATAAGTTGCATTGTGGGCGAAATAGGATTAATGACATATAGATTATCAACCAATGCACTAGATCAGATAAAATGCTTATTTTTTCTAATAACAATATTGTCATTAAAATAAACTGAATATCCATCCTTAACTAGCATAGAAACAGAAATTAAATTCCTTCTAAGTGAAGGTGCATAAAGACAATCTCTCAATGTCAAAGACTTATTTCTACCAAAAGATAAAATAACATCTCCTATTGCAACGGCCGCTACTCTTGTAGCGTCACCCATAAACAAGCATATCTCTCCATCACTGAGCCGTCTGGTTTCCTGGAACCCCTGCAATGTATTGCAGACATGATTAGTGGCTCTTGTATCTACACACCAGGTGCCGGTAGATAGCACCGCTAAACATGTTTCAACAACTAGTAAATGAGATATACCTTCTTTGTTCTTTTGTTTGAGAAGTGGACAGTCAGTCTTCCAATGTCCTGACCCTTTGCACTTGAAACACTTGCCTTTCGGCTTTTTCACAGCGCCTTGAGGTCCCATGCCCTTCTTTGCTGAGTTTACTTGTTTCTGAACTTTCTTCTTCTTACCACCTTTCGGCTTAGAAGTAGAGACCTTTTCAGTCACATAAACATGGGCATTCTGCTTGAAGAGAGCTTCAGCATCCTGTAGTTCTTTTGCAAGTTCTGACAAAGTATACAACCTTTTGTTCATGTTGTAATTAAGGCAAAATGAGTCAAAACTTTTAGGCAGAGTCCCGAGAATGATATCGACCTGGGTTTCCCCATCGATTTTAGCACCAAGGATCTCCATCTCATTTAGATGACCCATCATCTTGAGAACATGATCCCTTACTGGTGTCCCCTCAGCCATAAATGCATTCATCAAACTCTTCATAGCAAATTGCCTAGCTGCTCTACTCTGATGTCCGAAGAGTTCCTTAAGGTTGTACATCATATCATAAGCTGTGGTCATGGCCTGATGCTGATGCTGCAGTACATTTGACATAGATGCCAAAATGTCCGCGCCATCTCATCTGCCTTATTCCACTTCTTATAAGCCTCTTTGACCTCTTCATCAGAGTTAGCATCAAGCTTAGGTGGGCATACTTCATTGAGTACAAATTTGTACTCTTCAGCAGTTAAGACAATATCCAAGTTACGTTTCCAGTCAATATAATTAGGGCCAGTAAGTTTGTTTTCTTTAAGAATCACCATAAGTGGACTGAAAGAACCCATTTTTGAAATCCTGAGAATCACATTAAAAAAATTATGTAGGGCAAAACTTTTTGAATTAATTAAATATTGATTCCCTCAAAACAATAAAAAAAAAATTCACCAACACCTTAAACACCATGAATTTAGCATGCCACGATAGTGTGGACGTATACAAATTCAATATTTGTTCAAGTAGGTTTTTCCTATTAATTTTACTATCATGTCAACACAACTTTATGACAAATAAAATTAATCTGTTGGTCTTGCTCTGGTCCTACAAATAATAGCAGTGACTCCGATGGGGAGGATACCATTATTTGTATCTAAGTGTATACCATTGCTTAATACTAAGTCCATTATCTTGTATTGAGTTCCTTCAGATGGAGAAGTGAACACATACTGGGTAACTTTCTACAATTATCCCTAAGGAAGTCTGTACTGGTGATCCATAATTATACTCATCCGATATGGAGGAAAGCACTAAAGCCAACACGCAAGTATAATTATATCACCTACAAACCAGCAATGGAGACCGTGGGATTCATGTTAAATGAATTCCCTCTCCCATTTAGTTATTTAACAATGAGGGTTTTTCTACTAGTTAATTTATGTCCATGTTGTCCATTATTAATGTGATCCTAGTTTTTCAAAAAAACATCACAAAATAATAAACATGCATAATCAGAACAAGCAATAATGGTAATAAATTTGAAAATAAATATCCAACTATTATGGCCATCTTTCCTGATTCTTCCCCGACTGTGCGAAGCCCAAATCTGACCCTGCGCGGAGCTATACGGGGTTCGACCTGTGCGTATCGATCGTTAAATATAAACAGATTAAAAATGTGATCTAACCCTATATAGCGGAATCTAGGGTTCACAAATTATACCTGCGGTGAGAAAAAGACGACAGCGACCCCAAGATCTTCTGCACGTATTCCTTCCTCGGGTTGGACGTCGTGTGGGCGACGATCTCCCAACCTTTCTTCTCCTTGGCTGACCTCTCTTTCTCTCCTTACGTGAATCACGAGTTTTGAGAAAAAAATCTTATATTTCAGATTGTGAATGACGGCCAGAGAATAGAGGATATATATAAGGCTACGGTAGGGACCATGAGGAGAAATTAGGGTTAGGTCTCCTAACGAATCTGGGTATCCCGTGTTCAGCCCAAACACACAACCCAGGCCCATTAACAATAGCTCGGTCCACTAAGGAGCTATTGTTGCACTACCTTCCTAATCCCAAATTATATTTATGGGCTCCTTTTATTATATGCTCGTTCAACTCCCCATGTTAAGATATCGAATGTCCGTCGATCAAATTAAGTTACTGACAACTATATTGATCAACATCTTTTATCCTTAAGTAGTACCACTCAACTTTATTTGTCATGTCGGATGTAATCCACCTGCAGGGTTTACATGACAATCCTTATGAGCTCCTTAAGGGGACATCATCAACCCGACGTATCGGGACATGGATTCCTTTTACAATCAACAGCCCATCATACATACAATGCTATTACCCAATTCATAGAGGTTGTTGATCCATAATGAATCTTACTCTTTTATGAGTCAAAGTAATGCACACTGCATATACATGTCTGTTATTATATCTGGATTAAGAGCATAAGCATCCATAATAACAGAGGTGTTTGTTCTCTTTTGTAGTCAGTACAAAGAGAACAACCTCAAGTGGTCCTGTTCAATACACACAAAGTGTAATAGTGTAAACCTATAGTCAAGACAGACTAATACCAGATTACACTACAACCTTTCCAATGGATTGTCCAAGTCCGTCTAGGTTGTGAACTATTTATATATTCCATAGGGAACTGATAATATGATCTTCTGTGTGTCACCTCACACCATATTATCAACCTTATAGAATATCAGACACTGGCATTAATATTATAATAAACACAATATGCAAACATATGCCCATATGATTCTCATTCAAAAAAATAAGGAAATAAAGTTAATACAAAATTGATGCTTTCAGTATATAACCCTAACAATTACCTGTGAAGGTGGAAGAGGGCCTGGTATTTATAGGCAGTGCAAACTGGTCTGGACCCGTTTGGGCCGGGTCTGGACCCGTTTGCCCGTGGGCCTGATGTGGCAGAAGCCGATGGGGCTTAGGGCTGATCTGATGATCAGGGGTGAGCAGTTTTTTGAGGGGATCATGTGGCCTAGGAGAGGCCACATCATCTGACCCATATCATATCATATCATATCATATATATATATATATATATATATATATATATATATATATATATATATATATATATATATATATATATATATGGCAAATGCTCCATTGAAAACGGGTCTAGTTTTCACGCGATGGAAAACACCAATCTGAGCCGTTGGATCGCTCATGATCGTGATCAGCGGCTTAGATCGAGCTCCCCATCAACCGTTTCAATTGATCAGTGGAGGGTTATTTTGGTAATTTCGTCCTAAATAACTCTTCGCTTCACGGATTCTAAAAAAATTGATATAACCTAGTCCGTTGTTGGGAATAATGGCATAGGTTATAAAAAATTTAGAACAACGGCCTTGTTCTAAATTTGGATAAAATTTCTATAAAATTTGATAGCCTAGGCCGTTGTTCCCAACAACGGCCTAGGTTATAAAAATTGAGAACAAGGCCGTTGTTCCAAACAACGGCCTATAATTCAGTTTTTTATAACCTAGGCCGTTGTTCCCAACAACGGCCTAGGTTATATTCATTTTTTCAGAGCAAATCAGGTGAAGAGTTATTTGGGAAAAAATTCCCAAAATAACACTCCGCCACTTAAGTAATATTGGGTGATGGGCGGAGGCGATCTGAGCCGCTGATCACGATCAAGAGTGATCCAATGGCTCAGAATGGTGTTTTCCAACTCGTGAAAACAAACCCGTTTTCAATGGAGCATTTGCCTATATATATATATATATATATATATATATATATATATATATATAGGGAAATGCTCCATTGAAAATGCAAATGTTGTGAAAACACATGAAAACCACCTAGGCCGTTGTTTCCAACAACAGCCTCGGTTATAATGTATTATAACCTAGGCCGTTGTTTCCGACAACGGCTTAGGTGGTTTTCCACGTTTTCATCACTACAGTACATTTTCAATGGAGCATTCCTTATATAGGGAAATGCTTGGTTGAAAATGCAAATGTCTGTGAAAACGTGGAAAACCACCTAGGCCGTTGGAAACAACGGCCTAGGTTATAATGCATTATAACGGCCTAGGCTTGTTTTCACGTTTTCCACAAAATTTGCGTTTTCAATGGAGCATTTCCCATATATATATATATATATATATATATATATATATATATATATATATATATGAGGCATCTTCGGTTGTAAACGGGTCTGTTTGCACAGACCCGTGCGAACTTTAATCTGGGCCGGTGGATCTTTGATCCAACGGACCATATATTTTTTTATAATATTTTGCCTTAACCCACCGTTTCCAACGGGTTAGGGCAAAGTTTTATAAAAAAATATTGCCTTAACCCGTCGTTGATAAGGACGGGTTAAGGTAAAGATATAATCTCAGATCTGTATACAGTCCTTCCTCTTCCTCGTCGACCCCAACCCATATTCTATCGTATTTTTGGGCGAAACCAACCCAAAAACCCTTAAAAAATTCCAAACTCCTCCGTTTGCTCCTACTCCTCCTCTTTCACTCTCATACAATCTCTCTCTCCAAATATCTACATTGAAAGCAAATCAATTCCCGTGCGAAGGCCACAAATCGATCTATTAGCAAAATTCGTGGTTATTTTGTAAGGTATTGACTAATTCTTTACCTTATTAGAGTTAATTATGTTGATTTCTAAATTTTGTCGTAGTAAATTATTTAGAAAGTCCAAAAATAAATGCTTTGCCCAAAATTATTTAGAAATTTAGTCATGTTTGGCTTACTAATTTAGTTTTATTTGTGTTAATTTTTCACGTTCAATTTATACTGAATTAATGACTCAGAATTTTTTAGTGCGGTTAGAGTAGAAAACCTTACAAACGGCCTCCAAAAAATACGAAACTTTGCGAGTAGGTTGATCTCACATAGCACAAGCCACCCCAACATGTAGAAGTAGGTTTCGATTCACGGTTCAAGATATACGGCCGTGTATCGCTTTTGGTTAAAAAAAACCTAATAAAGTAGTATACGGACGTATATCGCAAACCGTGAGTCGAAACTCACTTGGCTTGCGCTACGTGAATTCGACCAAGTTGGAAAGTTTTATAAATTTTGAATGTCATTTGTGCAGTTTTCTCACGTTCCTCTCATTAGAAGTTAATGACTTAGAATTTTTTTAGTGCGGTTAGAGTTGAAAACCTTGCAAACGGCCTCCAAAAAATACGAAACTTTGTAAGTAGGTTGATCTCACGCAGCACAAGCCACCCCAACTTATAGAAGTGGGTTTCGATTCACGGTTCGAGATATAAGGCCATGTATCACGTTTGGTTAAAAAAACCTAATAAAGCGGTATACGGACGTATATCTCAAACCGTGAGTCGAAACTCACTTCTACAAGTTTGGATGGCTTGCGCTACGTGAATTTGACCAAGTTGCAAAGTTTTAGAAATTTTGGATGCCGTTTGTGCAATTTTGTGACTTCCTCACATTAGAAGTTATTGACTTAGAATTTTTTTAGTGCGGTTATAGTTGAAAACCTTGCAAATGGCCTCCAAAAAATACGAACTTTGCGAGTAGGATGGTGTCACATAGCACAAGCAACCCAAACTTGTAGAAGCCAGTTTCGACTCACGATTAGAGAGATACGGCCGTGTATCGCTTTTAGTTGAAAAAAACCCAAATAAAGTGATACATGGCCGTACCTCTCGAACCGTTAGTTGAAGCTCACTTGTACAAGTTGGGGTGGCTTGGCCTATGTGAATTCCAGTAAGGTGCAAATTTTTATAAATTTTGGATGCCGTTTGTGTGGTTTTGTCACGTTCCTCGCATTAGAAGTTAGTGACTTAGAATTTTTTAAGTGCGGTTAGATTAGAAAACCCTACAAACGATATCCAAAAAATACGAAACTTTGCAAGTAGGATGGTCTCATGTAGCACAAGCAACCCGAATATGCATAAGTCAATTTCGACTCACGGTTAGAGAGATACGGCCGTGTATCGCTTTCGGTTGAAAAAAACCCAAATAAAGCGATACACGGCCGTATCTCTCGAACCGTTAGTCGAAACTCACTTGTACAAGTTGGGATGGCTTGCACTACGTGAATTCTAACAAGGTGCAAAGTTTTATAAATTTTGGATGCCGTTTGTGTAGTTCTGTCACGTTCCTCGCATTAGAAGTTAGTGACTTAGAATTTTCTAAGTGCGGTTAGATTAGAAAACCCTGCAAACGACATCCAAAATATATGAAACTTTGCGAGTACGATGGTCTCGTAGCACAAGTAACCCGAACTTGTATAAGTCAATTTCGAATCACGGTTAGAGAGATACGGCTGTATATCGCTGTTAGTTGAAAAAACCCAAATAAAGTGATACACGGCCGTATCTCTCGAACCGTTAGTCAAAACTCACTTGTACAAATTGGGGTGGCTTGGGCTACGTGAATTCAAGCAAGGTGCAAAGTTTTATAAATTTTGGATGTCGTTTGTGCGGTTTTCTCACGTTCCTCGCATTAGAAGTTAATAACTTAGAACGCGTTTAGTGCGGTTATACTAGAAAACCCTTCAAACGACCTTCAAAAAATACAAAATTTTGCGACTCGGATGGTCTTACGTAGATCAAGCAACCCCAATTTGTAGAAGTGAGTTTCGACTAACGGTCCGAGAGATACAACCGTGTGTCGCTTTTGGTTATAAAAACACCAAATACAGCGGTACACAACCGTATCTCGCATACCGTGAGTCGAAAATCACTTCTACAAGTTACGGTGGCTTGTGCTAAGTGAATTAAAGTAAGTTGCAAAGTTTTATAAATTGTGGATGCCTTTTGTGTGGTTATGTCACGTTTCTCGAATAATATGTAAATAAAGTTAGAAATTTTTCATCACATTCCGTAACGGGTTTAGTAGCCCTAATTGTTCTCCTTTTCATTTTCTTAGGTATGGACAGTTTTGAAGAAAGTTCTATTGCCGGAGAAAAATTTGTTCGTGCACAACAAATTGGCGAGTTTCTTCCTCTTGTTGACGAGTACCTAAAACCGAAGATTCGTATGACATTTCCCACTCTAGAGGAAGCGGAAAAATTTTATTCTTTGTACTGGAAATGTACGGGATTCTCTATGCATAAGGGTGGAAATAAATACAAGGAAAACGATGTAGTGGATAAATCATATGTATGTAATAAAGCCGGGGAGTCACCGAATAATCAGAATGAAGTTAGACGAGGAACAACTTCTAGAACGGATTGAAAAGCTTTCGTTCGTGTCAAACTAAACCCACAAAGTAATTCGTGGATTATTTATTCATTTAATGAACCACACAATCACGAATTTACTTCACCCGGTAGACGTCATTTGCTACCTCGGAACCGTGAATTGAAAAATACAAATAAAAAAGTAATTGGTCAACTTACCGAAGCTAATGTCCTTGTATGCAAACAAATGCTATTCTTCGGAAGTGCAAGTGGAGGTAATGAGAAAATTGGTTTTACTGAAACCGATGTCAGAAATCTCAGGAGAGACGAGATGGAAGGTTTAAAAGGACACGACGGGCAAATGCTACTTGAGTTCTTTGAATCCAAAAAGGAGATCGATCCTTTATTCTATTATGATTACCAATGTGATCCCGAAGGGCGATTGTCCCATTGTGCTGGGTGGATGGTATCGCTAGAAAGAATTATGAAGTATTTGGGGATGTTGTTTGCTTTGATGCTACCTACAACACAAACCGATACGGGATGTTGTTTGTACCATTTGTTGGATTCAATCATCATTGGCAATCAATATTCCTAGGTTGTGGGTTCATCCCAAATGAGAAGGCATCCTCATTTGAGTGGTTCTTTGAAAAGTGGCGAGGAGAAATGACTCACGATCTGATGAACATCGTGACAGATGAGGATCGTGGAATAACTGCTGTAGTTTCTAAAGTTTTCTCAATCACGTCACATAGATTTTGTATTTGGCATATTTTGGATAAGTTACTGCATGAAGTGCGTATGCCGAATAACATTGACGAGTTTAGGGATGCTTTGAAGACTATCATTTATACGGCAAAATATAAAACTGAATTTGAACAGAAGTGGAAAATTTTGATTTTCCAGTACAAACTTGAGAATAACAAATGGTTGAATGATAAATTTGAGATTCGCGAGAAATGGGCTCCTATGTACGCAAGAGACTCATTTTGGGGCGACATGTTGAGTACCCAACCTAGCGAATCGCTACATTCATCCTTGAAGTAACATACTCATAAGAAGTACTTATTACATGAATTTGCCATCATCTTTGACCGAGTCTTAGTAAAACAAATACACGATGAACTTAAAGAAACTCATCGTGATCGCAAGAAGAGGCCAAAATTGAAGACCGAATGGCCGTTGGAGTCACAAATGGTGGGAACATACACACTAAAGATTTTCTATAAATTCCAACAAGAAGTCGTAAAAAGCTTATTACTTAATGTGAGTTTAATTGCGAGTATGGATACACCGGATAGTGCAGCTTTTTCTGTAACCATTTGTGGAAATTCAGAACCGGGGAGGGTGATTTCTTTTTGTAAAATTCGTCAAATTGCTAAATGCCCTTGTGCCATGTATGACTTCATAGGCATTCCCTGCAAACATTCGAGCAATATATTTGTAGGCGATGGACCTGAGATCAACTGACAAGAAGCAGTACACCGGTTCCCAATAGTATGGGCAACAATTTTGCCTCCCGTTATTGTGAATTGACTATGCACTCAAGAAATTTGGTCGATCTTGGTTGTTCTTCAGAGCGAGGGTATAAGTACATGCTCGACCACATGCTCAAGGGAATCGAAGGCTTTTCTCACTTTCAATCCGGGAATATCACACCACAAGAAGGTAGCGCACAACCGGAGAGTGGTGGACATGCACATGCACATGCACCAGTGGGGGATCCCGTGCAGTGCACCACAAAGGAGAGGCTTAAAGGGAAGAGGTTAAAGTCTATAAGAGAATCCCAAAAAACGAAGAGGCCAAGACTTTGCAGGACATGCCTTCGTGTCGTATGTCACGATTCACGAAATTACCCAAAAAATATGGTAAGATAATATATCAGAGACTAAGTATTTGTTAATTGGACTCAATAAATCTAAACTTGTTGTAGTTGATACTAACCCATTCTTCTCCCTTATTTAGTGGATTGGTAGGGTATGAAGAAGCTCCAAACGCTGGAGAGAGTGATGATGATGAAGGTGAAAGTTCGTGCTAAGGGGTTATTCGTGTTGTGTATGTCATATCAAACTTTCAAGATAAACACCGAATAATTGCTTACTTTTGTCTTTCGATATGAAGATAATTATTATTTTTGACTTTATTATCAACCTTTTTTTTGGGGGGGGTGTAGGTCCGGAATGAAGCAAAATCGTGCCCATGGAAGGAATCAATTATTGAAAAGTTCCATACTTTTGATTGTATATATGTAGTCAATTGAACGTTTCTTTTTTGGACAATTAGATTACTAGTGTATTTAATCATATTGCAATTTGTGTGTGTGCATTTTGTGTATTTGTGAACTACATCTGTTGTTGTGGGTCATTGAATATATATGCCGTAGTCAACATTTTTTTATTTATAAATATATTACTGGTGTTGTATTTAATCTTAGTGCAATTTGAGTATGTGTGCAATTTCTGAACCATACATGTTGTTATGGATGTTGTTGTTATAATTAGTTAGCGAATGTATATTTGTGTTGAAGGTTGTGAGTGATTTTAATGTATATGTGCAAAATGTGTATTTGTGCAATACATCTATGCTGTTGGAATTTTTTTTTGTGGAAAATTGTGAAAACTTGGTGCAAACTTATATTTTGAAGATAAAATACTGCCAACATTGGATAAACCTAGCACATTATTTAAGATAACGGTTTAAAATAACTAAACTCATTATTGTGGATAACGGGTTAAGTAGATTGATATTGGCAGGACTTCAACCCCTACAGACCAAGTGTTCATAAAGTGCTGCCAATTTCTCTCTACTTAACCCGTTATTTGGGAAAACGGGTTAAGATCACTTAATCCGTTATCGTCAATAACGGGTTAACTAGATAGATATTGGCAGGACTTTATGAAAACTTGGTCTGTATGGGGATGAAGACCGACCAATATCTCCTTACTTAACCTGTTGTTCAAGATAACGGTTTAAGTGATCTTAACCCGTTATTCCCAATAACGGGTTAAGTAGAGAGAAATTTACAGTACTTTATCAAAACTTGATCTGTAGGGGATGAAGTCCTGCCAATATCAATCTACTTAACCCGTTATTGGTGTGACGGGTTAGGATCACTTAACCCGTTATCCTGAACAACAGGTTAAGTAAAGAGATTTTTACAGAACTTTCGTCTGTGCAGGCTCTATGTGCTATTGTTGATACATATACAACTTCACATAATTTGTTCATTCACAACAACTTCTACAGATGATAAGTTGTTCATTCAGCAATTCACATCAATCTTGGGATACTTAACCCGTTAGAGCTGAATGATATTTGCAATGTCTTTGCCTTTGTGTTACAACTCTTCAAAATTTCAAGATAAAGTTCGGAGTCATATTGGGATACGGGTTATATCTTATAACAGCGTTGTACATCATATATTACAAACTGGCAAATACATGTAAATTGAACATACATAGAATGCATACAAAACTAAAGCCAATTGATATTACAAAATGATTCTTTGACACTTTCACCAAAATTTGCAATTAATTTAGTATACAAGTACATGTTGGGTTTCTTCTCAACGGGTAGGAAGGATTGCTGACACTGCCTTTTTTGAATGCATAAGTAGCAGTTATTCTCCCTGCATACAATTTAGTTCACTACTATTACACAGAGGCAGCAATTCTCCGGTTCGTGGGATAGAGTAGTAGTGGGTGTAACCTATATTCAAAGTACTTGACAACTTCTTGACATGCACTCCTCATATTCGTACTATTTGTTGCATGATTGTGAGGTGTGCATGCCAAGAAGTTGAAAAGTACCATGAATACATTGTAACACCCACCACTACTCCATCCTATGAAACCAGAGAATTATTGCACTCTGTGTAACAATAGGGAATGAATGTATATGAAGGGAGGAGAATTGCTACTTCTGCATTCATTAAAAAAGCCCCAAAAGAAGAGTTAGGGGAATGAAGAAAAAAAAGGCAGAGTCAGGAGTCCTCCCTACCCATTGAGGGAAACCCAGCATGCACTTGTACGCTAACGTAGACATGCATCTGTCTCTCTAGTTCTGCATCTTCAGCTTCTTTCTGAAACATTGTCCCCCTTCAAATTCTATAAACAATGTTATAGAATAATGATGAAGGAGACTCATTCTTTGAACTCAGGTTTTTTTTTCTCAAACTTCTTTCCCCTTCTTTGTGAAATTTCTGCATCTGTCTCCTCCCTTCTATTTTTTTCTTTCTTTTCTTCATCTTATGTTTTGGCTTCATTGAACTCAAGGAGGCCAAGTTATAGGGAAATGAAGAAGGAAAGAAAATAAGCACAAGAAACCAATAATGCATTGATACAACCTCTGAAAATCTTGAATGAAGAGCGCAAGAAAATAAGGAGGCATTGATACACTTCTGAAATGTAATGAATGAAGAAGGCAAGAAAACAAGAAGGTAATGAGGAAGGCAAGAAAAGAAGCACAAGAAAACAAGAAGGCATTGGACTTCTGAAAATATTGAATGAAGAGAGCAAAAAAACAAGAAGGCATTGATGCACTTCTGAAATTCTTGAATGAAGAAGGCAAAAAAACAAGAAGGCATTGATTGATACACTTCTCAAAATCTTCAATGTAGAAGGCAAGAAAACAAGAAGGAAATGAAGAAGGTAAGAAAAGATGTAACGCCCCGCCCCAATACTCAGACAATTTTAATATTTTTAGAAGACAAATAAGATACTATGTAGTACAACTGCCCACCACAGGCTGCCTCTCAAAAGGTGGTTAACCAATTAGGTGACTCTTGATCATAGGCAATTATATTTATACTCAAATTATTTTTGTGCACTTTTCATGTGGGACTAAATTTCTCAAATCCTTCTCAAATCTGGCCCAATCCGGCCCAACTATGCAGTAGCAGTCGACTGCTACACGGACCAGTCGACTGTTCGCTGCAAATACGGGGTATTACATACACCCCACCTTAGAAATCAGCGTCCTCGCTGAGTACGGGACACACATCTAGTGTAGGATCCGCCCTTTCTAGCCGATGTAGTATAGTCCTCGACCCCGGAGATAAATCACTCTCAACACCGCAGATCCTACCTGATCCCGGAGATAAGTGACTCTCAACACCGCGGATCATACTGACCTCTTCTACACCCGGTGTCGAAAGTCGGCTCTGATACCATTTGTAACGCCCCGCCCCAATACTCAGACAATTTTAATATTTTTAGAAGACAAATTAGATACTATGTAGTACAACTGCCCACTACAGGTTGCCTCTCAAAAGGTGGTTAACCAATTAGGTGACTCTTGATCATAGGCAATTATATTTATACTCAAACTATTTTTGTGCACTTCCCATGTGGGACTAAATTTCTCAAATCCTTCTCAAATCTGGCCCAATCCGGCCCAACTATGCATTAGCGGTCGACTGCTACACGGACTAGTCGACTGTTCGCTGCAAATACGGGATATTACAAAAGAAGCACAAGAAAACAAAGAAGCAACTGCCACAGACCTAAATTCAAAGGTACAGAAGAGCTTCGTCATCTACAGACCAAGTATTCATAAAGTGCTGGCAATATATCTCCACTTAACCCGTTATTGGAAATGACAGGTTAAATACACTTAACCCGTCATCACCAATAATGGGTTAAGTAGAGATGAAGTTCTGCCAAAATATCTCTACGTTACCCGTTATTGGTGATGACGGGTGAAGTGTACTTAACCCGTCATCACCAATAACGGTTAAGTAGAGATATTTTGTCTGAACATTATGAATACTTGCTCTGTGGACATCGAAGCACTTTTGTACATTCCTCTGTTGTTGCTTCTTTGTTTTGTTGCACTTGTTGTTATTGGATTTTGAGAAGTGTATCAATGCCTTCCTATTTTTAGAGAAGGTTAGAGATAAGCTTATAGTAGGTTTAGAGATAAGGTTAGAGTAGGGTTAGGACAAGTTTGAATAAACTTTATCCAATTTTGAACTATATTAATTATTTTGATATTGTTTAAAATTACTTTAACAATTTTGATATTATTTATTAGAATTACAAACATATTTCTTAGGGTTAGAGTAGTTCTTAGGGTTATGGTAGGGTTACAGTGGGGTTGGAGAGTTAAAGTAGGGTTATAGTAGGGTTAGAGTAATTTTAAACATTATGAAAATAAATAATATAGTTGAAAATTTGAAAAAATTTATTAAAAATGACTCCAACCCTACGAACTACTCTAACCCTAATGTAACCCAACTATTCTAACCCTAGCCGTAACCCTTCTGTAACCCTACTCTCCCCCAAGCCGTAACCCTAGCCGTAATACTTGGTCTGTGGACATCGAAGCACTTCTGTACATTCCTCTGTTGTTGCATAGGTTTAGAGATAAGGTTAGAGTGAGGTTTAGAGATAGGGTTCGAACATGGTTAAGTATGGTTAAGACAAGTTTGTAGGTTTAGAAAAGGTTATAGATAAGGTTAGAGGAGGTTGGAGTAGGTTTAGAGAGAAGGTTAGAGTAGGTTAGAGGTAAGGTTAGAGTGGGTTAGAGTAGTTTTTAGGGTTAGAGTAGGGTTACGGTAGGGTTGGATAGTTAAAGTAGGGTTACAGTAGGGTTAGAGTAGTTTTAAACATTATGAAATTAAATAATATAGTTGAAAATACGATAAATTTTATTAAAAATTAGAAATAACCCTACGAACTAATCTTTAACCCTAATGTAGAGAGATCTATTCTAACCCTAGCCGTAACCCTACTGTAATCCTACTCTCACCCAAGCCGTAACCCTATTTATGTAAAACAAATAATAATATACAATACAAACAAATTGTGTTAGGGTTATTGTTAGGGTTAGGGTTATATCTTAAAACTCTTTCTTCCACTTCCTCTCAGTTCCCGCTGCTTTGCCAATTCTGTTCTTCGATTGTAAAAGCAAGTTAAGGACTTGTACTATATGTACGGGGAGGAAGTCTCCAATAATATTTGGCAAGTTATGGCCATGTTGTACATGTGGTTCCTATGTTGTATAGTGAAATGTAATAATAGGCCAGTTATGGACTTGTTTAACATGTGGGGATCTACATGTAGTGCCCACTTTGTCGAATCTCCAATAATAGTAGGCAAATGTAACGCCCCAAACTTCCTATATGAAGAATTCGAGACATGAGCCAGGACCTTTACATTCAATTAGTCACAATACACAGATTTGTGGAGAATTTTAAAACTTTTTACTACTACAATATTACAGACCGAGTGGTTCCATTTATTCCACATTACATCAGAGTATATAAGAATGAAAGATGACAATATCAGGCACTTCATTTGTAGCCATGCCTTTACTGGAGTCCTCCCGGTTGGTGATCCTGTATCCACGACTGCGGTCCAATACCTGTACTTCTATACTGCGGTACCTATTGAAGTGGGGACGTCAGTATTCACTGACGCTTAAGGGCTGATAACAGCGAATCTCCAAAAACAAACATATAAAACATGGTAAAATATGTCGGTGTAGTTTAAGTGTTCGTGAGTGCAATGACTAGGATCTAATGCAATGTCAACTTATCTAGGATGCTCTTATTCTAATGCAAGCGAGTCTCCGGAACAGTATGCATCCCATACTACATACGCCCCATCTCAAGCCGTTCCTCCATATATAGGGATTTAAACCCGCGTTATGAATTTCTAATTGTACACAATCCTGTTCCTGATAATACAACATGACTGATGAGGTTGCAGATGTGGTCAAGTCCCACTAATGCAGTACGCTCGTGGTGTCTATGTTGCCACTACTACCCGGCATGCCGGACCTCACTCAAAACAAGGTTGCAGGCACGGTCTAGTTCCGTCACTGCAGTCACATAGTGGTGTCCATGTTTGCCACTATTGCCCAGTGTATCGGGCCTCATTCGAAAAGAAAAGAACATAGGGTCTCGCATGCGCAGGGTAGCGCGAAGCCTACCCTGTGGCACCCCTGGGGTCTCGCAAGCGCAGGACTGCACATTGCATCCCGTAGCACCCCAAGCCACAGTATTTCAGGAATTAACAGACGAGATACGCAACCCGTGCTCCCAACTCGTGAGAAGACACCGTACGTATCCCTTTGACGGGAAGGTACAACCCGATACACCGCCTAGTATTGGCCCCAAAGGACGGGTTGGTCGTAAGGTGCCCCCTACTACCAACTCCTCTCTTTTTGGCAAAAATGGTTAAGAATTATCTTTTTGAGTTACTAACCTAACAATGTCACTAACCTAAACAACCTACGAGACTTTAACTAAGAAATTCTTGATTTTATCATGGTCCCACCCTATGGTCTATTGATCCAAGACGTTAGCGACGGGATCTCCCTTACTCATCACTACCCCTAACTTGGATCTCGTCAACACCCTCGGCCCGCGATCAACCCACACCAGTTAAGATCCGTCGGTGCCCAAGGTGAGATTTTATCCTAGTTCCCAAGGCGGTAAGATGCGAGTCTTGATGATCAATGACCCCTAGGGTAGCTACAAGACCCTAGACGAGCTTTCACCAAGCTATCCACACTAGTAACTTTCTCAATCCATTAATTTCCCATACAAGGAAGATGAAGAATGTTCTCATGATAGGTTCCAACTTTAATTAGAACCTCACACTACTAGAACTCATGGGTTCTTTATGCCCTAAATTGAACTAGAACTACATACACTAGATTCATGAGTTCTTTCTCAAGTTGAGCTAGAATCACATAGAACCTATGTGAATGGGTTCTTATCAAATTAGCTAGAACCATCATGGAGCTAGTTTCATGGGTTTCTCTTTTAAGAGTTGGCTAGAACAATCATGGAGCATTGGTCCATCTCTTAGAATCATTAACTACAACAAATCTTTAGCATGGTAGTTCTCTTTTTGACATAGTATACAAACTCAAACATGATCTATTATAACTCAAGCATGGTAGTCCTACATACTAACTCAAGCATGATGAGTCAACTAGAAGGTCACATAACATGAATGGGTTCTTTTTGACATAGTCACCAACTCAAGCATGATCTAACACATCTCAAGCATGGTAGTCCTACTTACTAACTCAAGCATGATAGTTAACTAGAATGTCACATAGCATGAATGGGTTTCTTTTTGACATAGACAATCAACTCAAGCATGATTTAACACAACTCAAGCATGGTAGTCTTACTTACTAACTCAAGCATGATAAGTTGCTAGAATGTCACATAGCATGAATGGGTTTCTTTTTGACATAGACAACAACTCAAGCATGATCTAATACATCTCAAGCATGGTAGTCCTACTTACTAACTCAAGCATGATAGTTAACTAGAATGTCACATAGCATGAATGGGTTTCTTTTTGACATAGATAACAACTCAAGCATGATTTAACACAACTCAAGCATGGTAGTCTTACTTACTAACTCAAGCATGATAAGTTGCTAGAATGTCACATAGCATGAATGGGTTTCTTTTTGACATAGACAACAACTCAAGCATGATCTAACACATCTCAAGCATGGTAGTCCTACATACTAACTCAAGCATGATGAGTCAACTAGAAGGTCACATAACATGAATGGGTTCTTTTTGACATAGTCACCAACTCAAGCATGATCTAACACATCTCAAGCATGGTAGTCCTACTTACTAACTCAAGCATGATAGTTAACTAGAATGTCACATAGCATGAATGGGTTTCTTTTTGACATAGATAACAACTCAAGCATGATTTAACACAACTCAAGCATGGTAGTCTTACTTACTAACTCAAGCATGATAAGTTGCTAGAATGTCACATAGCATGAATGGGTTTCTTTTTGACATAGACAACAACTCAAGCATGATCTAACACATCTCAAGCATGGTAGTCCTACTTACTAACTCAAGCATGATAGTTAACTAGAATGTCACATAGCATGAATGGGTTTCTTTTTGACATAGTCACCAACTCAAGCATGATCTAACACATCTCAAGCATGGTAGTCTTACTTACTAACTCAAGCATGATAAGTTGCTAGAATGTCACATAGCATGAATGGGTTTCTTTTTGACATAGACAACAACTCAAGCATGATCTAACACATCTCAAGCATGGTAGTCCTACTTACTAACTCAAGCATGATAGTTAACTAGAATGTCACATAGCATGAATGGGTTTCTTTTTGACATAGTCACCAACTCAAGCATGATCTAACACATCTCAAGCATGGTAGTCCTACTTACTAACTCAAGCATGATAGTTAACTACTTATTACAAACCTATTTCCTTTAGGGATTACATGCCCCATTTATTACAATGAACTAATTTTACCAAAATTACATGTTCCTACATAAACAATAATCAACTCTTATTTGGTAATAAATAAATAAACTTACTTTCCTTCAATCCTACAATTCCTACATCAAGAAAACTTGCCTTTTTATGAACAAAAGTTAGTAAAGACATGATCTTTAATAAAGTAGAAAACTACATACAACAAGGGATTTGTCTTTGATTAGCATGTTAAGTTCTACCACCACCAAAATGGGTATGTGACCATTCTTACTCATTTAGCCTCATATGCACATAGTATTAGTCCAAGTTGTTAACTTTATGTTTAACAAGGTAACCAAAATAACAAAAACAACGTAACAAGTTCAAGGTCCCATTTTTGGGAACTTTTTGTGAGTCCCATCCTTCCAACTTTTCCTTATGCATAAAAATTAAGTCCAACTAGTGAAATTTAACCATGGAGACAACATAACCATAGGCAAGCTAAAGATCTCATCTTTATGTTATTTTCTCAAGTTCTACCATTCATACTTTTCATAGGGTCCTTTTGATCCATATTACTCCTTATATGCACATAGTTTAGTCCAAGTTTGTTTTAGACAACATAAAGCATACATACACATATTTAGGCATAAGTAGAGAACAAATCTAAACAAAACAATACATAAGAAAGTAGAGAAACCCCCACCTTTTCTTTTCAATAGGAAGAACTAGCCTAGCAACCTTCTCCTTCCCCTTTGTTTTTCTTTGAAAGCTCCAAACTACAAGAGAACTCTAGAGTTTTTTTTTTTTCTCTCTTTCTTTTTCTCTCAAGAAATGGTAAATGAGGCAAGGGGTGAGGGGGGGGGGGGTTATTTATAGGAGGGAGGAGAGTGAAAAATGCACCTTGGCATTTTTCAAAATCCCCCTTGGGGAATAGTGTGGCCGGCCACTATGGGGGGGGGGGGGGGGGGGGGGGGGGGGGGGGGGGGTGAGGTGGCATGGTAAGGTGGAGGTGGAGACTTGTAGTAGAAGTCTTCTTTAATCCCTTATGTAGTCCTAATTAATCCCATCTCTATGCTTAAACCCTTAATTAAAACCTAGCCATCATGACAAAAGATATTTTCTTTGTGTCCAAAACACATACTACATAATTCATACGAATGTAAGAAATCGATACAATAAGCGCACGTATAGATTATTAAGCGCACCAATAATTTTTGTTTGTAAAACTGCACAATCTGTATAAAAATAAATTGATTCTGAAAAAATAAATTTTATCATCGGGTCGGGAGTTTCCAGTACCAAAAACAGTATATCGTACATACATATGGGCGGGTATATATATACGGATGATGGTTAATAATTTAAACTACGTAATATTCAAAAATATTTCAATTCTGAAAATAATAATAAAATAACAATAAAATAATAATAAAATAATAATAAAATAATAATAAAATAAAAATAGCATAAAAATAAAAATATTTATTATTTCACAGGGCGGGATATTACAGCAAAGTTATCCTAAACAAAAATGAACACTCCATTCCTCGACATAGACTTAGAAAAATCTATCTGAGTGAAGGGGGAACTATGAAGAGAAACCTAAAGTCCATAACTTGGATACTATTACATTTCACTACAAAGTGGGCACCACATGTAGAACCCCACATGTACAACCCAATTATGGAAAAGATTCAATGCTTTTTAGATCGGAGAGTCATCAGATCCAATTATGGGGAAAAAAATACATGTTCATAGCTTGCCTACTATTACATTTCACTCTACAAAGTCGGCACCACATGTACAACGCCACATGTGAAACCCAATAAAGTGGGGATTTGAACGAAATTGTGAAAATCACATCAGATTATACTCCCCACATGTGGAACACCACATGTAGAAGCCCACATGTAGAACCCAATAGTGGAAAAAGTTCAATGCATTTTAGATCGGAGAGCTACAAATATTAACCTAATTAATCAAAACCAAAAACAACCACTTACTACAAATATTAACCCTTACCCTAACCCCAGCACATAACCCTACACTAACCCTTAACCCTGGCTTACCTTAACCCTAACTCTAGGCAAGTTATCAAATTTTATTTTTTGAATTTTTTGACCTCATTTAATGTTAACGATTTTATATTGGTTAGTTACGTGGCAATAAATGAAAATTTATAAAAAATATAAACAATTTACAAGCATATGAATGTCACTTTGCAAAGTTCAGGAGACAATGTTTGCAAAGAGTGAAGAGAAAGTTGTAGAAAGCATAATAATATCTTTCTTCTTAACCCGTTATTGGAGATAACGGGATAAGATCGCTTAACCCGTTATCCTCAATAACTGGTTAATTAGATAGATGTTGGCAGTATATTATGAAAACTTGGTATGTAGGTCCAATATCTCTCTACTTAACCCGTTGTTAAGGATAACGGGTTAAGCGATCTTAACCCATTATCCCCAATAACGAGTTAAGTAGAAAGATATTGGCAGTCCATTATGATAACTTGATATGTAGGGGGATAAAGCACTGCCAATATCGCTCTACTTAACCCATTGTTGTGAATAACGGGTTAAGTGATCTTACGGGTTATTCACAATAACGGGTTAAGTAGAGCGATATTGGTAGTACTTTGGTCTGTAGGGAATAAAGGACTGCCAATATCTCTCTATTTAACCTGTCATCACAAATGACGGGTTAAACTCATTTAACCCGTCATCATCAATAACGGGTTAACTAGAGAGATTTGTACAGAACTTTTGTCTGTGTTTGGCTCTATGTGCTTTGGTTGATACAAATACAACTTCACCAAATTTGTTCACAAATTCACATTACATCAATGTATATAATACAACAGATTACTTCACAACAATTTTAAAGCATACAAATGGACAATGTCAACCAATATACATAATTAATTCAAATCAATACAGTTATCAAAAATTTTCACAAAAATTATACAACCCGACACATGTCCAAATTTTTAAAAAAAATTATCAAGGCGTTCTTCACGTTGGCTTCCACGCATGCCCGGTATTTACCTACAACAATTTATCAACATAGAAAGAAACTATGCATTAGTTATTGGAATAACAAAATCAGCAACCAAATGCTAAACTACTAATAACGAACCGACTATTAGATACTACCGTTTACGGCCACGCGGCTTGTGACCGCTTGTTGTGAATTGCTCGGGCGGGTTTCGCTTCCTTTGAGGATTTCGTCGTCTGCCTTGTGTCCCTGGGGATTCAGGGTCATCCGACCACTGCTCCATTTCAACTTCTTCAGGATTTTGCTGTTGTTGCACTTGTTGTGGCTCGGCGATGTGAATTCCCTGCCTTGTCACGCTCTTTCGTCTAGAACCCGTTGCTGGCACGTTGGCTTTCAAATACGCCTCAAGTTGCGGACCTTCACCCGCATCCTCAAGAGTACGACGGCACGGTTTTAGCATCTCCTGCATTATCTCCTTAAAGCTCTCGGGTACCTTACTCTTCAAGACGCGAGTAGCTGTCCGGATGTTCTCCCATGTGTTTTCAATCTACATTAGGTTGAAATTTTCAATTTAAACAACATGCATACTTAACATATCACCCACCTCAAATAACAATACATGCATACTAACTATATGACATTTGACTAACCATTTTTGGTATGTCTCAGCCTTTGGTTGGTACATCGGCTGGGAGGAGGAATATGCCGGAGGTGGTTCTGCCTGGGTTGGGGGAATCGGAATCTGCACACCGGCTGGTACAGCGGCCTTTGGAGAAACATACAACCGTATTACCTGCTTGTACCACATCATGTATGCCTGTTGGAGGGAGCCATCATACGGTATCGCGACGAACATCATATTCGGTGTCATTTGATGCTGCAGGGTGTTCCAGTTGGCCACATGGTAACGATGGTAATCAGCCCAATCGAAGTTGGGCACACGTCCCGTTCCCTTCACCTCGTGCAACTTTTTATCATAGCACCGGACATCGGGAATCTTTTGTTGATATCCGAATTGCCGCATCACTCTATCAGTATACTGGAACTCGACAATGCCAAAATTCACAAGTGGTGCAACCGTCATCCAAAGGGCACTGTCTAAATAGACCGGTGGAACCCTTTGCAACCTGGCAGTCGAGTATGGTTCCCAATTGACGAACTCGTCCCGCAGGTTATCTAACTCATCTCTGTAGTAGGTTAGAGATTGGCGTGGGTTATCGACTCACGTGTACCGCCCCGTCCAATATACTCCTAGAGGAGGTAACAACTCTGGCACCCCCGGGTCGGCCAACCAATCCGGTATTGGTTCAATAATACGGGGACGTCCGATGTGGATGCGTTCCTAACTCCAGATTTGCAGTAGTACCATCGGGCCACCCATTTGTATGGTACCTAAAGAACATGTGCACAAATTTCTATACAGTAGCGCCAATGCCGCACTCCCCAACTGAAACGGCCCACATAACGGAAATTTTCCAACAACCGTAGGTACATTAGCGGCACGGTCGATCCGGATGAGTTCGGGAAGATCACTCCCCCTATCATACTAAAAACATACGCACGAGCATAGTAAGTTAGGGTTTCCTCGTCCGAATTGGGGGTCAAATAATCCTCCTCGAACTGAAATTTCAACCAACTAATGTACAGTGATTTACCATCGAAAGTTTCATCCAAAACTTCAGCTTCCGCTTTATCTTTCGCAGCTTCTATTTGTTCATACAATAAATCTTGATCATGACCTGCGAGAACATTTTCGAGGATTTCTTTTACAACGGCCTCTCTTCTTTGGAGAACTATCAACTGGAGGTCGATACTGAGCAAATCACGAACAACTTCAACTCGATTGAAGTCCATGTTCCCCATCACGACGACCCCATCTATTGGTAGCCCAGTTATCATTGCTTCATCTTGGAGGGTCACAGTCATCTCACCTACTGGTAGGTGGAATGTGTGGGTCTCCGGCCTCCATCGCTCGACAACAGCTGTAAGTAGCGGCCGATCTAGCTTGACTCCCCCCATGAATTTAGCTCTGTAGAAACTGGCCTCCACTAAGTACGGCGTGATACGGAGGTCAAAAGGAAAAACTGCGTGCTTTCGGAAGTTACATTTCTTATCAGACCCATTCCACACGACTTCAGATTGGTGTTTGGGTTGCAACGTGAGTAAGTTTGTATCCACGAGTCCAGGTGGTGTAACGGGAACCGAGGATGATGGACCTGCCTCAGCAGATGTAGATTGACGACCACCAACCTGTACGAATAAAGATAACAAATATTATTATTGAGATAATGTTACATATTCGTATTTAAAACCAATAATAATAATCAATCTTACCTCCGTAGTCAGTGCGCCACTAGTGGTACCGGACGGGCTTCTCGGTTACCTTGTTCTAGCCATTTATCTATGTACAAATAATTTAAATGTAGTTGGTACGCGTTACATCCATTTATTTATCATCAATAAACATACCGAGATTATGGGAAAAAATGCACAAATGACAACAAAAAAAGCAGTAAAAGTCAACTTGGTCGGATTCACGTAGCACAAGTCACCCCAACTTTTGGAAGTGAGTTTCAACTCTCGGTTGGAGAGATACGGGTGTGTACCGCTTTTGGTTATAAAAAACCCAAATAAACCGATACACGACCGTATCACTCGAACCGTGAATGAAAACTCACTACTAAAAGTTTGGATTGCTTGTGCTATGTGAGACCATCCTACTCGCAAAGTTTCGTATATATTGGAAGTGGTTTGAAGGGTTTTCTATTCTAACCGCACTAAATGCTTTATAAGTGATTAACTTGTAATGTGAGGAACTTTGGAAAACCACACAAACGGCATCCAAAATTTATAAAAATTTGAAACTTGGTCAAATTCACGTAGCGCAAGCCACCCTAACTTGTAGAAGTGAGTTTCGATTCACGATTTGTGAGATACGTCTGTATACCGCTTTATTAGGTTTTTTTAACCAAAAGCGATATACGGCCGTATATCTCGAACCGTAAAACGAAACCCACTTCTACAAGTTGGGGTGGCTTCTGCTACATGAGATCAACCTACTCGCAAAGTTTCATATTTTTTAGAGACCGTTTGCAAGGTTTTCAACTCTAACCGCACTAAAAAAATTCTAAGTCATTAACTTCTAATGCGAGGAACATGACAAAACCGTACAAATGGCATTCAAAATTTATAAAACTTTCCAACTTAGTCGAATTCACGTAGTGCAAGCCACCCAAACTTGTAGAAGTGAGTTTCGACTCACGGTTTGCGAGATACGTCCATATACCGCTTTATTAGGTTTTTTTAACCAAATAAAGTTATACGGCCATATCTCTCTAACCATGAGTCGAAACTGGCTTCTATAAGTTCAGGTTGCTTGTGCTACGTGACACCATCCTACTCGTAAAGTTTTGTACTTTTTGGAGGCCGTTTACAAGGTTTTCAACTATAACCGCACTAAAAATATTCTAAGTCAATAACTTCTAATGCGAGGAACGTCACAAAATTGCACAAATCGAATTCAAAATTTCTAAAACTTTGCAACTTGGTCAGATTCACGTAGCGCAAGCTACCCAAACTTGTAAAAGTGAGTTTCGACTCACGGTTTGTGAGATACGTCTGTATACCGCTTTATTAGGTTTTTTTTAACCAAATAAAGTTATGTGGCCGTATATCTCGAACCGTGAGTCGAAACTGACTTCTACAAGTTCGAATTGCTTGTGCTACATGACATCATTCTTCTCGCAAAGTTTCGTATTTTTTTAAGGTCGTTTGCAAGGTTTTCAACTATAACCGCACTAAAAAAATTCTAAGTCATTAACTTCTAATGCGAGGACGTCACAAAATCGCACAAACGGCATCCAAAATTTCTAAAACTTTGCAACTTGGTCAGATTCACGTAGCGCAAGCCATCCAAACTTGTAGAAGTGAGTTTCGACTCACGGTTTGCGATATACGTCCGTATACCGCTTTATTAGTTTTTTTAACCAAAAGTGATACACGGCCTTATATCTCGAACCGTGAATCGAAACCCACTTCTACAAGTTGGGGTGGCTTTTGCTGTGTGAGATCAACCTACTCACAAAGTTTCGTATTTTTTGGAGGCCGTTTGCAAGGTTTTCAACTCTAACCGCACTAAAAAAATTTAATGCGAGGAGCGTGAGAAAACAACACAAACGGCATTCAAAATTTATAAAACTTTCCAACTTGGTCAAATTCACGTAGCGCAAACCATCCGAACTTGTAGAACTGAGTTTCGACTCACGGTTTGCGAGATACGTCCATATACCGCTTTATTAGGTTTTTTTAAACAAAAAACGATACACGGCCATATATCTCAAACCGTGAACCGAAACCCACTTCTACAAGTTGGGGTGGCAGTGCTGCGTGAGATCAACCTACTCGCAAACTTTCATATTTTTTGGAGGCCGTTTGCAAGGTTTTCAACTATAACCGTACTAAAAAAAATCTAAGTCATTAACTTCTAATGTGAGGAACGTGAGAAAACCACACAAACGGCATCCAAAATTTATAAAACTTTACAGCTTGGTCGAATTCACGTAGCACAAGACATCCTAACTTGTACAAGTGAGTTTCGACTCACGGTTTGCGATATACGTCCGTATACCGCTTTATTAAGTTTTTTTTAACCAAAAACGATACACAGCCGTATATCTCGAACCGTGAATCGAAACCCATTTCTACATGTTGGAGTGGCTTGTGCTGCTGAGATCAACCTACTCGCAAAGTTTCGTATTTTTTGGATGCCGTTTGCAAGGTTTTCTACTCTAACCGCACTAAAAAATTCTAAGTCATTAATTCCGTATAAATTGAACGTGAAAAATCAACACAAATAAAACTAAATTAGTAAGCCAAACATTACTACATTTCTAAATAATTTTGGGCAAAGCATTTGTTTTTGGACTTTCTAAATAATTTACTATTTCAAAATTTAGAAATCAACATAATTAACTCTAATAAGACAAAGAATTAGTCAATACCTTATAAAATAACAACAAATTTTGCCAATAGATCGATTTGTGGCTTTCGCACGGGAATTGATTTGCTTTCGATGTAGATATTTGGAGAAAGAGATTGTATGAGAGTGGAAGAGGAGCAGTAGGAGCAAACGGAGGAGTTTGGAATTTTTTTAAGGTTTTTGGGTTGGTTTCGCCCAAATATACGATAGAATATGGGTTGGGGTCGACGAGGAAGACGAAGGACTGTATATAGATCTGAGATTATATCTTTGCCTTAACCCGTCCTTATCAACGACGGGTTAAGGCAATATTTTTTTATAAAATTTTGCCCTAACCCGTCATTGAAAACGGCGGGTTAAGACAAAATATTATAAAAATATATATGGGCCGTTGGACCAAAGATCCAATGGCCCAGATTAAAGTTCGCACGGGTCTGTGCAAACAGACCTGTTTGCAACCGAAGAAGCCTCTATATGGGCCGTTGGATCAAAGATCCAACTGCCCAAAGATCCAACGGCCCAGATTAAAGTTCGTACGGGTCTGTGCAAACAGATCCGTTTGCAACCGAAGAAGCATATATATATATATATATATATATATATATATATATATATGGGAAAAAGGGGTATGAGCAACTTGCTCATTTAGTAAATGAGCAATTGATGATGTGGCAAACATGTGATTGGAAAATCCTTTAAGAGTTAGTTGTCCAATGTGATCATTTACTAAATGAGCAAGTTGCTCATATCCCTTTTACCCTATATATATATATATATATATATATAGAGAGAGAGAGAGAGAGAGAGAGAACTGATCATGTGCGAACTAGTTC
Source organism: Hemerocallis citrina (assembly GCA_017893485.1). Taxonomy (NCBI): domain Eukaryota; kingdom Viridiplantae; phylum Streptophyta; class Magnoliopsida; order Asparagales; family Asphodelaceae; genus Hemerocallis; species Hemerocallis citrina. The sequence goes on from CM030367.1 coordinate 139,448,856, forward strand.
GCACTTAATCAATAGCGAACTTCGCCAATAGCCGTTGGATCTGCAATTTGATCATGGGATTGATCCAATGGATTGAATTTCTTCCGCTCATCTCACTTTTACGTTGAGGTAGTTGAGTCATTTCTCTCCTTCATCTCTCTCCTTCTCTCTCCATAACTCTCTCCTTCATCTCTCTCCAGACCCTGGATCGATCGAACCCTGGATCTGCTGCCTCGACTCTCTCTCTCTCCACTTCGACCTTCGAAATCGAATAGGCCTTCGATTTTCTCTGAAGCCTCCATCGAGATATATATAGATATATATATATATATATAGATATATATATATATATATATATATATATTTCCACATGCATTTTAACTAGTTTTGCATTAGACTATGTGACATTAGTGATGAAGACTATAACCTAGCGCCTTATTCCACCTTTTCTCTTTAAAAAAAAAAGACTATAACCTAGCTAAGTCATGCAAGAAACTATAGATTTAGCAAAGTTTGACCGACATCTACCTTAGTTTCTTCTGATCAAATACAAATTTTGGCAAGGACATTTTTTTAAAAAGCAATCGTGCGAGACGATTTTTCATAAATTCCACCTTTTTAACCTTGGTAATGTGAAAAGAGTAAAAAGTAAAAGATAAAGTTAGCCCACTTAACAATTTTTTAATAGGGTGAATGACCAATTGACACTCAAAATTAGCAATAATATCCTATACACACTTGAAGTTACAGTAATACCCCAATAACACCCAAAGTTTTGAAAATTGGACCTATAGGCACCCGCCGTTCAATTTCGTTAAGTTATTAACAGATATAGCGTGAATTTACTTTTTTACCCTTACCTCCTTATTTGTCTATGTTATCTCTGCTGTCTTCTTCTCCTCTCTTTCGAAATCAGATGGAGCATGGGGCAGGGGCACGTGGCGTTGGACAGGGCCAGCGGCGCGTGATGCAGCAGGCGGTGGCGGCACGGCAGGTGGTAGGCGGCGCCTCAGGTGGTAGGTGGTGGCGCACAAGCAGCAGATGTATCAAAAGGTGGGGAATCTCTCATCTTTGCATTTGATGAACTTGTCTCTTAGTCTTTATGGATTATTTGTAGATTAATTTGGGTTTTAATTATAGAATGCTCTTAATTGTTGATTATTTTTGATGGTTGTAGTATCTTTCCTTCAATTTATGATTGAATTTGGGATTGCTATTAGGGTTGAGTTAGGATTACGAATTGTTGCAAATAAAAATTTGGGATTGTATTTCCGATTCCGAATTAGGAATTTGTGACTTTTTAGAGGGGTTTTGAGTTAGGAATTTAGAATTTGGGCAATTAATTTTGGCATTGGAATTTGGGATTGAAATTAAAATATAGATTGAACACATTATACTAGCATTGTACTTGATCCATTAGAAATTGGAAAATGCATGTAAATTGAACATACATACAATGCATACATAACTAAAGTTAATTGCTATTACAAACATATTTTTGACACTTCGAGTAGACTTGAGTAAGTTTTGCAATTAATTTAGTATACAAGTACATGTTGGGTTTCTTCTCAACGGGTAGGAAGAACTATTGACTCTGCCTCTTTTTGAATGCATAAGTAGCAGTTATCCTCCCTGCTTACACTTTCGTTCACCACCATTACACAGAGACAGCAATTCTCTGGTTCGGAGGATGGAGAAGTAGCGAGTGTAACAGTATATTCAAAGTACTTAACAACTTCTTGACACGCACTCCTTATATTCATGCTATTTGTTGCATGATTATGAGATGTGCATGCTAAGAAGTTGAAAAGTAGCATGAATACATTGTGACACCCACTACTACTCCGTCCTCCGAAACCAGAGAATTACTTCAGTCTGTGTAATGGTGGTGAATGAATGTGTATGAAGGGAGGAGAATAGCTACTTCTACATTCTAAAAAAAATTCCAAAAATAAAAGAACTTAAAAAAGGAAAGAGGCAGAGTCAGTACTCTTCCCTACCCATTGAGGGAAACCCAGTATGTACTTGAATGCTAACATAGATCGACATCTGTCTCCCTCATCTTCTTTCTTCTATTTTTCTTCATCTTCATCTTCTTTCTAATTTCCATTTTTTTCTTCGTATTCTCCCAAAAAAAATGATGAAGAATGATGAAGAAGACACTTCTTGAATTTGGTATTTATATTAGCAAGGAGACACTCATTGAATTGAACTGAGTATATTCTCCCAAAAACTCAAATTTCAGCTTCTTTTTCTTTCCTTTCTTCATCTTTTTTCTTTTCTTTTTTACTATCATGTTCAATAGAAACATGATGAAGAAGACACTCATTGAATTGGGTATTTATAGCAGCAAGGAGACTAGACAATGAAGAAGACACTCCTTGATGTATAATGCATCTTTCCCATCAACAACAACAATTACCATTGACACACAAATCTAAAAGTCAAAAGCAATGATACACTTCTCAAAATTCAGATAGAACATCAGCAAAAAAACAAAAACAACAGCAACAACTTACTTTTGAAGAAGACACTCCTTAATGAATTTGGGAGTCTTCCATCAATAATAGCTACTTACTTTTGACACACAATTCTAAAAGTCAAAAGCAGTGATACACTTCTCAAAATGCAAAAGGATTCAAGAGAAAATGAACAAAACCAAAAAAAAAAATCCTAGAAGCAGCAACAACAACAACAATAATATCAAAAGCAACCAGCAGCAACTGCAATAGTAGCAACATTAATGAAAAGGAGTAATATCATTCATTTCCAAGAAACAGCAACAGCAACAGCAACAACAACAACAATAGCTAAATTAGAAGAAACCAGTAGGAACAGCAATAGTAGTATAAGTTAATCAAAAGGAGTAATATCATAGAATCCAAGAAGCAGCAGCACCAACAGCAATAGCTAAATCATAAGCAGTAACAGATCATTGTCCCCACTAGCTGATCAGTGGCAACAAATATGAGAAGCAGCTAAAACAAGCACTAGCAGCAACAGTAAAGTGTATGAAATTTGAATGTGTATGATGTCAAATGCTATATGTATGATGTGTATGAAATGTGTATGTGATATGGCTAAAAATGGGGTTAAATCGGGACCGTCCAGATCGAACACGAATCTTGAAGCACGGGGGTAAAAAGGTAATTTCACATACAGATGGATCCGAAACGGGTATTGGGCCTCCTTCTCACAAAACCAACCACCTGCGAATAGATCCACTTCAACTGGGCACGGGTCCCGACCCGATACAAGCCCGGTTCACCAAGAGGAGAATCAAGGCCACTGATTTGACTAAATCAAATCAATAAGCCTGACTGGCTCTCACCAGGGAATCAGGGCCTAATTTCCCAAAACAGAATAGGAGGATTTTCCTCCTGGCTGTTAGGCAGGAAATCAGGATCCTAACCGTTCCAAAGGCGACTATAAATACAACCCCTCTACCACCATGACCAGGTTAATCACTTCTTCACCACTTAAGCTCTTTCTTAATCTTTATCTGATTACTGACAAGAGCGTCGGAGGGTGCGTCGTCGGAATCAACCCCGGTGTCTCGCACTTCCTTGCAGGTTGCGGCGGGAGCAAGAAGGCTGAGCCAACTGTTCAGGTTTTTCTCGGACTCACAAATTCTATCTGTTTACCCCCACACCAAAATCAGCGGTAACAGATTGGCGCCGTCTGTGGGAAAAACCACATGAACAGTCTCAACCCATTCTCCGTCGTCCTCGACAGCCATGCCTCCGAAGAAGGTCAGATCCAGAGGGTCGAACCGTGTGGGTAACCTCACCGACCCGGTGAATGAAGTCCCAGTCAATCCTATTCCTCAGTCAGACCTTCCTCCGCCGACTCAGTAGGTCCCTCCTCCTCCCAAGCAGCAGCCCAACAATGGTCCGTCCGGTCATAACGGTCGGAAGGAGAAGCAGCCCCTCAATCCGGGCCATGTCTCGGTCCATAATGGGTCCTCGGACTCGATGGCTTCTCATCATCCCGACCTCCGCATCACACTTCTGAACCGCCAGAAGGACGACGACCTCCGCACCCATCTTGACGAGAGGCGGGCCCGAGAGGGAGCCTCCCGCCAGCGTCAGGGTGAGCGGTCCCCACGTCGCCGAGACACCAGAAGGTCCCCGGACCGCAGAGGCCGAGCAGCGTCCCCCGAGCGCCGAAGGAGGAGGTCCCGCTCCCCCGGGGATCGACGCCGTCCGAGGGACCGAGACGTGCCTATCAGTCGAGCCGAATTCCTCCAGTTTCAGGAGACCGTTCTGCAGGCTCTCAATCTTCGGCAGAACGTCCAGAATACACAGAGGGCTCCGACGCCGCCCAGGAATCCCAGTCCTCGGCGCCGAACCCGGAGCCCTTCCCCGGCTCCCAGCCGCCAGCCGCGGGAACAAAGCCCTCGCCGGTCCCAGGACTACCGGCGCCGCAGTCCACGCTCCCCTTCCTATGAAGAGGAGTCCGGGGGGTCATACGATTACCAGCGGAGGGACGACGCCCTCATCCGCCGTCTCCATGAGGTGGAAAGGCGTATCGGCCGCATGGACAGGGAGGAAGAGTCCCGAGCAGAAACCTTCCGTCCCAGCCGACCCCCCTTCTCGCGGTCGATCATAGAGGCCCACATACCGAGGAGTTTCAAACCGCCGCAGTTTGAAACATACTCAGGGGAATCCGACCCGGTCGATCACGTCGAAAGCTTCAAGACCCTGATGCTGATCCATCAAGCTTCCGACGCGGTGCTCTGCAGGACCTTCCCCGCCACCCTCAGGGGGTCAGCTCGGGAATGGTATTCCAGGCTCGCCCCTTCATCCATCTTCTCATTCGAGCAGTTCGAGACGCTATTCATTACTCACTTCGTGAGTAGCCGGCGAGCCGAGAAGACAAGTCTTTCCCTACTGAACCTGCGGCAGGAGAAGGAAGAAAAGTTGCGGGACTATGTGAAAAGGTTTACCGCAGAAGTCAGGTCAATTGCCTCCCTAGACCAGTCCGTGGCCACCGTGGCGTTCCAGTCGAACGTCCTTAACGCCAACATCCGATCGTCCCTGGCCAAGAAGCCCCCGCATGACTTCGCCGACCTCCTCCTGAGGTGCAAGAAGTACATCCGAACAGAAGAGGCCGAAGCCCTTCCCAGCTTTGGGGGGCCCTCCGCAGGGTCGAAAAGGAAGGCGACAGGGGAAGAAGGGTCCAAGAAAGCTCAGAAGGACATGGGCGGTCAGCGCCGCCCTTCCCCCAGGTTCGAGAAGTTCACTCCCCTCACCACTAATATCTCCACTATCCTCATGGAGGTGGAGAAGGAGGGGGTCATCCCTCCAGCCCCGAGGATGCACACCCCGGCGAAGAGGAGGGACAAAGATAAGTGGTGTCGGTACCACCGAGACCACGGGCACGATACGAATGACTGTCGGGCTTTAAGAGATGAGATCGAAGCACTCATTCGAAGGGGGCAGTTGGCCAAGTTCGTGAAGGCTAATGATCGAACAGATCGCCACTCCCCTCCGCCTCGGGGGGCTAACAAGCGCTCCGAGCGGCACGAAGAGACACCCGAGTTCGAGGAGGAACAGGTTCTGCACTTGATCCACGGAGGCCCCATGGGGGGCTCCTCTAATTCCTCCCGGAAGGCCTTTGTCCGAGAGGTCAACTCGGTCCATAGTGCCCCTCCCCCGAAAGGTCTCGGCGTCCCTGTGTCTTTCTCCGATTCCGACCTGGAAGGAGTCCGAACCCCCCACTGCGATGCCCTCGTCATCGACCTCCGCATGGCCAACTTCAAGGTGCAGAGGATTTTGGTGGACAACGGGAGTTCGGTCAATATCCTTTTCCTCTCGGCCTTCCGAGGCCTGCAGCTATCCCGAGACCGTCTCAAGCCGGCCGGTTACACTCTCCACGGGTTCACGGGGGTCCCGGTAACCGTCGAAGGGGTGATAACCCTAGACGTTACTGCGGGAAGCGCCCCTACTACCCGGACCGAGCCGATGGACTTCATGGTCGTCGACGTCCCGGCGGCATATAATGTCATCCTAGGCCACCCTGGAGGCTGTCCCCTCGGCATACCATTTGAAAATGAAGTTCCCCACTCGATCGGGAGTAGGGGAAGTCAGGGGAAGCCAGGAAACAGCTCGGAAGTGCTACATGACTTCCACCGGGGGACCAGTGCTCTCGCTCGAGACACTAGAAATCCCCGAGCCGAAGGCCCGCCCAACGTCCGAGCCGGCGGACGAGTTAGAAGAAGTACTCTTCTCAGACGAGGATCCGAGCAGAAAATTCCTCGTCAGCAAGTCCTTGCCGACCGTGCTGTTCTCCGACTTGGTAAGGTGCATCCGGAATAACCGCGACCTATTTGCTTGGTCGGCCGCGGATATGCCCGGCATCTCTGAGGACTTGCTCGTCCACCGCCTAAGCGTCGAACCGGGGTGCAAACCGGTTCAGCAGAAGAGGCGAAAGTTCGCTCCCGAGCGACAGCAGGCAATCAAGGAGGAAGTAGATAAACTGCTGAAGGCCAAGTTCATACAGGAGGTAAATTATCCCGAGTGGCTGTCGAATGTTGTAATGGTCAAGAAGTCCAATGGCTCGTGGAGGATATGCATCGACTTCACTGACCTGAACAAGGCATGTCCGAAGGATCCATTCCCTCTCCCGAACATCGACACCCTCATTGATGCCACCTCGGGTCATGAGCTCCTCAGCTTTATGGATGCCTTCTCGGGGTACAATCAAATCCGGATGTTCCCTCCGGACATCCCGAAGACCTCCTTCGTCACCGACCAAGGCCTCTACTGCTACCGGGTCATGCCGTTCGGTTTGAAGAACGCAGGCGCCACCTACCAACGCCTCGTCAACAAGGTCTTCCAGAACCAGATCGGCCGAAACATGGAGGTGTACGTTGATGACATGCTTGTCAAGAGCATCCACGGCACCGACCATGTTGCCGACCTCCAGGAGGCCTTCGGCGTGTTGAGGAAGCACAACATGCGGCTGAACCCGAACAAGTGTGCATTCGGGGTCTCCTCAGGAAAATTCCTCGGCTTCATGGTGAGTCAACGAGGAATCGAAGCTAACCCCGAGAAGATTAAGGCCATATTAGACATGGCCCCGCCTCGGAACATCAAGGAGGTGCAGAAGCTCACCGGTCGGCTCGCAGCTATCGGTCGGTTCCTCTCCAAGTCAGGGGAAAAGTGCCTCCCCTTCATCAAAGCACTCAGGGGGGCTAAAGGTTTTGAATGGGGTCGAGCACAACAAGAATCGTTCGACCAGCTGAAAGCCTATCTGGTGAACCCCCCTCTGCTCAGTAAGCCGGTCCCGGGCGAGGCTCTCTTCATCTACTTGGCTGCTTCCGAGCAGACCCTAAGCGCTGTCTTGGTGAGAGAGGAGGATCGGACCCAAAGGCCCATCTACTACGTGAGCAAGGTGCTTCGGGACGCCGAGCTCCGCTATCCGAGGATAGAGAAGATAGCCTATGCTCTGGTCATGGCAGCGAGAAAGCTTCGGCCCTACTTCCAATCTCACTCGGTCGTTGTCCTCACCGATCAACCCTTAAAGCAGATCCTCCACAAGCCGGAGACCTCAGGTCGGCTGATGAAGTGGTCCGTAGAGCTGAGTCAGCACGACATCTCTTATCAGCCTCGGACGGCAATCAAGGCCCAGGCCCTCGCCGATTTCATTGTAGAATCCACTATCCCTGAAGTCGGCCACGTCCCGAATGGGCCCCCCATTTGGACAGTCTTCGTGGACGGATCCTCTTGCAATGAAGGAAGCGGCGCCGGCATCATTCTGAACGGCCCTGACAACTTCGTCCTCCAGTATGCGATTCGCATGAACTTCAAGGCCTCGAACAATGAGGCGGAGTACGAGGCTCTCATAGCTGGTCTCGGACTCGCACGAAGTGCTGGGGCGTAGCGCCTCCGGATTCACAGTGATTCCCAGCTAGTCGTGAACCAGGTCTTGGGCGAATATGAGGCCCGGGACGAGCGAATGGCGAAGTACCTCGCCAAGGTCCGGGATCTCATGAGCCGGTTTGAAGAGGCCACCATCGAACGAGTCCCTCGGGAAGAAAATTCACAGGCCGATGCCCTCTCCAAATTGGCTTCGTCCTCACTTCAAGGTCTTGAACAGACCGTGCTGATTGAAGTCCTCTCTAAGCCAAGCATCGAAGACGAGCCACCTAGCTCGGTGGAGTCATTGCCGGTCATGCTGCAGGACAATTGGATGAAGCCACTGGTAGAATTCCTAAGGGACGGAGTTCTGCCCTCGGATCCCAAGGAAGCACGCCGAGTCAGAACTCGGGCCGAGCGCTATGTCTTGATCGAGGGCATCCTATACAAGCGCTCCTTCTCTCAAATAGATGGCCGACCATATCTAAGGTGCCTCTCTCCGGATCAGGCTGAATATGCCCTACAGGAGCTTCATGAAGGCATCGGAGGGGCACACTCCGGATTTAGGTCTTTGGCCCGGAAAGCTTTGAACTATGGGTACTTCTGGCTGACCCTTCTCCAAGACGCCGAGCGACATGTTCGGCAATGCAGCACTTGCCAGAGACACTCCAGCATCCGATGTCTCCCTCAGGCCAACCTCGCCTCCCTGTCGAGCCCTATCCCTTCCGCAATGTGGGGAATGGACTTGCTAGGGCCTTTCCCTCCGGCTCCGGGTCAGTTCAAGTTCTTGGTCGTAGCCATCGACTACTTCTCAAAATGGGTCGAGGCCGAGCCCCTCGCCACTATAACCGAGAACAAGGTGGTGCAGTTCTTCTGGAAAAGTATCATCTGCAGGTTCGGAGTCCCCCGCGTCCTCGTGACGGACAACGGTACTCAGTTCACTGGTGCGGCGTTCCGAGCTCTGTGCGATGACCTCGTCATCCAACAGCGCTTCTCGTCCGTCTCCCACCCTCAGTCGAACGGACAAGCCGAGAATGCTAATCGGCAGATCCTTGCAGGCATCAAGAAAAGGTTGGACAAGTGCTCCAAAGGTTTGTGGGTCGACCAACTCCCCAATGTCTTGTGGAATTACCGCACAAGCAAGCGGACCCCCACCGGGGAGTCCCCTTTCAATCTTACATACGGGGCCGAGGCCGTGATTCCCCTCGAGGTCGGGATACCTTCTCCTCGCCTCGTTGCCTACAGCAAGGAGCAGAACGCCCGAGACCTCAGAGCAAGTTTAGATTTGGTGGACGAGCTGAGGGAGAGAGCGTCAATTCGGCAGCAGAATTACAGAAGAAGAGTCGAGTTGGCCTACAACAAGAAGGTCTGACCCGCCAACCTTAAGCAAGGAGATTTAGTCCTGAGGAAGCTAGCCATATCCTTCCCCGGTCAGAAGGGCAAGCTGGCTCCGAACTGGGAGGGGCCGTACAGGGTCACTAAGGTAGTTCGGCCAGGGGCATATCGTCAGGAAGATCTGGAGGGCAGAGAGATTCCGAGGACTTGGAATGCCGACCACCTCCTAAAATACCAAGAGAACGCTCCGGCGCCTCTCTGAAGTAATCCGAGGTGTCGAACCATTCCTCTCCTCCGACTTGTAACCTGTTTTTCATGAATTGAACTATGTAACACGGTTCGCCGTCAATAATTAATAAAGAAAGCTTTCGCATGTTCTTAAAATCACGTGTTTCTCTCCCCTCTTGTCAACTGTTCTTTTTTATACATTACTTCAACCAATGGTTCGGAGTCCACGTTCGGCCCGACCTCACCTCCTCGGTTCGTCCCCGGACGAACGAGGGGTAGACCGTCGCTCAGAATTGCTCCCACAGCCGTTGAACTATACCGATGGTTCGGAGTCCAAGACTCGGCTCGACTTTACCTCCTCGGCTCGTCTCCGGACGAACCAGGGGTAGATCGCCGTTCGGAATTGCTCCCACAGCCGTTGAACTATACCGATGGTTCGGAGTCCAAGACTCGGCTCGACTTTACCTCCTCGGCTCATCTCCAGGACGAACCAGGGGTAGATCGCCGTTCGGAACTGCTCCCACAGCCGTTGAACTATACCGATGGTTCGGAGTCCAAGACTCGGCTCGACTTTACCTCCTCGGCTCGTCTCCCGACGAACCGGGGGTAGATCGCCGTTCGGAATTGCTCCCACAGCCGTTGAACTATACCGATGGTTCGGAGTCCAAGACTCGGCTCGACTTTACCTCCTCGGCTCGTCTCCAGGACGAACCAGGGGTAGATCACCGTTCGGAACTGCTCCCACAGCCGTTGAACTATACCGATGGTTCGGAGTCCAACACTCGGCTCGACTTTACCTCCTCGACTCGTCTCCAGACGAACCGGGGGTAGATCGCCGTTCGGAATTGCTCCCACAGCCGTTGAACTACACCCAAGGTCCGGAACGCATAATCCGAACTCTCTTAACTATTAGCCGAAGACACACACATTCGGTCGGCTCCCGAGCAAGTGCCTTCCCGAGCGTGTAAACGGGGAAAACGCACTTTCCCCTCAACTTTCGCGCATGATCTCGATCAGACGGCTCGGATCTCGCCACCTGCGCTAAACGACAAGATAACGTTTTCTTGGGGACTGAGCCGCCTCGAGATTCGCGCCTACGTTCAACAGCTCGGATCTCGCCACCTGCGCTAAACGACAAGATAACGTTTTCTTGGGGACTGAGCCGCCTCGAGATTCGCGCCTACGTTCAACGGCTCAGATCTCGCCACCTGCGCTAAACGACAAGATAACGTTTTCTTGGGGACTGAGCCGCCTCGAGATTCGCGCCTACGTTCAACGGCTCAGATCTTGCCACCTGCTCTAAACGACAAAATAGCACTTTCTTGGGCACAGAGCCGCCTAGGGATTTGTACCGTACCGTGTCAGAGCCGCTAAACGACAAAATACCGTACTCATGAGGACCCGTTCGGCTAAACAAACACGCTCGGTTCAAAGGTCTCGGCGCGACCGACATAGTTATAAGCAAAAACAAATATGCAAAGCAATGAAAAGGAGTTTTATTAATTGTCGGCGCATAATACAAAACATTCCATCACAAAGTATTGGCAAACAAAACACACTATGCCCGACCCACTACACTTGTCTCTCATATAGAAACATCCTCACTAGACTGTTCATCCTCCTCGGCTGGCAGCTCTTCTGCCTCCCCCCGGAGCTTCGCCATCACAGCCTGCAAGTGCCAAATCTCCGAGAGCAAGTCATCCCGCTCGGCAATAATCTTCAACTGGTTGTGCCGAATGCATTTGACCCGAAGAGCATTGCTGAATGCGGTTTGCGAGTCTTCATCCTCTCCTGCGGGGCTCAGCTCTACGATCCTATTCTCCAAGCGTTGGATCTCGGCTTCCCGGAGACTGAGGACAGACGAAAGGTGGGCCCACTCACTCTCGGCTCGGCGTAACTTCAGATCGGCGCTCCTAGGGCTCAGAACCACCGTTCCAGAGGTGGCCTCGGATTCGGAGTCATCATTCGAACGCTCGGAGTCCGAGCCATGGATCGTCACCACGAGCTGAAAGAAAGGGAAAACGAATAACACAACTTCAATACATTGCCGATGTCTAACACTTGAAAATTTTCCAAAAAGATTCGCATTCAGACGTAATAGTGTTACAGACAGCCGAACCGACCCCATAATTAGGTTTTTACAACAACAAACAAAAATGGAAAACGACATGATCAGGGCCTCTTCGGAAGGGGAATGCTTCGGTTTAGGGAAACGCGAGGACGACGAGGCCTGCCCTCCGAGCTCGACCCTAAACCAACGAAGCGGGATCCCCCTTCACTGCTGGTCTTAACAGCGACGCCGACCGAGGCACCGCTCGACGAGACAGCCGCGCTACTTTGAGCATCGGCCGGACTCCGCCTGGTCATAGGCGAGCGCGTCGCAAGTTCGTAAAATGTAATCCCTCTCTCGATCTCCTCGCGAGTGCACAACGTGCTGCGGACATTAGCCCTCTCCGGCACAGGCTTGAGCGACGCGATCTCCTCCTCCAGTTCGATAATTCTATCCCTCAGGACGTCGTCCTTCGCCAATTTCTTCGGTCGAGGGGCCCTCAACGAGCCCGAGGCATCGACGCTATCAGTCGCGAGCCGTCGGTAATGGGTGACCTCGATCCCCCTATCTATTGTGATCCTTCTGAGCCTGTCGATTTCGGCCGATAGCCTCTTGCGCTCGGTTGACGCTTTCTCCAGTTCAGAAGCCAGCTTCTCTCCCTCCGCCGAACGTTCTTTCTCCGCTAACTCCAAGTATTGGACCTCAGCCAAGAGGTCGTCATTCTTCTGCTCGGCGGCAGCGAGCTCTCTACGGAGACTCTCGACTTCGCCTTCGGGATAGGGAGCTGAAGAGCGCTTCCGATGCTGGTACAGCTCGCGACCATACCTCCGCAGAGCTGCCTTCGTATCCTCCAGCTTGCCGAGCAGGAGAAATCGATTATACCGGCTCTGAAAGAGCTCGTCCTCCGTTTTCGCCAGCTCCTTCCGAAGGTATACGACCTCCGTGATCGGACCAAATCTCACCTGAAAAGCAGAGATAAATCCGAGGCCCAACACTTGGAGAAATTTACAGCCAAAACAGACACTAAGTCCGAGACTCAACACTTGGGCAAATTTTGGCCAAACAAAACATTTTTCATTCAAAATTCAAAGAGTTCTACAATAGCGATGGCCAGTCCGCAGTTAGGCTTACAAAAACAAAAACAAAAAAAAGAAAGAAGACAACCGAGTCAGGGGTCGACCTTTTTGTCGTTCGGGTCCGTCGACCCCTCGGCCTTGTCCTCGCCCTCGCCCCACCTCCGCCTTCGCTCCTGCTCTCCTCCTCGGAGCCGTCCTCCTCTTCCTCCTCGGCCACGGCCTTCCACGGGTCCTCGACGGGTTCCGTCTCCCCCTCGGGGCCGAGCAACCCCTCGGAGACACCCTCCTCCCCTTCCACGAAGTCGTAAAAGTTGTAGGAGGACGTGTCGAAGCCTGGGTTCTTGGCAACCACATGTTGCAGGGCTCGGCCGTAGGCATCCACCATGTTCTGGAGCATGTGCAGCGCGGCCTCCTCCTGCACGGCCTTCTTCACCCTCTTCACCTTCCTGAGGTGTTTGGCCTTGGCCTTCTTGGCCCTCTTCCGAGCATCCTCCGCTTCCGACCGAGCCTTGGCCAGCTCCTCCCTCAGCTCGGCGGCCTCCTTCACCGACGCCTCGAGCTTGGCCGCCGTATCCTTCAGCTCGGCCACCTCCTTCTCCGAGGCCTCAAGCTTGGCCGCCGTGTCCTTTGACAGCTGAACGGCGTCGGCCAGCTGCTTCTCCAACCCCTCCACTTCGGCAGCCCTCTTCGTCGAGAGAAGCAGTTCGGAATCAAGCTGCTTTGCGACCTTGACGCGCTCCGCCCTCTCCTTCTCCTTCTCCTGATCCTTGTTCGCCAACTCCTCGACCAAGAAATTGAAATGGCAGAGGGTCTGAAAGAGAACAACACGTTAAATTCCGGGTCCAAGAACTTAGAAAAATTCTAAGGAAGAAATTTGGATGGAGCAGAGCTCAGCCTACTTACCGACATGGTATTCCGGGCAATCTGCATCACGGCGTCCCCTGCCATCCCGGCCTTCAGGGTCGCTCGGTCCTTCGGGGTCGGCAGGTGCCTCACCGCCTCCATGCAGATGTTCCCGTCGCCCAAAAAGCCGTCGACGTTCATCACCTGCCAGTCGGGGACGAAGATCTGCTTATGACGCTCGGTCAAGATCTTCTCTGCGTCGGCAGTAAGGGGCGGAACTGAGAGGGACAACGCATCCTTCACCCCGAACACGCTGCTCGACGAACCGGGAGCATCCGCCTTCGGGGTCTGTGCAGGGGCATCCGAGGCAAGGGGTTCGGAGGACACGACCCCCCCTGCTCGGGGACAACGACCTTCGTCGGAGAGACAAGGACCTCGATCTCCCCCTCCTTGAGGACCGCGACCTTCGGTTGGTCGGCAGCCTTCACCACCGAGGGCTTCTTCGAAGCTCGGCTGTCCTGAGGCGCTGCCGACGACCTCTTCTTCTTCTCCTGCTCTGCCCTGCCCTTCGCCACCAGAGCCTTGTAATCAAGCTTCATCGTCTCTACAAAAGCCGAATGAAAAAACTTAGAAAAATTTTCATGAACCTTAAACAAAGAGTATAAATACTAGAAGCATACGAGGGTCGATCGGGCTGAGACCCCCACGGAACAGATGCTCCTCCGTGATATCTTTCCAGCTTAGCGTCGGTAGGGCGAGGAGTTTCTTCTGGACCTCCATGTCCTCTTCACTCAGCGGCACCTCTCTCTTGGTCCGCTTGGGCAGGTCTTCCTTCGCCCAAACCGTCGGTATCACCCATGGCATCAGAGTCCGCACGAGGAAGTATTTGTCCTTCCAATGTTTGATCGAGTCCGGGTTCTCGATCAACTTAACTCCCGTCCGAGGAGAAAGGAAAAACCTCTGCTCGTCCCGCCTCGGCTGGCAAGGTCGGAAGAGACTCCGAAAGAGGAACATAGTCGGCTTGGCGCCGACCTCTTAGCATCGAAGGACGAACGCCACGACGTGCCTCCATGTGTTCGGCATCAGTTGGGCGGGACTCAAACCATACCAGACCAAGACTTCGACCACGAACAGGTGGAGGGGAAAGCGGAGTCCGGCAATAAGGGAGTCGACCGGAAAGACACATACGTCCGACGAGGACTTTGTGTTGGCTCGGAACCCCGGCCCAGGAAGGAGCAGTACATACTCAAGTGGGATCCGGAAACCCTCTCGGATCATACGAAGATCGGTCTCGGTAAGAGTCGAGATCCTATGGTCGACCTCGGACAGCTCCCTAGGCTCGTTCTCCTCCACCAGCTTAGCCGTACCTTGAGTGACCCTCTCCAAGGTATCCTCGGCATAATCCCGAACGCCTCCCACGCTCGACACGGCGATGGGCTGCCGACCAAACGCCCCCGCTCTCTTCGGTGTCTCCACTATCGTGACCACGCCTTTGCCCTTTCGGGACTCGGCCACGACTTCCTTGGGCACTTCGGCCACTTCACCCTCTTTATCCGGACGAACGACGTCTTGCTCGCTCGGCTCCACTACTCCCTTCCCTTTATCCCCTCGGCCAACGGCTTGCTCCGAGGCGGGGGTCTCAGCCGAAATCTTAACCATTTTTTCCTAAAAAGAGAAGGGAAAGAGACTGACCTTGAAGTGACAGGTGCGGTCGGAAAGTTCGTCGGAACTAGGAACGCTACCGCGACAGCTAGCAACGCCACCAGAGAGCTAAAAACTTCGAAGCAAAGTAAAAACTGAAGAGAGAGAGTAAAAGTGAAAAGTGAGACTTGGTCTTAGGGGGGGGTGAAGATTTATAGTAAAATTCGGACGTCCCTTGGACTTCCAAACGAAAGTTGGCGACTTTTGGGCTGCTCTCGAAACGTCGCGAAGGACCATCACCACTGTCTCCTTCACCAAGTCCGCTAGCTCGGCTCCAGGAGATCTGAATCCGAGCCACAGGCAAACCGAACTTGTCTGCAACAGGGTCCGCTCGGAATCCGAGCAGGTGCCTTCCCTAGCGTGTAAACGGGGAAAACTCACTTTCCCCTCAACTTTCGCGCCTGATCTCGATCAGACGGCTCAGATCCCGCCGAGAGCACTAAAAGACAAGATAGTGTTTTCTTGGGAGCTGCGCCCGTCTCGAGATGCGCGCCATCATCCAATAGCTCAGGGTGCGCCACGTCGCTCGGACGATTGAACCCTCGGACGCCCCACCTATGTCTAAAAGGAACCAGGAAAATTTTGATTCAAAGTTTTAAGGCACCGCCCTCGGCGAGCACCCCCCGGGTCCCATGTCTCGGTTGGAATTCCGCCGACCAACGGTCCCCGGTCAAAAATAGATCGGCACTCCCCCATCTCTAACTCCTCCGGGCTGACATCCATCAGAAGCCATCAGCCCGGAAGGAAGACAGAGATGGGAGGGGGCCCATCAACACTCAGAGATCAGGAGAAGCGAACCATTCCGAGCTAGTTGGTTGCAACTGGAAGGCTCGGTTCATCAGAGGACTCTGACAACAGCGCCTTCACAGCTGCAAACAACGGGCTCGGACGGTCCGGAAGCCCGAGCCACGACTCATGATGGAGAAGCGCACCATTCCGAGCTAGTTGGTTGCAACTGGAAGGCTCGGCTTGTCAGAGGACTCTGGCAACAGCGCCTTCACAGTTGCAACAAACGGACTCGGACGGTCCGGAAATCGGCCTCGGACAAGGATCATCACCTCTTCCACCAAGATCTCCGCCTACCTAGGCACCCGCTTCGGAGCGACCAAAGAAAGCAGAAGATCTTGGTGGAAGAACGACCACCCATCCTTCCGAAGTGCCTCACACCTCGGGTCCGGACTATGGTCGTCGACACTACTGCCTTATCCCCTCCCGCTCCTGACACCCCCTTCGGAGCAGTGAGGAACGGGAGAAGAATAAGACAACAGGGCGACCACCCGTCCTTCTGAAGTAACTCATCCCTCGGGTCCGGACTATGGTCGTCGCCGCTACTGCCTCGTTCCCCCCCCGCTCCTGACATCCACTTTGGGGCCGTCAGGAACAAAGGGAAAACCAGGCAGAATAGCAACCACCCCGGACCTCAAAAGAGAAGCAACTCAAGGCAGATACCTCCGAGGTGTGAAACTCTGTGCTGATTGTGATTGAAATGACAAAGGGAGTGGGGTACTTATAGCCCACCTCCAAGAACCCGCCATTATGACCCTCGGAAGTTGAAACGCCGCGCATTAATTAAAGGAATTATCCTTAATGACATCGGGAAGGCGGAACGCCGCACAAGTCCCGAAGCACCATTAATGCCATTGGGAACAGAGCCATCTCGGATTGCCAAAAAACCACAGGCCCTCGGTCGGCCGCCGAGCAAGTGCCTTCCCGAGCGTGCAAACGGGGAAAACTCACTTTCCCCTCAACTTTCGCGCCTGATCTCGATCAGACGACCCAGATCTCGCCGAGAGCACTAAACGACAAGATAGTGTTTTCTTGGGAGCTACGCCCGTCTCGAGATGCGCGCCATCATCCAACGGCTCAGATAGCGCCACGTCACTCGGACGACCGAAGCCACGCCCCCTCGGTCGGCATCCGAGCAAGTGCCTTCCCGAGCTGGTAAATGGAGAAAAAAGACACCGAGCTACTTAAACCGTTGGATCTCTCAGAAATTCGCGCTCCCAATGATGAACAGCCCAGATTGCGCCACGTGCGCTAAAAGACAAGATAGCGTTTTCTTGGGAACCGCGCCGGTCTCGAGATGCGCACCAGCATCCGACAGCTCAGATGGCGCCACGTCACTCGGCCTGCCGAACCCCCTACCTCCGGTCGGCAGCCGAGCAAGCGCCTTCCCGAGCTCGTAAACGGAGAAAAACACTGCCGAGCGGTAACAACCGTCAGATCTTTACGAAATTCGCGCTCGTCAATGATCAACGGCTCAGATCGAGCCACGTCATTAATCGGTATTTAAATCGTTTTTTATTTATTTTAATCGTTTTATTTATTTAAAAATTGCGAAAAAATTGCTAAAAATTCGGGAAAATTAACTAAAAATTTTGGAAAATAATTGGAAATTTGGGGGACATTTTCAAACCCCTAAAACGAACAATTATTACCCAGGATGTACCGTTAAAAGCCCCCGAACGATTAGTGAACACGTCGCAAAATTAAATAAATAGTCCGAAAAAATAGATAAAAACCCTTAAATACCCGATGTGACCAGAGAACAGCCAGCGGCGTCAAAAGCTACCTCACTACCCCCTTTCTAGATTCAAAATCCCACATTTGGACTCCGATACAACTCCACCAGCCACTAAAACAGCTAGACTACTCCTCAAAGTCTGATCACACTCAGTCTTTAGGAGTGGGGGGCTCGTGATATGGCTAAAAATGGGGTTAAATCGGGACCGTCCAGATCGAACACGAATCTTGAAGCACGGGGGTAAAAAGGTAATTTCACATACAGATGGATCCGAAACGGGTATTGGGCCTCCTTCTCACAAAACCAACCACCCGCGAATAGATCCACTTCAACTGGGCACGGGTCCCGACCCGATACAAGCCCGGTTCACCAAGAGGAGAATCAAGGCCACTGATTTGACTAAATCAAATCAATAAGCCTGATTGGCTCTCACCAGGGAATCAGGGCCTAATTTCCCAAAACAGAATAGGAGGATTTTCCTCCTGGCTGTTAGGCAGGAAATCAGGATCCTAACCGTTCCAAAGGCGACTATAAATACAACCCCTCTACCACCATGACCAGGTTAATCACTTCTTCACCACTTAAGCTCTTTCTTAATCTTTATCTGATTACTGACAAGAGCGTCGGAGGGTGCGTCGCCGGAATCAACCCCGGTGTCTCGCACTTCCTTGCAGGTTGCGGCGGGAGCAAGAAGGCTGAGCCAACTGTTCAGGTTTTTCTCGGACTCACAAATTCTATCTGTTTACCCCCACACCGAAATCAGCGGTAACAGTATGTATGATCAATTCAAATGAATTTTTTTGACTATGTATGTATCAGTTGAAATATGTACAAAAAAATTCTAGTGTATATCACACTTTTAACTATATGATCACATTTCTATGTATGATGTGAAATGTCTATCTGTATGATCTGTGTATGTTTATTATGTGTATGAAATGTCTGTATATGATCAGTTAAAATGTATATTTTTCACTATGTATGTATCAGTTGAAATGTGTAGAAAAAATTACTTGCACATTTATGTGTATGATCAGAAGAAATGTACTAGTGTATGTCTATCATTAGTTGAACTGTCTATGTATTATGACGTGAACTGTGTATGTTTTATAAGTTGAGAATTTTTTTTCATTATGTATGAAAAATTCTATAATAGTATTCCTTTGCTATATACACTTAATTGCTGTATGAACAAGTTCGGGAAAAAATGATTCGACAAAAAAGACAACAATACTTGATACAATTCCAAAACTTCTTTTTTTATTGAATTGTAAAGAACAATTACATTATGAAAAACTTCCAATTCCTCTGTTAATAAACCAAAGTTAAATGGAAAAAAAAAAAAATCAAATTACATTACACATTAGTTTTCCTTATTCTGCTTCTTCAGATTCATCTACTTCTTCAATTTCAGTACTCTTCAGCTGGTATGCTGCTTCTTCTTTTTCTTCGTCTTCTGCCAACCACATCAAAAAAAAAAACCCCAACCTTTCTTCGTTGCCTGCCAACCACAAAAAAAAAAAAAAAAGGAGTTCAGCAACTATATTCATCTATCTGTATGTGCATGATGCTGAACAGTAAATTAAACAATTACTAGCAGGCTCAGAATACAATTATCGGCACGGATAGATCAAATATGTGTATGAAAGTAGTATCAATTCATCAAATATATAAAAAATGGTTTCAGTAGGGCTGCATTCTAATGCCATACCAACTCGTTCAGCAACACCAAAAATCAGAAGCGACAACAGCAAAAAATTAGAAACAGCAACAACACAATCAAAAGTAGCAATTATTTTCCAACTCAACATTGTATGATTTCCATCCACAATCAACATCAGGCAAGAAAGTAGACGAATCAAAAAATGGTTTTACTAGGGCTGCATTCTAATGCCATGCCAACTAGTTCAACAGTAACACCAACAATATATCAATTTAAAAGTAACCGAGAGCAGCAACTAATAACAGAAGAAGCAGCAGCAAACCCTCAGATTAAACAAAAGCATCAGTTCTCCCAAGAATATCAAAGAATCCAAGATTGGAATTCCCAACAAGTATTAATTCCCAACCATTTTATCCTAATGCTTCTGCCAACTAGTTCAGCAGCAACAACAGCAATCACAAGCAACAACAACAAAATCAAATGCAACCAAGAGCAGCAGCAAATATGAGAAGCAGCTGAGACAAAGCCTAAGATGAAGTATATGATCAGTTCACCCATGCCTACAAAGAATCCTCTAAAATTCCCAACCTATATTATGGATCATTAATATTGTATGATTACAATCCACAATCAAGAACAAGCAACTAAGTATCAACAAAATAAAAAACAAGACTATTTTGTGTGACTCATCATTGCCTACTAAGAATCCAAAATAATTTGCAAATAATTAAACAATATTGTATGATAAAATTGCAACTCAGAATCAAACACTTCCCTCTCATATCGTAATGTCAAATGCCATACGCTACTTCAAAAACCCAACTCCAACCCTCAAATTCAGATGGGATTTCGACATTGGATGCAGGTGGGTAATCGACATCGGTGCTCACAAAAAAGAGGTAGAGATTGAGGTGTACGAGGCATCAAAGATTAGAGATGACAGATATACAGTACTTAGGGTTTCGAACTGGGATTTCCAAATTTTCGGATTCTTTGAATTAGGATTTACAAAGGGGAAGGAGATATAACCAGGAAGAAAAGAAGATGAAGAAAGCGAGGGATTTTTCGTCTTTTCACATTCTTCTTAACGGGTATGAACCCGTCAAGAGGAATAAAACACGAATATTCCACTAACTTAACGGATATTTGAACGGCGGGTGACTATAGATCCAATTTTGATAACTTTGGGTGTCAATGGGGTATTGACGTAACTTCAGGTGTGTATAGGGTATTATGAGTAACTTTGGGTGCCAATTGGTCATTCTCCCTTTTTAATAATTACAACTTACATGTTAAATGAATTACTTGTTTTGTAAGCTATGGACAATTTTTTCCTTCTTTCAATTTTTCTTTTTCTATAAAGACATACAGTTCTGTTCTTCTTAGCTTTAGTAGTTTTATTTTTCTAATTTAACTAATTAATTTTAGACAGTACTCCTATACAACTAGAAATTTGTCAAACTGATAAAAAGAAAATAATAATGTGAATTTGGAAAAGCTTAGAAGTTAGGAGTGGCCAGCTGCCTACACATCTGTTTCACACTAATAATTTATATGTGTGATACGCATCATAATCTATATAATAAAACACAAAAAAAAGCTATCAGGTGGCTCTCCTTCAAATCCCCCAAAGTCAAAGGCCCAAATCTAACCTCACAAAACACATTTTTCCTCCCAAAAGTTTTCCCCCAAAACTTAAATTCAAATCTCTCCAAAACAACTCCTTTACTTATTTAATTCTCTCTCTCTCTCTCTCTCTCTCTCTCTATATATATATATATATATATATATTTATATATATATATATATATATATATATATATATATATAGAGAGAGAGAGAGAGAGAGAGAGAGAGAGAGAGAGAAATCTTCGGTTGCACACTACTTTGGTGAGCACTCCGTGAGCACTCACGAAATAGAGCACCTATGACAAATCCGAACCGCTCATATTGTTCTATATACCTTAGATAGCCTAACAATAAAAAATCAAGTAATTTGAAGTTCATTTGCCCATGATTTACATCATTACAAAATTGTATGGCTGAAAATTCTAACAGTATGATGGATGGGCAAATGAACTTCAAATTACTTGATTTTTTATTGTTAGGCTATCTAAGGTATATAGAACAATATGAGCGGTTCGGATTTGTCATAGGTGCTCTATTTCATGAGTGCTCACGGAGTGCTCACTAAAAGTAGTGTGCAACCGAAGGGGACTATATATATATATATATATATGAGTGTGCAACCGAAGATATATATATATATATATATATATATATATATATATATATATATATATATGAGTCTTCTTCCGTTGCAAACGGGTCGGAGCGGGTCTGTTCGCACAGACCCGTGCGAACTTCGATCTGGACCGTTGGATCAAAGATCCAACGGTTCAGATTTTTTTTAATAAAATCTTGCTTTAACCCGTCGTTGGGAAGGACGGGTTAAGGCAAAATTTTATTAAAAAACATAGCCTTAACCCGTCCTTCCCAAGAACGGGTTAAGGCTATCTATATTCATTTTTATTTCCATACAGTTCGTCTTCTTCGGCGATTCCTCTTCGCTCCTTCTTCTTTCTTCGACGAACCCAACGGGAAAAAAAACCCTAGCTCCGACTTACGACGTGATCGACATCTCCGTCCGCTCTCCCTCTTCTCTCCCAATTCCGAAGATCGAAACCCTACTCTCTCATCCCCTTTTCGATACGAAATCGAAACCCTAGTTCTCCTCCGATTGTTTCATTGGCTTCGTTTGGAACTATTTTGTAAGGTATAGACTATTGTTTTACCTCAACAATCTATATTTGAGTTTATTTTTAAATTTGTGTATACTCAAATATTTAGATAGCGGAAAAAAATTTATTTGCCTTAGTAGATTTTAGTTGTAGAATTGAGTTGACTTTAAGTATATTCAATTGCCGAATTAATTTGCTTGCGTTAGTAATATGTAGAACTAGAATTGTATATACAAAATTAGTTAGAAAATTTTCAGTGCGGTTATGGTTGAAAACCCTGCAAACGACCGTAAAAAAATACGAAACTTTGCGAGTAGGTTCGTCTCACTTAGTACAAGCCACCCCAAGTTGTAGAAGCGAGTTTCAACTCACGGTTCGAGAGATACGGCCGCATATCGATTTCGGTTGAAAAAAACCAAGTAAAGTGGTATACAGCCGTATCTCCCGAACCGTGACTCGAATCTCGCTTCTACAAGTTCGGGTGGCTTGCCCTACGTGAATTCGACCAAATCGGAAAGTTTTATAATTTTCGGATGCCATTTGTGTGGTTTTCATCAATTCCTCGCATGAGAAGTTTATGACTTAGAATTTTGTAAGAGCGGTTAGATTAGAAAACCCTTCAAACGACCTACAAAAAATACAAAACTTTGCGAGTTGGTTGGTGTCCGATATGAGAAGCCAACCCAATTTGTAGAAGTGAGTTTCGACTCACAGTTCGAGAGATACGGCCGCGTATCGCTTTTGGTTGAAAAAAAACAAGTAAAGCGGTAGACGGTCGTATCTCGCAAACCGTGACTCGAAACTCGCTTCTACAAGTTCGGGTGGCTTGCCCTACATGAATCCGACCAAGTCGGAAAGTTTATAATTTTCGGATGCCGTTTGTGCGGTTTCATGAACTTCCTCGCGTGAGAAGTTTTAGACTTAGAATTTTCTAAGTGCGGGTAGATTAGAAAACCCTTCAAACGATCTCCAAAAATACGAAACTTTGTGAGTTGGTTGGTGTCCCCTACGAGAAGCCATCCCAAGTTGTAGAAGTGAGTTTCGACTCACGGTTCGAGAGATATGGCCACGTATCGCTTTTGGTTGGAAAAAACAACTAAAGCCGGTACACGACCGTATCTCGCAAACCGTGACTCGAAACTCGGTTCTACAAGTTTGGGTGGCTTGCCGTACGTAAATTGGACCTAGTCGGAAAGTTTTATAATTTTCGGATGCCGTTTGGGCGGTTTTCTCTACTTCCTCGAATGTGAATTTTTTGACTTAGAATTTTGTAAGTGCGTTTAGAGTTTAAAACACTTCAAACCACCTCCAAAAATTACGAAACTTTCCGAGTTGGTTGGTGTAGCCAACCCAACTTGTAGAAGTGAGCTTCGACTCACGGTTCGAGAGATACGGCCGCGTATCGCTTTTGGTTGAAAAAATTCATTATAAAGCGGTATACGGTCGTATCTCGCAAACCGGGAGTTGAAACTCACTTCTACAACTTCGGATGGTTTTCCCTACGTAAATTCGACCAAGTCGGAAAGTTTTAAAATTTTCGGATGCCGTTTGTGCGGTTTTCACAACCTCCTCGCATTATAAGTTTTAGACTTAGAATTTTCTGAGTGAGGGTAGATTAGAAAACCTTTCAAACGACCTCCAAAAAATACAAAACTTTGCGAGTTAGTTGGTGTCCCCATATGAGAAGCCAAACCAATTTGTAGAAGTGAGTTTCGACTCACGGTTCGAGAGATATGGCCGCGTATCGCTTTCGGTTGAAAAAAACCAAGTAAAGCGGTATACGGTCGTATCTCGCAAACCGTGAGTCGAAACTCACTTCTACAAGTTTGGGTGGTTTGTGCTACGTGAATTCGACCAATTGTGAAAGTTTTATAACTTTTTGATGCCGTTTGTGCGGTTTTCTCACGTTCCTCGCATTATAAGTTAATGACTTTCAATATTTTTGTGCGATTAGAGTTGAAAACCTTTCAAACGTCATCCAAAAAATATGAAACTTTGCGAGTAAGCTGAGCTCACTCAACACAACCCACCTCAACATGTAGAAGTGGGTTTGGTGTTACGGTTCGAGATATACGGCCGTGTATCAGTTTATTTGGGTTTTTTTACAACCTAAACCATCTTACATGCCCGTATCTCTTCAACCGAGATTTGAAACTCATTTTCACAATTTGGGGTGACTTATGCTACGTGAATTCAACCAATTTCACCTTCAGTCCTTTTTTTGTTTTCATTCGTGTGTTTTTCCCCAAAATCTCGGTATGTTTGTTTTGTTGTCATTTGTACCAACCACATTTTAAATTTTTTGTCAAATAGATAAATGGCCAGAACAAGGCAACCGAGAAGCCCGTCCGGTAACACTAGTGGCGCATCAACTACTGAGGTAAGATTGAATATTATTGTTGATTTTAAATACGAATATGTAACATTATCTCAATAATAACATTTGTTATATTTATTCGTGTAGGTTGGTGGCCGTCAATCCACATCTGCTGAGGCAGGTCCATCGTCCTCGGTTCCCGTTACATCACCCAGATCCGTGGACATAAGCATACTCACCTTGCAACCCAAACACCGATCCGAAGACGTGTGGAATGGGTCTGATAAAAAATGTAATTTCCGGAAGCACGCAGTTCTTCCTTTCGACCCCCGTATCACGCCGTATGTGGTGGAGGTCGATTTCTACGGAGCTAGATTCATTCACTCAGTAAAGCTAGATCGGCCACTTTACAGCTCTAGTTGAGCGATGGAGGCCGGAGACCCACACATTCCACCTACCAGTGGGTGAGATGACTGTGACCCTACATGATGTGGCAATGATAACTGGTCTACCAATAGATAGGATTGCCGTGACGGGAAACATGGACTTCGATCGAGTTGAAGTTGTTCGTGACTTACTTGGTATCGACCTGCAGTCGGTAGTTCTCCAAAGGAAAGAGGTCGCTGACAAAGATATCCGCGAAAATGTCCCCGTAGATTTTGATGAAGATTTATTGTATGAACAAATAGAAGCTGCGAAAGATAAAGCGGAGGAAGAAGTGATGGCTGACACTTTCGATGGTAAATCACTGTACATCAGCTGGTTAAAATTTCAGTTCAAGGAGGAATATTTGGACGCCGATTCGGACGAGCAAACCCTGACGTACTATGCACGTGCATACATTTTTAGTTTGATAGGGGGACTTATCTTTCCGAACTCATCCGGATCAACCATGCCGCTAATGTACCTACGGTTGTTGGAGGATTTCCGGTATGCGGGTCATTTTAGTTGGGGGAGTGCGGCACTGGCGCTACTATATAGGAATTTGTGTACATGTTCTTTAGGTGGCATACAGATAGGTGGCCCAATGGTGCTACTGCAGATCTGGAGTTGGGAACGCATCCACATCGGACATCTTCGTATTGTTGAGGTTACACCGGATTGGTTGGCTGCCCCGGGGGCAGCGGAGTTGTTACCTCCTCTAGGAGCATATTGGGCGGGCCGGCACACGTGGGTCGATAACCCACGCCAATCTTTAACCTACTACAGAGATGAGTTAGACAACTTGTGGGACGAGTTCGTCAATTGGGAACCATACTCGGCCGAAAGGTTGCAACAGGTTCCTCCAGTCTGCGTAGACAGATCCCTTTGGTTGATGGCTGCACCTCTTGTGAATTTTGGAGTCGTCGAGTTCCAGTATCCTGATAGAGTCTTGCGGCAATTCGGATATCAACAGAAGATTTCCGAGGTCAGGTCTTATGATAAAAAGTTGCACGAGGTCAGGGGAACGGGACGAGTGCCCAACTTCGATTGGGCTGATTACCATCGTTACCATGTAGCCAACTGGAACACCATGCAGCAGCAAATGACACCGAATATGATGTACGTCGCGATACCATATGATGGCTTCCTCCAGCAGGCATACATGATGTGGTACAAGCGAATAACCCGGTTGTATGTTTCTCTAAAGGCCGCCGTACCAGCTGGTGTGCAACTTTCCATTCCCCCTACCCAGGCAGAGCCAGCTCCAGCATATTCCTCCTCCCAGCCGATGTACCAACCAAGGGCTGAGATATATCGAAAAACGGTTAGTCAAATTTCATATAGTTTGTGCGCATGTACTGTATTTAATTGATGCCGCTAATTATGAATGATGTTTATAAATTGGAATTTTTCACCAACTGTAGATTGAAAACGCATGGGAGGTTGTTCGAACAGCTGCTTGCGTCCTGAAGACTAGGATACCCGAGAGCTTCAAGGCGGTAATCCGGAAGATGCTAGCCCCGTGCCGTCGCACTCTGGAGGACGCGGGTGAAGGTCCACAAGTTGAGGCCTATTTGAAAGCCAACTTGCCATTAACAGGTTTTAGGCGAAAACAAACTGTGAGTAGGGGAATCGCATGATCAAGCCACAACAACTACAACCCCAACAACCACAAATTGAAGATAAGACGGAGCCTTGGGAAGATGATGACCCTCGATCTCCCGAAACCGAGGGTAGACGACGGAATCCTCAACGAAAGAGGAACCCACCTGAACATCTATCACCAAGTGGTTGCAAACCGCGTGGTCGTAAAAGGTAGTATCTAACAATAGGTTGGCTAAGCGGTATTTTATTGCTTGATTTTTTATTTTATTCCCTTCAAATAACTAAGAACCACTGTTTGTTTCTCTATTTGTAAATATTGTAGATAATTATCGGGCATCCGCGGAACTCAACCATGAAGATAGTTGAAGGGATCCAGAAATGTAGTCGAACGATTAAACAATTTGTATATCAACTGTTTGTTTATATTTTTTGGTAGTGAATGACTTGTAATAGGTAGTTGTAAACAATACAGAAATGAAGTCGAACGATTTGGTGAGATTAGTATTGGCTAATGAATGTCCTATTTTTGAACTTCACATATATATTGTTGGGAACATGGATTTCTGAGTTGTTGTGGTTACCGCTATATATATGTAGTTGTATTGTTGTGAACTAAGTTCTCAATTCTTGTGCTATGAATTTTTGTTGTGAGGTTGTATTATTGTGAACTCAGTTTCAGTATTCTTGTGAGTTGTTGTGAGGTTGTATTTTTCACCAAGACACATGTACTGATTGGGCCGAAATATCCCTACCTAACCCGTCATTGTAGATAACGGATTACCTACACCTAATCCGTCATCGACAATAACGGGTTAAGTAGACATATATTGGCCGAAGTTTTTTAACCTACTGGCATGTACATCATAAAGTTCTGCCAAAATAAGTAAACTTAACACGTTATTGTCAGTAACGGGTTAGTTGTAGGTAACCCGTTATCCACAATAACGGGTTAAGAAGACATATATTGGCCGAAGTTTTTTAATCTCAGGTCTGTACATGATATAGCCCTGCCAAAATAGGTAAACTTACCCCGTTATTGTCAATAACGGATTAAGCTCACATAACCCGTTATCGACAATGACGGGTTAAGAACACATATAATGGCAGACAATTTTTAATCCCAGGTTTTTAGTTGACAAAGTTCTGCCAAAATAACTCAGCTTAACCCGTTATTGAGAATAACGGCTTAAGAACAATTAACCCGTTACCCTTAATAACGGGTTAAGTAGATATATATTGGCAGAAGAATTTTCATCTCAGCTCTGTAGGTGATCAAGTTTTGTGAAAATTGTTTTACTTAACCCATTATTGTTAATAACGTGTTAGGATAACTTAACCCGTTATCCTCAATAACGGGTTAAGTAAGAAGATATTTTTATCCTTTCTACAAATTTCTCTTCACTCTTTGCGAGAATTGTCTCCTGAACTGTGCAAGGTGACATTAATATGCCCATAAATTATTTATAATTTTTATTAATTTCCATTTACTACCTCGTAACTAATCACTATAAATTTGTTACCATAATAAGTGCTGTGAAAGTTAAAAAATTAAATTACGAGATTTTTGTACCAAGGGTTAGGGTTAGGGTTAGGTTAAGATAGGGTTAGTGTCAGGTTAGGGTTAGGGTTAGGTTAAGATAGGGTTATTGGTGAGTGTATGTTTTTTGTTTTGATTCATTAGGTTCATATTGTGGATCGCCACATTTATATTTGACTTTGCAACATGTGGAACCACATGTAAAACATGACAAGTATCTTAATTTGTGGTACAAGTCGTTAACTTGTAGTAAATTAACAGGCCGTTCTAAATTTCCAGACTAATGAATCCATCCATCCGTCAGTCAATCAAATTGAAGGTTCAAATCAGGGCTAATCAAATATATCTTCCCCCACATGTCTTTATTGTGCTACTACATGTGAACTTGTGCCCCCACATGTGATCAGATCCAGTTCTTGTTAGCCAAGTAATTAGATCTGGTGGCATGGCATGCTAATAACGCGTTCGTGCTTTTCCATTAGGAATACCATCATCATCACAGTTGATCCAAATCTGTATTGGTCTTTTTGTACGTGGATGTGGAGATCTACATGTGGTTTTTCCCACATATAGGCTACATGTGGGGATCTACATGTGGTTTTTCTCCCATATAGGCTACATGTGGGATCTACATGTGGTTTTTTGCAGATATAGGCTACATGTGGGAATCTACATGCGGTTTTTTCCCCATACAAGCTACATGTGGTATCTACATGTAGTTTTTTCCCCATACAGGCTATATGTGGGGATCTACATGGGGTTTTTCCCCATATAGGCTACATGTGGGAATCTACATGTTGTCTCCACCGAAGAAGTGGTGTTGTCATCTAATCCAAGTGACCACCACAAGTCAGAAAAATTTGAACATACACCTAAGTGGAAAAAAGCACCAAGCTAAACAAGCAGAACTCAGCACCCGCCTACTATTATTGCAGACACTTCAATATGGGAAAAAACTAAATTACATAACCACATGTACATCCCCACATGTAGCTTATATATGGGAAAAATCCTATGTACAGATCCAGTTCTTGATGGCCAATTAATCTCATCTGATGACGAGATGCGGATCACGTGACGCATCTAGTTAGGCTTTTCCATTAGGGATATCAGCATGTGGGGATGTACATGTGTTTTTTTCCTTGTAGATTTTACTTTGCAACATGTGGAACCACATGTACAACATGGCAATAATCTTAACTTGTTCTACAAGTCGTTAACTTGTTGTACATTAACGGGTCGTTCTAAATTCCCAGATTAATGAATCTTAACATGTAGTTTTTGTTGGCCAAGTAATTAGATCTATCCCATTAGAACATTAACGGGCCGTGTTTTTCCATTAGGGATACCATCATCATCACAGTCGATCCAAATCTGTATTGGTCTTTTTGTACATGCATGTGGGGATCTACATGTGGTTTTTCCCCATATAGGGTACATGTGGGATGTGCATGTGGTTTTTTCCCCATAACGGCTACATGTGGGGATCTACATGTGGATTTTCCCCCATATAGGCTATACAAGCTAAACAAGCTAAACTAGTAGAACTCAATCTCAAAGCAGACACTTCGATATGGGAAAAAGAGTGGAGACTCTACAATTGGGGATCTACATGTGGTTTTTCTAATATATAGGCTACATGTGGGGATCTACATTTGGCTATGTACTTTAGGTTTTTCCCATATTGAAGTGTCTGCTACGAAGAGAAAAAGAGTGGAGACTCCAACCTTAACCCTAACCCTAACCCTAACCTACTAACCCTAGACTAACCCTAACCCTAACCTACAAAATTTTCCCTATTGTTTATTATGAAACAAAATACAAATTAATTTGTGTTAATTTTAATATTCATTTGTTGATATCAATTTTATATTGGTTAGTTACGTGGCTAGGAATGGAAATAAAAAATATATATAAAAAAGCAGAGAACATACATATGAATGTCTATTTTGTAGAGTTCAGAAGACAATGTACGTAAAGAGTGGAGAGACATATGTGATTAATGATAGAACTTAAATATCTATAAACTCTTTACTGGAAACTTATTACCTATCACCTCCCAACTACAAATATTAACGTATTTAATGATAAACCAAAACAAAATCTTACCGCAAATGTCTTCCTTGCAATAAGCTTAACCCTAGAATAGCCCTAACCCCCGCTAACCGTGTAACGAACATCCGAAAATTGCTGATTATATAAAATTTTATGAACAGATTTTTTGCAGCGGGTTTTAGTAAGGTCATAGTGGTGTTCGAATAATTTATCATAAATTGTTTTCATTAAGTGAACTATAAGTTATATTTACAAACTTGTTTACACATTTTTTTACATGCGATTTAATAATTATCAGTACTGCCGATATAGGTACACTAAACCCGTTATTGAAGATAACGGGTTACAAGTACTTAACCCGTTATCGTATATAACGGATTAAGTTAACGTATATTGGCAGAATTTCGCCATCTACTTATGAATGTAGCCATAAACTTCTGCAAATATAAGTGTACGTAACCCGTCGTTGGTGATAACGATCTTTGTTAACTTAACCCGTTATCTGTAACAACGGGTTAAGTTGACAAAGATTAGCAGTGGTTCATCATGTAGAGACCAAGTTTTGGCATAGATCAAGTACACTTAACCCGTTCTTGGTACCGACGGGTTAAGTGTAATTAACCCGTTGTCACCAACAACGGGTTAACCAGGTGTAATTTATAGATATGGACTGTACATTTTGAGATGTGTATCAATTTGGTGGGGACAATTGCTATCCTTGCTGCTCTTTTTTCGAGACTTGTATCATACCTTGGTTGACTAACAGGTTTATCCTCATTGTCTTCTTCTTGGACTTAGTTTGATCCCTCCTTGTCTTCTCCTTCTTCTTGTGTTGATCCATTTCCTATTGATTAGCAGTGTTCTGTACAAGTGGGCTATCATATCATGCTCCCCTCCTTCTTTTTTCTAGCCTATAACTGAGAGAGTTGAACTCCTAACTCAAATGACACTTCTATTCTTCTCTTCAAGAGAACTTAAATGAGAGACTTCAATTTTCATAACTCAGTAGATGGAAAAATATGAGGAATCAATGTTCTCTTCTTCTCTTCAAGACCTCTCTTTCCTTCCTAATAGGGAGGAAGAAGTTTGAGTTGTAGAAGAAATTTGAGTACAAGGATGGTCGCCTACAATTGTTCTTGTGTATGAAGATGCAGGAGTAGAGAGACTTGTGCATGAACATTTCAGTGTACAAGTGCATGCTCGGTTTCTCTCAAGGGGTAGGGAGGGCTGCCGACTCTGCCTTTTTTTTTCCCTTCATTTCTCTTAGTCTTCTTTTTTCTATCTTTTAGATGTGTTTGCACAAGTAGCAATTGTCTGCCTTTCATACACATTCGTTCTCTATTGTTACACAGAGTGTAAAAATTCTCTGCTTTCGTCGGACGGAGTAGTGGTGGGTGTCACAGTGTATTCATGGTACTTTTCAGCTTCTTGGCATGCACACCTCACAATCGTGCAACAAATAGTACGAATATGAGGAGTGCATGCCAAGAAGTTGTTAAGTACTTTGAATATACGGTTACACCCACTACTACTCTATCCGACGAAGCGGAGAATTTTTACCTCTGTGTAATAGTGGTGAACTAAATTGTATGCAGGGGGGACAACTAGCTACTTATGCATTCAAAAAAAGGCAGAGTCAGCAGTCCTTCCTTCCACTTCGAGAAGAAAGCGAGCATGTACTTGTATACTAAATTAATTTCAATTTAGGAGTAGAGTATTAAAGGATGACTTTGTAATGTCAACTAGCTTGAGTCATGTACAATTTTCTATGTTTCTTGAAACAATATGTTCTTGCCAGTTTGTAATGTTCCTTTATATGAATAAATTTGGTATTGCAAATGGCTTGTTGTGAATGAATAGATTTGTATATGTATCAACAAAAGAAGATATATCCAACACCCGCGAAAGTTAACATACATATTTTTAAGCGGAGAATGAACAAATATGTATATGTATAAACAAAAGAAGATATAGTCCACAAAGTTGAAAGCTCTGTAAAAAATTCTTAACCTAACCCGTCATCCCCAATAACGGTTTAGGGGATATTAAATCGTCAACGCCAATAACAGGTTAATTGGAGAGATATTGGCCGAACCTCATCCCCTACATGTGAAGTGTTGGTTAACATATCTATCTCCTTAACCCGTCATTGGTAATTACGGGTTAGGGGATCTAAAACCGTTGATGCAAATAACGGGTTAAGTGGAGAGATATTGGCCGAACTAAAACCCCTATATGTGAAGTATTGGTTAAGGACTGCCAATATCTATCTCCTTAACCGTTATTGAGGATGACATGTTACGTTATCTTAACCCGTTATCCCCAATAACGGTTAAGGTATAGAGTATCTGCCAGCATCTTTTTTTTCAATACTGCATACATTTTCACAATTTTCCACAATAAAGATATATCATCCAGAAAATACACAATCTCCAACACAAATAACAAATCTGTTCACATCGGCATCCAGAAAATTTTCATTAACACAAAATTCACAAACAGAACGAGTTGCCGAAATTGCACACATCTACCAATTTCACAATTTTCGACATAAATAAATATTCGCTACCCAAATACAAGATCAAAATCCATAGCGACATATTTTTGTTCACAAATACACGAAATAAACTGACATACAGAGATAACATTCTGATTAAATACATCATTAATTTACTTGTACCAAACAGATATATTCAATTATCCACATATATATACAATCCAAAAGCAACGAATTTTTCAACGCATTGCTTCTTTCCATTGGGCGCGTTTTTTTCGTTTCATTCCGGACCTATACCAGGAAAAAAAAAGGTTAATAATCGAGTCGAAATTAATAATTATCTGCACGAATAAATGTAAAATTCAGCAATTATTCAGTGATTATTTTGAAAGTTTGATATGACATACATATTTAAGTACTTAAAACCCCCTAGCACGAACCTTCGCCTTCATCATCATCACTCTTTACAGCGTTTGGAGCTTCTTCATTCCCCACCGATCCACTAAATAAGGAAGAAGAATGAGTTAATACTGACCAAATTAACATTCATTGAGTTCAATTAACAAATACAAAATCTCTGGTATAATACCTTGCTACATTTTTTGGGCAATTCCGTGAATCATGACCTACGATACGAAGGCATGTCCTGCAAAGTCTTGGCCTCTTCGTTTTTTGACCTTCTCTTATAGACTTCAACTATTTCCCTTTAGGCATCCCCTTTGTGGTGCACTGTACAGGGTCACCTACATGTGCATGTGCATGTGCATGTCCACCACTCTCAGGTTGTGCATTACCTTCGTGTGGTGTGCTGTTCACTGACTCAATCTTACCAAAGCCTTCAATTCCCTTCAGCATGTGGTCGAGCATGTACTTGTATCCTCGCTCTGAAGAACAACCAAGATCGACCAAATGTCTTGAGTGCATACTCAGTTCACAATAACAAGAGGCAAAATTGTCGCCCATACTATTGGGAACCGGTATACTGCTTCTCTTCAGTTGATCCCTGGTCCATCGCCCACAAATATATTGTTCGGGTAGTGCGGTGTGATCTGTGAACCGAATAACTACCAGTAGATATTTGCAGGGAATGCCTACGAAGTCATACATGGAACAAGGGCATTTAGCAATTTCAGTGATTTTACAATAAGAAATTACTCTTCCCGGTTCTGAATTTCCACAAACTGTTACAGAATAAGCTGCACTATCCGGTGTATCCATACTCGCAATTAAACTCACATTAAGTAATAAGCTTTTGACAACTTCTTGTTGAAATTTGTAGAAAATCTTCAAAGTGTATGTCCCTGCCATTTGTGACTCCAATGCCCATTCGGTCTTCAATTTTGGCTGCTACTCGCGATTACGATGTGTTTCTTTAAGTTCATCGTGTCTTTGTTTACTAAGAGTCGGTCAAAGATGACGGCAAATTCATGTAGTGAATACTTTTTATGAGTATGGTGCTTCAAGGATGAATGTAGCGATTCGCTACGTTGGGTACTCAACATGCCCCCCTAAAATGAGTCTCTTGCGTACACAGGAGCCCATTTTTCGCGGATCTCAAATTTTTTTTTCAACCATTTGTTATTCTCCAGTTTGTACTGGGAGATCAAATTTTTTCACTTCTGTTCGAATTCTGTTTTAAATTCCGCCGTATAAATGATAGTCTTCAAAGCATCCCTGAACTCATCAACGTTATTCGGCATTCGAACTTCATGCGGTAGCTTATCCGAAATATGCCAAATGCAATATCTATGTGACGTGATTGGGAAAACTTTGAAAATTGCAAAAGTATCCCACGATCCTCATCTGTCACGATATTGATCGGATCACAGAGCATTGCAGCTCGCCACTTTTCAAAGAACTACTCAAATGAGGATGTCTTCTCATTGGGGATGAACCCACAACCTAGGAATATTGATTGCCAATGATGGTTGAATCCAACAAATGGTACGAACAACATCCTGTATCGGTTTGTGTTGTAGGTAGCGTCAAAGCAGAGAACATCCCCAAATACTTCGTAATTGTTTCAAGTGATACCATCCACCCAGATACAATGTGACAATCGCCCTTCGGGATCACATTGGTAATCAAAATAGAATGAAGGATCGGTCTCCTTTTTGGATTCAAAAAACTCAAGTAGCATTTGTCCGTCGTGTCCGTTTAAACTCTCCATCTCGTCTCTCCTGAGATTTCTGACATCGGTTTCGGTGAATCCAATTTTCTCATTACCTCCACTTGCACCTTCAAAGAAAAGCATTTGTTTGCATACAGGGACATTAGCTTCGGTAAGTTGACCAATTATTTTTTTATATGTCTTAGTCAATTCACGGTTTCGAGGTAACAACTAACGTCTACCGGGTGAAGTAAATTCGTGATTGTGTGCTTCATTTAACGAATAAAGAATCCACGAATTACTTTGTGAATTACTTTGTGGGTTTAGTTTGACACGGACGAAAGCTTTGCAACCCGTTCTAGAAGTTGTATCTCGTCTCGTTTCATTATGACTATTCGGTGACTCCCCAACTTTATTACAAACATATGATTTATCCACTACATCGTTTCCCTTATATTTATTTCCACCTTACGCATAGAGAATCCCGCACATTTGCAATATGATGAATAAAATTTTTCCGCTTCCTCAAGAGTGGGAAATGTCATACCAATCTTCGATTTTAGGTGCTCGTCAACATGAGGAAGATACTCGCCAATTTGTTGTGCACGAATAAATTTCTCTCCGGCAACAGAACTTCCTTCGAAACTGTCCATACCTAAGAAACCGTGAAAAGGAGAACAGTTAGGGATACTAAACTGTTGTATTTGGTGTTTTTATAAGTACGCAAGCCACCACAACTTGTACAAGTCAGTTTCTACTAACGGTTCCAGAAATACGGCCGTGTATCACTTGATTTGAGTTTTTTCCAAACAAAACCGATACGCGGTCGTATCTCTCGAACCGTGCGTCGAAACTCACTTCTACAACTTGAGGTCACTTCTCATAGGGAACACCAACCAACTCGCAAAGTTTTGTATTTTTTGGAGGTCGTTTGAAGTGTTTTCTATTCGGCCCGTTTTTTAAAAAATTCTAAGTCAAAAACTTCTCATTTGAGGAATTGAAGCAAAACCGCACAAACGGCATCCGAAAATTATAAAACTTTTCCAATTGGTCAAATTCACGTAGCGCAAACCAACCAAACTTGTAGAAGTGAGTTTCGACTCACGATTTGCGAGATACGATCGTATATAGCTTTATAATGATTTTTTTCAACCGAAAGCGATCCGCAGCCGTATCTGTCGAACCGTGAGTCAAAACTCACTTCTACAAATTGGTTTGGCTTCTCATAAGGGACACCAACCATCTCGCAAAGTTTCGTATTTTTTGGAGGTCGTTTGAAGGGTTTTCTAATCTACCCGCACTTAGAAAATTCTAAGTCTAAAACTTATAATGCGAGGAAGTAGAGAAAACCGCCCAAATGGCATTCAAAAATTATAAAACTTTCCGACTAGGTCGAATTCACGTAGGGCAAGCCACCCAAACTTGTAGAAGCGAGTTTCGAGTCACGGCTTGCGAGATACGACCGTATACCGCTTTATAATTATTTTTTCCAACCAAAAGCGATACGCGGCCGTATCTCTCGAACCGTGAGTTGAAACTCACTTCTATAACTTGGGGTGGCTTCTCGTAGGGGACACCGACCAACTCGCAAAGTTTCGTATTTTTTGGAGGTCGTTTGAAGGGTTTTCTTATCTACCCGCATTTAAAAAATTCTAAGTCTAAAACTTCTCATGCGAGAAAGTTCATGAAACCGCACAAACGGCATCCAAAAATTATAAAACTTTCCGACTTAGTCGGATTCACGTAGGGCAAGCCACTCGAACTTGTAGAAGCGAGTTTCGAGTCACGGTTTGCGAGATACGGCCGTGTACCGGCTTTAGTTGTTTTTTTCAAAACAAAACCGATACGCAGTCGTATCTCTCGAACCGTGCATCGAATGTCACTTCTACAACTTGGGGTCACTTCTCATAGGGAACAACAACCAACCCGCAAAGTTTCGTATTTTTGGGAAGTCGTTTGAAGTATTTTCTAATCTAACCGTTTTAAAAAAATTCTAAGTCAAAAACTTCTCATATGAGAAATTAAAGCAAAACCGCACAAACGGCATCCGAAAATTATAAAACTTTCCGACTAGGTCGAATTCACGTAGGGCAAGCCACCCGAACTTGTAGAAGCGAGTTTCGAGTCACGGTTCGGGAGATACGGCCGTGTACTGCTTTACTTGATTTTTTTCAACCGAAAGCGATACGCGGCCGTATATCTCGAACCGTGAGTCGAAACTCGCTTCTACAAATTGGGGTGGCTTGTACTACGTGAGACGAACCTACTCGCAAAGTTTCGTATTTTTTACAGTCGTTTGCAGGATTTTCAACCATAACCGCACTGAAAAGTTTCTAACTAATTTCGTATATTCAATTGTAATTCTACAAATTACTAACGCAAGCAACAGAATTTGGCAATTCAATATACTTGAAGTCAACGCGATTCTACATCTAAAATCTACTAATGCATATAAATTTTTTCCCATTTTGTAAATAATTTACTACACATAAATTGAATAAAATACACAAATATAGATTATTGAGGTAAAAAAATAGTCTATACCTTACAAAATAGGTCCAAATCAAGCCAAACGATCGATTCGGAGGAGTAGGGTTTCGATCAAAGTTCGACTTCGGAGCT
The DNA here is from genome assembly GCA_017893485.1 of Hemerocallis citrina. Taxonomy (NCBI): domain Eukaryota; kingdom Viridiplantae; phylum Streptophyta; class Magnoliopsida; order Asparagales; family Asphodelaceae; genus Hemerocallis; species Hemerocallis citrina. The sequence continues at coordinate 139,486,024 of CM030367.1, forward strand.
AGGGTTTCGATGTTTGGAGTTCGACTTCCACAATGAGTAGGGTTTCGATCTTCGGAGTTAGGAGAGAAGAGGGAGAGCGGACGGAGATGTCGATCACGTCTTCTTCGGAGCTAGGGTTTTTTTTTCCGTTGGGTTCGTCGAAGAAAGAAGGAGCGAAGAGGAATCGCCGAAGAAGACGAACTGTATGGAAATAAAAATGAATATAGATAGCCTTAACCCGTTCTTGGGAAGGACGGGTTAAGGCTATGTTTTTTAATAAAATTTTTCCTTAACCCGTCGTTGGGAAGGACGGGTTAAGGCAAAATTTTATTTAAAAAATCTGGACCGTTGGATCCAACGGTCCAGATCGAAGTTCGCACGGGTCTGTGCGAACAGACCCGCTCCGGGCCCGTTTGCAATGGAAGAAGACTCTATATATATAGGGAAAGCTTCAATTGTGCACTCCTCTAGTGCACACAACCATGTGCACTCGTGCTCAGCCGTCTGATCGACCACATGATCATGATGCAGATCTAATGGCTCGCATTCTCTCCCGCTCTTCTCACACTTACGGAGGGGTATGTTGGTCTTTTCCCCTACCCTCAGACTCTACCATCTCTTTCTCTCTACCTTTTCGATCTGAAGCAAGTGCCCAAAAAACGAAACCCTAATCTCCTAATTTCTCTCTCGAGCAACATCTCTCTCTCCATCAACGCGACCAAAAAACGACTCGAGAGACCTATCTCTCTCTCTCCATCACCGCGAAACCCTACTCGCGTGCTCCACCTCTCTCTCTCCATCAACGTCGCTCTCTCCCTCTCTCTCAACCCCAATCCCGACCTTCCTCTCAGATCGCTATACCTCCCAGGTGTTCACAGTTCACCTCTACCTCTCTCTCTATCTGGCTCTGTTGGCTGACGAATCTGCCCCTCTCTCGATCGACACTGTAATCTCAAGAATTGAAACCCCAAAGTATAAAATTTTTCTTTTAATTGAGTTAAATTGAAACCCTAGTTATTTTTTTGATAAGAAGATGGCTAATGCCATCGTTTCATTAATGAGCATTTAAGGAAACAGAGAATTACATCGTCCACATATTACAATTAGGCTGTAAAAACAGCGATACAAAATAAAACATCCAAGTCCAACATCAAGATAGAGAAAACAGAATTAAGATAACATTCATCCCGCGTAGAAGTCCTGACTACGCTCCTTTCACTATGCTCCAGTCTGACTACTCCAGTGCGTTGCTCCTCATCCTCTTCGCTTGCTCCTGGGCGCCTGCCCAATCATGAATCAGGAGAAAAATCTTATTCATAGAGTAAGGGAATCTATAAACTTTTTTGCGAAAAATTAAATCATTTCTTTCTAGCCATAGGTTCCATAATGAGGCGGATGTAGCTATGTCCCACGCTTTCTTATCTTCTAGTTTGATGTACGACTCTCTAAACATCACCCAAATATCTCTGGTAGAGTTAGGCACCTGACAACACCCAAAACCTCTACAAACTATTTCCCAGGTCAATCGAGCTTTAGGGCACTGGAATAGAATGTGGTTCACATCTTCTTCCGCCGCTTGACACAAGTCGCAATTCACATCTATATGCGCAATCCTTTTCTTAAGGTTCGTTTTGGAAAGGATCGCGTCGCTATGGGCTAGCCAACAGAAAACTTTAATTCTGAATGGGACTTTTGACCCCCAAATGACCGATTGAACTTGGCATCTAGTACCCCCGTCGTTCAACCTTTTATACATGGAAGATACTGAAAAAATTCTGGATCCATCTTTATCCCAGTCTCTTTCGTCTATTAAGCTGTTAATTTGCACTCCTTCTTGAAGAATCAGACGATTCAATTCTTCAAATTGGACAGTAGCTTCCGTTGTAATCCCGTTGGAGACTTCAAAGCTTAGTGTTCCGTTCTTCCGGATGTCTGCAACCATCAGGTCCAGATTCTTCGTTGCTTTTGCTGCTACCAGAAATTGATTTTGTAGCGATGAATTACCGGAAACCCTAGTTTCTTCTTAGGTTAATCTTGTTTAAAACAATTTTGGTAATTTGAAGCCCTAGTATAGACTTTTTAGATTTTGGTAAACCCCACTGTGATAGTAATTTTCCCTTCAATTGGATTAAATTGAAACACTAGTTTCTTATTAGATAATTCTTGTTAAAAAAAATTAGGGTAAATTGAAACTCAATAATATTTGTAGGTTCCACTTGGGATATAGACCCACTAAGAAATCATAGATCCGCTTGGGGATTTAAACTCAATAATATTGTTTTGTTTGATTATGGGTTTCATATACCTATGCATGTCTGGATACGTTTGTATATGCCATTAGAACAACTGAGCAATATTAATAAATTTGAAGAGGCCGGCCTATTTATCACAGCTATTTTAGTGTTATATAGTTTGATATAGTTAATTTTTTTACAGGATTTTCAATTTTTTCCACATTAACCTGTTCTCCCTTGTTTCAGGTACTCCAAAGGGAAGCAAGATTTAGCTGAAGTTCTGTTATAGATCTCCAAGTCTGCCCGTCATTGCTTTCTGGTAGTTGCTTCCTTCGGACTCGTACATTTTTGCGATAAATTTGTATTTGTATGTATCATTGTAAATTTGATCTTAGAATACTGTTATTGGCAGGAAGCACAAATCTCAACATGTTGTGCCCAAATGCACTGGAAGCTCCTTATCTGCCTTTACTGTATTACATGTACCAGTGTGTTATGATTCGATAGTTAAAACTATGTGTGATCATCTGACATATTCAAGAAATTACTATTGATATATTTTACTATGAATGGTGTCTGAGCTTTCACATTTTCAATTCTTAAATCAATTATGTACACTTACATTATCCATGTGAGATTGTCCCCGAGAGTGAGTTAAGTGAGATTGTTGCCTTCAGTCATTCAGGAGCTTGGTTAATTTTTTGTTAGTAAGTCGATTAAAGAGCAGTGTGGTTAATTTCTCCATCTGTCAAAGATAAAGCCATCTTATGTTGGCCTATGCATCTATATAATAAAACACAAAAAAGCTATCAAGTGGCTCTCCTTCAATCCCCCAAAAATCAAAGGCCCAGTTCTAACCTTATAAAACATATTCCCTCCCCCCCCCCCCCAAAAGTTTCCTTCAAAACTCAAATTCAAATCTCCCACCGAAAACAACTCCTATATTTATTTATTTATTTTTCTATTTTTCTCTCTCTCTCCCTCCCTCTTCTATTCAAAAATTAAGAAAATAAAAATTCTAAAAATTTTTAAATATTAAAAAATTTAAAATTTTAGAAATTTTAGAAATTTAAAAATTTTAAAAATTTAAAAATAATTCAAAAAAAAAAAATCAAAAAAACATATAATATGTTTTTTGCTCTATGTTTGCTACTTCAATTAATTTGCTGGACCTCCAAAACTATTTTTTATGATAAAAAAAGGTGCACCGTTCCGAAGACGTAGGCACGTGTCAACGGGCAAACCTAGTACCTCTATATCTTCCTCGTTTCAGCAGAATCCTACAACAGATGAACTCATCTGGAGGATTGGGAATGGTAGTGTGATAACACAGCTCTACATGCACCCAAAATTTGATGTTCAAACCACACGCACAAAGAATTAAAAAATGGGTGAAAACGAAAAAATAAAACAAAACAAAAACAAAGTGAATGCCAAGTTCCATTTGCAACTGGTTTCTGTTCTGTATTATGAGAATTCCAGTCCTAAAACAATAGCAGCTACTACACTTCTGAAGGAGGAACATGTGCATTACACAAAGTGGTATGTAAGCCGTCTCAAGAACAATGCACATTGAAATTCCTGCAGAAATAATCGGAATATAGTAAGAGCCTATGAATGCTCATGCTGGATAAAACTTTTAATAGAAGTCACAGTGGACAAAATGTCATGGTGAAGTATAATGTATTAGCCTGAAGAAATGCAAACGAGAACAGAAACAAATATCCACAACAAAGACTACTTGGTTTATTTGAGAAACAATATCATGCTCACTCAGCAGCTTCAGAAAAAAGAGCATTTGCAAATAGAACTACCTCCACTTGAAGAGAAAAACAAGCAGTAGAATGGACTTGAAGTGTTGAGAATTTTCACACATAAACGATAACCGCAATCACAAGATTATCTTAACCCACTTTACAAATTATTTACCAGATAACACACCAACACAGCCCACTGTTTCTCGCAGAAAACAAACATGAATTTTTCTAGATAAAACACTACAAATAGTAGCAACTCAGCAACCCAGTTCATACCGAAATAAAGGTATACAAACAAAATACCAAACTGGACTAACAGAAAGCTTTAAGAGCCGATGTAATGCCCCGCAAAATAAAATGATTTATTTTGCATTATTAAATAATACTAAATTTGTAAAGTTGACTATTTTGACTATTTTCTTAAAACTGCAATTTTGCACGTGCAACACACGTGCAAAGTTATGAATTTTGAATTCTTAAAATTTTATGGGTAATGATTGATTTTCCTTATTTATTTATGATATTTTAAGTTTCAGATTTATTTAAAATTTTTTTTTGACGAGTAGATTTATTTAAATTAATTTGACTATTTTACAAATTTGTCGATTTTACATGTGCAAAACACGTGCGAATATTTTAGGCGCAAATATCCAATTTTAAATTTTTATTAAATTCTTCTACTTATAATTGAGTCTATCCTAAATTTTGGGATTTTTCTGAATAAAGAAACTATTTTTATAATACCTCGAAAGAGAGGGACTTTTATGTAAAAAGCCGTTTGGATCTCAAACAAATAATAAAAATTCGTTTTTATTGATTTTTGGGCTTTCCATGGTCATCATTGAAAATAAAATATAATTAAATTTTATTTAGAGTTGATTTGGTAAAGATTTAAATAAATATGATGTTTTTGCTAATATGGAATTTATGTTGGATCTTGTGCAAATATTTTCTCGGAAAGTAAAAGTCAGAAATTTTAATTGAAAAATCTAATATGTATTAATAGATATTATTTCTGATTTTCTGGATTTTTACGAATATCTTATGACATATTTGCAAATATTACAAAAAAATGGAGTTTTGTGCAAAATTACAATTTTTGGTACAAATCCGAAATTTTTATTTTTTCTGGGCTGCGCTGGATGGCTGGAAAACTCAGTAGTAAAAGGATTTGATTTGATTTTTATTTATTTAACTTATTTAACTACTTTATTAAAGAAAGGTTTATATATGTAAAGTAATAATTTGTTAGGGGATGTTTCCATAAACTTGTAAAACCCTAGAAACTCTAGATTTCGGCTTATAAAATAGCCACTATAGCCGCCCCCCTCCTCTGCAAAAACAAAACATTATTTTACTATTAATTTCTTGGAGTTTCAAAGATGATCTTGGATTTTGCAAAAGAAGACCTTTTTCTCATCCTTTATTAATTTGGTTAATTTTTTCAATAAGGTGAGTGATATAATTGTTTTGTTTTGTTCTTTGAATGTTGTATGTGGTGTTTCATCTATTAGAAAGCTTGCTAGGGTTTTGTATGAATATATATATGATGAATTGGATGAATTAATGAATTAAAATTGAGTCTTTTATAAAACCCTAAGTTATTTATGAGTAGAATTGCATGTGGATGATTTGAGATTATTAAATAACCTGATATAAATCATGAGTAAGCTATTTCTTTTGGGTTAATGCTGATTTGATTGAGTATGGGGAAATGTTATGCCTAGATTGATTAAAGAAAAGATTTTGACTATTTATGAGGTTGGATGAGTGCAACTTGATTATGGTAATGTTAAATTTGTTTATGTTCATGAGTTAAAGATGGTGATTTGAGTTGAGAAAATTTTGAGAATGACTAATGAATTAAAAGATCATGTCTTGAGGATTGGAGTTGTGATAACTAGAATTGGATTTGATGCTTTATAACTAAATTGGAGATTTCGTGATTTTATGAAGTTTTTACTTGGATTTGAATTGCTCAATTATTATAGATTTAATCTGAACATTTGTCTATTTTTAAATTGATGAATTTGTGAAATTTCTTTGGTGCACAAACTTGCATGAACACTATTACATGAATATCCTATTTTTGTTGCTTCGAAGGAAATTGAACCTTTAAGTGTTTTTGAAGATTTTGGTTATATCTAAACAGATTTTGGTATTAATATGGTTTGGAACGTAATATGAAGGTCTTTTGATGTATGATTGATTCTTAAAAATTTTATTTTGATATATGCACATATTCATGTTTCAATTTGAAGGAATTCATCAAAAAACTATTTTTTATCAATTCAAAGTAGTTTTGATTGGTTTTGTGGACTCTTATATACTCTACAAGTCATATTTGATCATATCAGAAATATAGTTTTTATAGATTTTGTTTTTATAAAGTAAATCTTCGTATCGATTGAAAAATGCACAACCCAAACTGCAGTCTGTAGGTGTGATAGTCGACTGGTATGTTTCGACAGTCGACCGTCGCTACCTGGCTGCTGTGTTTTCTTGTTTTCTTAAAATTTCGCGCGAAACAGTCGACTGACCTATTTTTCCAATCGATTGTCTCTGCTCTGTTTTGATATTTTCTCGAAGTGTTGGATTTTCGCTCTGGACAGTCGACTGATGACTTTTACAGTCGACCGTCAATACTTAGAATTGTTGTTCTTAAAATTATTGGATTTTCGCTCTAGAAAGTCGATCGATGACTTTTTACAGTCGACTGCCATTACTTAGAATTATTTTCTTGAAGTGCTGGTTTTTTTTGCTCTGAACAGTCGACCGACTCTAGTTTACAGCCGACTGTTACTGATGTTTCTTGAGTTATTCTGTCGTTCTTTAAACGATTGATTCTTTAAATGTTTTGGGGATCTATAACTTTCTATTCTAAATACTATTTTTCTACAGAACATATGTTTTCAAGTTGTTTCATTAAAGTTTTGATTAATGGAAGTTTAGTTTGGATGGTTGAGTGTGAGTCTCTAGAGGGTGTGTGAGACCCTAGTATACTGGCAGTTGGGTTATTGTGTTTTGGGCCTGTTGACGCATATTATTGATCAGTTGTTGAGTTAAGTCTGGTAGGGTACACCATCTCTCGGAGGTTCGTAATTAAATTAATTAACTTAAAAAGATAAGGACAGACACTAGTAGTGATATGATGAATGAGAACATGGGTTATGGACCTCAGTATGGCTTTTGGTGTGAGATAATCCCCGGAATTATCCAGATATGAGTGAAATAGTCTCCAGAATTACCTGTGGTGTGGAATTGATCTCCAAAATTATCGGGGTAGAGGCGACACTCACATGGTATTCGTGTGATGAGGTGCCATAGCTTGCGGTGTGATGTATTCTCGAAGATTCCCAGGTGTGAGGGAAATAGTCTCCGGAATTATCTGTGGATAGAGTTTGACCTTCAAAATTATCGGGGCATGGGCTAATACTAACAGTTTACCTATATCTCGTAGTAGTCATCGTGGTAGGATTAGTTGCATGGCGGGGGACTAAACCCTATAAAGTGGAGACGTTAAGGGCTTGCACCGGACCTATGTAGAGTGAGATGCATAGAATCCGACAAGTACGCATTAGAGAGTCAGCATATAGTATTGTGTTTTCTTGATTTGGTTTATGCAAGTGTTTTTCCTGTTTTCTACACTTGACACTTAGTCTAGCTACACTTGATGTTTTTCATGTTTTATTGTTATTTCTTAATTCATTTATTCTTGTCTTTATTATATGTTGTTTATGATTCTATGTTTTATGTTCTATTTATATTGCTTTTGTTTTTATGTCACTCACACCGTTATGGCTATCCCTGTAGTTTTGGAAATTAGGGTTATCTCTAGCCGCATGTTTTACAGGTGATTACCTATAGCATTGGGATTTGGATGCATGAGATAGAATGATAATAGAGCTTATGTAAATTGTAAAGAAGGTGTTGTAAAGAAAGAAAATTGTAATTCAAGGTTTTTTATTTTTCGTTGTGCTTTGTAAACAATTGATGTAATAAAAAGTTTTAATTTTCACTGTATTTGGTTGCTATGTTTATGATTACATTGAAGTAGATTCTGGAATCGTGCCACGTATTTCTAAGATATTATATTGGAAATTCGGGGCGCTACAGCCGAAGCAACCGGGTTTGTAAGGGGCAACTCCTGTGGCTCTATACTTAGCAGCAACTTCCTCTGCCTTCAGCAGCTCTTCACCCTTTCTGGCCTGGTGGCGATTGCTCTTTTCTCTTCAGCTAACTTGTGACTCAACTGGTTTGTTCTTTATCTTTTCTGCATACTCCGCAATTTATCATCAATCAGGCATAAGAAAAGGTCAGACCCTAATCATTAGATAATAGAGAGCATGTTTATGCTAATAACATGAAATGAAGTAGGTTCAGAAGTCACATGAATTCACAACACTAGGTTATATCATAAGTGTATAAGTGTATCAAGCATTCTCTAAAAAAGTGTATAGGTTTAGCACTACGGCTGCATTAGATTGCCACGCCTAATAGATGCAACCTTCACAAACCCCCACCTCTTCCAAAATCAAGTATATGCAGTCTCTAAAAAAACAACACAGCCATGCTGCAAATCTGCCCCATTTTGAAACAAAGCTCACCGTGAAATACAGCTCAAAATGAAATTGTGCTACTGCTAATATTTGAAGAGCTCAATAACCAAACAAATGTAAACCCATATCAAATTTTAAGTTCATTCAAAAAACAAATATTAACAGAGCTCAATTTCAGCCGAAGCTATCAAACAGAGCTCCAGCTATATAAAAACAGAGAAGCACATAGCTGTGTGCACCAGTATCTAAACAGAGGTCCAGCTATATAAAAACAAAGCTCCTACTATATAAAAACATAGGGAAAGCTTCGGATGTGCACTCCTCTAGTGCACACAGCCGTGTGCACTCGTGCTCAGCCGTCCGATCGACCACATGATCATAATTCAGATCTAATGGCTCGCATTCTCTCCCGCTCTTTTCACATCTACGGAGGAATATTTTGGTCTTTTCCCCCTACCCTCGGACTCTACCCTCTCTTTCTCTCTACCTTTTCGATCTGAATCAAGTGCCTAAAAAATGAAACCCTAATCTCCTAATCTCTCTCTCGAGCGACCTTTCTCTCTCCTCCCCACCTCTTCCAAAATCAAATATATATAGTCTCTAAAAAAACAACACAGCTATGCTGCACGTCTGTGTTCACCAGCTATATAAAAAACAGAGCTCCAGCTATATAAAAATAGAGAAGCACACAGCTGTGTGCACCAGCTATATAAAAGCAGAGCTCCAACTAATTTTAATATCAAGATTAAGATCAGACAGCCCAGTATTTATATAAAAACAGAGAAGCACAAAGATATATTTGACTTGGTAGGTGGCAAAAACAATAAATTCAACTTGACCATTTCATGCATTCATCACTGCCTATTGATTCATCCCCAAAATAAAAGACAGTAAGGCATCAAATTTATCAAATTGTTCGTGAATCGAATACTTCCCTCAATTCATATAGTTGTTACCATCCTCGGAACTATTTTCAGTAGAAGGAGGTGAAAATTCACTAATTCTTCAACGAATGCACTGCTGCAATTGAAAAATGAAGCCAAAGTAAGTCAAATGGAAATTTAAACAGATAATAAGAAAGTGTATGCTAAATTTAGATTTTCAAATATGAAAATTTAAACAAATAATAAGAAATGCATATCCAGATTAGCATACATTACTCAACAAATATGACAAAGTATTCTTTTTTAAAGAAGGGGTTGTTAGCAGACACAAAAGAAAGTGAGGGAATGAAGTAAAATCTACTTCATGAATTTGACTACTTCATGAATTTCTTATTAGCACACATCGGTTCTTAGCAGACACAAAAGAAAACCAAATAATAAGAAACTGTAAGGTCTAAGGTCACTTCATAATTTAAACTATACTCAAAGTCAGAAATGCATATCCAGATTAGCATATTTTAAAATTATAACGATTTTCTAATTCTCCAAATAATCCAAATATAAGTAATGAATCTATAATCTTCCAACTAAGAATACCTAATCTTTCCCACAATTGACAATGATTTTCGGAAAAACCCGTACATTTCACATATCAAATATAATCAAAGCTTGGTATAAATCTAAGTTTTAAAAGCATAAAAATCACAGTTAACTACCGAAATACATCAATTCAACTTAATCATCTTAAGTCAGCTAATAACAATTGATATAAATTATGCCTGAGTTGTGAGCAACCTTCCCCACTTTCCATATCTATTACAAATTCAAATATATAATCAGATTACTATCACCGTATACGTCTGCAAATTACTATCCAATATATAATCAAATATCTATCACAGTATATAATCAAATAGCTATCGAACATAAAATCACCTTCTTGAAGATTTTTTTTACCATTATCTACAAAGTGTATACTAGGGTTTTAATTTACCCTATTTTTTTATAACAATAATTATCTAACAAGAAACTAGGGTTTCAATTTAACTCAATTGAAGAGAAAATTACTATCACAGTGGGGTTTACCAAATTCTAAAAAGTCTATACTAGGGTTTCAACTTACCAAAATTATTTTTAACAAGATTAACCTAAGAAGAAACTAGGGTTTCAATTTAACTCAATTGAAGGAGAAATTTTATACCTTGGAGTTTCGATTCTTGAGATTACAACGTTGATCGAGAGAGGGGCAGATTCATCTGCCAAAAGAGCCAGATAGAGAGAGAGGTAGAGGTGAACTGTGAACACCTGGGAGGTATAGCAACCTGAGAAGGAGAAGCGATCTGAGAGGAAGGTCAGGATTGGGGTTGAGAGAGAGAGAGAGAGCGGCGTCGATGGAGAGAGAGAGGTGGTGCACAAGTAGGGTTTCGCGGTGATGGAGATAGAGAAAGGTCGCTCGAGAGAGAGATTAGGAGATTAGGGTTTCGTTTTTTGGTCGTGTCGATGGAGAGAGAGAGAGAGAGGTCGCTCGAGAGAGAGATTAGGAGATTAGGGTTTCATTTTTGGGCACTTGCTTCAGATCGAAAAGGTAGAGAGAAAGAGATGGTAGAGTCTAAGGGTAGGGGAAAAGACCAACATACCCCTCTGTAAGTGTGAGAAGAGCGGGAGAGAATGCGAGCCATTAGATCTGCATCATGATCATCTGGTTGATCGGACGGCTGAGCGCGAGTGCACACGGCTATGTGCACTGGAGGAGTGCACACGGCTGTGTGCACTAGAGGAGTGCACAATCGAAGCTTTCCTATACACACACACACACACACACACACACACACACACACACACACTTATGGAAACATGGACTTTTATATCCCAATTCATAATTATTTTCAACATATACTAATGAAAATATGGACTCTTATTTACAACTAATTATTATCATACTATTCAAACTTGAGCTATATAATTGTTGATTTACTATTTAGAAGGCTTTTCATATGCTCTATCGTTCTGAAATCTAGTAAATATATATTTTCAAAAGTAAAATCTCTGCCATATACCTCAAATCTGAGACACTCTTTATATTAATTATGTACAGGCGGCAATGCACAGATTTATTTATCTACAAGTGACAACCACATCTCTTCCATTACAATATTGGATTAGATATTAGAGATAATCATACTAGGGTTCATGAATTCAGTCCCTATAAATAAATGATTTGAGCTTGGACTTAAGAAAATTTATCAGCCTAAATTAAACTAGTATATCCCGTGTGCAAATTGCACAGACTTTACCAAAAGATAAATTAAAAAATAATAATATTTAATAAAAAATTCAGCAGAACCTCTCCATATTTACAACTTTTTCTCTGTATAATTACAATCCAACATATTAACATTCAACAATTATGTAGTAAAGCTTTGCACAGAAAACACAATATTCAAACTTAAATATTCGATGACAATAAGGCACCTCCAAACTCAATCACAATAATCTTTCATATTTAAATCACAATTATATATACAACAGATGGCTTAAATAAATTGTTCATGATAATAAAATAGTGCAATCCAAACAGTTAAAATACAAAATTAATTTTCTAAACAACTATTGTTTATAGCTACGTAAATACACCCCCCCCCCCCCCCCCCAAAAAAAAAAACGTGTCCTAATTTCAACATTGTAGTAATTTCAACATGGAATCACATTATCGAGTGACAGAATTCTTCACACAAGAACATCATATGTCGGCGTACATAAAAAGAAAACACGAAATGAAAATATAGTTAAATGCATCACATTAAAAAATAATCATTTATATAGCGGCATGAACCAATTTGAATTGATATAAAATGATACATAAAAGAAAAAAGAATAAATAAGGATTTGATAAACTCTACTAAGATGACATTTACCTTTCAATTGATTATCATGGAGTTACGCACTTCTTGAAGAACTTCTTGATATACCACATTACATGTACGATCATTAGTCTTTTGGGAATCATTTGAGTTATCTGTCAGCAACATCTTCAAGCCAAAACGGGAAGTGCAACGCGATAATGCTATATACAATTGACTGTGCGTAAACACAGGTTTTTTAAGATAAACCCCAACACTATGGAGAGTTTTTGTCTTAACTTTAGAATTCTTATCGTATGTGTAATTTTGTGTGGATCTGAAGTCAATAGTGCCCTCATAGGAGGATGCCTTTTCCGCCGCAATATTTTAAATCTCTGACGTTGTGCATATGCATAAATTGCCTTATTAAGTTGGAAAGACAATATTATTTTTGTCTTGCATCCTACATTAATAAGTGTAGTTTTGGACAATTATTTAAATATCAATAATAAATATGTAATCAAACACAATGTAGAAAAATATAATGAAACATTACATATTGAGATAAATAACAATAAGGATTAACTCGAAAGAAAGTATAATAGGAGATAAGAATACATATAACATACCTGCTGTAAAGAAAGAGTCTGACTTCCATCAATATGATTGAAAATCTCCCACTATCTTTGAATCTTCACACCTAATATTGAAAACAAAATCAACTGCTTTATACTCAATAAAACACTATATTTCACTGATCTTTACATATAATTCTCCTAGGGAAAAAAATCTTTACTTCATTTATTAAATTTCTCAGTGTTTATACTTATCACCAACATTCACTATTCATATGCATTCTAACATTCGTATTAATTCATGCAAACACAATCTAACAAGTTACTGTAGTAATGTGAGTGAGGAATAATCAAACAATTAGCATGCATCTGAATAAATTAATGGTGAACCATTCTATAAATTAGTTGGTGTGCATATCACATATCGCGCATGTCCTTTTTGAAATGATTCCAGTTGGTGTGCATATAACATATTGCACTCCACATATAGGTATAAAATAATAGACTAAAGGGTGTTGTATGAAGTTTACCTCCATTGAAAAACCTTATCGTTGATGGAGACTAAATTGGTCGGTAGGTTTTCCACATATAGGTACTATTTCTCTGTGCATATTGCACTCCACATATAGGTATTATTTCTCTATACATGTTACCCGTAAAGGCAGTGATTTCTGTACTGTTTGATTTGTGATTACCTGTGTATGGGGGGAAATGATGTTATTGGTTTGAAATGTTCGGTTACAGTCAGGAGATGTGGTTAAGTAGTTATGTGTGTACATGTTATTTTTTTTCTTATGCACTTGGGCAAGATGTCAGACCTTGACCTTGGGCAACACATTGTACGGGGAGTGAAGACACCACCCATGAAAGCTACAGGCTCCTGTAGGGGGTAATTATGTCAATTTCTAAATACCCGAAAAGAGAAACACAATAAATAAATTGATGAGCATTTTGTCATACACCTAGAGTGCATCTTTAATAATGGGTTGGTCTTCGAAGGGATTGAAGAATGATTGAATTCTTGCAGTGACTGCTCTCTTCTTCTTGGTATTGTTAGAAAAAGAGCGAGAGAGAAAGGAAATGATGAAACTCTTTCTTAGCTAAGTTTAAGGAGAAGAGAAATAACCACTTGTATCGAGGTAAGTGAATTCATTATTAAATGTACTTATTAAAAGAGAGATGAGCAAGATAGAGATTCTGATTTTCAAGTGTTTAGATTTTGAAGTGCTTACCAACAATTGGGATGATGAGCAGAGAAGAGTCATGCCTTCAGCTCCCGTTGATATGTTGAAGCCCCAAAATTTTAAGGTGGAGGGATTTATTTATTCAATTGTCTATACTACTATTCTCTACTACTATATATCTTGAGAGGTAGACATGTTTACCTCAATCTGCGGGCCGGTGCTGGCGAGGAGTTCAATGGGTGGCGACGGCGAGGAGATCGACGGGCGGCGGAGGAGATTTGGGTGGGTTTTGGGGTAGGGAGGGTTAGAGTTAGTGGGTTTGAGGGAGATGTGGTAGAACAAATGCTTTTTTTTCGTGTTTTTTAATTTTAGAATTGATGTGAGTTGCACGTGTTAATTCCTACTTTTGCTCACCTTTCTCTATTTCAAAATAGAGAAAGGAGAGATTGGGTAGACCTATTAGCTTAAGATATATAATAATAATAATAATAATAATAATAATGTGCAAATAATTCTGTCATTACTTTTAAACTGCAGTTCTGTGCATCCGCAGATCTTCAAAATCGTGCATAGACAATAATTTAATTTATACATTAAATACAGACACTAAGTATTTTTTTTTTTTTTATATAGCGAAAAAAATACATACAATAAGTTACCATCCAGAAAAGATACGACAATAATAGACCCCTTCAAGTAAGAAAGGAAAACAATTCCCTCAAAAATATTTAGTTAAGTAATGTAGCAAATGCAAAATGCTCTTCATTTTTCTTTCTTTGTATAAATCAAAAGTAATGAACAGTTGACTTTCTTAGGAAAGGAATAAACAAAATTAAAAGCTGAATCCAAATTCAGTACACATGATTAGTTGACTTGCTTAGGTAGTAAAGGAATAAAACTAAATTATATTTTAAATCCAAATTCAGTACAAGTAAATACTACATATATATATATAGCAAAGAAGCCATTACCGTATGCAACAAATGTGTTTACAATTTTAACAATCCATATACAACCTCTTTGGCAAGAGTATTGAAGAACTCATTAACTTAGGGAATAAATATCAGGTATTACAGCCAAAAAGAAGAAGACATTAAGATTCAATGAATACTTTGCTAAGCTAACACGCAAGGGTGTCAAATTAATTCGACAACCCAATATCCCCAACTTAATTCGGCCATAGAATGAATCCTTCAAAATAGGTCTGTGCAGTAAATGACTACAAAATTGGATAATGGGAAACTCAAATTCGAGTGAATTTAAGTGGGTTAGATTCCCCTATTGGATCTTGTAGGAATCCAATCCAAATCCGACTCGTTGCCACCCTACTACCATGAGAATACTAAATAGCGTGCATCATATGCACAAATAATGTGATGTAATATTGTAATGTAATTTATATCCACGTGCAGTACATGTATTTTCATTGCCTAAACGAAGTTGGATCCAAACTAAACCCACCATCGCTTAACCGAACCACAAACACATCTTACAGTAATCTTGTCCAAACCCGGCCCGTTTGCCTACCCTCGGTTTCTGACCGGGTGCCGCCCTGGTTGCAGGTTGGATTTTTCTTCCAAAATGACCCACCATTTGAAAATATTTACCAAACGGACTCACTTTCGTAACTAATTATCATACTGACCCATTCGCTGTTTCAAACCACGAGTTTAGTTGTAGGAATTTCTCCAACACTTAGAGAAATTTCGCAAAATCTCAAAATACTCAAAATAAACTTGTTGTTTGAAACGACGAGTGGATTTTAACTAGACTCGGAGTGCGTTTGTTTTGATATTTAGAATAGAGTTTTCTGAATAGAGTTTTCTGAATAGAGTATTCTGAATAGAGGTATTTTGAAAATGAGTTTAAAAGCTGTTTGTTTAGACTATATTCTGAAAACTGTATTCTGAATACTGTTTATCTGAAAAAGAGAGTTTAGAAGCTGTTCTGTTATATTTCTAGCTGAAAACTGTTATCTGAAAGCTGTTTTTCTGAAAAAACGAGTTTACAAGCTGTTCTGTTATATTTCTTGCTGAAAAATATTATCTGATAGCTGTTTTTCTGAAAAAGCGAGTTTAAAAGCTGTTCGGTTATATTTCTTACTGAAAACTGTTATCTGAAAGCTGTTTTTCTGAAAAAACGAGTTTAAAAGCTGTTCTGTTATATTTCTTGCTGAAAACTGTTATCTTATAGCTGTTTTTCTGAAAAAGCGAGTTTAGAAGCTGTTCGGTTATATTT